>CAWUFW010000393.1:3600000-4200000 GCA_963921515.1 Calotriton arnoldi | reverse complement strand
GAAACAGTAGGGAAATCATTCCCCTGACTTAAAATGCGATGGGGAACTGTGAGTTTGGTAGACAGGGCATCCTCTAACCTTTCAAAGTGACCCTATGCTCCTTAACTGGGATTCTCTGTGAAGACACATTTGTTTTCTTTTCCAATTTTGAGCAATTTGTTTATTACTAAATAATATTATTTTTAACTGTTCTTTTGTTTTTGTAGAATTTTGAATCACACTATATTTATGTTAATGTGTTATTCCACTAAATGCATTTCATTGACTCAGCAACAGTTTATTTTACTTTGTTCTTCTATGATTTTACACACAGCTTCAAAGAGACCCCTGCACTGATAACATTACAGAAATGTCGAGCAGACAAGACGATGAAATAACCAGCTATCCTCGTTACAAGACTCCTTTTCAGCACTAGCTCACAAGGATGTAAAAACCCATCACAATTAGCAGTGTGATTCACGTCTACGTGCGCTTGAGTGACAGGGAAAACACCGAGAGAAGCTCTAATACATGGGCAGATGGTCCTCCAGGGGGCGGGAGCTCCTCAGAGGCCACTTGCTACAGTGATAACTGGATAAAGCCTGATGGTTACTGTGATGAGTCACAAACGCAGCCTTTGACCATTACTGTAGTAATCCTTTATACTGCACTCAACACTAACTCCGTTGCCTGTTTTATCTTAAGTGTGAAAAGCCTGGCTTAGCTTTTCTAGTATTCAAACGTCATCGGCAAGGTACAAACCGATCTCTTTGATTTTGCAATTATAATAGAAATGTATGATTTTTGCTACATTTGTAATATTGATATTTTAATGGCGCTTGAGTGTATAACTCATTAATCATTTGGTAAAATAAAAAGTTAAAACAATAAAATACGTTTTTAAAAATTAATAAGGTGCAGATCAGCTTCAACTCCATGTGGTATGGAACATATATTTATTTGTATACGTTTAATGAAAACCATTACAACTATTGAAAAACCCATACAAAGAATGTAAAATCTCAAGTCAGTAAAAATACACTCTTATAAAAACATCACAATTGGCTTAAATAGACGTTTTGCTATAGTGAAAATGCTGATACAAGAACCCAAGTTGGCAGCAATAAACTGCAGGTGCAAGGAATTATAGCAAAAAAATGAGCATCTTGAAAAGTGCCGTCCAACAATGTCACCTAACACACACAGCACCAGTGGCGGCCGGCACAGGTAAACGCGGTGGGCGGTGAGGCGGGGCGGGAGGGGGGAAGTCGACAGACGACGGATTAGGTATGATTGAATAAATAATACCTATTCCGTCGCCTGTCGGCTTCCCCCCCCTGCCGCGCACTGCCCCACCCCACCACGCTTACCTGAGCTGGCCACCGCTGCAGAGCACTTTCACATTGGAAGGGCATATACAAAAAAATTGCTAATCCAATAAAAGATAACAACAAGATGTTCAATTGTGAGTGTCATCCGACAATGTTGCATAGCATTTGGATCTCTGTCACATGGTGAGACACACACAAGGAATCAAAAAGATGCATAATATTGGAGACCTCAACTAAAGGTAAAAATACACTCACAGAGAAATCGTCGCCAAAAGCTGGACCAACATTTCATCACAAAAAGTGTTTATGTTCAACTCCATGTTTTTGCCCCAAAAACTGATGGGTCTTTATAACTTTTTCAAACTCTTTGAGGAGGTTCTTTGTCTTCTCTATTCAACAAAAGTGTCAAGCCTGGATATAACTTATGTTCCCCACTAAATTTAGGTTGTGACAGGACACAAAAGGGATGTAAGATCAGAGACATTTTGGAAGTGACCCAATTCTCAGCTTAGTTTTGAAACAATACCTAGTGCCCAGGGGCGGTTCCTTTATAGGGGCGTGGGGGCATTTACCCCTTACTGCAAGCCCCCATACCTGAGACATACTAATTATTTTATCCTAATTTACTTCTACCGTGCTGTTAATTGTTTTCCCAATAGGGGCGGGGCTACAGCGCTCTTTGTCCTGGATTGATTATGACAACCAGGAGCAGTTGGCTGAACTGCGCATGTCAGTTTGGCCAGTGTTTTTGCTCTGGCCAGCCTAACGTGCGCAGTTCAGGCTTCAGAAATAATGCTATCAGGGAGTTTGAGGAGAAGAAACACAGCCCTATCAGTCTCTGATGGAGTGCTGTGTTTGCCTGACCTAGCCAGTCCTGGCCTTGCTCTTAGGCTGTTTACTATTGAAGCAGCAGGAAAGTAGTGCTTGCATTGGCTGGGATACTTCGGGCTCTCTGTGGGACCAGCATGCACATGTTTAGAGGCAGGCAGCACGATGTGGGAAAATGTGACCTCGATTCTACTGGTTTACAGTTGCAAGCTGAAGGTGTGGTGAATCCAGATGTCCAGGTAAGATTATGTTAATTTGTACTAGTATAAAGGATGGTAAATGCTTTATAAATAGAATGTGCCCCAATCAACTCTGCAGTGCAGAATTCAATTCAGTAACGCAGAGGTGATCGGGACACACTATTTATAAAATATTTACCATCCATTATAAGCATTTTTAACATTTACGTGCGTGCCCCACCACTTTTGAAAAGTCACCAGTCGCCACTGATAGTGTCTTACTTTGCTCTCACGGTTTAATATCTTGTCATAATGCTTTCGCCCCAATAAGTATTTGTATTTCCGTATTTCAAACGTGGATATCAGCAGTGTCTGAGCAATAACTAGTAAACTACATTACAATATCGTAATCTTGAAAGAACCCCAGCAGACATCAGCCTTACACAGTGTTAGCTTTGTGGATCGCTGAATATCTGAAACAGAAATATCGTGTGGACAGAATATCGTGTCAAAAATATTGAGGTCCAAAATATCGACAAAGTAAGTGCAAATAGGTAAGTTTAGATTTACTATTCTTAATGCCACATGTACATACCTTGAAGATATATATATCATTAAGGTACATATATGTGGATCTATATGTAGTCAAACTTTGCTTACCTATAGAAACTTACCTTCATGATATTGTTGTCTTCGACATTCTTGGCATGATATTTTCTCCCACAATATTTCTGTTTCTGATATTCTGTCTAACCACCAGTTTGGTAGTAGAGGGCAAACTAGGTGGCGGCATATTATGGGGGTGGTGATAGAAAAATTTAACATTGCATTAATTTGTAGCTGGAATCTAAGATTATGATCTAGATTATTATTAGGCCTGGGCAGTGAACTTCGCTCCGTTCGCGGAGTTTGCCGAGTTTTCTGCACTCTGCACTCCGCGGAGCTCGCGGAGTGCAGAAAACTCCACTTCGCGATGTGCAGCAGAGTTTTTTTCCCCGCTCGCGATCACGAACGGTAAGTTCGCGAGCGCGAGCTGCCGCTCAGGTAGAGTTTCTACCCGAGCGGCAGGAATACCAGCACAAACTGCAGTTCGCACTGCACTCCGCCACTCGCGGAACTTTGCAGAGTTTTTTTGTAACTTTGCGGAGTTCCGCGTAGCAAAACTCCACGAACTACGCCCAGGCCTAATTATTATGCAGAATGAATATGTAGTGAATATGCTGGCCTAACTCTTCAGAGCAGGACTTTTCAACTTCAGGGTGCCCAGCAGGTGAACCCTGGGAGCATTTTGCATTTTGACATCAACCAGTATCTTTTTGCTCTACACCGCATCCAATGTAAGCCCCTTCCATTACAGCCATCATTCTAAAGGTCAGGGTGGAAATCAAGCAGAATGTGAATGCTGAGTACAATCAACCTTAGAGGTACATAAGACTGATACAGGCCTGTGGGTTAAACAGAAGATGTGAGATGGGACACAGGGGTCACTGTATGTAACTTTGGGAAAGATTTACCAACCTTTGCACTGGGTTTGTGTTACACCTGTCAGCCTTAGGGTGGTCTTTCCCCCAATTTTTTGCCTTGCTCCTCCATTTTTTCTGATCTAATTTTTCCTGGCCTTAGGACTCTGTGCACTTTGACACTGCTAACCAGTGCAAAAATGCATGTGCTCACTCCTTAAAACATGGTAACATTGGCTTATCCTGAATTAGCATATTTAATTTACTTGTAAGTCCCTAGTAAAGTGGCACTACATGTGCCCAAGACATGTAAATAAATACTACTAGCAGATGTTTATCACTGATTGTGTCACCCGCTTAGGTAGCCCTTTAAACATGCCTCAGGCCTGCCATTGCAGCCTGTTTGGGTGCAGTTTTGAACTGTCAAATTGTCCTGGCAAAATTAACCTTTTCCCAGGTCCAAAACTTTCATTTTAATCATATAAATCACCCCTATTGAAGGCTGTGCACAGCCCAGAGGATAGGGTGCAATGTATTTGTTGGAAAGTGGATTATTGGTAGGGGCAAATGTAGGTCTGCCACTGGCAATAAGGCCACTAACACATGATAAGACTCAGCATTGGTCTTAGAAAATTATTCCCATGCTCAACCCTTGGTAGCTTGGCTGCGAGCAGGCAGGCTTAACTTCAAAGACAGGTATGTAAAGCATTTAAAAACACCAGTTCAGTAAATAATTAAGACACAATGCATAATAAAAATCCAACACCAATTTATAAAAATAGGAAATATTTTTATCTTTAAAATGACACCAAAACGACAAACATCCAATGTAGGGAAGCGGAGATATGAATTTTTAAAGATTTATCACTTTATAGCACTTAGAAACATATAGCACCATGTTGGGATATCTGGTCGCGATAGACCGGCTGAAAGTCAAAGTTTCAGGCCGACTGCAATGGAGCCCTGAGCGGCTACCCCTCGTGGTAGGTTCCGGTCACAGTTTTTACCTTCGGACTTCGAAACTTTTCTGGAACTTTTTCTCGTGGGGTCCCTCGATGCTCTTCACCAGGCCGGATTCGGTGAGGGTTCGCCGGCCTCGGCTTTCCTCTACTCCTGGTCAAACTCTGGAAGTCAGACCTACGGAGCTTTCAGCGGGACGAACCTGGATGGCTTGGCCGGCTCGCGGTTGAAGGCAGGCGGCTTGGCTGGCCAGGTTGAGTCGGTCCCCCGATGGAGCTTTTTTTTCAAAGTTGCTCCAAAGTTCTCCAAACTTCTGGAACTTCTTCCTGAAGTTCCCCAAAGGGTCCCAAAGTGTCTCAAACTCAATCCAAGAGTCTGGAAGCTCCAAGATGGTCCTTGAAAGTTGAGGACTTCAGTTCCCACAATCCACTTGGACAAAACCCTTACAAATCCACTGGTAGTTCTCCAGGTTGAGGATCCGTGGTGGTGATGGTCCAGGTGAGCTCTGTTAACCTGCAGTTTGCAGGGAGTCCACTCTTTAGGTCTTTTACAGCAAGGTAGTCTACAGGGCTGTAGTTTCAGCTGGTGCAGTCTTCAGAGGGCAGGCCTTAGAATTTGCACCTCAACTTCTCAGCAAGGCAACGTTTTGCTTTCTTAAGTTTCAAGCAGCAGATCTGAGAGACTCTGCCCCTCTCAGATACATATTCCAAGTTCTCTGGGTCAAGCAGGAGGTCACTCCTGACCAATGGGAGCAGGGCAACTCCCCAAGGATATGACCACATCCTGTAGAGTGTGGCATTATTTTGTCCCAGAGTGCACCAAATCTTCCAAATTCATAATGGCCGATTTTCCAGCAGGGAGGTAAGAGCTGGCTAAACACAGCCCTAGGATGGCTACTTTCCATAGTCTCTCACCCTTGCATCTGCTCATTCTTTCCTTAATCCTAGCTCTGGCTTTGGGTCAAAAGATTAGAGTTGTAAATGACACTGAGGCCTTCCCCTTCCCTTTGAAGACCATGGTTTACGACTCCTCCCCCTGCTCTGGCATTCCTGTGTAGCAGCACACTGCCCTCTCAGCAGAGCTGGTCAACCCCAGGGGCTCTTTATCACCTCTTCAAGGCAGCCTGGCTAATCCACTTAAGTCTGACCAATCAGGACAGACCACTGGAAGGCTGAATCTGGACCTACAAACAAGAAAGTCTTATAACTTCTTGTCTGTATATTTTAGGAGAAATTCAACAATATCATATTGTGGGATTCATCACTACCATTCTGGGAAGACTTTGAATGGAAGTTCTATCATTCTCCTGTCAGGAGTTATTAGTTAATAACTTCTTGCCATGTTAACATATGTGGCATGGGATTTGCAATGGGAAAAATGACTTGGGCCATTTTTCCAGCACCCGGACTTACAAAAACATATTTTATAAGTACTTTGCTTATATCTACAGGACCCCCACCCCCTGGGACAACTAGGGGAGACTTTAGGGGCTCTGAATCTGTAGAAATATTGCAGATCCTCCCTCCACAGTGCTCCTAGCATCAAAGTCGAATTTGGGGAGCACTTTACCACAGGGACATCTTAAGGATTTTGGAGGCCCTGGGCCAAACGTATTTTGGGGGCCCCTGTTCGGAACAGCTTTGAATTTATGATCCCATTTCAGCTCTTTCATTATGTCACTGACAGTGCACAGGCTCACTCATCCAAATTCTAAATGTATTTACATCTAATATTCAGGGATAGTGACCTGCGTTTTTAATATTGCAACACAGCAGCAGCTCACTAATTACTGCAAATACTCTCCGTGACACCCTCACATTTCTCATATGTGAGATCCTGTTTTGATTTAAAAGAAACTATTTTTATGGATGTTGTATGGAATTGTAATGAATAAAAGCGGACTCCAATTCTGTGGATGAATTCTGTGTCGTCTATTTCTCACAAAGGCAGCAAAACCCATACACCTCTAGCCAGGCAGTCATCAATTCTGTCAAAGGACCGCTCGCCCCTTTGAATTCGAGTGATGTCATACTCATGACAATGCAATGTCAGAGTACAACACATATGCTCCTCCCTTTACACCAATAAACAAATAAGTTACATGTGTGAACCACAATAACAATTGTGCGTTAAAAAATGCACATAAAATAAGACTGCAGAATCAATCAATCAATCAGGGATTTGTGAAGCGCACTACTCACCCGTGAGGGTCTCAAGGCACTAGGGAGGGGCGAGGGGGGGTGTTCGGGCAGCTCAGTCTTATCCGAAGAGCCAGGTCTTGAGGCTCTTCCTGAAAGCTTGCAGTGTGGGGGTTCGTCTGATGCTGAGGGGGAGTTTGTTTCTGATCTTGGCCGCAATGTAGGAGAAGGCTCTTCCTCCCGCTCTGGCTCTGCGGATGCGTGGGATTTCGCCCAAGGCAAGATCGGCGGAGCAGAGGCTTCTCTTGGGTGCGTAGAAGGAGATACTTTTGTTGAGGTATTGGGGTCCGGTGTTGTGGAGGGATTTGTAGGCATGAGTGAGCAGCTTGAAGGTCACTCTCTTTTTGACGGGGAGCCAGTGGAGTTGTCGTAGGTGATGTGGTCAGAAATGAACAGATAAGACATGACCCACACACGAGGATGTGGTACAAACACTGACAAAACACAGGAAGGGAACGACAACAAACGTGGACCCCCCTAAAGGAAAACAAGAGGGAAAAACAAGGAAGATACAAACTAGAACAATAACATTGGAGTGTGCATAAGTCAGGAATAACAGTACTTTGGAATGGACAAGCCTCACCCACAGACATAATCACCCAAATAGGCAGGAGTTTTCCTTGCTCTAACTCCTCTTCCTGGTTGTTGAGTACCGCCACCTGTCTGTTCAGCACAGCCAGAGGAACAACCACCTTCTTCCCTCTTCCTCACACTTTCAGACAATAGTTCATTATTTTCCTCACCCTGCTTCAACATTGCTATATTGTTGTGACCCATATGCTGAAATCCATACCCTACCGTATCTTTTCTGTGATACAAAGCCACTCTCCTCAGATTCCAAGTTTGGCCATTTTCCAATCCGACCCAATTGCCCCCACTCTCCCTACTTTATATGGGCCATGGAATCTTGACAAACCTCTACCCACACCTCCCAGTTTGACTTTCACCCTATCAGCCGCATGAATGAACTTGCCTTGAGCCCGTTTCCTCCCCACACCCTCATCTTCTTTTGGCCTAATCTCGCACCTCCATGTAGGAATCATTTTAGTGCTCTGACACCTGCCTCTAATCATCTCAAAACGACTTTTCCCAGTTCCCACATGCCTAGTGATGCGATAGGACCACATTTCTTTCACAGTTTTTTGCATTCTCTCACCCACCCATCCTCGTCGCCAAGAATTGTAATGAATAAAAGCAGACTCCAATTCCATGGATGAATTCTGTGTAGTTTATTTCTCACAGAGGCAGCGAATCCCATACACTTCCAGCCAGGCACAGTCATCAATTCTGTCACCAGCCCGCTCACCCCTTCGAATTTGAGTGATGTCACACTCATGACAATGCAGTGTCAGAGTACAACAGAAATAAACACACTTACTCTGCAAAATGTCTGTAATAGACTCTCACACATCAAACAATTAAACATTTTTTTAAAGGAAAACGGAATTTAAAACAATCTATTCAAGAATAATTAAAGGTCATCAGGGCAAGACTCGCCGCAGAACAGAGCTGGCTCTATCAGGGGGGCCCTCGGAAAGGCTGGGGCCCTGGGCCAGAGCCCACGTTGCCCATGCCTTAAAACGTCTCTGCTTTACCACAATGTGGGGAGTGAAATGTGAAATTTCACTTAACCCAGGGCATATAAAACTCATTTTATAAGGGTCCACCTTATAAATACCTGACCCCCCATCCCTGGGACACCTAGGGGAGACCCTGGGGGTTCCTAATATGCCAAAACATTGTAGGTTATCCATTTTAAGTGCCCCAAACACCAAAGTCGAGTTTGGGCACAATTTACTTTTTAAAAGCAGTCATGGAACCCAGGGCTGCTTTTAAACTGACCTCAGGCTTCAGCAGTGCACACATGCAAGTGCAGAAAAGGCTGCTGGCCTCTAAACTGCCATGCCCTACTATATACTAGGGACTGATAGGTAGTTTCAATCCACCTCCCCTATTATGTACTAGGGTCTTATAGGGTAGGTCATGCCAATCACAGGGGTACCCCAACCCATGATGTACCCTAGTGTATGTAGGTGTTTTAACTGTATTCTAAATGTGTCTCTTTCAGCATAGCACTGGCCCTGGGCCTGGTTAGGCAGAGCCCAGGGTCAGTCAGAGTCAGTTACCACCAGTATCAATCAGCAACAAGCTGGGGGGTGCCCAGGGCACAGGATGACTTTGCAACATAGTCCCCCCCAAACGAAAGGTGTTGGGCTACTAACCTACACCCTGGTAGTCCTCATCAGCTAAGTGGAAAAACCTGGAAAGTCCAACTGCATTTGCATGGGCAACCCCAGGTCTGTGTTGCACTGTAAAGTCCATTCCCTGTAGGGAAATGGACCACCTTAACAGCTTTGGATTCTCCCCTCTCATCTGCATGAGCCATCTGAGAGGCCTGTGGTCAGTTTGAACACGAAAGTGAGTCTCAAACAAATATGGTCTCAACTTTTTCAGGGACCAAACCACAGCAAAAGCCTCTCTCTCAATGGCACTCCACCTCTGCTCTCTGGGAAGAAGTCTCCTGCTAATAAAGGCAACTGGCTGATTAAGGCCCTCTTCATTTAGCTGTGACAGCACTGCCCCAATCCCTTGCTCTGAAGCATCTGTCTGAACCACAAATTCTTTTGTGTAGTCAGGGGCCAGCAACACTGGTGCTGAACACATAGCAGCTTTCAGAGTGTCAAAAGCTTTCTGACACTCTGGGGTCCAATACACCTTTTTGGGCCTCTTCTTAGAAGTGAGTTCTGTTAGGGGCCCCACAATGGTCCCATAATTTTGAACAAACCTTCTAAAATACCCTGTCAGTCCAAGGAATGCCCTGACCTGAGTCTAGGTAACAGGAGCTGTCCAATCCAAAATAGTTTGGATTTTAGCCTGGAGAGGTACATGGCCCCCACCTACCAGGTGGCCCAGGTACAGCACAGAACTCTGCCCTATTTGGCACTTACTCGCCTTAATAGTCAGGCCTGCCTGCTGCATGGCCTGAAGCACTTCCCTTAGGTGGCTTAAGTGATCCCCCAGGTAGAACTGTATACAGCTATATCATCCAGATAAGCTGCACTGAACTGTTCCAACCCAGACAAGACCCTGTTCACCAACCTTTGGAAGGTGGCAGGTGCATTCTTTAAGCCAAAGGCATTACCTTGAACTGATAATGTCCCTCTGGTGTGGAGAATGCTGACCTCTCCTTTGCTCCATCAGTGTGGGCAATCTGCCAGTAACCTGAAGTCAAATCAAATGTACTCAGGTACTTAGCAGCCCCTAACCTGCCAATGAGCTCATCAGCTCTAGGTATAGGGTGAGTGTCAGTCTTTGTGACTGCATTCAATCCTCTATAGTCCACACAGAACCTTAACTCCTTGGGTCCCCCCTGAGGATTAGGTTTAGGTACCAGCACCACTAGACTGGCCCATGGACTCTCAGACGGTTCAATTACCCCCAATTCCAGCATCTTAGCAACCTCAGCTTTAATGCTGGTTCTGACATGGTAGGACAACCTGTACAGTTTATTTTTGACAGGGAGGCTGTCACCAGTGTCAATGTGGTGCACACCCCACTCAGTGATGCCTGGGGTGAAAGAGAACAGGCCAGCAAACTGCACTTGCTTACAGTCTCTTTGCTGTCGGTCTGTCAACTTGGGAGAGAATACAACCCCCTCCACTGACCCATCTTGCACATTAGTGGAGAGGAGGTCGGGCAGAGGCTCAGTTTCCTCCTCCACACCCATATCCGTGATCAGTAACATGGTCATGTCTGCCCTGTCATGGTGGGGTTTCAATCTATTCACATGCAGGACCGTATGAGGGTTCAAGGGGGTGCCAAGGTCAACCAAATAGGTAACCTCACCCTTCTTTTCTAAGATTGGAAAGGGCCCACTCCACTTGTCATGGAGGGCCCTGGGAGCCACAGGCTCCAACACCCACACCAATTGTCCTGGAGTATACTCAGGCATAGTAGCCTTCTGATCATACCAGTGCTTCATGAGCTCCTGGCTGGCCTCCAGTTTTCTATTTGCCTTGTACATGTACTCTGCCATTCTAGATCTCAGGCCTAGCACATAGTCAAGCACATTGTCCTTTGCTTATTTAAGAGGCTTCTCTAAAGACTCTCTCAGCAGGCTCAATGGCCCCCTCACAGGGTGTCCAAACAACAACTCAAAGGGACTAAAACCAACCCCTTTCTGTGGCACCTCCCTGTAGGCAAAGAGTAAGCATGAGAGGAGAACATCCCATCTCCTCCTGAGTTTCTCTGACAACCCATTTATCATGCTCTTCAGGGTTTTGTTGAATCTCTCAACAAGACCATTTGCTTGTGGGTGATAGGGGGTGGTGAACTTGTAGTTGACACCACACTCATCCCACATAGCAGTCAGATAACTGGACAGGAAGTTTGTGCCCCTATCTGTTACCACCTCTTTTGAAAAACCCACTCTGGTGAACACACCAAGCAGTGCTCTAGCCACTGCAGGAGCATCAATGGTACTAAGAGGGATTGCTTCAGGGTACCTAGTGGCATGGTGCACTACCACTAAGATATACCTATTCCCTGATGCAGTAGGTGGGTCCAGGGGACCACCAATATCCATCCCCACCCTTTCAAAAGGAACCCCAACCACTGGCAGTGGTATTAGGGGAGCCTTTGTCTTGCCCCCTGCCTTGCCACTGGCCTGACAGGTGACACAGGAGCTGCAAAACTCCTTTACCTTTTCAGACATATGGGGCCAGTAGAAATGGTTCACCAACTGGTTCCATGTCTTTGTCTGTCCCAAATGTCCTGCCAAGGGGATATCATGACCCAAAGTCAGGATGAACTCTCTGTACTTCTGGGGCACCACCAACCTCCTGGTGGCCCACTCCTTGAGGTTTCTGGCCTCAGTATAAAGCAGTCCATCTTCCCAGTAGAGTTTGTGAAACCCACTGTCATCTCCCTCCTCTTGCTTAGAAGCAATCCGCCTCAAGCTCTCAAGGGTGGGACAGTCTCTCTGTCCCTTACTGAACTCCTCTATGGAGGGTCCACCTGCTCCTGTCAGTTCTGCCAAATCTGACAGCTCTGGCAGGGATGGAGTCCCTCCCTCAGAGGCTAGATCCTCCCTATCAGGGTTAGATTCTTCCTGCACCTCTGGAGTTGCCTGGGCTGGCTCACCAGGCCCAGTACCCTTGTCCTTGGATGCTTGGCCCTTTGTTCCAGGGTCCAAGTGTCCAGCCCCTCCCTTCTGGCTAGTCTGTGACCTAGTCACAGCACATACCCACTCAGGGAGCTCCTATGTTTTCATATGGAGTCCTCTCTCCACCTCTGACCACACAGAGGCTTTAAGATCATTGCCCAGTAAACACTGGACTGGGAGCACCTTTGACACAGCTACCTTCATAGGGCATGTCACACCTCCCCATTTCAAAACCACCACAGCCATAGGATGGAGTTTGGTAGTGCTGTCTGCATAAGTCACCTGGTGAAACCCACCAGGTGACAACCTCTCTGGAGGCACCAGCTCATCCAGGACCATAGTTTCACTAGCCCCAGTGTTTCTGATAGCCTCAACCTCAGTCCCATTCACTTTAGGCCTCTGCCTGTACTTGTCCATGTTTGGAGGTAAGGCAGCAAGGGTTGCAATATTCATCCCACCCAGGGACACTAAGGTTGCTTCCACCACCTGACTACCCTTCTCTGGGGCACCACTCTCCACCCCTACACTTACACTGGCAATCCCTGTGGATGGCCCCTTAAGGGGGAGTTTCTTGGCACAGACAGAATCTCCCTGTTTGTGCCCTGGCTGGTTACAGTCAAAGCACTTACCCACCTTTGAGGGATCAAAGAACCTACCATTCTTTCCCTGATACCCCCTCCCTTTGAATTTGGGTTGGCTCGGGCCCCCCTCCTTGTGCAGGTTTTTGTGGGTCTTTGGAGGACTCCTTCTGGTTTTGACCTTCTTTCCCTTGGGCTTTCCCTTGGGGAGGGACCTGTCCTCCTTTCTTCTGGTCACCCCTCTGGTGCTGAATGGAATCCCGGTTTCTTACCCACTCATCAGCTGCTTCCCCCAGCTCTCTGGGGTCTGTCAGCTTAGAGTCCACTAGATACTGGCGTAACTTCTCTTCTGCACAATGAGTCAAAATATGTTCTTTCAAAAACAAATTATACAATCCCTCATATGTGTCAACTTTGTTACCAACAATCCAGCCTTCCAGTGCCTTCACTGAAACGTCCACAAAGTCTACCCAAGACTTTGAACTCAATTTCTGGTGCCTCTAAACTTCACCCTGTACTGGTCTGGAGTCAGACCAAACCTCTTGACTAAGCATGCCTTCATCTGCTGGTATGATTCTGCATCCTCTCCCTTCAGGGTCAGGAGCCTATCCCTCCCAGCTACTGGAATCAACTCCCACAGTAGTGCACCCCAATACATAGAGTGGACCCTACTCATTCTAAGGGTCCTCTCAAAAGCTGCTAGCCACTTGTCAATGTCATCCCCCTCTATGTACTTGGGCACTACACCCTTGGGAAGTTTGGGATCAAATCCACCACCCCTGGACATCTCAAAATCTTCATCATTTTCACTGCCACCATTTCTTTTGAACGCCTCCTCCCGCTCCCATTTCTTCTTAGCCAATTCCGATTTCTCCTTCTCCAAGGCTATCAAAGCTAATTGAGCCTCAAGCTGTCTCTCTGCAAGGGACAGTGGTGGTTCCTGAGTAAGGGACCCTTCCCCACTCCCACCATCTGGAATCATATGGCTAACACTAGATAAAATGGAAGAGGCATCATCCTCACGTCCTCTTGGATGAGGTTGGGGGGGACCCTCTATCCCCCCTTGACTCTCCTCAGCTACCCCAGCACAGGCCTTTAGGGATTCAAGCAACCCTGCCTTCCTAAGCTTCTTGGAAGCAGGCAGCCCCCTAAGCCTACACTGTTCCCTAAGATCAGCCATCTTGAACTGGGACAGTTTAGCCAGGTCCAGCTCCATGGTTCCCTAGTTTTGGGTCACAACAACTAGGCACAACAGCCTTAGAACAATTTGGAAAAATCAAAACAATGGATTAAAAACAGTTTAGTCCAAATTCCAAAAATCAAACTCAAAAGTTTTGTTCTAAGGCAATTTAGAGGATTTTTATAATCTTAATTCACTTTACTGAAAGGTGTACTTTTTAAACACAAGTCCTCATCCCACCGCTGCCACCAAATGTTGGAAAGTGGATTATTGGTAGGGGCAAATGTAGGTCTGCCACTGGCAATAAGGCCACTAACACATGATAGGACTCAGCATAGGTCTTAGAAAATTATTCCCATGCTCAACACTTGGTAGCTTGGCTGCGAGCAGGCAGGCTTAACTTCAAAGACAGGTATGTAAAGCATTTAAAAACACCAATTCAGTAAATAATTAAGACACAATGCATAATAAAAATCCAACACCAATTTATAAAAATAGGAAATATTTTTATCTTTAAAATGACACCAAAACGACAAAAATCCAATGTAGGGAACCGGAGCTATGAGTTTTTAAAGATTTATCACTTTATAGCACTTAGAAACATATAGCACCATGTTGGGATATCTGGTCGCGATAGACCGGATCAAAGTCAAATTTTCTGGCCGACCGCAATGGAGCCCTGAGCGGCTACCCCTCGCGGTAGGTCCCGGTCACAGTTTTTACTTTCGGACTTAGAAACTTTTCTGGAGCTTTTTCTCGTGGGGTCCCTCGATGCTCTTCACCAGGCCGGATTCGGTGAGGGTTCGCCGGCCTCGGATTTGTTCTACTCCCGGTCAAACTCTGGAAGTCGGACCTACGGAGCTTTCAGCGGGACGAACCTGGATGGCTTGGCCGGCTCGCGGTTGAAGGCAGGCGCTTGGCTGGCCAGGTTGAGTCGGATCCCCTATGGAGCTTTTTTTTCAAAGTTGCTCCAAAGTTCTCCAAACTTCTGGAACTTATTCCTGAAGTTCCCCAAAGGGCCCCAAAGTGTCTCAAACTCACTCCAAGGGTCTGGAAGCTCCAAGATGGTCCTTGAAAGTTGAGGACTTCAGTTCCCACAATCCACTTGGACAAAACCCTTACAAATCCACGGGTAGTTCTCCAGGTTGAGGATCCTTGGTGGTGATGGTCCAGATGAGCTCTGTTAACCTGTAGCTTGCAGGGAGTCCACTCTTTAGTTCTTTTACAGCAAGGTAGTGCACAGGGCTGTAGTTTCAGCTGGTGCAGTCTTCAGAGGGCAGTCCTTAGAATTTGCACCTCAACTTCTCAGCATGGCAACGTCTTGCTTTCTTAAGTTTCAAGCAGCAGATCTGAGAGACTCTGCCCCACTCAGATACTTATTCCAAGTTCTCTGGGTCAAGCAGGAGGTCACTCCTGACCAATGGGAGCAGGGCAACTCCCCAAGGATATGACCACATCCTGTAGAGTGTGGCATTATTTTGTCCCAGAGTGCACCAAATCTTCCAAGTTCATAATGGCTGATTTTCCAGCAGGGAGGTAAGAGCTGGCTAAACACACCCCTATGATGGCTACTTTCCATAGACTCTCCCCCTTGCATCTGCTCATTCTTTCCTTAATCCTAGCTCTGGCTTTGGGCCAAAAGATTAGAGTTGTAAATGACACTGAGGCCTTCCCCTTCCCTTTGAAGACCATGGTTTACGACTCCTCCCCCTGCTCTTGCATTCCTGTGTAGCAGCACACTGCCCTCTCAGCAGAGCTGGTCAACCCGAGGGGCTCTTTATCACCTCTTCAAGGCAGCCTGGCTAATCCACTTAACTCTGACCAATCAGGACAGACCACTGGAAGCCTGAATCTGGACCTACAAACAAGAAAGTCTTATAACTTCTTGTCTGTATATTTTAGGAGAAATTCAACAATATCATATTGTGGGATTTATCACTACCATTCTGGGAAGTCTTTGAATGGAAGTTCTATCATTCTCATGTCAGGAGTTATTAGTTAATAACTTCTTGCCATGTTAACCTATGTGGCATGGGATTTGCAATGGGAAAAATGACTTGGGCCATTTTTCCAGCACCAGGACTTACAAAAACATATTTTATAAGTACTTCGCTTATATCTACAGGACCCCCACCCCATGGCACAACTAGGGGAGACTTTAGGGGCTCTGAATCTGTAGAAATATTGCAGATCCTCCCTCCACAGTGCTCCTAGCATCAAAGTCGAATTTGGGCAGTACTTTACCACAATGTGGGGAGTGAAATGTGAAATTTCACTTAACCCAGGGCATATAAAACTCATTTTATAAGGGTCCACCTTATAAATACCTGACCCCCCACCCATGGGACACCTAGGGGAGACCCTGGGGGTTCCTAATATGCCAAAACATTGTAGGTTATCCATTTTAAGTGCCCCAAACACCAAAGTCGAGTTTGGGCACAATTTACTTTTAAAAGCAGTCATGGAACCCAGGGCTGGTTTTAAACTGACCTCAGGCTTCAGCAGTGCACACATGCAAGTGCAGAAAAGGCTGCTGGCCTCTAAACTGCCATGCCCTACTATATACTAGGGACTGATAGGTAGTTTCAATCCCCTTGCCCTATTATGTACTAGGGTCTTATAGGGTAGGTCATGCCAATCACAGGGGTACCCGAACCCATAGTGTACCCTAGTGTATGCAGGTGTTTTAACTGTATTCTAAATGTGTCTTTTTCAGCATAGCACTTACCCTGGGCCTGGTTAGGCAGAGCCCAGGGTCAGTCAGAGTCAGTTACCACCAGTACCAATCAGCAAAAAGTTGTACTTTTAAGTTTTACATGTTCTGGTAGTGAAAAACACTTAAATTCGTTTTTCACTACTGCAATGGCTACCTCTCCCATTGGATAACATTGAGGTTAACTAATTGCATTTTATAAGTGTAATTTCAAAATGGGAATAGGTAACCAGTTCATGCTAGGTGTCTCTGACATCCTAATTTATGGTGAAGTCCAATTTCAAATTACAATAATTAAAATGCCACTTTTAGAAAGTTGGCATTTTCCTGCCTTACGGCCTTATTATGGTTCTGGTGGTCCCTGGACCGCCAGACTCGAGGGAGCACGGTGCGGTCAGTCCAGCCACTGTGGCACCGGCAGTCCGACTGCCGTATTATAGGTTTGGCAGTCGGACCACCATGTGACCACCGCAACAGCCAGGGAACCGCATTCCCTGGTGGTGGGGCGGCGGTCAGGGGCTCAGAATATGCTGGCAGTGCTGATGTGTCAGCGCCATTCATATTTTGAGTTTCTCAACCGCCAGCTTCACATGGCGGTCAGCACCACCATGTAAAAGCTGGCGGTGTGGAAACAAAGGGGGTCCTACAGGGCCCCCCTTAACCCATGCAGGTAGGTACATGCAGGGGGGCACATGTTGTGCCCCCCGGTGTGCAAGTACCCCCCAGTGCCAGCACGCATGGACTTTACAATCCATGTCATGCTGGAATGCGCTGTGGTGGTCCCACGGCAGGGCAGTATTAAAGGCTCATTGAGCCTTTCTACTGCACTGCTGCAGGACCGCCACGCTGCCCACCCGCCAGACATCAATTTGTATCATAATATGGCGGGCGGTCGGCATTTGGGTTTGGCGGTGTGGGAGCAGGGCGATGGTGAATCGTCCCGTTCCACCACATCCAAACTCATAAAGAGGCCCTTAGCCATTTTTTCTGTAGCCTGTCTCTGGTCACATGACTGGGCGTAGCTGGAAGTTGGGCTTTGTGTATTCCTCCTAGACAGCCACACACAATAGGGAACTTAGGTGTGCCTGGATGAGCCATCACTGGCAGGATGGGAGGGAGGAGCTGGGCACAGCCCACTTATACCTGGATAGGCTGTTTCCTGCCTCCACACAAAGGGCTGCATACCCCCTTAAGTTAGTCTGGAGCCAGGCTAGGGAAGGCAGAATGACTGGGGACCTTAAAAGGAAACCTCTAGAAGTTTCTCCCTACTTCAAAGGCACAACTGGGTATAAATACTGCACTTCAGACACCACCACCACTTCAGTACACTTCTGAACCTGTGGATACTCTGCCAGGAAGAAGGACTGCTGTGCTGCTGAAGGACTGTCACTCTGCTGGACTACTTCCTTGCTGTGCTGCTGCTTTGCTGTGCAGACCTGCTGCCTACTGCCCTCCAGTCTGGTTGAGAAGGACTGGACCAGCATCTCTTGAACCCAGAACCTCAGAGTGACTCCAAGGACTAGTTTGCTGGTCTCTTGACTTGAGCCTCAGAGGCAGAGGCTCCAACAACCTTGCACCTACACCTGGACACTGCTATCTGTGTGTTTACCCTGCCAAGTGGTGCCACCCCAGTCCTCCTAGACCCTTGGAAGTGGGTGTAATGTACTTTGCCAGGCTTTGTGTATCCAGCAGAACCAAGGCATCTCCTCTGCTGCGCAGCGCAACCCCAAGCAGAAACGATGCATCTCTGCTGCTGCTTGTATTGAACTCATCACAAAAACCCCCATTGCAGCCACAGTCAGCATCGCATTTAAGATTGCCACTGCAAGATGTATCCTCGGTGCAGACCCTGACATCTCTCATCGACGGTAGCCTCAACGATGACGACCGATTGCGCATCGTAGTCTCACAGCTCCTTGAAACCAAGACAACACCCGACTGTGCTACACATCACAGAATCCGGGCTTCACATCGCAAGCCCTCGTTGACGGGATCTTCAACGATGAGACAACAGGACCTCGCATTGCAGCCTTGCTGCATCTCAGAACCAAAGCATCCTTTGGCTGTGCAATGCATCTACAACACAGATCCTCGCAATGTTTGGCAAACCAGGATTACAGATATTTTGTTGAGAGGGCCTAACTGGGTCCTTGTAGCCGTACCTCACTCCATTGTGGGTGTCCCGGTCCGGTGTGATCAGATATCCACAGTTGGTACTTTACACTTTTTGGCGCTATTTTTACTAAAATCTTTTAAATTGAATATCTCCAGTTCCACTGATTGGGATTTTGTCATTTTGGTCTGGTTTTATTTATAAAAATGACTCTATTGTTCTAAATCTGATATGGGTTCCTTTTGTGGTGTGTTTTTACTGTGTTACTGTTTGAAGAGTTGCACAAATACTTTACACATTGCCTCTGAGTAAAGCCTTACTGTTCTCTGCCATGCTACCCGAGGGTTGAGCACAGGTTAATTTAGGGTATGCTTGTGACTTCACCCTGAGAAGAATTGTGGTTGCCGCTTGAGAAGGATTTCCCCCCCTCAACCAGTAACCCAGTTTCTTACAGTATGCATCACAAAAGTGATGAAAACCTGAGCAAAACGTTTTTGTTGAATTTACTGTCTAGTGCAAAACTTGTTTTGTGCTGGAAAGTTGCCTAAAAGCAACAAAAAGCAATGCTGTTTTACATTACTCTGCAGCAGAGGGGACGTTACATGGATGGTACATGAACGTTCCTGTGCTACCACCCACTTTTTGTGACGCAAAACCCTATCTACCAACTGTTAGTCTTGGCATCTTTGGCGTGGTTTCCTTTGACTTTTTGCCTCTACCTCCTTTATTTTTGATGCTGTGCTGGAATTTGTTTTTGCTGGCTTTGATGCTTTGTATCACGACCTAGGGGTTTGCCTTCATTATCCCACCACAAGCTGGGCATAAAACACAATCATAACATGTGCAAGTGTAGGAAAAATACACTGGAAATATTAATGAGAGAAAATATTAATTAATGTCTCTCCTAGCATGAAATTATACCAACCAAAATGTATTTGTTCATTCAAAAATACAAGCAAGCATCACTTCGGAGAATTGTAGATAGTTTTATCTCGCAAACAAACATTCACAAGACAGACATAACATATATACTACAAAAATTGAACGTATCAAGTAACATCAAATAATATTCAATTTCTCTTCTGACTTGGGATTTGTCAATTTGGCTGCAAAAATTCAGACGGCAAAGCAGTCCACAAAGGAGATAGTGCCATACAGGAATACACGAAGGGCAAAACAATAATAGGGCCCTTTATCAATCATAGAGTGTATTCTCAATCGATGTATCATTCCTTAATTTGATTTGCCGGGCGTCTCCAATCCAGAACATCTGTCGATGCGTTTCAGTCCATTCACTCCGGCCTCTTCAGGACAACGTAAGAAAAGAGAAAAAACAAATGTTCAAGCTCATAAGGTATGTTGTCTTACCTTATGAGCTTGAACATTTGTTCTCATTGGTCAGCAACGTATAGAGGATTTATTAACTGAACTAAAAATTGAGTTTATTGTTGCTGTGAAAACAATGACTGGTTGAAAACTGTAATTCATTTGCAATCAATTTATTTTTGTGTTTTTGTAATGTTTGTGATATTGTTGCAGTTTGTTTGCATGTTTATTGTCAAAACGAACAGAGGTTTTCTGTCTCTGGTTTAAAAAACAAAATGAAATGGTCTTCCGAGGATAATTTAGAAAGATAAATAAATAAACTCTGAAGACCAATGTAATCAGTGTTTGGTCGTAGTCTGTTTAAGTAAAAAATAGCATGAGAATATGATAGCTAGATGCTCTGTTCTGTTTCATGTATAGGCCCTATCTAGCTGTCTGTATTAGGGCCAACCCCCTTTGAGAGTAAAACTTTTAGAAAGTAGGCATTTTCTTGTCAAACCATTCTGTGTGCCTCTGCCTGTTTGTGTATTGACTGTCTAGTTTTGGAGTGACAGGGGCTGGGCTTGTGCATTCACGGTAGACAGCCACTGGGGGGGGGGGGAGGTTGAGGTGTGCCTGGCCCTTCATCGATGACTCAGAGCTGAGCTGAATAGACCTTGGCTGAATTTAGAGTAGTGGGCGGAGTTTTCCTTGCACCTGAAGAGGGCCTGTCTCCCTTGCACAATGCTGTCCACCCCCTGTGGTCATACTGCACCAGTGAGGACAGAACTGGTCTGGACTGGGCTCAGAGACCCTTGCACAAAGAGAACAAAGATATTTTGGGGTATAAGTATTAGACCTAAAACCCCAGAACTTTAGATCACTTCTGGACTCAAGAGGAACCATTGCCAAGGAGAAGAGCTGAAGAGGAGACTTGCCCCTTTGCTGTGTGCTGTGTGGGATTGGCCTGCAGTTGCTGTTTCTGCCAAGGAGAGGACAAAGACTGGAACTTTGCTTTGAACCTGCTTGAAGAAGATATCCAAGGGCCTGTGTGTTCTGGCCTCCTGTTCTTAAGTCTCAGGGACACAAAGACTTCACCCCCAGCTCCCCTGAACTCTGTTGCTGAGAGTTCTGACCTGCCAGGAGGTGCCTATTACAGTTGTGGGCCTCTGGAGGTTGTTCCTGCTGCTGGGAGCTGGTAGAAAAGAAGAACTGAAGAAATTGACGCATCGCTCTTCTGGTGGCTGTTTTTCCGATGCAGCACCGCCGTGCGAGAAAAATCTCCATGCATCGCCGCGCCGCTGCAGAATTGATGCAGCGCCTGTCGCTGCTGCAGGAACCGACAAACTGAAGGATCGCGGATAAAGAAACTGATGCATCGCCGCTTGACGCTGCCGCATCGATTGCCGATGCTTCCTGGAATTACACGCATCGCACCTGTGCGGCAAGTTTTCCCAACGCATCACCCGCTGGTCAGAATCGTCTTGGAGTCACTTCCCCCTACAGACCGGATTCGACGCATCACTTCTCCTGCGTGCAGTAGAACTGTCGCATATCCTCCCCAAGGCCTCAGGAACTGACACATCTCTTTGTTTCTCAACGCTTCCCCTCTCTGCGGCTGTTTGGCCTTGTGAATTTTGACACATCTACAGGTATGCACTACCCAATTGCTCACCCTATAACTCTATCAATATATCCTCTACCTCCACTCTCTCATTCATCCCAAACCCCATACCACTACTATGATCCCCAAAATAACCCTTTCTAGACTCTTCCCTACTCTACCCCCCTCCTTGCATCATCTCATACCTCTTTTACTATTCTGATCTCCCAAAACAAGCCTTTCTAAACCCTTTCCTCTGACTCTTCCCCCTCCACCTCCCTTTTACTCATCCCAAGCCTCCTCCTACTGCTATGAGCTCCAAAGCAAAGGAAAAAAAAGTTCTAAATCCCTCCCTCTTCTATCCCTCCGCTATCCTTTTCAATCCAAATAACAGACTAACATGTCCACCACTCAAACTAATTTCATATTTCAATATACTAATTCACCACTAATCCTTGATGGGTTCCAGAATAGCGTCCCACTGGCCGAAAAAGCGCTGCAACACCTCGTCAGGGGTAGTAAGCACTATATAAATGCAATTACAATACAATACAATACTTTGTGAGCAATCACGCATCCACAGTTTTCTATGGACCAAGTTGTTTGAAACCTTTTTAAAGTAATATTCTTATTACATGTATATTGGATTTTTGTCGTTTTGGTCTTGTTGAGTTTAGATAAAGATTCTTTATTTTTCTAAACTGGTGAGGTGTCCATTTGTGGTGTTATCGCTGTATTACTGTGTGTTTTGAGTACAAATACTTCACACATTGCCTTTGGGATAAACCTGTCTGCTCGTGCCAAGCTACCCAGGGGGTGAGCAGGGGTTATCTAAAGTGTGTATCCCCCTTACCCTGACTAGAAGCAAGGGTCCCTACTTGGACAGTGGTACCTACCCCTGCCTACTAGAGACCCCCATTTCTAACACCAACAGTAGTAGACAGGGTTTTGTACCAAAAATTAATCCCACATTAAGGCAGGCATTAAAAGGACAAATACTTTTATTCCTCCTTTGTTTTCCACCGTATTTCTCTCTTTTCTACTTTTGGCTGTCAAACTCTTGATCAAGGAAAATAAGTTCTGGTTCCCAAAAATGAGTGTCGGTGCCCACCACTTGAAAAACTTAAGCAGTGACTCTGGGTACTGCTTTGAAAGGAATGTAAAGACCAGATTAAAATTCCCAACTTGAGCAATTAGAGTACATGAGTGCAAATTAGTTCCAGCATTGAAAGACACTGGACATGTGCCTGTCTGCTCTTGTGTCTTCCTGGGGCATGATCAAACAAGTTGGCAGTGCGAGGATGTCTCCGGAGAGGGGGGTTGATGATGGCCACTTGCCAATTTCCAAAGCAGATACTCAGTGAGCATCCTCACAGGGATAATGATCTCATGTAATTAACAATTAGTGAATTTCCGGAGGACACTTTTCGTAGATAATAGGAAGATGTATCCATCATTTATTGCTTCAGGCACTTCCACCACTTAAGTAGCAGCGTCACAGCCCGTGGAGTGGGCTGCTCCCGATGGAAAAACAAATTATGCATGAGATAGCTCACTTTCTCCTGGAAGAGGGATGGATGGGTGGGAGGGTGGGCTCGGGTTATTGTCCATCAGGGACTTGGCTGCATTAGGAGTGTCAGACAGTCTGGAGAATGGTGAAGAACAGACTTGTGATCAGTTAATACATGGACACGGCATGATGCGTCCACTCAACAGAGGTACTCCGTTCCTTCCGGCTGCCATGCTACATTTTAGCTGTGGCACCTTCGCTGAAAGAGAGACACTAACACATTACTCACCCTCACGTATCAAAATCCTGCAACATATAATTTTATCCCAAAAAATAGAATAATTCACCACCAGTTGGATCTCACGCAGGCAGCGATATCACAGTGAACTTGTTATTTTCATAATCTAAAACAAACCATTGTATCTCTCTATATAACCATGCACCCTACCATCTAATATTCAATTTAAATCGAAGTATTACTATAATGGCTCAAAATACTGCAATAACAAATCAGAAGAAGGCAAACTCATCGGGAAAACTGTTTAATGCTTGACCTCAAGGATGATGTGATTTCTTATTTGCCCAAATATATATCTATACATTAAAATCTGCATGAATGAGGCCTTTGACGCCAGTATTCCTCTTCTTGTAGCTGACCACAGGGGTCACAAATTGGGACCTGCCTACTTAACATTCATTAAGAAGGTCATTTTCCTGTGTTCTTTGGATAGTCAGTTTGTGATGAGGGATCCTTAAAGACAGGTCTCATCGCAGATTGCATCCGTGTTTGCACACAAGTTACTGTGCGGTTTGCACATCCTGGTTTCGAAAACATGGACTAGTAAATCGAGCCCATACAGGCATAACCATGACTTTTTTCTTTTTCTGACGCATTTTTAGAGCTGTCCATTGACTTGTCTAGTATCATTGGAGCAAACATATTATAGTCCTGAAAATTAGGGGTGTCATAACATTGCTCTGATCATAGAAATTCTTACAGCCGACAATGAATATTACCTAATTTAGATAACTCGATATGGAAGTACGAATACATTTTATATGATGATTTAAATTTTTTAATTTTTTTTTTTTACATATTTTGCTTCCTAACATCTTTTCTCTTTCTTCATGTATTTCGGCATATTTTGTACATTCGGCATGTAACTTTGGAGTAATTTCTCCAGTATTAAGTACCCTCACACATGACTGGCAATCTAAATGTCCCTATCCCACCATGCTGCCCACTATAATCCTTGGGCGATTTTGTTTTATGTTATAGAAGTTGTCTTACTATGGAAGAACGATACTCCACAGCTGTTCGTGCCAGAGGCTCATCCTGACGTTTTTCACGATGCCCCGAAATGTCGCCTCAATTTTTTAGACTGACTTTGAATATAAAGAGCCAGAAACCAACTCCATTGCTGCCCAAGCAAAGCATTTCTGCTAAGATAGGAGCTCGAGGACATCTCCCTCTGTACCCCCTGGTATCGGGTCCTGGCTGATGACAGTGGCTTTAATTTTGAGCGTGCAGCAGTGCTGCCTACTAGGGGCGAGACACTTCTAGCCCACCCATTGTAGACCAGGAACCCCCAGTTACTGCTGAACCCAGAATGGAAGTGAGAGCAACCCCAATGTGTGTTTGTGAGTCTGCACTGTCAGTGTCATCCCTCTTCCCCCAGGAAAAAGTTGAATGACTGAGATGCACACTGTCCCACCAGAGCAACTCACACGGATCTGTCCATGGATGTGGCATGTAGTCATGGCAACCACAGCACCAGTCAGTAGCCAGATGAGCCTGCTGTGTCCAGAAACCATAATCCTGTTCTTCTCCTGGCTGTCTGGAAGGCAGTACTGGAATACACATCCGAACCCCAGAGAGGGAAAGAGCCCCTAAAGCCAGACCCATCTTGAAGGTCTGGTGGCAAGACTTTGAGCAGTGCATTCATTCCCATTTCCAAGGACTGGGAAAGTAAGCAGGTGCAACTTTACACTTTAAAGAACCTTATCCTGACACAATCTGTGTGCATATGCCCTTGTTCCAAGATGTGTGCAGGAAACTCTCGAAACCCTAATGTCCCTTCACCAGAGACAGAGCAGAACTGATATAAGCCTCCCTAGAGGTACAGCTGAACCAACCCACAGGGATGGTGACTGTGGGGTACCCCCTGCAGCATTTCAAGACTTAAGGCCTGATTTAGATCTTGGCAAAAGGGTTTCTCTGTCACAACAGTGGCGGATATCCCATCCGCTTAGATATAAAACCCGTAGGATATAATGGGAGTTAGATTTTGGTGGACGGGATTTCCCTCACCGCTGAGACAGAGTAACCCATCCGCCAAGATCTAAACCAGGCCTAAGTCTATCATCTGCATGGCATGAACACAGGTCCAATATCAGTGTTGGAAAGTGGGTTATTAGTAGTGGTAAATCTGCATCTACCACTGGCAATACGGTCACTAAAACAGTCTAGGGCTCAGTACAGGTCTAAAAAAACTTAGTCTCATGCTCAACCCTTGGTAGCTTGGCTGAGAGCAGGCAGGCTTAAGTTAGGAGACAGGTATGTAAAGCATTTAAAAACACCAATTTCAGTAAATAATTAAGACACAACACAAAATGAAAATCTCACACTAATTTATAAGAATAGGAAATATGTTTATCTTTAAAATGACACCAAAATGACAAACAGTCAATGTAGAGAACCGGAGATATGATTTTTTTTTAAAGATTTAGCACTATATAGCACTTAGAATCCTATAGTGCCATATTGGGACATCTGGTGGTGCTTGACCGAGACAAAGTCAAAGTGTCAGGCTGACCATGATGGAGCCCTGCTCGGATACCCCTTGCAGTAGGCCTTGGTTGAGATTTTACCTTCAGACTTAGAAACTTTTCTGGGGCTTCTTCTGCCAGGGTCCCTCGATGCTCTTCACCAGTCAGGGTTCGGTAAGGGTTCGCCAGCTTGCTTTCCAGGGAGTTCCTGGTCAAACTCTGGAAGTTGGACCTCCAGAGCTTTTCAGCGAGACGAACCAGCAGGGCAGGCCAGCTGGAGGTTGAAGATCACTGGCTTGGCTCTCGTGGTTGTGTCAGTCCCCCTCTAGAGCTTTGCTCCAAACTTCTGGAACTTCTTCCTGAAGTTCCTTTTGGGGTCCAAAGTGTCCAAAACACCATCCATGGGTATGGAATTTCCAAGATAGTCCTTGAAAGTTTGGGACTTCAGTTTCCACAATCCACTTGGACAAAACCCTTATAAATCCACTGGTAACACTCCTGGCTGGGTATTCTTGGTGGTGATGGTCCAGGTGAGCTCCGTTAACCTGTAGCTTGCAGGGAGTCCACTATTTCTTCATCTTAAAGCAAGGTGCATCCAAAGGGCTGTAATCCCAGATAATGCAGCAGGTGCAGTCAGTCAGAATGCAGGAATGCAGGACCTGATGGTGCAAATCAAGTTTCCAGCTTGGTAAGCCTTCTCCTTCTCTTAGTTTCAAGCAGCAGATCTGAGAGGCTCTGCAACTCTCACATACTTATTCAGTGTTCTCTGGGGGTCAAGCAGGAGAGCACTCCTGTCCAATGAGGTGCAGGGCAACACCCCAGAGCATGACCTCTTCCTCCAAAGTGTGGCATAATCTTCTCCCAGAAAGCACTAGTCTTCCAAAATTCAGTATGGCCGAACTTGCAGCAGAGGAGCAAGAACTATTTAAACCAACCTCCAATATCGCACAATTCCATAGCTCTCCTCCCACTACCATCTGCATATTACTGCCTTAAGCCTGCCATATGGCTGGGTCAGGGGAGCTGGTGGGTAGATGGGCCTGGCATTCCCTGCCTGTCCTTTCCCCCTTTGAAGCTCCATGGTTTACGACCCCTCCCCCTTGCTCTGGCATTCCTGTGTAGAGAGATCTCTCTAACAGATAGCCTCTCGCTGGGTGAGCCACTTATCACTTCATCAAAGCAATCCTGTTAACTCTGACCAATCAGGGGAGACCACAGCAAGGCTGAATTTTGACTTACAGACAAGAAAGTCTTATAAATTATTTTCTGTATCCTTTAGGATAAATTCAACAGTAGCATATTGTTGGATTTATCAATGCCATTCTCCTAAGTCCTTGAATTATATTTTTCCTAGCGATAGTTATTATTATTATTATTATTATTAATATTTGTTAGGCGCAAAACGAATCATCCCCACGGGGATCTCTCGGAGCCACAATATCAGAAGAGTAATGGAGAGAACCGCTGATTAGTGACTGAACAACCAGGTTTTGAGTCGTTTTTTGAACAGCCCAAAGAAGGTGCTTTCACGAATGTGGTCAGGCAGCTTATTCCAGTGGGAGGGCGCAAGATAAGAAAAAGAGCGACCTCCCATTCTGATTTTGTTGATCCTCATTGGACACAACAGCCGCCGACTACTCGACCACAGCTGCCAACACGGAATGTAAGGTATTAGCTTTTTGCTGAGGTAGGCCGGGCCATGCCCCTGTAGAGTCTTAAATACCAGACACAGCAGCTTGAATAATGCTTGCTTCCTAATTGGTAGCCAATGAAGTTGGCGCAGGAGAGGTTCCGAAGGCGAACGGGATAGATGGTTAAGAGCAAGACGTGCGGCAGTATTCTGCACAACCTGCAGTCTAGAGAGAAGATCTTCCCTAATCCCTACCAGTAGGGAATTACCGTAATTCAGCCTGCTTACTAGTAATGCCTGAATAAGCGACTTTCTTGCAGAGAGGGGCAGCCAAGGAAAGATCTTTCTGAGCATACGCATCAAGCCGAAACACGTGCCTGAAATGCTTTTCACGTGTTGCTCCATGGAGAGTTTCTCATCCACCGTGATACCTACATTTTTCACCCATTTTTTGGGGATCGGAGGGTCACCTAGCTCCGGAGGCCACCAATCTGTAGACCACAGCTCCTCTGCCTTCCCGAACAACACAATCTCAGTTTTGGTTGTGTCCAGCTGCAAAAAGTTAGCAGTCATCCAGGCCGCCGTCATTAACATGCATTTTTTTAATCTATTCTCTGGTCGATGCGGGATCTGAATCGATGGTAATGATCAGTTGAGTATCATCCGCATACGAAACGGTGTCGAACCCACAAGATCTGATAATGGGGGCCAGAGAAGATACATAAATGTTGAATAACGTGGGGCTTAGAATGGAGCCCTGTGGTACCCCTTTGTCCACAGCCAAAGTCTGCGAAGTGAACGACTCAAGTTGGACTTGCTGAGTTCTGTCGGCAAGGAAGCTTTCAAACCATCTGAGTGCCGTTCCTCTGACACCAATCTCTCGTAATCATCTATCCACAAGGATTCGATGAGAGATGGTGTCGAATGCGGCCGACAAGTCAAGAAGGATCAGCATAGTAGGAGTCCCCTTGTCCAGGGCCAGCTTGATCGTATCAGTGACTTCTGTTAGTGCAGACTCGGTACTGTGAGAAGCACGAAAGCCTGACTGAGAGGCATCAAGCAGATTATTCAATTCAAGGTATTGAACTAACTGCTTATTGACTGAGGCTTCCATGACTTTCAAAAACAGAGGGAGAAGAGAGATCGGCCTATAATTTTGAAGATCCCGAGGATCGGCCAGGGCTTTTTTTAATATAGGTCTGATTTGCGCCAGCTTCCATTTCTGAGGGAAGGTGGCTGTGATTAGAGATTGATTACATAATTCAGCAATGGGGGCTGCTAGAGCCGAGGCCAATGCTGTGATGATGAAAGGGGGAGCCACGTCGAGAGGGGAACCAGATTTTTGGTGAGCTAGTAACGAGTGGACTTGGTCCGCCGTAATGGCCTTAAATGTTTCTAATGAGTAAGAAATGGAATCATCATGCTTATATGAAACCACACTAGGTTCCACCTGTTTTTTGAAGGAGCTGTAGATTTTATCTATCTTTAGCTTAAAATGGTTGGCCAGATCATCACAGAGCTGTTGAGTCTGCGGGATGGATGATTTATTCACTCTTGGGTTGGTGAAATCTTTCAGGATTTAAAACAATTCTTTGGAAGAATTCTTAGCTTCGGTGATTCTGGTCCCCAGGTGTGATCTTCTAGCTCCTTTACAGTTCTTTAGGTATTGTTTAAGAGACGTTCTATATGCTAGTTTATCTGCCTCCTGTTTAGATTTTCTCCATTTCCTTTCCCATTTCCTGCAAACAGCTTTTTCTTTCTTAAGACAGTCATTGTACCAAGGTGCTGGAGCTGATTTTATCCAGGTCTTGCAAACTTTGATTGGGGCGATAGTTATGCCTTAATAAACTTTTGGCATCTTAATCTACGTGGCTGGGGATCTACAATGTGGAAAATGAAATGTGCAATTTCTCCCAAACCAGAACCTTTAAACATCTTTTATATGGACCCTGCTTATAGCTACATGACCCCCCCACTCCTGGGACACCTAGGCGAGACTTTTGGGGTCCTGAATATGCAAATATAGTGTAGATCCTCACTCCACAGTGCTTCTAGCACAAAAAGTTGATTTTGGGAAGCACTTTGCTACAATGGGTGAAGTGAAATGTGCAAATTCTCTATCCCCAGGGTATATCAATCCTCTTTTATATGGACTCTTCTTATAACTACCTGACCCCTGTCCCTGGGACACTTAGGGGAGACTCTGGGGGTATCTAATATGCCAACATTTTGTAGTTTATCAATTTCTAAGTGCCCCTACCACCAAAGTCAAATTTGGGCACAGTTAACATTTTAAAGCAGTGCTGCAGCACAGGGCTGCATTTAAACTGACCTCAGGCTTCAGCAGTTCACTCATGCAAGTGAAGAAAGGACTGCTGGCCTCTAAATTGCCATCCTCTATTATATACTAGGAACTTAAAGGTAGTTTCAATCCCCCTGCCCCATTATGCACTAGGGACATATAGGGTAGGCCATGCAATTATGTGTGTACCCTAATATACAGTGTACCCTCATGTATGTGTGTGTTTTCACTGTTCTTCAACACAGCAGTGCCCTGGACCTGGTTAGGCAGAGCCCAGGGACAGTCAGGGTCAGTTACCGCCAGTACCAATCAGCAAACAATGGGGGTGCCCAGGGCACAGGATGACTTTCCAACAATCAGCCTTTGGCTTGGGTACCAGATGATGTATCTTTGAGCCACATTTGAGGGTCCCTCACCCTAACCAGCTATGAGGGTGTGGTCCAGCACCAGGTATCTCCCAGGATCCTGAGGACCTCAAGTTCTCTTTATGTGCCCTTTGCACAACTACTTGCTCTTGTGTCCTGACACTCAGAGTCGTTCCCCTATGACCTGTGTTGCTTTCATCAATGGGTATGAACATCAAGGTGCAAAGCCTCGAGGGGCCAATGTAGAAATCCAGACATAGATCACTCCAGCAGTGGGATTTATAGCCTACAACCAATTTATTTCAAAGACAGAGTTTAAAGTTTGTGGTCAACAAAACCTAGTCAGTTGGCTAGTCAGAGTCTTCATTAGGCTTCCAGGACCATAAGATTGTGACCACATCCAGTGGCTTCTGAGATATCAGTCTTGGTAGTCCAAGTACTATGAAGCTGTGAGCCTAAGAACAGTCTCAAGAGATAAAAATAAAGAATACAGGACTTTAGTCACTTTAATCCAACTTTTATTGAATATAGTATTGTGATTGTGAATTTGATTTATTTCTCAAAATAACCTCATAAGGTATCCGCATTCCTGAGGAGGATTCATCCACTGTTCCCTAAGAGAGGTGCTCCTAACTGGTCCACAAACCCAATAACCAGCCCAGATTCAGTCGGCAGTTGAGAGACTTGAACCGAGACAAAGGTGCCATAATGTTTTAAGAGTTAGTGCTAGAAACATCAAACCACTACTGCACTGTCTAATATTCACCGATAATTTCAAGAAGCTTAAAAAGGTTGAATCTTTTTAAGACAACTGTAGCTGGGGGTGAGTGTCTGAAAAGTGTCAGTGCTCCGTCCATCATCTCCTTGTGTTTGCTTTGTTCGCCCTAAGTTGGCAGGGTATGCCCAGACGTGGGTCTCTTGCTCACTTCGCCACTGGATACAAGCTAGCCTGGCTGATGAGGGGTGTTACCCCGAAACCAGTCCCAGGATGCTTGTTTCTGGTTCAGGGAAGACCTGGCTTGGCAGTTCGGGCTGGACTGTTCCCATGAGGCACAGGGTCAAGACTGATTTGCATATAGCTGGGTCTGAACTGAGGTGGCGAAGTGAGCTAAAGAACAATGATGGATTTAACCCAAATCTGTGACTGGGGGTGAGTGTCTGAAAAGTTTCAGTGCTCCGTCCATCATATCCTTGTGTTTGCTTTGTTCGCCCTAAGTTGGCAGGGTATGCCCAGACGTGGGTCCCTTGCTCACTTTGCCACTGGATTCAAGCTAGCCTGGCTGATGAGGGGTGTTACCCCGAAACCGGTCCCAGGATGCTTGTTTCCGGTTCAGGGAAGACCTGGCTTGGCAGTTCGGGCTGGACTGTTCCCATGAGGCACAGGGTCAAGACTGATTTGCATATAGCTGGGTCTGAACTGAGGTGGCGAAGTGAGCTAAAGAACGATGATGGATTTAACCCAGATCTGTGACTGGGGGTGAGTGTCCGAAAATATTCAGTGCTCCGTCCATCATCTCCTTGTGTTTGCTTTGTTCGCCCTAAGTTGGCAGGGTATGCCCAGACGTGGGTCCCTTGCTCACTTTGCCACTGGATTCAAGCTAGCCTGGCTGATGAGGGGTGTTACCCCGAAACCGGTCCCAGGATGCTTGTTTCCGGTTCAGGGAAGACCTGGCTTGGCAGTTCGGGCTGGACTGTTCCCATGAGGCACAGGGTCAAGACTGATTTGCATATAGCTGGGTCTGAACTGAGGTGGCGAAGTGAGCTAAAGAACGATGATGGATTTAACTCAGATCTGTGACTGGGGGTGAGTGTCTGAAAAGTTTCAGTGCTCCATCCATCATCGCCTTGTGTTTGCTTTGTTCGCCCTAAGTTGGCAGGGTATGCCCAGACGTGGGTCCCTTGCTCACTTTGCCACTGGATTCAAGCTAGCCTGGCTGATGAGGGGTGTTACCCTGAAACCGGTCCCAGGATGCTTGTTTCCGGTTCAGGGAAGAACTGGCTTTGCAGTTCGGGCTGGACTGTTCCCATGAGGCACAGGGTCAAGACTGATTTGCATATAGCTGTGTCTGAACTGAGGTGGCGAAGTGAGCTAAAGAACGATGATGGATTTAACCCAGATCTGTGACTGGGGGTGAGTGTCTGAAAAGTTTAGCGCTCCGTCCATCATCTCCTTGTGTTTGATTAAATTTTAACATCACCCCCATGCACTAGGCATTCTGCCAGACTGAGTCAAGTAGGCTTCGGAGACCCCCTCTGCATCAAAAACCCAGTGCCCAGCATCATGGTGAATAGAGAACACATGCAGTCTCACCTTTGATAAGGCAAGGGAGATCTGGGGAAAGGTGGGAAATGCTACAGCAGCATCATGTGCAGGTGCACAAGCGATTCTGCAGACATAACACTGTCACTAGTGATGAAGTGATGTCACACCTGCCTACAATTCTTTAGCCCAATATGCTAATAACAGCTATTTATCAATTAACATAGCAGCAAGCAAAAAATATAAGGCTTGGTGTTAAAAGCATAAGTCGAACACATATGTCCTATAGATTCAACACAGGAGAGACGTTCGACTGTGCATTGGAACCAACGTGTTAACATCACAAGGGGTACCTAAAACCTTTGTTCACGTTTGAGCCTGGCATTGCTTCCTTTACTGAGGGTACTCGAAAGGAAAGCGGTGCCCATGCTAAACCTCTGACTCTGAGATCTGGATGGAGGAGGGTCTGTCCGGCCACATTTACAAAAAGCTTTAGCTTTATGGAAACGCTAAATAAATACAAAATTAGAGTATAAGATATTTTTTCATAGAGATGATTTGCTTATTGGTATAAAGTGACAAAAGTGTAAGGAAGACTACAACAGTTGATGGACTTTCTTGAAAGCAAAGCTTGGGGCATATACCACACATATACCACACAAATACCACACTGACTGGCATTGCACAGTATCGGGGTTTCCCACATAATGATAGATTCGGGCATGCAAGGATACAACTTTAGTCTCCATGGTCCACATTATTTCTTCAGTGTCCATTACTTTTAGTCCATCAACAGATATTAAGGAAAGTGTGTAAAACCCTTTGCTGGGTAATGGTTTAACAGCAGAATATTGAGGTTTAAATATTGCACTGCCAAAATATCGTAGCTAGAATGACGACTATCAAAACAACCATTAAAACCCCGTGAAGGTAAGTGCACAAAGGGAAGTTAAATACAGATGTACTAGACGTGACTCCGCATATATGCACCTTGACATTATGTACATCTAATATTCTGGCTGTGATTTTTTGGTAGCAGGATATATTTGTGCTCAATATTCTGACATGATCCACCTGAGTAAGTGTTACTGAGCTATCTGCTGCCGAAATGTGTCATTAATGTCAGGGGCATGGGGAGAGTCACTGTGGTAAATGAAAGATACATTGAAAACCTGACAAGAAAGATTACATTCTAGGTTTAGAAGGACATGGAGGGAAAACAGGCCTTCCCATTCCTCTTCTCCTGATAGAGAATTCTTGGCTCCCACGTTTGAACCCCATGGGCAATAATGTAAGCACTTGGATGACAGTGTGGGATGTGGCACCCGTCACATGGAAATGATTCCAGGATCCGCAGAATGATGGAAATGATTCCAGGATCCGCAGAATGATGGAAATGATTCCAGGATCCGCAGAATGATAGAGTGTTTACTTAATGGCTCAATTGTGCCATTACAACACCGTATGCATTAAAAATGAATGAACACAAAGGGGATTTTAGCACTGGGGAGGTGGATGAGACAGAGTTGCGCAAATTGTATTTCGAGAAAGCAAGCTATTCCCGAATCTTAGCATTTCCTCGAAAGACGCACTTGCATCACTTTCGCATCCCAGTTTTATAGTCCTTTGATTTCACAAAAGGTACTATTTCTGCCATAAGTGGATAAAGAGAAAGAACTGGGTCATAATGTTTACATAATGCTCTTCTCTCCCCCAAGAGTGCCCAGAGGACCTCTGAAGAAGACGTCACACACACACACTCCTCCAAGGTCTGATAGCTAATGTATCCACTGTAAGTCTGTGTTTGATACGAGGATGACCGGTTTGAATACCGTCAGGGCCTCTCAGCCTTTCATCCTTCTGAAGTCGATAAAAAGAGCTCCATTGATCTGGGTAACAATAAGCATTTGTTATTCAGGGCCAAGACACGCGTTGGAATGAGTGCTTTAAAAATACACATTTTTCTTAAAGGCATGTCTCAACGTCTTGGTGATATCAAGGCGGCTGAATTCTGAACGACCTGTTTACTAAGTGGGTATAACAGGACGTAGTAATAATTCGATATAAATAAAACTCTAGCGACAACAGAACAATGACTTCTCTGGGCCATCTACAAGTACTAGGCACAACACAAACATGTACATTGGACTCTGATGCATCAGTCATGTCTGCAGAGTGTAAGAGAGGACATTGTTTACAACTGTGTCACAACAGACCACCATCTGAAAAGTAGAGACTTACAAGATAACCTACTAAGAAACATTGTTGTGCACTCCTGGAACCTGTGCAGTGACACCTTCCCCCAAGAGTACACCTGGAAATCTTTTATGAGTTCCTGCTTAGGTGCATATGGGGGCCCTTCTACATGTGCAGCTATACATGGTGTACAATGAAACAAATGAAAAGGCCTTTACGTGTGTGTAAATTATTTTTTTTCTCTAGGAGGCAAATTTATTACCTGTGGAGAAACCTGAATTGCCTGCTCTGACCCCCACAAAGTTTTAGAGTGCCCCGCCACTTGAAAGACATTTACTAGCTCCAACAGCGCCCAGTGTGGGAATGGGTTGGGTATGCACAGGGCTTTAAGTGGGCCGGGTCCTACCGGTGCTTCGCACCGGCAGTTCTAAAAAGTAGGTGCTGAGACGGGTCTCTATCGGGCTCTCCATTTTTGCTCTCACCCTCAGGATGAAAAAAAATCTTAACTCTGCCGCAGTACCACGCTTCACTGCCTTTGATGTAACTACAAAGAGACTCGTTGTAGTTCTTTCAGTCTAATCATTTCAGAAATGAAGCATTTTTTATACTATATACAGCGAAGCCATTGTTGTTCCTTATTTGTCTTATGCCACTAACAGCCATTGACAAAGCCAATAGTCCTGGCTTGTTTTAGATGTAATGTTACTTCTTGTATTATATATCTGGATGCAATGACAGAAGCAGCAAAATGCCAGTCGGGCGGCATACTACGCTAAGCACAGGATTTTAGCTTAAGTTTTTTAAAGCCACGCCCTTATTTATATGGGGCACGCCCCTTTGTGAGACCCCCAGTTTTTTCATCCGACTTAAAGCCCTGGGTGTGCACAAACCTTGGGGGTAAAGATGCCCTGGACTAGGCCTGGGCGGTAAATTTCATTCCGCTCGTGGAATTTGGGTAATTTCGCATTCCGCAGAGAACGCGAAATTGCCAAAAATTCCGCGATCCGCGGCTTCGCGGAATGTTTTGCTTGTTCGCGCTTTCAAAATGCGTGTTTGCGAGATATTTCTCCCCGAACACGCAAACAGCGTTCGCGAACAGGAAAAAAGCATCGCAAACGGGCGGAACAAGCAATTCCGCGTGTTCGCTGAACTTTTGCGTGCTCGCGGAGATTTTTTACCGTTTCGCGGAGCTTTGCGTAGCGTGACTATGCAAATTCCGCCCACCCCTACCCTGGACCGAACCCACACATTGCCACATCTTCCCCACTCCAGTCGAGGCCCTGCACCCCTGCATGTGGTCTGCCATGACTCTATGGGTGGTTGTAGGCGCAGGATAATGCGCGCTCCCTCAGTGCACGAGCGTTACGTGTAAGAATGCAGTGGCATCTTTCCCAGGAACTGTGCAGTTAAAAGGATGCATTTCACTGACTGATGTCACCCTTGTGTGTGAGGCACAAAATAAAAGCAAAGCTTGCCAGATACACTGGAGAGCCCAAACACCTAACGCATTGGACAGACTTACTGAAAAACATCAAGAGAGGTAAAACAATAGGCAGCGATCTTACAGGTAAGAAACAGAAAAAGGCAGAGAGTTTCTTGTTTTGAATACCCTTAGAAGGAATGCTGCTTGAGAGGCAAGGGCTTTGAGTTAATATGTATTGCATAGACAATAGGTCTGGCAACAGCAACCCTGCAATATTTGAATCCGTATTTTAAATCATCTGCAATAGACATTGCAAGTATAAAAGTAATAAAAGATTTAAAATGCGGTATTCATATGACTGCAAAAATCATAAGCGGCAAATGTACTAACTCAAAAATAAATCAAAAAGATTAACCTGCAAGTCCTCGCAATTCACTGTTAAGGCTGATGTGTTCGTGTGAATCAGTAAAATGCTGTCACTCACAGTGAAGAGAGCCAATGGCTGTAGAGGGTGGAAGTAACATGGGAATCATTCTTTTTGCTATGGAAGTCTTGGAAGACACAAGGCTGGTGAGCCCATGAAAGCTGTGCCTTCACGAGGCTGGCGAGCCCATGAAAGCTGTGCCTTCACGAGGCTGGTGAGCCCATGAAAGCTGTGCCTACACGAGGCTGGCGAGCCCATGAAAGCTGTGCCTACACGAGGCTGGTGAGCCCATGAAAGCTGTGCCTTCACGAGGCTGGCGAGCCCATGAAAGATGTGCCTACACGAGGCTGGCGAGCCCATGAATCCTGTGCCTACACGAGGCTGGCGAGCCCATGAAAGCTGTGCCTTCACGAGGCTGGCGAGCCCATGAAAGCTGTGCCTTCACGAGGCTGGCGAGCCCATGAAAGCTGTGCCTGCACGAGGCTGGCAAGCCCATGAAAGCTCTGCCTACACGAGGCTGGCGAGCCCATGAAAGCTGTGCCTCAGCCACAGATAAAAAGGCAGCATCAAGCAGCAGACAGTAATACATCTGAAAAACAAACATTTCAATCCCTCTCCTCCTTACAGAAAAGGACAGTAGCCTCAGCAGTGTTTGACCTCCATGGGAAATAAAATAGCCCTTGGATGTGGCAGCCTGTGGTAGCAGCCACTCAGCAATGCCCAACTGTCCCCTTTCCTGGGCCTTTAAAAGTATTTTCTTAATGTGCGAGACTTGTAGTTTTACGCACATTTTTCATTAAAGATTAATGAACAGAAATGGGCCTACTGTGATATTTCAAGCACTGGAGTGGTAGAAGACACAGTCTGACATAATTAGTCTGTCGAGTAAGAAGATATTCTCGTTTGTGAACATTTCCTCGAAATAATCAGTAGGGCTTCTCAGTTTTCAAGTGCCTTGATTTCACATGGGAATCTCTCTGCCATCAGCGCCAACATAAGAGCTGGCATAATATTCGCTTAATGTTGTTTTGGCTCTCAAATGTGCTCAAAGGGTCTCTGAAGAAGGGATGTGCCACACTCCCCTGGCAGGTAGGTGCCTCCTCCCTGGTGGCATCAAATGGTATGGGCAATAAAAGGCCTCTTGGTAATATTCGAGTAAAGCTCTCTGCAGGGATGAGTCAATATAGAAGGACAGTCTAGTGATAATGTGACAGATAGTGTCATTGGATATAATGGTCTTGTAATATGATGGACGCAATATCCCTCACGTTTGTGACAGAGTAACCCATTTTCCAAACTCAAAATCAGAACCTACGGAGGCGCGCTGCAGCGGCGAGACAAGATGGCCGCCGCTTGAAGAGCTCCACTACTCCGAGCTCCGCTCGCCGACGAAGGAACCATTTCCAAGCAGCGCCTGTCCACCACAAATGCGGTTTCCTGCATAAGAGTGGTTCGAGACCATGACGGCAAGTTTTTAGACCCTGAGAGGGTCTTTCCTTCTCATTATTGGCCCCGTTTGTTTCCGCCTGTCAGCGGCCGCCATTTTGTGCTTCTCTTCATGCAGCACTCCACCCGACCCGACCGTGAGGAGAATGTTCTCCGGGTAATTTGAAGCGCTCTTCCTCTGCTTTAAGGCTGCCATGTTACGCCTCACATCAATTATGACAGACTAACATTTATACTGATCCTTTTGTCGCCGTATGGAGCAGATGGTGTCTGGTGGGTTGTATGCCCTTCCCTTACTACAGCGGATGTCACCAGCTATTGTGTACAATTCCGGCGGTCTCCAGTGAGGTAGCAATGTCTGTGTGCAGACCCTTCTTTGAGTAACTTTGGACTGTATCTTATGGTTACTTTCTAATATTTGAGTACCGCTTTCATTTCTGGACATTTCGCTGGTCATTTCTTTGGTTCTTCCTCAGTATACCAATTGCGCCGTCTCCTGCTGTTTTATTTTTCTTTTTTAATCCACGGCTGTTGGCATTTCCTATCCTTTGCTGTTATGGATTCTCATCATCCGCATAAACCTCAGGGGACTGCAGTGGGTGGACGGAAAGATGTTGCGACTGGTCCTGGTAAACGTACAAAGAAGGACCCACCCTCTCCGTCAAAATCACCGCTCCCTCTCACATTAGAAGATATAATGGAGGAACTACGCCTCATCCGTCCTTTCATGTCTGACACAGCTGCTACCCTGCAAAGGTTAGATGACAAATGGACTGGACTAGACCTGAGGCTTTCGGATGTGGAACAAAAAGTCAGTGATGCTCAGGACGTTATTGCCAAAGTGGATTGTCTTACCAAAGAAGTCAGTTTGCTCAAGAAATCTACAGAAGACTTAGAAAATCGCAATAGGCGTAACAACCTAGGCATTTATGGTATTCCGGAAGGTTCCGAAGGATCAGATATGATTGCATTTTTGAAATCTCAAGTTCTCCAGATTGTTGGTTGTGCAAAATCCACAGACTTTAACATCCAGAGAGCTCATCGATTGGGACCACAGAGTACATCCTCCTTGTCTAAACCCAGAGGTATAATTGCTTATTTTCTTCTCTACTCTGATCTCATGGAGATTCTCAACGCAGCTAAACAACACAAGCAGATGGTTTGGTCTGGCCACAGAGTTTTCTTCAGTCAAGATGTCTCCAAGCCAACTGCTAATCGGCGCAAAGAATTCCTCGACCTTAGGCCTGCCTTGAGATCTATGAATGCTAGATATGGGTTAATACATCCTTGCTTCTTCAAAGTCACCTACAAGGACAGAACTTTCAGTTTTGATGATCCTGCCGACCTCCGGAAGTTCATTCACGCCCATAAAGGAGAATCCATGGAACTGAGCAAGCCTTAATTACTTTATGTTATTTTATTTGCTCTGTCTAGTTGTGCTTCAATATGTAGTTTGTAACCTTTAATTATGTCTTTGTCTGTTATTTCTCTCATTTCCCAGGCCTCCCCAATACAGAACTGCTGTAGTTGTTCTTCACCCTTGTTGCCCCCTGTCTGTATTGTGCGACTCATGTTGCTGCAATCTCTTCCCATTGTTTGGTAAGTTCCCTTCCTTCTGTTCCATAAGTTTGCCCTTCTGTTTTTTCTCTTGCTTCCTTATCGATTTTTAGAAGGCAATCTTGTTCTTTTCTCGGTGTCTCTTTGGCTGTGTAGTTGTCTTGTCCCTCGCCGCCCCCCCTCACTCGTCAATGTTCTTCTTCATTTTGTTCTTTATGACTAAAGCCTTTCGGTTTTTTGTCATCTCTTCTTTGCTATCTTTCCTTGGGAGACTTTGTCCTCCACTCTTGCTTTCTTTATTCCCTCTTTTCCCTCCTTGCTTGCCATTTCTTTCTTTCCCTTTCTTAACTGGCGAATATGCTTTTTTTTCCCTACTTTCACTCCCTTCTCTTATTCCACTTTTTCTTCTCCTTCCTCCTAGATCTTTTTTTGTACAGAGTTTTTCGTTCTTCTTTGACTCTTTTATAACGATGACTTTATACTTACTTTTTGCTCATCTCTTTTGTCATACCAAATGAAGTTATACATTCTTCCTCCTTTTAGCTACTCTTTTTGCCCATTCCCTTTCTTTTTCTACACTTGTATCTTTTTCTGTCTCTTACACTCTCTTTCTTAATGAATCTCCATATTTTATTTATTAACTTTTCTGTACTTGTTGTGTTTAGAGGTTGTTTATCCTCTTATGAACCCTACCTATGAAAAGTCTCCGCATCATTTCATGGAATGTAAAAGGGATGCGTAATCCTGTTAAGAAGCAGAGAGTATTGTCCCACCTGGCTAAATTGAAATGTCATATTGCTCTGTTACAAGAATCACACCTCAGATTACAAGACTTGCCTTCATTACGTAAACATTGGGTGGGCGAAATCTTTTGCTCCCCAGCCGACAACAATAAGAACGGGGTTATTATCTTGTTTCATAAGTCATTGTCTGTTCACCTACAAACCGAGTCTAAAGACACCAACGGTAGATGGCTTTTTCTAGACGTTACAGTTAACAACACCCCACTCTCTTTTTGCAATATATATGGCCCGAATGGTACTGACTCATCCTTTTGGTCTGATTTTTCCACTCTTCTCTCCTCACATCCTGCTGCCAATTTGATTGTGGGTGGCGACTGCAACCAACTCATGGATCCCTTTCTTGACCGAAAATCTCAAACCAAATACATTCCCAACAAGATGCAAAAACTTTTTATAAGGCGATCACTGCAAGAGGATTAGTTGATGCTTGGAGAACCTCACACCCGGACGCTCTCGAATTTTCCTTTTTCTCTCCTGCACACAGATCGCATTCCCGTATAGATTACATTTTCCTCACACAACACACCCTGCAATTCATGAATGATATTGAGATTGGTTCCATTCTTATATCCGATCATGCCCCCATCATTTTAGGTTTAGAACATCCCTCTCCTACACCCTCATCTCGACGCTGGCGCTTTAACAATTCTCTTCTCTTGGACTCTCAATTTGTGGAACAGTTTTCGCTCTTTGCTCAAGAATTCTTTCTTCATAATATCTCCTCTGTCTCTCAATTTCATTTAGTATGGGATGCCTTTAAGGCCTCTGCCAGAGGTTTTATAATAGACTTTGTATCCCGGAAAAAGAAGAAAACTCTCTCCGAATCTACATCTCTCCTTAAACAAATCAAAACACTGGAGCACCAGTATTTTTCTGCCAACTGTCCGGACACATTATCTAATCTGATCAAAGCAAAAATGCAATATAACAAACAATCTTGGGATTCGGCTTGTAATAACCTCCTTACATTTAATGCAAAAATGTATGGCAGACGGAACAAAGCCGGCAAAGCTCTTGCTAACTACCTTAAAATTAAAAAACAAAAATCTAAAATAGCTGCTATTAAGGACCCTTTCGGAGTTTTACATCTCTCAGATGCCAAGATTCTTGATTGTTTTACTGACTACTATACCTCTTTGTACACTTCAGAATCTTCCCTTCTATTGATCTTATCGATTCCTTTTTTCAACGCATCCCTAAGGCTCCTGAAAATCAGGTCGATCTTTCCTCTTTGAATTTCCCCATCTCTGAACAAGAAATCATTGCTGCTGTTTCCCTTTACCTAAGGATAAGACACCGGGCCCTGATGGTTTTACTGTTCGTTTCTTTCTACAATTTAAATCACTTTTGATTCCTCACCTCCTTTCGTTGATTACTCACTTTCTTACTACTGGTGCAGCACAAGGCACTTTTTCCCAGGCTATGCTCTGCTTGATACCTAAAAAAGATAAAGATCTGTCCTTATGTAAAAACTACAGGCCCATCTCTTTGATTAACACAGATTGTAAAATCTTTGCAAAATTACTCGCCATACGAATCAATAAAATTATCCCTGACCTTGTCAATATACACCAATCTGGATTTGTCAAAGGTCGTTCCATAACAGATAACTCACGCACCTTTCTTAATATCATCCATTTGGCCTCTAAATTAGATTCTCCGCTAGCCGCCATAACATTGGATGCTGAAAAGGCGTTTGACAGGGTCGAATGGGAGTTTATTTTCAGTGCCCTCAAATGGCATGGTTTTGGCCCTCCTATCCTTCAATATATTCAATTACTTTATTCAGTCCCGACCACTTCTGTTTGGGTAAATGGTTGTCAGTCTCGTTATTTCCCCTTCTTAGAGGGACGAGACAGGGTTGCCCTCTTTCTCCCCTTCTCTTTATCCTTGCGTTGGAACCTTTTCTTGAAACAATCAGACGCTCTCCTCACTATACAGGTTTTCAATTTAAATCATTGGATCTTAAATTTACTGCCTATGCTGATGATATTCTTTTATACATTTCTAATCCATCCACCTCTCTGCCAGCTTTCTTTTCACTTCTGCAGGAATACTCACGAGTATCTGGCTATAAACTAAACGTTGATAAGTCGGAAATCTTACCTCTTAACAAATTCTGTCTTCCTTCCATGTTTACAAACGCAGGTTTTCAATGGACCTCTAAACATATCAAATGCCTTGGTATCCTTTATGCTAACACCATCAAGGAAACGATCAAAATCAACCTTCCGGATATCCTAAAGAAAATATCCGCTCTGATTGAAGGTTGGTCACCGCTATTTCTTTCATGGTGGGGTAGATTAGCTACCATCAAAATGATGCTTCTTCCTATTATAAATTTTTATTTATCCATGCTTCCCATTTCTCTTCCAAACCCCTTCTTTCGTGTTATTAATAGTTCTCTCTCCAAGTTTCTTTGGAACAACCGTAAACCTAGGATTTCATTGGCCCGCCTTCAGTCTTCTAAGGATTTAGGTGGTGTCAATTTTCCCAATATTCGCCACTACCATTCTGCTTTCACTTTAAAGCAAGTATGGACGTTTTTATCTGAGACCTCAGACCCGCCTCTAACTGCATGGAGCTTATTGGAGCAAGCTCAGTATTCTCCTTTCTCTTTTACTTCTGCTGTCTTCCTGTCCCAACCTCCGAAACGTTTCTCTTCTCCTATTTTTGTTCACTCCAAAGCAATTTCAACCTCTCTGATTCACTCCCACTTACCGTCAGCCGACCTCTTTTTCGCACCCCAATTTGGTACCATAAATCCATTAAGATTAACAAACGTACCTTATTTTGGAAGGAATGGATCGACAAGGGAATTATTACACCACAACACTTAATAAGAGACAGTTCTTTTATGGATTTTTCAGATCTTCAAACCTCCTATAACGTTTCCTCTTCTCATGCCCTTCACTATCCCCTACTTAAGGAATCCCTCACATCTCTTTTTCTCCAGGATCCTCACACCACTATTTCTAACCATGCACTCCCTACCTCCATTGATTTCTCTACCCAATTTAGTGCTTCCTCGATATATAAAATACTATCATACTCTGCGAAAACCAGAATCAAATCCAAATTAGAGCTCACATGGGAAAAGGATCTTGACCTAGAAATCCCTAAACGCACATGGGACTCCTTGTGGAAAAAAATTCATTCCTCCTCACGTTCTGCCAGCACTACACAGACCTTATATTATTTTTATAACAGAGTTTTTCTCACCCCTTGTGATATGTACAAATTTAAGCTGTTAGAATCCCGAAGTGTTGGTCTTGTCCTAATAATAATAGTGATTTCATGCATATGTTTTTTCATTGCCCTCTGGTTAAATCTTTTTGGGCTCAGGTTTGGTTAAAATTGAATGATATTTTATTGTCTAATGCTCCTTTTGAGATTTCACATGTTTTTCTGGGAAGTTGCTCTCATGTTTGGGATGTTTATGGCCATGTGGGTAAATTTGTTGACCTTTTTATTGCTATTACTTTCCAAATAATAACTACCAACTGGAAGGACACCTCAAAAATTTCACTCCAAGCTTGGTGGAATATGTTATGTCATCACCATAGACTTGACCGTGCTTTCGCTAATTCCACTGATCTGTTGATCAAAAAAGATCTGTTATGGTTACCTTTAACTTCTTTTCTTTCCAGGTCGAAAAACTAAGCTTGTATAATATTACATATTCCGTTTTTCTTCTTATACTAATCTTTTTCTTCTTTTTTTCTGCTCCTCTCTCCTCTTTTCCTCTTCTCCCCTTCCTTTCTTCTCGTCTTCTTCTCTTCTCCTCCTTCTCTTTTTATAATTAAAAAAAAAAAAAATGCACTTGACTTTGTACAGATCTTACAACTGAGGTTTGATTCATTTTCTATTTTAATGTTAAATTTTATTCTTTATTGTCATTCCTCATCATATAATCTGTATTGATGTTTTACTTTGTTTATTACCTCAATAAAGCTTTCTAAACTTAAAAAAAAAAAAAAATCAGAACCTAACCCATGATTTCCTACAATATTGCACTTACCTGGAATGCAAACATGTACATTGGCCTCACAACGATAAGTTGTGTTGATTGCACTTAGGGGATGGACTTTGTAGCTGATTGTTTGCAAGTATGATGCAATAGCCCTCTAGCTGGACCACAGACCAAAAGACACTCCTCGTCCCCTCCACAGGCTACAGCCAGGAGGAGCGGGGCACATATCGTAGGTCACCTAATGGGAGGTCTGCTTTCACAGCCTCTCTTTGGGATGGTTGCATCCAGCACATAATTATTAGTAAGAAGATGGACCGGGACAAAAGGCGTTCTATCCTTGAGGTGGAAGGTACCACATCTAGGAGACAGAACACTTTATCACATAAGTGGATACATCGGTATCACCTGCTCAAAGAGTACATGTACCTGGGGACCCCTCGGAAATGTATTTAATAGCTGGCCTAGCACGGCAGGCATTATCTTAAAGATAAAGCATCTTAAGTCCCCATGAAGCTTGGCCAGACAGAAAGAAAATAGCTATAAATGGTCTAAAAATCACAATTAAACTCTGCACACGAAACAGCCATTTATTGATTAAATCAATGGGCATAGAGCACAGCACTTCAACACCAATTTAACTTCCAGCAGGGAACACAGTTGCCACCTCACAGTGTTTTAATTGGGGTGAAGGAGTGTGGAATTAGGAATTACGGCCTGTATCTACTAATGCATTTTCCCACAGACACAGAGTGGGTAAAACCCCTTTGGTACATCAAGTCCTAAATGTCCACTCTTACTGATACATGGATTTTATTTGCTGGTCGAAATGGGCATTGCTAGAGCTGCTTTTAAGGGCTTCAGAAGAACAGCCATTAGATGCAAGTAACTAGAACTCTGTTCCTTCAAAGATTTCCCTGAAGTTTCTTTTTGTAATAGCTCCTGGTACACAACAACTGGCATAACATTTTGACTCCATGTCTCCTCATTCCTGTACCTCCAGGCACCATATTTTGCATTGTTTGAATCACCAAAAATATAGCCAAAATTCATTTGGAAAGCTGTGAACCTGCCCAGATCACTGTGGGTAGGTCTGTCCACGTTGTATCCCTTCTCCTCTTGTGCAGTCTTCATCTCCCACACACCTTTGCACTATGTCCTACCCTCACTGTAAATCTCACTCCTTCCTTTGCACAGTTATACTTCTTCACTTACTTAGTTCCTAGTTCTTCCTTTCTTGGTTCTGCCTCCTCTCTGAACTCTCATGGTGATCTCACCTTCTGTTCCCTTTCTGCTCTCTCCTTCTCTCTCATCAGCCCTCAACTCTCTTGGTGGTCTCACCTGCTCTTCCCTTTCTGCTCTCTCCTTCTAACTCCTCACCCCTCAACTGTCTTTGTGGATTCACATGGCCTCCCCTTTCTGATCTCTCCTCCCATCTCTCCATCCCTGAGCTTTTGTTGTGGACTCACCTGCCCTCTCCCTTCGGCTCTCTCCTTCCTTCTCCCTCTTCCTAAACTCTCTTCGGCCTTGGTTCCTCCTCTTTCTGCTCTCCTTCCCAATGCCCACCAGTAATGTGCCTCTCCCTACACAACCTTAGCCCCCTCCCTTGCAGCCTGTTCATTCCTTTCTTCTTCCTAAATATCCCATCCCTCCACACATGGGCTTCGTCTTTGCCCACAGTACCAAGAATTCACCCACCTGCCTTATTTCATCCTCCACGGCAAGTCATACATGGATAGTTGTACAGCAGCTCTCACAAAACATGAGAAGGTGCCTTGTTTCTCTTGGTCTAATTACCTTGAGATACAAATATAGCAGGCCATTACATTTCTTAGGGTACATGAAAAAAATGGAATGTACAGTTGAAAAAAAAGCTTAAATTGTGTAAAGAGAAAAAGGGGTAAAATTAGGGGTGTTCGAACTCACAGTTTCACTCTGCGGAATTCCATAGAGTTACATAACAACTCAGTGAGATTCCGCTCCCATACCAATGGGAGGAAATATGCATGTTGCATGCTCGCCCAGCAATTTAGCGCCAGTAGCTCGAGCAGTGGTGGAAAATAAGCATGAATGGCACCATGAGGTGCGCAAGAGCATTCGAGTTGATTTTGCTGCTGCCCGAGTATAAAATGTACCCGATCGGTATCAAACCTACTCGAGAAGCAGCCCCCTCACTGTGACCGCTTGCAACCACCCATGACCGCCCACATTAGAAAATGGCACTAGGGGACGCCAAATATCGCTCGCATTTCTGGAGCCTCTCGGGAAAATATTCAGCTCTGTGGAGACTGGCGGTATTTGTTCGGAACTCTGTGCCACCAAATTATGCCAATTTTGCGGAAATATTCTACCCAGCCCTAGGTAAAATATTGGGAGGGCAGGGATACCTGTAGCAGATTAAGGAAAAAAGGAAAATCCCTAAACAAAATCCCTACAGGTTAATAAAAAATTAATTACTTAAGATGTCTTAGAAGCAAGTCATTCTGAGATTCATCACCTGGTATTAATCTAGAAGTGAGCAATGGTTCTGAGATAAAAAAATGAAAACTGAATGAACTGTTCATTGGCCACATGTGTAAAGGGATCTCCCGCCATTTCTCTAACACCATTGCAGTGACTTACTATGCCTTGCCTTCCATCACTTCAATCTGTTGCATTCCTTAGATGCCTATTGCTGAAGTATATCATTACTTTGACTTTTAAGCTACGTAAATAAGTAATTTATAAATAATTATATATTTAAATTCCTTCTACGTTAAGGTTGCTTACTTATTTAAATTAAATGAAGTTATTGAAATTAATTAATATTGACATATTGAAATATTTAACATTTGATGGTGTAGTTTTGAGCTTAAGGTTAGATTTGGGGTGTCCTAGTTTATTTTAATGTAGATAGCTTTGTTTCAATTTCATTTAATGACTTATGATTAAGAGTAAATAGTGTGCATTTCTTGGAGTTAAGGTAAGGGATAGGCTAAGTACTGTCATTTTTATTATAATTTCATATGATTGAATTTACTGAATAGTAATATAATTTATTATTTAAAACATAATTTAATTTAATTTAATTAAACATTAATAAAATAATTCAGTTGGAGATCAGTCGCGGCTCCTGCAGGTACACGCAGTGGTGCGGGGTGGGGGGGAGTCGACAGACGACAAATAGGGAAAATAAAATAAATAAATATATGCTATTCCGTCGTCTGTCGAATCCCCCCTCCCCCTGCCCTGCCCCACAGCACTTATCTACAGGAGCCGCAACTGGTGGAGATATCCCCTCAGCCTGAATGTACTTTTCCTACTTTTTTCTATTCAAAAACATTCCCACGAGTACACAAGACCTAAGTGATTCCGCAAGTCACTAAAAATCACATGGGAAGTGAAACTGAAAACTCGGGACAAACAGTCCAAGATTGGAAACTGAGATGAGGGCCAGTACTTTAACTGATCATAAAAATATTCAGCCCCACCACCCCAGTACCTAAACCCAGGACCAAGTGACGAGAACTATGGTCAAACCCAAGATCAGTTCCACAACATGGCACAAAACCCAACGGGAGACAGGAGACTCACACTGTACCAAAGCCAACCAAGAATACCTGTTAATGGAAACAGCAAACTCAGTCAGAAGGCAAATGGAGGCTAATAATAGACAATGACCAGATCATTCTTGGTCAATGAATTAAGGCACTGCTAGGGGAATCATATACCGTCCAGAAGAGAGCAATCCTGAATCAATCATCAAAGCCATCCTCCTGTCCCGTAAAGAGACAGCCAACTAGAAACCAAAATCAATTTTGATAATATCCAATCCAACATTCCCCTGAGTCAAATACTGGAGAGGAGGAGAGGAGCCAAGCTATTTCAACAATGAGCTTCAATTGAACAATGCCAACATTGGCCGCCAAAGAGGGTGGAATGACCTTGGCTTGATATAAAAAGAATTGAGGATAATCAAGACTTTATAACAAAAGCCCCTAACCCAACGCTAGCCTAAGAGAATAGATCAGGATGTAACCACAAGCTTAGCAGAGAAAGCTGTAGAAAGTCAAGGCAATAAAGACCTAATCCACAGAAGTAAAACCTAATAGGGAGCACTCAATCAATCAATCAATCACGGCATTTATAGAGCGCGCTACTCACCCGGGAGGGTCTCAAGGCGCTGGGGGAGGGGGTAAGTTACTGCTCGAACAGCCAGGTCTTGAGCTGCTTCCTGAAGGAGAGATGGTCCTGGGTTCGCCGAAGGTGAGTGGGGAGGGAGTTCCAGGTCTTGGCTGCCAGGTAGGAGAAGGATCTTCCTCCGGCGGTGGTTCTGCGGATGCGTGGTACGGTGGCGAGGGCGTGGCTGGTTGATCGTAGCTGGCGTGTGGGCGTGTAGAAGGTCATGCGGTCGTTGAGGTACTTTGGGCCCAGGTCGTGGAGGGCCTTGTGTGCGTGGGTGAGGAGTCTGAACGTTATTCTCTTGCTGACGGGGAGCCAGTGCAGGTCTTTCAGGTGTCCGGTGATGTGGCTGTGTCGGGGATGTCCAGGATGAGTCGTGCGGAGGCGTTCTGGATGCGCTGGAGTCTTTTTGAAGTTTGGCTGTGGTTCCGGCGTAGAGGGTGTTCCCATAGTCCAGTCGGCTGGTGACGAGTGCCTGGGTGACGGTCTTCCTGGTTTCAGTGGGGATCCATCTGAAGATCTTGCGGAGCATGCGCAGGGTGTTGAAGCATGAAGATGAGGCGGCGTTGACTTGTCTGGTCATCGACAGGGAGGAGTCCAGGATGAAGCCCAGGTTGCGTGCGTGGTCCGTTGGCTTGGGCGCGGTGCCCAGGGCCAGGGGCCACCAGGAGTCGTCCCAGGCGGAGGGTGATGAGCCCAGGATGAGGACTTCCGTCTTGTCTGAGTTCAGTTTAAGGCGGCTGTTCCTCATCCAGTCGGCGACGTCTCTCATCCCGTCGTGTAGGTTGGCTCTGGCGGTGGTGGGGTCGTTGGTGAGGGAGAGGATCAGCTGGGTGTCGTCGGCGTAGGAGATGATGTTGAGGTTGTGTCGGCGTGCGATGGCTGCGAGGGGGCTCATGTAGACGTTGAAGAGGGTTGGGCTGAGTGAGGATCCCTGTGGAACGCCGCAGATGACTTCGGTGGCTTCGGATCTGAAGCACAAATGTATGTCAGAATGCACAAGGGCCAATTCACATCTCCCAACTTGGTAAGGATCATCTTTGGAATCTAGATTGAATATGGTATAAGGCATGACCTCCAAACTCAGTGAAGAGAATAATAGAAACTTTGTGGCCCAATCTTACACCTCTAAAGCCAAATTTAGCTTGGAGCAAAAGAGACCAAGAGACCAAAAGGAAACTAGAACGATCCAAATCTTGGAACACTAGCTCCAAGCCAAGCAGAGAGCACTTGCAGAAGCCAGAGTAGTTGCAGCCTAATGCCACACATTCCATCTCCGGTTGGGAGTACTAGAGGTAGCTCAAGCGTTGAAGATCCATCACCTGAAGACCCAAAATCAGCCAGACGTCCAACTGAAAAGGTCAAGGCTTAATCCTCAGGCTCTAAGCCCATTTGGGGGGGAGAGGCACATCGGAAGCCAAAGTCTCGGATACATGGCTTCACTAACTCAAGTGTATCTGGTATTACAAGAGGATGGCAAAGTGACCAAGGCCTAACTCAACTAGCTGAAAGACCAGCAGGGAGTAAATGAGGAACCGATCAACCAAGGTTTAATCTACCAACCCTCTACTCCCAAATCAAAGTGGCTAAGGCCTACAACTCCAGGCTCTTTGCATTGGACTATACTAGGAATCCAAATGTGACCAGAATATTATGCCTCAAACCCCAAAATAGTTTTAAACAACAAGATGTTTGGGTGCGTAACTCAAATTTATCCCATATATGCAAAAAACCACCTTGACAACTAAAAGTGGTTTGGTGTTTTTATTACACCTCGTCAATTTGTTCATTTTTTAACATACACATTCAACATTTAAATCATGTCAAAACAAAGAAGAACAATCAAATAGAAAGATTAAACAGAACATTAATACCAACTGTGCACTTAGACATTAGACAATTACAAACCAATACACTGACAGCACATAAAAAGGCAAAGAATGACCAGTCCTTCAATTTTACACAGAACAATGGCGGCTCAGATTATTTACAATTCATAAACCTGCAACCTGCCAAAGACAGCTAGTCATACATGATCTAAATACAACAGGCTGATTGCCCTGTCTGCATACTGTGTTACTCTTTGGTTCAACACAAAAATTGTGACTAGCATGTAGCAGATCAGGAAACCAGGTTTAATAAAGATTTGTCACATATTTTAGACTCAGAAGCCAGAATTTGTAGTAATCTTGTAAATTATGACTAAAAACTCTACTCTCCATGCCCAGTTTGGAGTAATAAAGGAAGAAAACGGCAACCATGACCAGGTGCCTCAAGCACAATGATCACTAGGGAGCATAAGAAGAAAACAGATTGCTCCAGACTCAACACAGAGCATTCACTGAAACCAGAGTTGCCATGACCTAACACTCTACTCTCATGCCCATCAGGGAGAACAAGGTGAGTCAACGTTACCAGAGTCAAATACATCAAGACCAGCAGGGGAAATAAAAGGAAACCAGACTGGCCTATATTAACCCCAAGTTCCAGACTCAGTAGGGAGCAATAACAGAAATCATAATAGTCATGGCCTAAGACTCTTCATTCCATGCTCAGCAGGGAGAGAAAAATTCAAATAACTCAAGCACCAAGACCAGCAGGGAGCATAAGAGACCACCAGAGTGACCAAAGTTAAATGGATAAACTCCTACGTCAGCAGGAGCAATCCCAAATACTCGAGTGGCTTTAGCTAGACAACATACGATCAGTGCATAGCAGAGAGTATAGGAGGAAGAACGCAACCAGAGTCCAATACCTCAAGCCCATGACCAATAAGAAGCATAAGATGAAACCAAATTGACCTTCAACCATATGGCTGAAAACTGTGAACCACTTCCTAGTCCAAGTGAAACTTATTACTAGGAGAGAGGTTCTGAGAATCTTCAAAAAGAGGAACACTTCTACATCCAGCAACTACACAGAGCACGCACAAAGAGATATCGAAAACAACATCATTGGTGAGGAATGCACATAACCTGTCCGACCTAGAGAGGGCCGGGGACAGAAACTGCCAATCCACAGCTAGCAACCTTTAAAGAAAGGTGCACAGCCCAGTTAGAAGACGGGAAATGTGAGGAATCATGTCCCAACCCAGCCAAGAACTTTTCGAAGGTCAGTTAGTCTCAACCATCAGGAAGTTCACATAAAAAGGAATAATTAAACAACTCACCCCCTTACGAAAGAAAGCAAATTGATCAGGTATCATTGTCAAAGATAGCTCCACACATGGTGCAAACGGCCCATGCAGTCGAAAGCCATGGATTATCGGATACCAAAGAACTCCAAATAATTCTAAATCTAAACAAGCAAGAAAGATTGGACCAGACATGTTATCTAGCATCAGCGCCAATAGAGTGTTCAGAAGGGCATCCATACCAGGGAGAGCCCTGAAAAGGACTACAGAGGCGTCTCGCCCCAAGGGACAAAAAACAAGCACAGGCAGGTTTCACTTTCAGTTTTTGGGCTAGGTGACCTACTGTATGGAAGGCAGTAGAGTAGACACACCTCATGTAGTAAGTACTGGGACGGGGAAAGGTTGAGGAAGAAATGGAATATTGAAGGAAAGAAGTCAAACACAAGAGCGGAGTGTTGAGAGTTAAGACTTCAAGAAGTGGGTGATGGAAGGTGACAGCGGTTGGTAATGAAGACATCCAAGATTGGTAGATAAACATCGGATACACCTCTCCACCCCAGGGGTTGATTCTGGGTCCGCATTGGGAGGGCGAGGGCCCTTTCACTGTATCTCACCAGGGCCGGCCTGGCCGTACCGGGCATTGGGCGTTTCCCCAAGAGGCTGGAAGGGTGGGGGCCGGTTTTGCAGCGATGGAGGCCGGTTTTGTTACTGGGGTCCGGTTTTGCAGCAGTCCTGCACTATCAGCCCCCAGTAAAAAAAAGCAGCAAGCAAGCGTTTCAAGCCATCCAGGGCCAGGCAGTGCTTCCCCAGCAGCTGGTCCAAGAAAATTGCCAAGGCTGGTTGGGGTTTCCAGTCCGGCTCTGTATCCCACCATCCTGCGAGATAGGTGTGCCTCAATCTAGGATTGATTGTGTCAGCAGCATGTGATGAAATTAAAGACAGGATTTAATACAAAACGAATGAAATACTAGGAGTGTGGGCACTATAGCCCAGTTAAATGCTGGTTAATTTAATTATGTTTACGCATATTGAATATTTTAAAAGCATTCTTAAGATTACCTCCTGATTTTATCAAGCAAACACTTGTGAGTGATTGATTAATTGGGCACACGTGAAACGATTACACTAATAAGGCAGCAATGCTGCTAGCAGTCATTACCCACTAATGAAATAGCAGTGTAGAACATTTCTGTTTTGGTTTTCATTACATGTTCTGCTGGTTCCTTTTAGGTCTGGGTTTTGATAGCACAGCTTTCAAGCAGACCTATCACATACAATATACATAGAATGGGCTTTTTGAGCAGTAGGTCAACCCCTGGCAACTAATGGCTTGCTTTGTCCTGCGTGTTTCTGCTATTGGTTTTAAGATTCAATAAATCACATTTTTGATCAGCCCAAAGGAGTATATATATTTCCCATCTAATGCTATTGGCTATTGGGGTGTATCCTTCCACCCACACTCAAGTGCTTGCATTGATCTCCATGAGGGACTACTTCACAAGTAGGGAGACTTCAAGACCGTACAGTTTTTGTTTCTTGCCTGTTTAATGTGTCTACTTTACATTAGCATGTTACACCCAGACCTTTTATCTTTGCCAATGCTTGTTGAATGGACAGTTGCTCATCCTTCCCCTAAGTGGATCTGTTCTCTACTTTGTCTGGCCATGCTATTTGTTTTGTCACAAACAGCTCAACCATTCCAGGTGTAGATGTCATGTCAAGGCTTGTTATTATAAATTGAGAAGCCGGCAACAACATTTCATAACCATGTTCAAAATGTAAGTTTGGCCATACAGCTCTTCAATATTGACTAAACTATCAAGTAAAGTGTGAACTTACCAGTATATTAGCATTAACATGAATTTTAAATTTGTAGGGCCTTCATTTTGACTGCATCTGCTTCTAAGCACTAAAGACCTAGTTTACCCACAAAAATCCTAAATGTACTGTTGTTGATTTACACTTGTGTTTGAACTAAGCTATATTCTTTTTCAAATTCTCAAAACTTTCTAAGATAACTCATGGAAAGCTGCAACAGTCACAGCTTTCCATAAGTACTCACAATTGTAAGCAGTTATAGGTGAGTGAACGTACATGGTGTACATTTGCATATGTAAAAATGCTTAGCCTAGGTGCTTTTGCACTTGCTTACATATTTATTATTCTCTCTCTAGGCTCCCATTTCTCTACACCCCCACCAATTTTGAGGATGCTCTCTCCTTATTTCCAGACGGGATATGGTTTTACTCCTACTATTGACAGCAGTAAATCTCTGGCCAAACCCAGGGTGGGAATGAGCCGTGGATAACTTTGTGAAGAACCAGAAGCTTCCATGATTGTTGGAGTTCACCAGAATGCCATGAGATCCCTGCCTTGCAACACTGATGCTCCTCCCACTGGGGCAGATGTACTTCCACCAAAATACACCTTATTTGAATATTTTTGATTTGAGTAAATCAATGTACAAGTGTAAATTGATTTTTGTTTAATTAAAGTGTGAATATAAACTTATAAATCATGCAATTTGTGAACCTTCACAAGTAAACTGCTTTGTGAAAGGGGCAGGGAGAGTATGTACAGAAGACACCATGAACCATCTCACAGCTGCTAATGTACAATATGGACCCGGGCCTGTCGGTTACACACAGATCTTTGCAGAAAGCACCAGTGGCGTAACAAAGCTTGAGGGTGCCCCCCTGAAAAGTACATGGATGGGGCCCCCCACACTCCAGACCCAGTCAGGAGCTCTCAGCTGCCGCACATGCACAGTGCCAGAGGGGGCCCCCTGGAGCTCAAGGCCCCCCCCGCACCCCAGGGGCTGCGGGAGCTATTATTATGCCTCTGGAAAGCACACAACCCACTGAGCTATTGTACCATTCTACTGCTGTTGCTTCCATTGTTCCTGCCTTGTGGATGTCTGCCCAGTGTTAGCCTATAGTATTTATTTATCTTGTTACACACAGCTGGTCTTTTTACTTTGAATTACATAGCATTGTTTTCTTTAGAACGATTCAGTACTATTTGCAGAGCTTGTTGTTGGACATTTTAGGAAAATATATCAATATGTAATTATTTATGCAGCTACACAGAATGGTTTAAATAAATGTGTCCTTTGTTCGGGGAGGGGGCCCGCGCGTACCCCCTCCCCGAGCCATTACCAGCCCTGAGGACCCTATCAACTGGGGCCATTCATCTAAATAAAGGGGTTGGAGACTGTGTGGCCCTCCTCAGCAAGCCATGTTAGGCCTTACCCCTTCCTCCAGGGCCACTCTTTCACCCCCATGTTTGGGGGAGGGGGCAGGTGCAATTTATATGAGGAGGGGGCACATAGCCTCCCTCCCGGGCCGATTTGTGCCCCAGGACCCCAGCCCTCCGGGGCACAGCACAATTTTGTAGGAGATGGGGTCATGCGGCCCTCCTCCCTGGGCCGAATGTGGTCCCAGAGACCCTATCCCTCAGGCCTGGTGCAATTTTTATGGGGAGGGGGACACGCAGACCCCCTCACTGGACCGATTTAGGCCCTGGGGACCCCATCCCCTGAGGATTGCAACAATTGTGAAGGGTGAGGGGGGCACGCGGACCCCTCCCTGGATAATTTCAGCCATGGGACTCCATCCCCGGCAGTATATTCAAGAGGGGGGCATGTGGCCCTCTCCCCAGGCTGATTTCGGCCCCAAAGGATCCCATCTCCCAGGGCCCAGCACTATATTGAAGGGGGAGGGAGGCCATGGCCCCCCTCCCAGGCCAATTTTGGCCCTGGGGAGCATATTCCCTGGGGGCCTCCAGTATATTTAAGAGGGAGGGGGCATGGCCCCCCTCCCTAATTTCAGCTGGAAGGACGCTATCCCACAGGGCCCGGCAGTATATTGAAGGGGGATACACCCCACCTCCCCGGGCTGATTTTGGCCCCAGGGACCCCATTTCCCGGGGCCCAGTGGTATATTGAAAGGAGAGGAGGGCACGCGGCCCCACTCCCCGCCTGATTTCAGCCCCGGAACCCCATCCCCCAGGCCCCCGCTCAACCAAAGGTGGGTGCCCTGGTGCCTGCTGATGGCATGTACTACTCCATCGTTGAGGGCCCACGGGGTAGCCATGCGGCCCCAGCTGACTCCCCTCGTCCAGCAGGAGTCGGCATTGCTCCTGCACGCAGGGAGCAGCTAACAATTTAATTGTATATTGTTGCCAACTGTAACTTTGTACATATTTGTATTTTTATGACTGTTTATTTAATTATTACCTTATACGAAACTTACACTCAATACTGTATGCCCTAAATAGGTATAATGACAAGCCAATGAAAAAGGCCGCCGACTGCTGTGTTTAATATTTTACCTATTTTTCAAATGTTATCCTCATTTAGATTGCACATTTTTTCTTTTTATTCTTTTAATTTACCTTGCATATGCTTGTTATGTTTGTGCGCATTTTATTCTTGATGGGAGATTAGGTTGATTTGAACATGAGTTAGCAAGGGAATGAACGCATGTACGAGTTGAAGGCTGAGTGACAGATTGCATGTATGATTTGTTATTTAGTACTTAAACTCACCATTGAATGAAGAGGCGCATTTCAGTTATAAGCCAGACCTATTGTCATTGACAGGGCTTGCTAAGCTGTTCAGTACCTGGCCAGCCAATCGTCTTTAGACTTCAAGCACTCTGCCTAATCTATTTACTCTAAGGACAATTGGCAACACCTGTGTAAGAGTTTATTGGGGAAGAATCTGGGGCTAATCTAAAGTTCAGAGTAACCGCACTCCAAATTTACAGATATCTGCCACCCCAGCAGATGTCTCTGACCATTGGAAGGAAGTGCCATCACAGAAGTTCCTGTCATTGTATTGAAAGTGAGCCGTACGGCTCCGTCAACATAATGGTGCCTTCAGGCACACTTTCATTGAGGTTTTTTTTATTTTCAAAACAAAATCCCAAAGCAGGGTACAAGAAGGTATAATACATGCTTGTTGTTAAGCTCTCTAAGAAGGCTTTGTATTTCTCAAGAAAACTTGAATACAAATATGTATGATATTGGAGTAAGGAAAAGTTTACTTATCTTTAAATGTATTTTTGCAGCGTGATCTACATTGACATGCTATCCACTTTCACTCAATTAGAGGAAAGATAAATCAAAAACCTACATTAAACAAAGGGGAAAAATTAAATGACTGGTGCTGCATCCGGTCCTTGCATTGACCAGAGAAAGGGATGCCCATCATTTCTATTGAATGAAGTCATACCAAGGGGCAGTCACTTGGGTGGCATGGTGCCATTGACTAAAAAGCAGGGTTTTTTTTACCCAGGAAGGCTTTGTGCGCTGGAATATTTCAGGCCTGACTCACTGTTGGAAGGTGGTTTATTGAGGCTGGTAAGTATGCACCACAATCAGTAACAAGGCCACCGATACTGTACTGGGCCCTAAAAAGGGTCTCTATAAATGAGTGCCTTGCTCAACCCTTGTTAGCTGACACCGAGCAATAAGGCTTAACTTAGGAGACAGGCATGTAAAGCGTTTAAAAAAAACAATACAGTAAATAAGCAAGACACAACACACAATAATAATCCCACACCAATTTATAAAAATAGGAAATATTTGTATCTTTAAAATGACACCAAATCGACCAAAATCCAATATAGGGAACCAGAGATATGAATTTTTAAAAAATAAACACTTTCTAGTGCTTAGAAACAAATAGCACCACCCTGGGACAACTGGTCGCGCTTGACCGGAACAAAGTCAATGTTTCAGGCCAACCACGATGGAGCCCTGCTCGGATACACTAAGCTGGAGGCCCCTGTCAAAATTTTATCTTCACACTTAGAAACTTTTCTGGAGCTTTTTCTTCCGAAGGCACTCGCTGCTCTTCACCAGGCCAGATTCAGTGAGGGTTCACCGGATTGACTTTCAGGAAGCTCCAGGTCAAATCCAGGAAATCAGATATCCAGAGCTCTTCAGCGGGACAAACCTGGAATACGGGCTGGGTCGCGACTGAAGATGGCCGGCTTGGCCCTCGCGGTCGAGTTGGTCACCTTATGGAGCTTTTTTCCAAAAGTTCCCAAAACTTTCCCAAACTTCTGGAGGTCCTTCCAGAAAGTCTCCTTGTAGGTTCCAAGGGTACAAACCACAAATCCAAGAGGCTAGAATCTTCTAGATCGTCCTTGGCAGGCCTGGACTACACTTCCCACAATGCACTTTGTCAACCCCTTAAAAGTCCAATGGATGTACTCCAGGAGGGGCACTTTGGCTTAAGAAGGGTCAGTTGAGCTCTGTTAACCTGTAACTGCCGGGAGTACACTCCTTACTCCTACTTGAAGTAAGGCAAAGTCCTCAGAGTTGTAGAACCAGATAGGGCAGCAGGCACAGTCTTCACCAGGTAGGCCCTTAATTGCAGGTCAGGATTACAGCAGGACAGTCCTCCTTCTTGGAGTTTCAGGTAGCAGAACTGAGAGGCTATGCACCTCTCACATATTTAATCTCAGCTTCTGGGCAAAGAGGGGGGGCACCCCTGACCAATGGGATGCAGGGTGACACCCAGGCGCATGACCACTTCCTCCAAAGTGTGGCATCTTCTTGTCCCAGAAAGCACTATTCCCCCAAAATCCATCATGGCTGAAATTTCAGCAGAGCAGTAAGATCTAACTCTCAGTGTGGCTCATTTCCATAGCTCTCCTCCCGCTAACATCTGCAAATTCCTTTCTTAAGCCTGCTAGGTGGCTGGGGCACAGAGGACTGGGGATAGTTAGGCCTGGCATTTCCTGCCTTTCCTATCCTCCTTTGAAGCCTCATGCGTTACGACCCCTCTCCCCTGGCATTCCTGTGTAGTTGTAGAGCTCTCTCCCCTGTATAGCCACTTATCACCTAATCAAGGCAGCCATGCTAAGCCTGTTACCACTGACCAATCAGGGAAGACTGCAGGAAGGCTGTATTTTGGTTTACAGACAAGAAATTGTTATAACTTCTTTTCTGTATAAATTCAACAAGAGCAATCTGTTGGATTTATCAATACCATTTTGTTAAGTCTTTGAAAGATATTATATACTTTCCTAGCAATTGTTATACATCCATAAAATATTGCCATGTTAGCCTAAGAGGCCAGGTATCTGTAACGGGGAAAATTAAATTTGCAATTCCTCCCTCACCACGTTTTATAAAACATCTTTTATAAGGAACCTGCTCAAAATTACATGGCCCTCCACCTCTGGGACACCTAGGGGAGACAGGGGGTCTGCCGAATATGTAAATAGGACGTAGATTAATACTTCACAAAGACCACAGCACTAAAGTTGACTTTGTAGGGGATTTCCTACACTAGGGGAAAATAAAATGGGCAGTTTTCCCTCACCAGGGTTTATAAAAATCTTTTAAAGGGACCCTGCTTATAGTTATCTGATCCCCCTCCCCCACCCCTACCCGTGGAACACCTAGGGGAGACCTTGGGGGTACCTGATATGTAACAATAATGTAGATTATCATGTTTATAGTGCCCTTGCTACCAAAGTCAGGTTTGTAATAAATTTACTTTTTAAAAGCAGTGCTGCAACTCAGGGCTGCTTTTAAAATGACCTCAGGCTCTCAGAAGTGCACACATGCAAGTGCAAAGAAAGGCTGCTGGACTCTAAACTTCCAGGCCCTATTATATCCTAGGGAGTTATAGGTAGTTTTTCATCCCCTTGCCCTATTATCTACTCGGGATTTATAGGGTAAGTCATGTCAATTATATGTGCACCTCAATGCATGTGTGTGTGGTTAACATAGCACTGGCCCTGGACCTGATTAGCAGGGCTCAGGGCACACTCAGAGTCAGCTACCATTAGTATCAGTCAGCACACAAAAAGTAGGGGTGAAGAGGCCAAAAGGGTGACTTTCTAACATTCGCAAACTGCACTTTCTAGTACATTTTGTAGTACTGTATAAATTGCTACAAAGAGCTATTCAGAAACCACACTTTTGTAGTAATTTACACTTTTGTAGTGAGTCCCTTCTTCCATTATTTTCTATGGGAGGTGTTGCAGTACCTGTGGTTGTCCCTGTGTAGTGCTGGACTTGCTACAAAAGTGAAAGTTAATACAAAAGTGCTGTTTGTGAATTCCAAAAACAAGTGTAAGCTTACACGAAAAGTGTATGTTCGTTTTGTGAATCAGCATGATAGGATCTGTTGGCTGAAATGTCACTCCTAGCTGAAAGAGTCGCATGTGATACAGTACTGCCATCTGCAGAGTTCAACCAATAATCAAAGCCCTTAAAAAACACAGGCATAGCTATTAATCGTGCATCATGTTCAGTGGCATCAGGACTGAGAGGCGCAGGGGCCACTTCTCCCTTATTATTCTTTAAATAAGCAACCTAGTGGTAAGAACCAATTTTTCTTGCTTACAATGGGTCCCAAAACACACTTATTGCACCATCGATTCAAATTCAAAATACTAGATGCAGAAATGATCACAACATTGAACAAGCTCCGACACCTCCCTCTGCCCCCTTCACCCGCCTCTGTCATGTTATGCCATTTTTCAACATGGTGCTCAACCACAAAGGGAATTAGATTTGGAGTAAATGAGTGACGTTCCTGCTGCCGAGTTTGCTGAAGTGAAACAAATGAGCAGAGAAGTAACCCCTGCTCTCACCATTGTTGCTTTCTTTCTCCACCTGCTAACCAGCCAGGTGGTGGGACTACACTTATCTCCACCTTCGCACTTCCACCTACCTCCCCAGACACAAGGCCTTTTGCTGATCTACCTGGGAAATTGCCACTCATCAGTGGCTGAACTGGAGGCCGGAAGTGAGGCGTTCTTGGTGCAGTGCACAGCATCTGCCCTCTCTCTGTCTTTAGCATCACACAGCGCACAGCATCTGCCCTCTCTCTGTCTTCAGCATCACACAGTGCAGAACACCTCCTTTCTCTCTGTCTTCAGAATTACACAGTGCAGAACATCTGCCCTCTCTCTTTCTACTGCATCACACAGAGCACAGCATCTGCCATCTCTCTGTCTGCAGCATCACACAGTGCACAGCATCTGCCTCCTCTCTGTCCACAGCATCACAAGGTGCACAGTATCTACCAATTTACTGTCTTCAGTATCACTCAGAGCACAGCATCTGCCCTCTCTCTTTCTACTGCATCACACAGTACACAACTGCTGTCTCTCTGCCTACGGCATCACACAGTGCACAGCATCTGCCTTCTCTCTACTGCATCACACAGTGCACAGCATCTGCCCTCTCTGTCTACAGCCTCACACAGCATCTGCCATCTCTGTCTTCAGCATCACACAGTGCAGAACATCTGCCCTCTCTCTTTCTACTGCATCACATAGTGCACAGCATCCGCCATCTCTCTGTACTCAGCATCACACAGTTCACAGCATCTGCCGTCTTGCTGTCTTCAGTTTCACACAGAGCACAGCAACCGCCTTCTCTCTGTCTTCAGTATCAGACAGAGCACAGCTTCTGTCCTCTCTCTTTCTACTACATCACACAGTACACAACAACTGCCATCTCTCTGTCTACAGCATCACACAGTGCACAGCATCTGTCCTCTCTCTGCCTACAGCATCGCACAGCACAAAGCAACTACTGTCTCTCTGTCTACAGAATTGCGTAGTGAACAGCATCATCCTCTCTGTCTTCAGCATCACACAGCATCTGCCCTCTCTCTGTCTTCAGCATCACACAGTGCAGAACACCTCCTCTCTCTCTCTGTCTTCAGAATTACACAGTGCAGAACATCTGCCCTCTCTCTTTCTACTGCATCACACAGTGCACAGCATGTGCCCTCCCTCTGTCTTCAGCATCACACAGTGTGCTGTATGTACCCTCCTTCTGTCTTCAGCATCACATAGTGCACAGCATCTATCCTCTCTCAGGGCCTGATTCACAAAGGTAAACGTACACATTTGTGAAAGTTTATTATTCTTCGGTATTCACAAACTGATCTAACAGTAACTTTACAACTGTGGAGGCACCGCAATCGGGGGCGGAAACTCTGCACATCAAAATATAGGCCAGTCCTCAGTCTACAGCATTAGACAGTGCATAGCATCTGCCCTCTCTGTCTTGCAGTCTGGGTTGCTGTATAGATTCTGGAAGGCTTAGGGTGTGATGTGGGGGAGGGACCAGGGCCGGACTGGCCGTAGCGGGCACCGGGCGTTTCCCCGGTGGGCCGCCAGGGTGGGAGCCGGTTTTGGGCCCCTGGGGGGCCGTTTTTGTTACAGGGCCGTTTTTGCAGCTTAGCTGCAATAGCGGCCCCTGTAACAAAATCGGCCGAAACCGGCCCTGGCAAAGTGCTCGGCCGCACCCCCAACCCCCGGGGGGGGGGGCAACTGAGCACTTTGCCAGGGCCGGTTTTGGTTCCCAGTCCGGCCCTGGGAGGGACGCTACTCTTTTCACCGCTACCTTCCTCCTTCTCGGCCAACTAGTTAGACCTCTCCTACTGTGCCTAGGGAGTTGGGTGACCACTGAGTCAGTGCCACCGTCCCACAGAGTTTGTCACAGGGAAATTCTAATTTTCTGCTTTCACATATGATTATCACCACCGACAGCACCAGATAATTTGGCTTTCTCTGGCTCAGCATTGGCAGGCACCGGGGCCTGCAGGGCCACTACTAGGCTGTTACCGTTTGTAGCCTAGATGGGAAAGCCTCTAGCGTGAGTCTGAAAGGAAGAAGTCGATAGGGATGCTGGCCCATTTCTGGGATCTGATGTTATATGATAGAAATATAATTTACGATCAAATTTAAAAGAGGCTGTCTTACAAGACACACCATTCACTCTCCTACTTTTTATGTACCATGTAATATTTAAAGTTTTACAGTATGTTTATGTAGAAACATTCTAATTGCTTATAATGGGACTGGATGCAAATACAGAGCCACTCAGCATCGGATTAATGTAGTGGCGTAAACAAAACAATGGGGCCCCAGGGGCGTGATGTGGTCAGTAACTATGGGCTTAGCTTTCCCAACAATCACGCTGGCATATCTTGTTAAAATACATTATGAGAAGCAGGACATGAGGGGGGCTTAAGAGGCACTGGAATCATATTTCCCAACCATCACGCTGGCATATCCTGTTAAAATACATTTGGAGAAGCAGGACATGAAGGGGGGTTTAAAAGGCACTGGAGAGAGAGAAGAGTGTGGATAGTTAGAAGTACTGAAAACACAATTGTTTTCAAACTAACCAAAGACGAGTGAGAGAGTGAGAGAGAGAGAGAAAGAGGGAGAGAGAGGGGGAGAGAGAGAGAGAGAGGGGGAGAGAGAGAGAGAGAGAGAGAGTGTGTGTGTGTGTGTGTGTGTGTGTGTGTGTGTGTGTGTGTGTGTGTGTGTGTGTGTGTGTGTGTGTGTGTGTGTGTGTGTGTGTGTGTGTGTGTGTGTGTGTGTGTGTGTGTGTGTGTGTGTGTGTGTGTGTGTGTGTGTGTGTGTGTGTGTGTGTGTGTGTGTGTGTCAGTATGGACATATAAACATCCAGGGTGAAATCCAACAGATACCTCACCATACCCCATTGAAAGCACCTGTACCCAACTATTTACTACATAACACCCCAAACACCCCCCCTGAAACCACACCCCTGGGGGGTCCCCCTGCAAAATGTGACTAGGGGACCCCGGAGTCTCCCGTATCACACAGATATTCATTTGCCTCGGGGTGAATGGAGGACCCATATAAGGGTTGGGGACTCACTGAAGGGTTGGGGACCCCCTCCACCTCAGGGGCTGCATGGGACATGCGTTACGCCCCTGGCTTAATGCAGAAAAGCGCTGCTGTAGTTTTGTTAGAAACATGGCAGTCTTGAAGTGTTGTAATCTCTTTGTAAAAAGGATGGCAGAAATGCCACGTTTCAGAACTACACAAAAACAAGTATAGCAGCCCAGCAAAGTACTGTAACTTTAATGATGATGATGATAATAATATTATTATTAATAATGGTGATCATCATCATCATCATCATAATAAAATGATGATGATGATAGCGATGTCAATTAGGGGTGGGCGATAAATTCTGCTCTAAGGGTGGAGTTCACGGAGTTTTGTCAAACTCCGTGTTATACTTGTAACGTGGAGGTCCGGCAAAACTTTGTCAACCGCCGCATGGAGGAGATTTTTCTTGCGCGCGACTCATCAACGGTAAGTTGGCGAGCGAGAATTGACGTCCCCTAACATGATTTTCAGGCGCTAGCATGGCACCCGGCGAGATTTTCTCAACACGGGCGGGGTGCATTCATTACAAATAAGGCGCAAGAAAACCTTTTTCGGTATCGCACAGCAGCTCGCCCGCATAACTACTGCCCTTGTCCAACACTCCTGCCTAATGTTAGCTTCAAGGCCCTTCTTTCAGAGATCTATTATCATTGTAAAACATTTAAAAATCCATAATATGGGCTGATATGAATGCATCTCTCAAGTAATTATTTTTCCTTTTTCATAGCTTAAAGATTCTCTTTGTTGCCAGTGCTTCACTCCACTGAGGGCACATTTAACATAACCTGAAAAGCCAATTCTTCCAGAGCGAAGCATCTTTAATATTTATAACCTGGTCTGGCTGCTGCAATGGGAGGACGGAGTAGTTTCCAGCTTTCATTTGAAGACTTTGGCATATAGCTCAAGTACTTTCTACTTTAAAGGATACATTTTAAAAACAATGTTGCGTCTGCTCTCAAAAAGACCTTGAGAAATACCCCCCTCCGTGAGAAAAATACAGGTGTAATAAATATATATTTAGTTACAGTGTTACTACTGTAATCTCATCCTTTCATTCAAAAAGCTTCAGTACAAAAACACTATATATGAAATGCGTCTTTTCAAACTCTGTAGGCCTTCTATTGCACATCTACGGTGATGGACAGCTCAGTTGCAGCAAACAATTTAGATATAATCGGATCGATTCATCCGCCATAGATGTTCTTGGCAGACATTGTTTCACTGAAATCTGTTTTGAAGGCTATAAGGCTCTCTGCGGGGGAGGGGGGCAGCTGCCCTCTTCCTCTTGCTGGGGATAGACGAGGGACGTGTCGGAAATACATTATGGAGCATGCGCCATCGAGATGGACGGCACGTGCGTGTAAGGGAAAATAAAACAAGCATTGGCATAGCCAATAGGTCTCGCCTTTGGGACCTTATAAGTGTTTAGTTATCCAGCACAATATCCTTGGTGCAACAACATCAACTGCTGCATGGCTAAACACTTATAAGGTCCCAAAGGCGAGACCTATTGGCTATGCAGCACTACCTAAGCAGATGCTACTATAGCGCCTAATGCCAGGCAGCGCTGAATGAACTGCCTGGGACCAAGCTGGGACAGGTATTACTGCAGCACCCAATGCCAAGCAGCGCTACAAAAACAGATGCTGCTATAGCGCCTAATGCCAGGCAGCGCTGAATGAACTGCCTGGGACCAAGCTGGGACAGGTATTACTGCAGCACCCAATGCCAAGCAGCGCTACAAAAACAGATGCTACTATAGCGCCTAATGCCAAGCAGCATTTTATGAGCACATATTACAACAGGACTCAGTGCACATCTATTACTATAGAACCTAATAAACAGTGCTGTAGGAACAGCGCTGCAGTGGCGGGTATTACTGCAGCACCTAATGCAAGTAGCGCTGCATGAAAAGATATTACTATAGAACATAATAAACAGCGCTGCATGAACAGATATTACTATAGCACCTAATGCCGAGCAGCGCTATGTGAACAAATATCGGCGCTCTATGGACTGGTATTACTATAGCGCCTGATGCCAAGCAGCGCGATGTGAACAAATATCGGCGCTCTATGGACTGGTATTACTATAGCGCCTGATGCCAAGCTGCGCGATGTGAACAAATATCAGCGCTCTATGGACTGGTATTACTATAGCGCCTGATGCCAAGCTGCGCGATGTGAACAAATATCGGCGCTCTATGAACTGGTATTACTATAGCGCCTGATGCCAAGCAGCGCTATGTGAACAAATATCGGCGCTCTATGAACTGGTATTACTATAGCGCCTGATGCCAAGCTGCGCGATGTGAACAAATATCGGCGCTCTATGAACTGGGTATTACTATAGCGCCTGATGCCAAGCAGCGCTATGTGAACAAATATCGGCGCTCTATGGACTGGTATTACTATAGCGCCTGATGCCAAGCTGCGCGATGTGAACAAATATCGGCGCTCTATGAACTGGTATTACTATAGCGCCTGATGCCAAGCAGCGCTATGTGAACAAATATCGGCGCTCTATGGACTGGTATTACTATAGCGCCTGATGCCAAGCTGCGCGATGTGAACAAATATCGGCCCTCTATGAACTGGTATTACTATAGCGCCTGATGCCAAGCAGCGCTATGTGAACAAATATCGACGCTCTATGAACTGGGATTACTATAGCGCCTGATGCCAAGCAGCGCGATGTGAACAAATATCGACGCTCTATGAACTGGGATTACTATAGCGCCTGATGCCAAGCAGCGCTATGTGAACAAATATCGGCGCTCTATGAACTGGTATTACTATAGCGCCTGATGCCAAGCAGCGCTATGTGAACAAATATCGACGCTCTATGAACTGGGATTACTATAGCGCCTGATGCCAAGCAGCGCTATGTGAACAAATATCGGCGCTCTATGAACTGGTATTACTATAGCGCCTGATGCCAAACAGCGCTATGTGAACAAATATCGGCGCTCTATGAACTGTATTACTATAGCGCCTGCTGCCAAGCAGCGCTATGTGAACAAATATCGGCGCTCTATGAACTGGTATTACTATAGGCCTGATGCCAAGCAGCACTCTATGAAATGTTATTACTATAGCACTTAATGCCAAGCAGCGCTATATGGACAGCTATTACTATAATGCCTAATACTAAGCAGCGCCGCATGCACATATATCATCAGAGCACCTACACTCGAGTAGCGCTGCTCTGACGCTAGCATTATAGCACCGTAAGTCAGACACGGGGGTATTTACAGATATTACTATAGCGCCTAATGCCAAGCAGCGCTATATGAATATATATTATAACACCGTAAGTCAGACACGGGTGTATGAACAGATATTACTGTAGCATCCAATGCTACAAAGCACTGCATGAAGAGAAGATTGTTAAAGCGCCTAATGGCAGAACAGCGCAGCATGGAACGGATATTACTATAGCGCCTAATGCCAAGCAGCGCTATATGAATATATGTTATAGGGCCGTAAGTCAGTCATGGGTGTATGAACAGATATTACTGTAGCATTCAATGCTACAGAGCGCTGTGTGAAGAGAAGATTGTTATAGCGCCTAAAGCCAGAACTGCACAGCGTGAACGGATATTACTATAGAACGTAATGCCAAGTAGCGCTGCATGCATTTAGAGATATATACGACGATCCCCTAATGGCAAGCAAGCTGTGTGGACAGATAGCACTGTACCTAACGCCATGCAGCGCTATAGGGAGAGACAGTACTATGGCACCTAGCGCCAAGTAGTGCTGCATTGGTGCATTCTTGGCTCTCCTACAGATTTTCCGGGGACCTGTGATATAACTAGTAGATATCCAGGGGTACAGGTGAAGTTTTTCTCAGATGTTGTTCTTGGGAGGGGGGGCGGGGGGAGGGCGTCTCGCGGTGCTTGGCCTCGAGGTGCGCAGCGCGTGCGCCTGGCGTGCAGGATCCCTCTGAAGATAAAATGGCCCAGCTGGTGAATATGCGCAGATATCCCTTCTTATCCCAGCAGGGGGTGTGTCAAGCTCCCCCAAATGGCTTCTTAGCCGTATGATTTGCCGGACGGTGGCGCTGCTAAGATGTCGTCTACACAATGCCGGCGGCAGTGATGAGCCTTTTCTGGTAAACATCGGGTCTACAGGTAGCCATTTAAGTGCGCAGAGAGCAGCGCACACATAATGCGGTAGTTTGCAAAGCCCTACATATAATTATCGTAAGTGTGTGTCTAAACACGAGGGAAGAAACCGCAGCAATCTTATCCCCCGGGAAATGGAAATGAGCGCAAAGCTTTCAGCTGCCGCGTCCCTGGCGAGTGCCAGAGATCAAACATGGCTCTGTGATGTGCCGCGACATGCCGCTCAAAGCACTGGTGCGAGGTAGGGGGTCGTCCCGCTGCTCGCCTCGGCAGACCACGGACTGCAGAGCGGAGGGAGGAGAGGCCACTTCTAGAGACCGCCTCGTCAAAAAGAAAGAGGCCAAGGAGAGTGGGGTTAGACACACAGAGAGGCCCATCTGCGTCAAGCCGCGAGACGCCCATTATGGGTCTAGAAGCCCCACGAGCAGACCTACCCAGTGGGAAGGCTGGCAGGGCTTTCAAAGCCCTACACTTGGTGCAACAGTAACACTAGAAGGTGTGGTGTGCCACGATCGTTTCAATGCGCGCTCTGGGCGCTAGAGTGTCACGCAGCGTGGGCTCCGGCGCCTCCTCCTCTGGTGTCACTTCCATAACCTGTCAGTCAGGATAATTGACAGGCTCGTTGCTGGCCGGCAGCTCGGTACCTAGGGCCAGGGCGGTCACCAAACTTTCCATCTTAAGGAAAGCCACCAGGGCACAAGTCCTAAACAAGCGCGGTGCGCGCGCACTGCAAGGAATGTGAGGTATGCAGCTGGCACCCGGCCGCGCTGCTGCTCGCTCCCGAACTCCCTAGGCCAGGGGAGAGAGAAGGCGGGACATGCACGCGCCTTTGGCCAATTGCGTGCTGTCTTTCTTAGAAAGACGCACGCAAAGACCAATACCGTGTGAGCAAAAAAAAAAGCACACGCACGAGCGTGTGGTCCGAGTTGAAAGTCCTTACTAGAAGCCTCGCAAAGCAGTGCATGCGCACTGGCTCAGGCGAGACCTAAAAAGGACACCGCAGGAAAGTAATTCTTTGCTGGATCAGTGCGTAACATCCCAGTCAAACTCCCTTGAGATAAAACATTTTTAGGTGGAGGAGAAAGGTGTTTTTTTTTTGTTTTAGTCAGGAACAGATAGGGAGAACAACATGTAAGAGATAAAGTGTGTAATGGCGCTGATGGACAAGTGCAGACACGAGCCCAAATAAAGTTTGGGGTTAAGTTGCATTGCAGTAATGCAAATAGAGTTTGGTTTTGTTCATGAGTGACAATGAGGCGATACCGCAGCACTAGTTCAATGATCAAGGCAGCTGGTCAGAGCACCAGGTGGTTCAAGGACCTTAGATCAGTAGGACATGAGAGCACACGACCAATGAATGTGGCCTGTAGGCATGTAGTGTCTTGCTGGACATGTTCTAGTATCCCAGTATGTACAAGTTTACCAGCCACTACCTTTGAGGGCTGGCCTTAACACCCACCCACACCCATCCAGCACAGGTGACCCTGCCAAAAAAAGAGCCAGAGCGCATGTGCTTGTAGCCAGTTCAGTAACTATAGCCACTGTGTCACTCATTCACTAAGTATGTGGGCCTAGAGCCCACGACTTTACAATGGCGACGAGGGCTCTGACCCCGCATGTTGTGCTGCCACGTGCCTCATCAGCCGTGAAAGAGGTGGAGAGACATCCGTACATTGCTGCGACTGCCTACATGTCTCCTCGAGAAGAGGTTGAGCCCTTCCACGCTTGGTGAGGAGGAAAAAGAGACCCTCCAGCTCCTCACCGAAACGGCGGCCATCTGCCTGCCTGCTACTGTGCTGAAGGTAGCAAAACCCTGCATCACTGTCACACGCTGTCCATGGCAACAGGATCAGCCAGGCAGTCGGACTCGCACAAAGGCCCGTAGAGAAGCTGGGCACCAGCTGCTGAGGAGCGGAATAATCTCCGTTGTGCCCACTCACTCTGTCCCAGCAAACAAAAAGGGAAGGTGTGATCAGGTTGGGTAGGAGGCCCAGAACAGTACCACCAGTTTGTGAGGTCTGAGGGCAAAGAGAAAGTGGAGCTGCAGCGCTGCAGCAGAGGCAACCCACGCCCGCAAGCAAGCCGCCTTGCTGACCGGCATTAGCAAAGGAGCCACGGCATCCTTAGGCAGTTGGATGTGACCTACCTGGCAGTGCTTGGGCCTTCCTCTGCTCATGCTGCTGGCCCCGCGACCACCAACACTCCCGACAAAGGCGGTGTGTCTCCAGGTCCCATCCTGGGCTTTTGGTTCCTGCTTCTGAGACTGTTGACCCAGTGTGGTGCGCAACTGCAGTGCCACCTAGTGGTGACCCATTGCACCGCACTCGGCGTCAACGTTTAACTTACACATGAGGTGGCCCCGATGGGGAAAAACATTTTTAAACAAAAATATAAAACGCCCTGTGTCACAGGAACTTGCAATGCTCCTGCGACCTCCACTGAAGCAGCGCATGCCAAGGAGACTGTAAGGAGGCCCACGGCGCCATCACTCATGGCCCACAGGTGAGGTAAAAGCTGCCACGGCAGGAGAAGAGGCTGCAGTGCCACCTACCAGTTATTTGCGGTACTGCACTTGAATAAAGACCGCAATCTGCAATGAAACGGCCCCATCCAAACAAACACTCATGCTAAGTACAAGCCACCCTGCAGCAACTGCATTGCAAAGCCCCACTGCACCTACATGTCTAGTGCCCTGCGCTCTCAACTTCATCAGCGGTAAGACAGAAAGGAAAAGCCCCAGCTGTCCTTACATACACTGCCTGACAGAATCAGCGGGGAAGTAAGCGGTCCAGGTAGGAGGCTCCCAGCTCATTACTCCGCCCAGAAGAAGGTAGCCACACCCCCCATGCACGGATTCACCTGACGGCGGTAGTAGCCTGCACAGCAGCGTCTCCCAAGCAGTGGTAGGAGATAGCAGAGACTGCATGAAGGAGCACTGCTCGCCGCTCCATGGCGGTGCACTGCTGCCACCACATGCTGCAACAGAAGAGAAACTGATTGAGCTTTCTCTGTGATGGAGGGGGAGAAGAGCATCGCACGCCCCCTGGTGGCAGAACACCACAACTGCGAAAGAGAAGACGCAGAACTACAGAGAACCAGCTGAGTGCTCCCCAAATACAAGAGGGGAGGCAAGGCCTATAGTGGCCCGAATGCAGGAAGGAGATAGCATCTACACCCTAACTGCACTAGCACTGCCCCCCAGTGGACCAGAGACTGTTCAGAGAGCGTCCTCCTCATACTGCCTTAGGACTAAGTCGCTCACCGACCCATTGCAGGCACGAGGAGAGTCGCACGTCACCCAGTAGTAAGCTGCCACCACCGCAAATGAAAAGGAGTCCCTCATCTCCCACGGCGATCCTGAGTTGCACCCGGAATACTTTGCCCAAGAGAAGAAAGGTATGGAAAAGGCTGCAGACAAGATCCATCACAGCAAACCTACCTCCACTTCTGCCCACAAAATGGCTGACGCACCGGTGGGAAGACACCCAGTCCTACCGACAGGACAGGACCTGCGAGTGGTCCAAGACGGGAGAAGATGCGCTGTCCTACAGACAGGACAGGACCGGTGAGAGGTCCATGCAAATAGAATTGGCCCCACGTAGCCTGACGCCACGTAGCAGCACGTGCACAGAAGACGTGCGCCATGTGGCTAGATGCCACATCACACAGCAGGCAATAAGAAAAAGAGAGCGTGGCATGATGAGCAAAAGATCACAGGGTGAAGGGACTGAGGACTCGTGCCACTACCAGAGACTGCAACTACAGACACAGGCCAGCAGCCAAGGTGGAGCGATATCCCTGGTGACAGATCAGCTGGAGAACCAAATGTAAGCTGCCAGTATGCATGAACCATGTCTCTATCTCACGCTTCCCAGTGGGACCGTCAGTTCCCAAGCATGGGCTGCTTGAGACAGATGGCATCCCTGCCCGCAACCGCACATGTCACAGGAGAAGAACAGCACCAGCAAATACACCTGGATATGTGGCTGCGAAGTCCCTCCAGTCGCTCTCACTCCATGCAAATCAACGCCATGAGTCGTCCAGGTCGTCTAATGGGAAACACGCCATCATTGCAATGTGCATCACCCAAACTCACAAAGGAGCATCTCATCACCAGGGTGGAGCCTTATGCCCACAAACACCCAGAGAGCCCACCGCACCTGGGTCCTGTTGGCAAGCACACTGACCATGTATCATCCACCCTTGCGGTTGCACGAATGACGTGGCCTTGGTTTATGACGACGATCCTGCAGCAGCACCCAGGCGGCCTACATGCGGCCATCCACAGTCCACATGGTACAGTGGCAACCCATCAGAATGGGCCTCATGGGAATCCCTGCACGAGAGATGGTCTGGAAGCTGCTCCACCGACAAGGTACTGGGAGGCACTGGGGCTTCGGAAGAAGACGTTCCAAGCATCGTCCACGCCATCCCAGTCCTGACAAGGCTTGCCTTCATCGAGTCAAGATGCCACCAAGAGGAAGCTCCACAGCAGACTCCACCGACGCTCCTGATGCACAAAATTTGAACTGTTTGACACCAACTGCATCACCGCAAGAGCATACAGGACCTTCCAACAGTGTGTTAGTGGGCATTGATCCAACTGGTGTGCTGTCAAAGGATCCGGACTCCATCTACACAGTGTCCGTGCCCAGTCGTAGCTGGTTAAACCATGGACGCGTGCAGAGATGCCCGGGAGCTGCCAGATGCACTTTTTCACTGCTGTCCTGTGGACTGCTTCTCGAGGCTGAGAGACTAAGTGGTGTCATGTGTGTTTTTGTTTTATCTCACAGCTTGGACTCGTTTTTGTTTTCATTAAAGTTTTGGAGGAATGTAGTGTCCTGATGGACACGTTCTAGTGTCCCAGCATGTACAAGTTTACCAGATACTCCTTTTGAGGGCTGGCCTTAACACCCAACCCACACCCATCCAACACAGGTGTCACACAGTCAAGTGACCTTGCCAATAAAAGAGCCAGCGCGCATGTGCTTTTGGCCGGTTCAGTAACTATACCCACTGTGCCATTCATTTACTTAGTATGTGGGCCTACAGCCCACGACTTTGCAAGGCGTTGCAAGAGCCATGAGGGAATGAAAACCACATAGTGTCTAACTGCATGAGTAAAGCTTCTTTACAGCCAGAGGGGTGGTGCAATTTCTTTTATGAGTGGGAGAAGTATATGTAGTATTTGAAGATCAATTTATTTCAGATGCATCCAAAATCAAAATTAACTACTCGTTTCAGATTTTCTAACTTTCGAAACATTCCGTTTTTCAATTCATGTTCGTTTGCATACTTATAGTTTTTTATTTTTAAAACCAACTCACTCATTATGTATGTCACAATATTCTCTTGTTTAAACCTATGGGCTTCATATGTAAAGGGTTTGTAGTCACAAAGCGTGTGAACTCATCAAAGCACATGGTTTGTTACAGAAAAGTATCTTACACAGTGTATCAGAGCCCTTGTATGAGTTGGAATTTTCTTTCTAACTGATGAAAGGACTTTTGTGATCCATTAAAATCACAAACAGCAGGTGGTGTGAAAGGGGCGCCCGCCTCCTACTTGGGAGTTGCAAAGCAATGTATCAATGGTTTGTGACCAGAATTGCAGTCACAAATTACTGATCATTCACCAGTTGGTGTGATAACTGATCTGTCCCTGAGGGTCAGGCACCGCTTGCACCCTTGATGTCTTCTGAATTAACACAAGCTGCCTTAAAAATGATTTCTATTTTGGGGATGTAAATACAGAGCTGGAGGTCTGCTATCTCTGTAGGCCTCCGTCGTGGCAAACACAGCCATTCATTCGGGGTCACGTTAATTTGTAAAAAAAAATAAGTGCCAGGGCTCTCCTCAGAAGGCAGCTTGCACCAGCACCGCCTAAAACAGAACCAACTACTAGCCATGAAATTGGGGAGAGGATGTGGCGTAAAGGCCAGAGCTCCCGACTTCGGAGCTGTGGAACCAAGTTCGAATCTCGTCGTCGGCTCAACGTCCTGTAATTCTGAGCAAATCACTTAATCTCCCTGCAAATGAATTTGTCCTTAACTGGTGCTCATGAAAAGTGCCGGTGCTGGGCACCAGAAACCACCAGCTCAAATTAAGCACTGCGGGCCAAAATTGACGCTTACCAAATTAATATTCATTAAATCGTTTTGCAACCCCCTGCAAATGGAAACATTTCAATGTGACCTTTTGGTACAGAAGTTGCATTGGAAATAGATTCTGATTCATATATGGTATGAATCGGAGTAGTACATCTGGCCCTTCACTCTGTTACAAGACTGCATCGTTGTACTCTTGTGTGAATTAACTTTTCAATCCAAGGATTTTCTGTGTCTTTCTTTAATCACTCGATACAACATACTTATAAGTATGATAAGCCAGGTCCCTCTTCTCAAAATTTCTACATTTTAACAAATTTGCTAACTCGCAAATTGTCGACGGAACAAGTGTCCTGTGCCCTAAACGAAGCCTTTTGCTTTTTAGGGTATTCTACAAAGAATTCAGAGAAATTGATTTTGACAAACATATTCCTTTGTAAAACATTGTAATAATGTTTAGTTACAGTTATATCAAACTGAACAGGAGTGTCCAATGTAGGTTTAGGAGGACTGGATCTATGTTGACTTGCTAAACCATAGGATGAACTGTCCAAGAACTTTCTGAACGATCTTGAATCGTACCCATAAAGTTTTAGTGAAGCAAGGACCTAGCTGCTTACACCAGAAGCTTAAACGCTATCTTCCAGTCAGGAATCTGCGATCAATGGATAAAGAGCTACTTACTGTTCCCTGCATCCATCGATCAAGGTGGGAGGCAGATCTTTTTCTTATCTGGCTCCCACTTACTGGAAAAATTTGCCATTCCAGATCAGTGCATGTACTGATTACACCATATTCAAGAAGTACTTATTCTAATGTTCCTCTCTGTTCCTGCTGCTGTGCCTGTCCTCAGCACCGAGATACCCCATTGGGGTGATTCGTGTGTGATATCAAATTAAAATAACATAACAAAACCCTTTAGAGTCCGACCGCGCCTGGCACTCGTTGCTCTCCCGCTAGGGTTACACTATACATCTTCCCATACATAAATCAAGGCATACATTCTCAGACTAACCAAAAAGTCATTAATTATTGCTTTTGAATCAATGTGATACTGTCATGGTCTAGAGGAAGATAAGATGTTTAGTACTTGCTTTTGAGGGCCCATGCGGCCTCGTCTGGAATTCACAAAGTGTGGCAATGTTTTGTCTCGCTTGTTTTCCGCAAGGTGAGAAGATTAAATGTAATGAACACGATGGGAGCAGCGATAATTGCCAAGAATTCGATGGCGCGTGGGCAGGAGAGAATAAACTCACAGATGAAAGGTATTAGCTTCTCTGCTGTTAGGTTGGCATTCTACCAATAAATGTGGGTTTCTGAAAAAAAAAACACTTGGCTAGATGCTTCCTCTGGGCTAGATGTGTTTTTAATTAAATGAAAAGAGGTTAGCCTAGAGCAGGTGATCAGTCAATGAATTAAAGGTTTATGAACTATCGTGGAAATTAATATCAAGTGGGTGTCCTTATTTGTGTCTCAATTCCTTTTTTATTCCATAAAAGCCTAGTTGTGGGGGTTACACAAGACCACCAGTTGTTCTAAAACGTTGTTAAGATCACCTACTTTACTTTATAATATCTCATTTTGCTAAGAGTATTTATATAGTGTTTGTTCCATTTTGAAGCTATTTCAAAATGCTTTCGAGCAGGGTAGGAGGGAGAAGAGGGTGCGATGAAGTAAGTTGTGAGAAGAACTGCAAAAAGTCACTGAAATCCTGTTGTGGCCTTTTGTTTTGATGTCGCAATTGGGCCATAAGTAGACCTGGAAGGGAGAGTTTTAAGCTTTCATTGGCATCCATGACCTTCTTTGAGTGTGGACAGAGGAGGGGCAGCTTTCAACATGAGGATAAGCCCGTGCAGTTCATGCAAGACGTAAAACGTAGGGGGTTGCGACCGGCAACGCGAGGAGGAGGACGACGGCAAGGAGGAGACACCGCGGCGAGGAGGATGGCGGCCCGCAGACGACAGGAGAAGGTAAGTGTGTTTTTTTACCCTTTTTTTAAAAAAAATTGTGGGGCTGGGGCGGAGCGGAGTTCCACTGAGTTTTTTTTTAACTTCGTGGAACTCCGCGGAGTGCCACTCCGCATACTCAGCCCAGGGTTACATGAGGAGCACTGGTTGCGGTGAGATCTGCCCGCAAACACTTTTTTCTTTGTGCGTCCAAAGACAAACCGGTTGTGGGAGGGCCTATCTTAAGAAATGAAAGCAGGCTGCGCTAGCCAGGGGAGCAGCCATGCAGCGCTTTACTGAGAAGGAAGTGTGCTTTGTAGCACTTCCTTTCCCCTAGTAATAACTAATGTAGGAGCTTCATGGCCAGGATGACCTCGTCTGTCCCTTTCAGCACAAAGGCAGTGAAAGAGGGTGATACTGAGCCCTCTGGTGTTTGCCCAGTGGAGGGCAGGGATATGCGACCAGTGGAGTGCAGGGATGTGTGACCAGTGGAGTGCAGGGATGTGTGACCAGTGGGGTGCAGGGATGTGTGACCAGTGGAGTGCAGGGATGTGTGACCAGTGGAGTGCAGGGATGTGTGACCAGTGGAGTGCAGGGATGTGTGACCAGTGGGGTGCAGGGATGTGTGACCAGTGGAGTGCAGGGATGTGTGACCAGTGGAGTGTAGGGATGTGTGACCAGTGGAGTGCAGGGATGTGTGACCAGTGGGGTGCAGGGATGTGTGACCAGTGGAGTGTAGGGATGTGTGACCAGTGGAGTGCAGGGATGTGTGACCAGTGGGGTGCAGGGATGTGTGACCAGTGGAGTGCAGGGATGTGTGACCAGTGGAGTGCAGGGATGTGTTAATACATGCTATTGCAAAAGTCTTGATATTGATAGACGAAGGTGTGTTGTTGGCTTTTGTCTGTTGCTGTTACAAGTGATGCCATCACAACCACAACTTTGGTTTTCTATGTTACAGACCCCAGCAGCCTAGTACTGAGATAATTCATAAAGTTGATCAGTCCAGGGAAAAGTAGGAGTAACGTCAGTCTTTAAAGAGATCATGGGTGTTGGAACCAGCACTCTCTGGCTGGCTGAAGTGATGCCCCAGCCAAGAAGAACCTACTGCTCCCATCAAGGGTAGGTGATTACACTTGCTGTATAACCTGTGCTCACCCTTGGGTAGCTTGGCACTGAGCAGTCAGGCTTTCCTTAGAGGCAATGTACAAAGCAAAGGCACAGCAGTCACTCACAATAAATACACTGTCACAAAAGAGACTTCACACAGTATGTATGTAAATGATGTTAATATTCAACACACATATGTTGGACATGGCCCTTTTTGCAGGTCTATCCCCAAACATTTTGCCTTTTGCCTCCTATTTTACTGATGCTGGTTTTGTTGGCTTAAGGTACTCTGGGCACTTTACCACTGCTGATCAGTGCTAAAGTGCAAGTGCTCCCTCTGTAAAGTGTAATTCTGATTGGTTCTCTATGACTGATATATTTTATTTACTGATAAGTCCCTAGTAAATTGCACTGTGTATGTACAAGGCCTGTAAATCAAATACTACTAGTGGGCCTGTAGCACTGGTTGTACCACCCACATGAGTAGCCCTGTAAACCTGTCTCAGGCCTGCCATTGCAGTGTCTGTGAGTGCAATTTTAAACTGCCATGTCGACTAGGCAAGTGCACCCACTTACCAGGCCCTAACCTTTCCCTTTACTACATGTAAGGCACCCCTAAGGTAGGCCCACAGTACCCCCATGGGCAGGGTGCAGTGTATGTGAAAGGTAGGACATTAACTGGTATTTTTGACATGTCCGGATGGAGAAATACTGCCAATTTTGCTTTTCACTAATGCAAGGGCTAGCTCTCCCGTAGGCTATCACCGGAGCTGCCTTGTAACATTTTACAAGTGAAACTTTCACTTGGGAACAGCTAGAGATTTAGAGTTTAGCTCAGAATTTTATAGCACATCTTTTAGTAAAGGTGGTTTTTAAATTGTGTGTTTGAAAATCCCACTTTTAGAAAGTGGGCATTTTCTTGTTTAACCATCCTTGTGCCTCTGCCTGTCTGTGGAATCAATGTCTTGTTTAGACCGACAGGGGCCTGTTTGTGCATTCACTCTAGTCACACAAATGGAGATGAGGTGTGCCCTGCATATCCTGATGGGCCATCACCAGGCTGATGGACCTTCCTGAGCAGAGTGGTTGGAGGAGCTGTCACCTGCACCTGAATAGGACTGTGCCTGGCCTCTCACGCTGCTGTCTCCACCCCGCTGGAGTGTGTCTGGAGCCAAGGCCTGGCAAGGCAGGAACTTGTAAACTACAAAGACAATCCTTTGAAGAATGCCTACTTCAAAGGCAAAAGGGGTATAAGTATTGGACCTAAAACCCCAGACTTTTAAAACACTTCTGGATCAAGAGGAACCTCTGCCAAGGAGAAGAGCTGAAGAGCTGTGAGGAGGAGCACTGCCCTTTTGCTGTGTGTTGCTTTGCTGGGTTGGCCTGCAGTTGCTGCTTCTGCTTTGGAGAAGAAAAGGACTGTACTTCGCTTTTTACCCTGCTTCTGAAGTTTCCCAGGGGCTTGTGTGTGTTTGCCTCCTGTTGGAAGTCTCAGGGCTATCAAAGGCTTAATCTGCAGCATTCCTGAACTCCACTGCTGGGAGTTCTGACCTGCCTTGTGGTGCCAAATCCAGTTATGGTACCTTGGAGGTTGGTCCTGCTGCAAAGATCTGCTTGAAACCTGCTTGAAACCTTCAAAATAGACGCATCGCCATTCCAGCACCTGTTTTTTCCGACGCAGCCCCACCGTTGAGGAAATGTTTCCACCCACAGCCCCCATGTGGCTGAAGGAATTGACCCAGCACCTATCAGCGGCCGAACAAACTGGTGCAGCCCGAGTTCAGCGCACCGTGTCTCCGAAGCCGATACCCCCCGCACTGACCTCGACACAGGCACTGCTGTGCGACTGAAAGAATCGACATGTCGTGGGACTGCGGCTGAAGCAATCAACGTAGCGTCTGTTTCACACTGCCGCATCGACCTCCAGCATGTCAGGATTTCCACACATCGCACCTGTGTGCCACATTTTTCAAGCACATCACCCGCAGACCAGAACCATCTCAGAATCAACACATCCCTTCCCCTTACAGTCCGGATTTGACGCACCACTTCTCCTGCATGGAGCAGAACTGTCTCATCGCCTCCCCAAGGACTCAAGAACTTACACATCTCTGTGGCTGTTTTGCTTTGTGGATTTTGACGCATTTGAGATACTTTGTGTAAAAATCCATAGAGTTCTAGTTACAGAATTGCTTGAAACTTTTTAAAAGTCATATTTTGAGTTCTGTTTGTTGTATTTTTGTCATGTTGGTCTTGTTTGGTTTAGATAAATATACTTTATTTTTCTAAACTGGTGTGGTGTCCATTTTTTGTGTTTTAACTGTGTTACTGTGTGTGCTATGTACAAATACTTTACACATTGCCAATGAGATAGGCCTGACTGCTCTCTGTGAGTTCTCTAACCCCAGGAAACTTGCACTGGAGGTAGACGTCTGGGTGAGGACCAGAGAGTCTGAAAAGCATTTGGGGTACTCCTGAAGAGAGTGGCTCAGGTTTTCACCATCAGAGAGAGGGAGAGGGTCGCAGTGACCCAGATAAGTCCCAGTATAGTGGGATGGGTGAGGGGTCCCATGACCTGTCTCTGAGGAGAGGAAGTGGGGGTGGGCTGAGTCCAAGGGTGCCCAAAACCCAGTCTCAGAGCCAGGTTGGTTTCATGAGTGAGCACCAGGAGGGGGGCCTAGCCTGTACCGGGAGGCCATCCGCTGAGGGAGATCCCATGGTGTCAGGAGAACTTGGGGGAGGGTTGCTGTGACAAGCGTCCCATCAGTTCTGGTGTCTGGCAGCACCACTCCGGGTGAGAGGGTGCAGAAGTCCAGAGAAAGAGGTGGGGGGAGACAGTCCCCAATGGGAGGACCAGTGGGTCAGGGGTTGCCAGCTCTGAGGCCAGAGCACTCCAGGACTGACCCTGGTGAGGCCACTTCTGGCCTCAGGGTCTTCATGCATTGTCTGATGGACAGGAGGCTGGAGGCCTGTACCAGGCAGATTCTCACACAACACCTGATGAAGGTGTTTCCGTTGGAGGGGGGTATTGTTCCTCCGCCAGAAGCCCTGGCTTGCCAGGCACAGGTCCAGCCTAAGGATACAGATTCTGGATAGGAGGGCCAGGTTCAGGGTGTCCCCCCTGACCTGGAGAGAGTGGTGACTGCTAGCAGTGTCCCTACTGTGTTGCCTTCTGGGGGTATACTGCTCTGGGTAGGAGGGTGCAGAGCCCCAGGAGGGGGGCAGGAAAGCCTCGCCCCCGACTCCTGGCCTGCCCAATGGTACAGACCCTGGGCTGGGAGACCTGTTGCGGGATAGCACCTCTGAACTGGTGGGAGAATTCTGCAGGACACCTGCCACAGGTGCCCTGACAGTTCTAGAGTCTGGGGGTACCTCTCCACAGTGGAGGGTACTGGACCTCAGATGGGAGGGCAGGGTGTGGGGAAGCCCACCTCCGCCTCCTGTCCATCCTCAGGGTATAGATCCTGGGATGGTGGACCAATGTCAGAATGCCATCCCTGACCCAGCAGGAGGGAGAGTGGACAAAGGTGTGCGGCTGAAGGAATCGATGCAGCGCCTGATAGCGGCAAAAGAAACCGCCGAAGCCCGAGTTAAGCGCACCGTGTCTCCAAAATCCTAGACCCGCGCCCTGCTTTGCGCCTGAAAGAAATGACGCATTGTGGAACCATGGCTAAAAAAATCAACACAGTGCCTGTTTGCTGCCACCGCATCAACCTCCAGCATGTACGGATTTCCACACATCACTTCCCCCTGCATTCCGGATTCGCCACACCACTTTTCCTGTGTGCAGCAGAGCTGTTGCATCCCCTCCCCAAGGACTCAGGAACTGATGCATCGCTCTGTTTTCCGAAGCTTCCCTTCTCTGCGACTGTTTTGCCTTGAGGACTTTGACGCATTTGAGGTACTTTGTGTAAAAGTCACGCATCCGTAGAGTTCTATGGACAGAATTGCTTAAAACTTTTAAAAGTCATGCATTCTGTTTGTTGGATTTTTGAAGTTTTGGCCTTGTTTGGTTTAGATAAAGATACTTTATTTTTCTAAACTGGTGTGGTGTACATTTGTAATATTTTCACTGTGTTGCTGTGTATGCTATGTACAAAAACTTTACACATTGCCTCTGAGATAGGACTGACTGCTTGTGCCAAGCTACCAAGAGGGTGAGCAGGAGTTATCTTGGGTGCATAACTCCCTTACCCTGACTAGAAGGAAGGGTCCCTACTTGGACAGGATGTATACCATTGCCAACTAGGGACCCTCATTTCTAACAACATATTCAATCATAGTAACATGAACATCCTAAACTTTTGGGCATTAAACACATTTGGAAATATTACTAGCAGTACTATGCGGTGCAACACACTGGCCACCCCAGGTCCACCCTAGCAATCTTGATAATACAGTCCTGTACAGTTATAGAGTACACCCCAGGTCACAATGATATCAAAGATATGTACATACATGAAACAAGAACAAATTTTAGCAGCACCGCAGGCCGGAGCCATGTGGGTAAACCCATAGTCAAATTTATTGTGCTTTTGGCATGAAATCAACGTATAAAGCGGCACCTCCGGCCAGTGTCGTGAATCACAGGCGGTCCGCCGACTATATCTCCCACTCACACACTCACTGCGCACCACTACACGGTGCGACAGGTATCAGTCTGTACAGAACACTCTTGCGACAGGTATCAGCCCAGTCCGTACAGAACACTCTTTCACACATACGCGCTTAGCACCCTAATGCGGTGCTGCTACTACCCAGCTGGTCAATGGATAACACCTCCCTCGACCCTCTGGTTCACTCCGATTGTCCCATACTCCCAGATGGAAGATAACCAGCCCCACCTTCCGGATACTAGGCCGCACGCGGCCGAAGTCACACTTAGTCTGAGTCCTCTGGAAGCAGGTGGGGATATGTAGCAAGTTTTAATTGGGAGGTAGACATAAATAAGGGGAGTTTAGCAGCCATTTGGGAAGTTTACCCACAGGTCTCAAAACACAATGGATTCATGCAGTCTCTTGACCGCTTGCGAACTGTCTCAGAAGTGTTCCTTCATCCCAGTCAAAAGTGAACAACCGATGAAGGGTGAGTTACACAGGGGAGCCTCTCAGGTAGAAGGAGGCACCCCGAGCAATACACGATGATCAGGGTCGTGCCCAGGCAATCCGGGCACAGCGTCTGGTTTGTGTTAGCATGGCTCGCAACAGACACTTCAGGTTTCCAACATGAAGAGTTTCAAATTCTGTATCTCCCTGGAAATGAGGCACAATGACCGGTGCACGTTGAGATGAGTTGCACCAGGCACTTCGGGTCAGATTTCTGGTCCACACTAGATAATCTGGTCTCCAGACACAAGTCTTAATTTCACGCTCACATGCACTACCCATCGGGATTCCGTAGCCTATATGGTCACTTGAGAGGGCACCGCTATTCAGATATCACTGGTAGATGGTGTAGGTCCCTCGCGGGAGATCTTTGATGTCCCTGAGGTCTCCGGGAGAACAGGAGGCCCATCAACAGGCCCTAGGATGGGTCCCGGGACAACACACTTCAGGGCGCCACACTTTAGCATGTCTTCGGCCCAGGCCAGCCACGATTCAGAAAGGGCACGCGATCCCGTTCATGGGCCGTAATCCTACATGTGCACAACACAGTCATCTGGCAATGTGAACCATGCAGTCCAGATTTTCCGGTCATGCGTCCCCACAAGCGTGTCTCACCTTTTGCTGAAGGATAGCACCAATAGTTATACTGTCGTGCGTCTTGGAAGTTAGGGATGGTTTAAGGGGTTTCCCTGTTGAACCACTGATGTCTCCCCTAAATTGTAGGCCTGTCTGCCATGGGGCAGTGGAATGCAGATCCTAATCTTTAATGGGGACATGATCTGGCCCAAGAGGCTAAGTGCCAAAACCTCTCTCTCCAATCTATCCTATCCAGGCCCTCAAATGGCAGAGGTCTTGTCGTTCTAATGGTATGCCCATGTTTTATGACAGTCACTGGGGAATGCACGGATGTGCTCCCCCGAGCCCTGGCGTCCACTGTCCACCGGAGCCAGGCACCATGACACACAAGACTCTTACAGGCACATGCATCAATGTTGGATTTTACGATTTCTTAATTGCGATTTTTAAGGAATCGCAATTAAGGAATCGCAAAAGCCTATGCATGTAGAAATCGCTTAAAAAATAGCGATTTCTAAACATTCCTTAATTGCGACTCGCAAATTGCGAGTCGCAATTAAGGAATACCTCCCCATTCATTCCTATGGGCCTAGAGGCCCATAGGAATGAATGGGAAGACATTCTCAATTTGCGATTCTCAATTAGAGAATCGCAAATTGAGAATGCTATTTCAAGGTGCCAGGGTGTCAAAAGGACACCCTGTTGCACCCTGAAATCTGCATATGAGTACATCTTGCACACACACATGCCCCAAGGGCATGTGTGTGTGTAAAATGGAACTTTAAAAAATGCACTTTAGTGCATTTTTCAAAGTTTTTGCAAATTACCATGAAGTTCAACTTCATGGTAATTTGCGCCCCTATTAGCGAAATCGCTAATTATTTTACGTTAATGCATTGCATTTAAGGAATCTCAATTTGCGATTCCTTAAATGCAATCGTAATTTGAGAACTCGCAATTAATTGCGAATTCTCAAATTGCGAGGCCTTGACCCTTGATGCATCGCAAAAGCTAATTTTGCGATCGCAAGCGGCCGATTTTTGCGAATCGCACCGTTTGCGATCGCAAAAAGCTTTGATGCATGTGCCTGTTAGAGCATAGAAATGTCCATATTCTGTAAGTGGCATTTCTAAGCGAGTCATGCCAAAAAACTCTTTACCATTGGAAAGGCATTCGTCATGGCGAATCCATTGATAGAAAATATAATGGGGCTGCTCCACTGCAACCCACAATTGCAGCGTGATGTAATGTCAACCACTTCCTCATATTAACCTATGGGAAAAGCAAGCGTCATAGGGAGTGAAAACACACACAGGTATTCCGGACTACCTGGGCGCACGTGCGCTGGTTCACACACAGACCTGCGATGACAGGTTGGACACATAGTCCCCCGAACCAGGGGTGCAAGTGCACCCTCCCGAGTCTGCAGGGCAGACTGGACACAGGTTTAACTAAACAGTTGTCAGGGCTCATGCACCATCCCACAATGGCAGGGGGCACACGCAATTGCAGGCACCTTCGGTGTGGGGGTGCACCAAAAGCAGCCTGCCAGTGCATATCCTTGAGCCTGCATTGGCAGGTGGGACACGTATTCAAAACAGCATGAGGGCTGGTGCACACACCCACAGGTGTAAGTGTGCAATGCATGGTCTGCGTTGGCTGACCGGCCCAAGTTTTAGAACACCGGGTCAGCGCCTCTTCCTAGTCTGTGTAGGAAGGCGCACGCACTTCCACACTGCCTTGAAAGTGAGGACGTACTCAGAGCCCCGGGGCCACACAAGAGAATCAGCAACACCCCAGGAGTATCCCATGGGAAGAGCCAAACTCCAAGGCAGGGGAAGCCCCATGTGGGGGGTTCCTCACTACCTGGGCAGGGATCAGCCTGCCACCCCCGAGCCCTTCAGGGCTTCCTTGGGGGGGTGCCCTCATGGTATTGGATGACCCACTCAGGGTTGGCTGAGGCCAAGTGATGCAAACCTAGGCTGGGGTGCAATGGCGCCCCACAGGCCTGCAGTGACAGGCCTGATATAGGGTTGACAGGCAATCCAGTGGGTGGCACACTCAGTGCTATGCCCCACTACTAGCCAGTTCCGTACCCGCCTAGGTGTGTGGTGTACATGGTTACAGGGCTCACAAAGGTACAGTACCTAGAACCATTGCGTTTGAACCCCCTCCCTAATGTGGGCACATGCACCCTCCCTCTGCAGTGCAGGAGGAAGGTGCCCAGATTCCGAAGGTCATGCAGAGAGAGCGGGCATAGACTAGGAGGAAAAAGAGAAACGTTTTGGGGTAAATTCCCCTTAGAAGGGCCATGTCCAACAATGGGCTTCATGTAAGTGCAAACTTCCCATGTGACAATCTGAAACTGGCTCTGAATTATGAATACAAGCTAGGGCTAGAGTTGTTACCCGGTGTATTTTGATGTCTGAATGAATTAGTCAATGAATTATGGGACTCAACGACTAAAGACCCCCTATTAAAGGGTGATGAATATTTAAAGACCGGTGGAATATTGAAATTCAAACAGGCATTGAGAATGGGTTGTAGAAAAAGTTGGAAAAACATGCCAGGAGATGAGAAGAGTAATATTGGGAAATTAGATGTGGGGAGCTCCACTGAAGAGAACTCTGTAGCAGAGGAACAGTAATGTATGGTCCAGTTTTTCTGCTCCAACATTTCAATGTTTGTCCTTTTGTTTCTCCCGATTTAATTTGGAATATTCTCCCCTCTTTTGGTGGGAGGTGCTAATAGTATGGAATTCAGATAGATGGCCTTTACCGTCTTCTATAGCTCCGGGAAGTGAGCTTTAATCCTATGTTAGAACAGTGCAAGGTTGTGAGGTTCATTGAAGAAAATGAATGGCCAAGGGAACTTATTGATCCGTATAGACCTTCTCATTCAACATTTCATTGCTTGCCTTTCTGTTTCCCCCTGTTTAACATACAGGGACCTATTACGATGTCGGAAGCGGGACCGACAGCCTGAATTGGATGCGACCGAACACTGTTCGGTCACATTCCAACATTTCCCTATGGGAGCATGTGTTATGGCCTTAAACCGGCTGTAGTACGGGCTCCCATAGAGAAATGGGAGGTGGTGTTAATCCCTGCCTGAAGGTGCCTGCCACAGGTTGCAGGGATTAACTGGGGGGCACCATAGGTGCCCCCTCTGCCCCCAACCGGAGGCTGTAAAGGATAGGGGGCCCTGCTAGGGGCCCCCAAACACGCTTTCCGACAGGGTTTTCGTGTTGGAAAGGCCAGCTTGGAAACCCAGCCGGAAACCATGCATCGTAATCCAGACAGCGTAACCCGCTGTCCATTTGGATTACGGGCCGGTTCCGACTGGCCGACGGGCTCCATGAGCCCATCTGCAGAAAGCCGGAAAACAACCCGGCTTCAATTCTGACCGTCTGCATCAAAATCAGCCGGACGGAATTGAAACCGACGATGTCGGTCGTAAGGCCTCCGACCTGAGGTCAGAGGTCTTACGACCGACATCATAATAGGCCCCATAATATTGTACCCTCATCAGGTGGGATGTTCCAATAATATTATATCTTTTCTATCTCAGGCTGTATCATTCTTTGAAGGCACTTTCCCTCAATACAGGCCTACCTAAGCCTGTGACTTGGACCTATAACTCTGGTAGAGGGCATTTAATGGAAAATATACACCTCTGAAGGGGGCCATAGGGTTATATTAAAATATAAGGGAATGAGGCTACTGAGGGAAATAGCCCGGAATGGCAGAACACCAGATAAAGAATATAATAATGTGTGGGAAGATACAGGAACTGCTGAGCGACGTGGGGTACCAGGTATTTTAGATCACATGGCTCAACTGACAAAGTGAATTATCGCCACAAACCTACAATTACATCCTAAAATGGATTCATGCCTAACAGCGAGCCACAAGAGGATATCTGTCAAGCATACACAGCTTTACTAGTGTGTAATTGTACAACATGACAGTACAATTATGCAGTAGTATCCCCCTGGAAAGATGGGGAGTGGGAAGGCATGTTTCGCCTTCATAGTTTGTGAATGCTAACAGGCTCCTCTCCTTCCCCTTCCCACCCTGGTAACAGTAAGAGATTTACTCCAGCAAAAGACTGTACAACGTCCACTTCCAAGGAAGAAAGGTGAACAGAACACCACCTAATTCTACAGGAAAAAGGGGTGTATTCAAAGGGATACATTTTTTTCGTCAGAGAGGAAAAGAACAAGAATATAATGTGTTATTGCACAGAGGGTTGCAATTAGGGATGAGCAGAACTCGCGGAGTTTCACTCTGCGGGATTCCGTGGAGTTTCATGAAAACTCTGTACGATTCTGTGGAGTTCTGCTAACGGGCAGAATTAGGCACGTCGCGCTTATCGTGCTGATTTTTACCACCGGGAGCTCGTTCTGCGCTGCAAAATCATCACAAATAGCACCACACAGCGGGCCAGAGCCCGCAGCTTCTTGAGTTGATTTTGCTGCCTCTCAAGTAGATTTTCTACTCGAGCAGCATCTTTATGACCGCGAACGGCCTGTGACTGGCTGCTTTGGGGAAATCTCATCGGGATGCCCTCCTAGTGACTAAAAATCACACTAGGGGATGCCAAATTTCACTTGCGCTCGCCAACTTATCGTTGGTGAGCCGCACACGAGAAAAAACTCTGCCATGTGGCAGTTGGCATGATTTGGCCGGAACACCTCATTACGTGCGTAATGTCGAGTGACCAAAACTCGCCAACTTCGCCGGCTGAGCGGAATTTATTGCCCACCCCTATCTGCAACAAGGAGGAGTCCTACCGTATGTACAACTCTCCACTGAGGAACAGCAGATGTCACATGACCTTCCAGTCATATTACTGGAAATGCTTGTGAATTCCCAAATGTCATTCATGTACTCCTGTGCTTAGGAAGGTCTCTATGGGAGCAAATATATGATCTTTCCTTGTGAATCGGGTCCTTAGTTGGGGTGAACCCTGTTAAAGGCATATAGCTGGAAACTGGAAAGCATTTCATTTGCAACTTTTGGAGAGGATTTAGTTCAAAAGGAGGCTTGAAATTCGAACCAAAATTGCAACACAATTGTTTTTAAGCATTTTGACAGTTAATTTTAAAAAGGTAGGAACTTGCCTTCTTTAAAAGTAGTTTCTTTTGGATGTCATAATGAGTATTTTGGAACTAAAGCTTTCCTACAATGTTCTTCAGATTCAATGAACATCGAAATAAAAGTTTCAAATTTTCAACCAAAGTTCAACAACTCCATTGCAGATACCTACACATCTGCAACTAGTAGGTAGGGGTGTGTGAAATTCACATTGTTGCTTTTGGTGTAATTATGCAAAATTTCGGGAAAAGATTACTAAAAATTCCAACCTGGCATGTAGTGCTATATTTTAGTGTGAAATACGTCCTCTCAGTACCGGAGGGCATCTACCGGAGGGGGGAGTGCAGGTGCCAGCGAACAAGAGCAAATTAAAAATAGTAATATAAGTTAAACACTTACCCAGACACACCGGACCTCTTCCTTCCTCTTCTTTCTTCCTCTGCAGCCTGGCCACCAGAAACTCCCTTGACCAATCTTGGCGCTGCTCTCATGCCATGAGAGCAGTACCATGATTGGAGGGAGCGGCCTCACTCGGTGCTCCACAGCCCTCTGGAGGCCTGCACTTGCTCTAACCCAGCAGTCTTATGACGTCTGGGTTAGAGATGTTCAAAGTGCCCTCGTGTGGCTGGCCGTCGCAAGACAGCCAGCCAAAAAGACATGCGCACTTTAAACTGCGCATTTGACATCCCACCCACCTCCCTGCTGCTATCACTTAGCAGCGGCCGCGCCCCCTTCCTGATGGTTTGCTCGGGACGGGGATGAAAAATAAAATGGTAATGAATTACCATTTTATTTTTCATCTATGGGGCTTTGGGAGTGACTCAAGTGGGGCGACGCCCCCCCACTCCAACAGAAGAGCCGCTCCTGCGTCTCTCATTTAATGTTACAAATAATGTAGAAAACACAAGCGATGTGAACTACAACTGCTCGTGTTCTGTTCATTTGCATTCTTCTAGAGAATTTTTACACGTATGGACTTGAAATTTACGCACCGCTGCATAATGGTATGAGTTTGGGAATTTTGCATAACACGTGTACGTGAAATGCCAGAAATTAATCAGATTATGCCGGTGTAATGAATATTTCGGCCAGGACTAGTGGCAGGGTCTACTCTAACTGGAAGTCAAACATTGCTACACCGTACTATTCACCTTCCAAAGCTACAGCGTGTATTAAATTAAACTGTCTCCTAATTGTACGGTGTAAATTCCTGTTTGGCGCCCACCCACCTGATTTATCTATGCTTCCTGCCACCCTACTTCTTGAAGCACATTCTCTTTTGAGGAAGATCAATAGAGCATGGAAACTCGGGATCAATACTATCGACAAAACAAAACAAGCGCCTTAGCAATTTATTTCAAAGACAGGCTTCCTTTTATTACAAAACAATTCCGTAACAGCGCTCTTGTGGCACTATAATAATGCAGCATCCATGAGAAGAAAGCAGATGTGCATTACAAGAGAGAGACCTTACTAGCTGTAGCACCAGCACAACCAACTTCTAAACCTGGCTCCTCCCCTTTACCAAACTGGCAGATCCTGGGCAGAATTCATCGTCACCAATTTGGCACCATTTGCAATCAAGCTCTGTGCATCATGGGGCTGAAAACATCATCACACATCCAGGAATAGCTTAATTTGCCCAATAGGTAGAATGTGCCCATTCAGTGACGCAGTCTGTACACATAGTACCAGCTTACACCCTAGTGTTGCCACCATATGACCATGTCACAGAATATGTTCAGAAATGGCCACTACACGTCCATGTACTAACATGTGTCCAAGACCGGCCTTTATATGAGTCTCGTATTAGCAATAGAGATGGGAAAAAGGAGGAAGTGGCCATGGCGAGGTGCCACCTGGTAGCACATAGTATGTCCCCAATTGACAGTGGTTCTCTCATGGCCCCTTCCCGTGCCATCCCTGACCAGCAGCCAGACATCCACGTACTCACATCTCCATTTATGCCGTGAAGTCCCTGAGAGCGTCTGGGGCATGGTATCTAAGTAGGCGTGGAAGCACAGGACACAGGAATGGTCTACGACAGGGTGTCCAACCCTTTCTGTAAGAGTAACTTATGTTCAGTGAAAATCATCCTGCGCTGCTAATATTATGAGAGTTGTAACAGCAGCAGATCAGACAATGTTACATTGGTGACCAGCAGTGAACACCTCAGTGCATCAGGCAGGTTTGTCAGCAGCGATGTAAAAGATGCTTTGTCAATGTGGAATGCCTCTCCATCCATAATACAAACCGGAAACCAGGGCCGGACTGGCCATACCGGGCATCAAGCATTGCCCCAGGAGGCTGGAAGGGTGGGGGCCGGTTTTGTAGCGGTGGGGGCTGGTTTTGTTACTGGGGGGCAGTTTTACAGCAGTACTGCGATATCAGCGCCCAGTAACAAAAGCAGCAAGCAAGGGTTCCCAGTCCAGCTCTGCCGGAAACAGCTACAGTGCCCCTGGCGCCAACTTAATAATATGAATAAAAAGTCTATCAAACATCACATGATTTATCACTCAAATGTCAGCTTTAACTATATTTTGGAAATTCAACCATTTTTGTTCAAACATCAGCTTATGACTTCTGAAAATACACACAGTTTCGTTCTGTATACAATACTTTCAATATTGGTATACATATATTCATTCAACCACGCAAAATCTTACAAAGTGTGTGGGCTGCACAAAGGAGAGCTACTGGGGAGCTGCCAGGAGCTCAAGAGCTACTTACTGGAGAAGCCTGGTCCGGGAGGTAAGCGCGTTGACTGCTTGAAGGGAGGTGAGAGATATCTCCTTTTTGCTCAACAAACTGTTTTTGATGCATGTGTTCACTGTATGGAGGCATGAATGTTTGACACAAAGCTGACATCATGGATTGCCGAGTGTTTCTTTATTGTGCGATTGATTTTTTGAAGACCACAGAAGACACATGAGCTCCCATAATGATTGTGCGCCCTCAGCGTTAATAGCAAATTCTAAATAGCTGGGGAGTCTGGACTTCTCAATTTTTCAGACCATAAGGCTTTATTTAAAGGTTTGTCATCCGATGTCTTGACTTTCTGCCAGGGTTTAGTGTAAGCCCCCTTCCTGGCAATCGACTGTTTTATCAGAACCAAGCTTTAGCCGGGTTTGAGCAGGAGAGGTGCGGGCGGACAGACTGAAGAGGCCTGTAGAATTTTGAAAAAATCACGAAGCATGAAATGTAGCCCCCCCCTCACATCCCGCCCCCCGCCCCACCTCACCTCCTTCCCCAACATCGCACCAGCTCACTCATCTTATCAGAGGAATTCATTCCCTCCTGGACGCAAGTTAGATACAAGGGGGCAGATTTACAAGCCCCTTACGCCACTTTTGCGCCACCGTTGCGTCACTTTTGTGACGCAGCGGTGGCGCAAATCATGCGCCATGCTGCGGGGGATTTGCAACGTGACGCATCTAGGGAGATGCGTCACGTTGTAAAGCCCTGCGCCACATGAAACCTGCGTCAGGTTTCATGTGGGCGTGCCGGCGCAGGGGGCGTTCCTGCGCAGGAAGCCCCGTAAAGTGACGCAGTGAAATCTACAAGATTTCACAGAGTCACTTTACGTCCCTGCTGCGTCAAATCCTTACGCCTGCTTCAAGCAGGCGTAAGGAGTGACGCAGCATGTTAGGTATAGGGCACCCCTGAGCAGTACTGGAGTTAGGTCGCACTTGCGACACGACTCCAGTACTGCGCCACCCTTCCGCCGACAGATGCGTCACGCATCTGTTTATCCTTGCGCCATGATGCGCCGCATTGTAAATGCGGCGCATCTGTGGTGGCGCAAGGGTAAACTTGCGTCACGCATCTTCCCTGGCGCATCCCTGCTGATTTGCAGGGATGCGCCAGGGAACGTAAATCTGCCCCAAGGGGGCAGATTTACAAGCCCCTGCGCCACCAGTACGTCACTTTTCGTGACGTACTGGTGGCGCAGGAGGCTCTCGATATTTACAAGGAGAGGAAAAGCCACCATGCGTGACTTTTCCTCTCCTTGTAAATACCGTCCTTCACACGCAGCACTTTGCGGTGAAGGGGCGTTCCATGGGTGTTGCTGTGGGTGTTCCCACGCAACACCCATGGAACAAGACACATCCCCAGAATTACGAGAAATCGTAACTCTGGAGATGCGTCTGAAAGCTACGCCACCCTAGAGGTGGCGTAGCGAGGCGCACCGAGGAGAAATGTTTTCATTTCTCCTCGTTTTTTCCTCTTTCAATGCGTGCTGCATTCTGCAGCACGCATTGAAAGAGGAAAAAGCCTGTACTGATTGTTTTTGTGCAGAAAGGTGCCCCTTCTTGCACAGAAACAATCTCCCCATGGCGCAGGCATCCTTGCACCATGGTGCATGGGTGCCTGCGCCGGCGCTTGGCAACTGTTTGTGCGCCAGCGCAGGGGAGAGCACAGGAATGCGACATATTCTTGTAAATATGTCGCATTCCTGTGCTCTGAAAGTGCCGCAGCGTGGCGCAGCCAAAGGGCTTGCAGCGCCACGCTGCGGCACTTTCTTGTAGATCTGCCCCCATGCTTTTTATATTTAAAAAAAAATATGAGAATCCTGTTAAAAGAAATTTGGTGAATATGACCTATGCGTAATCGGGGCTTTAAGTGGGATGAAAAATCGGGGTTCTCTCAAACGGGCGTGGTCGATATAATTAAGGGCGTGGCTTAAAAAGCACGTAAGCTAAAAATATGCGCTTAACATAGTGTGCCACCCGTGACCCGACTGGTATTTTGCTTCTTTTGCCATTGCATCCAGATATATAATACAAGTAACATTACACCTACAAAAAGCCAGGACTATTGGCTTTGTCAATGGTTCTTAGTTGCATAAGATAAATAAGCAACAACTACAGCTTCGTTGTATACAATATTGAAAATGCTTCCGTTTTGAAATAATGAGACAATGAAAGAACTAAAACGAGTCTCTTTGTTGTTACATCAAAGGGTGGTACTGCTGCAGAGTTAAAAAGATTCACCCCGAGGGTGAGGGCAAACATTTAAAGCCCGATGGGGACCCGTTTCAGCACCTGCTTTTTAGCAGGTACTGACTGAGCACCGGCAGGACCCGGCCTAACTAAAGCACTGCTTAACCTATTGTGAGGGCCTAGGCTACATTAGGGCTCCAAGAGTAGCGAAGCAGACAATGAGAAGTGCTTTCCTCTCAGAATAATAATATATCTGGGCCCTCCACGCCCCCAGGAGACTCCGATTTATCACACGGAATCACGCATTTCATCCGGCGTGCACCTATTAGCGACACACCTCTTGTCTAACACCCTTAGGCTGACTCACAGAAGAATCAATATTGTAGAAGAGACATTCACCAGCTAATTATTGCTCAGCCCAGAAGCCGACAACGGGTGGCTGTCTGTACTTCTCCGTTGTGATAATCTGTTAACACGACTTTAAACGCTTCAACGTGAGGAAACTTCAGAATGTGAATTCATTTCCTGAACATAGATGACTGAATTCCATAATTCCTCGATGGATAGATAACTCGTGTCTTCTGAAAGTGCACTCGAGTCGATGGTGTAAACACAATGTACATGTTTTCACAGTCTCAAATGATTACATTTACTTTGCTCTCTGGCTCAGCACAAAACAGCCTCGAAGCACCATGATTCTGAGGGAAATCTAAGACCACACCCCCTTCTCCCTCTTCTTCCAATCGCCTTCCTGTCCTTGATTCCTTCTCCTCAACCTTCATCCCAGAAAGTGTTGTAAATCCGAACAAACATCAATCATCGTCCAATAGGTCTATCCTTCGTAAACTGGTGCGGTGTTTACATTTATCTTATAGTTGTATTGCAAGCAGATCCCACAAAAATAAAAAGAAGGTGAAAGGAAGAAAACATCCCCGACCGAACTTGGAACCTGCAATAATATGCTTGCAATAAAAAAATACATTTTAGGGAGAAAACTCCAGGCATGTCAGGGGCATTACTCTTTGTTTTCCCTAAACAAATCTCACGGTGGACCAGTCTGCTGTGGCATTTTCACTGACAGAGCCCCCTCCTCGTTGGCAGGACATTTTGGGCAAAATGTATACAATAGGACAGCAGGGAAGTCTAAATACGGTGGGCCCAGCAGTTTGTTGACCGGCGTGCCTAGGTACACACTGACTTATAGGTCCTTGCCATGCGTTGTACAGTGGGATTTATGCCTCGAGGGAAAACCCTATGGGTGCGTGGCAACTACTGGTATTTAAGGATCTTCATAGGTAGTAAACTGAAGCTGGTCCTGCTGAGCAGAGAAACGAAAGTGCACGCAATGCCATTGATAAAAGTCTGAACCCCATTAATATCTATTGCGGCCTTGGAGGACTGATGTCATGTTATGTTAGCTGGTGTTACAGAGCGCAACAGCTGTGACAGGAGAATAGGTCACAGAATGACTTAGAATGATCTGAAACGTTATCCGAAAAGGTGAGTTTTTTTGTTTTTTTCCTGAAATTTAGCAGATTATTGTTCGACCTGAGCTGTCCCAGAAGAGAATTCCATAATTTGGCAGTGAGGTAGCTAAATGAGCGACCTCCTCCTCTCTTAATTTTGGGAACGGCGAGGAGGGAGAGCCCATTCGATCTCAGTGCTCTTGAGGCTCTGTGATTCCATCCAGGAAGGCTTGTACCACGCACCCAGGTGCAGCCTGCACTGATGCCTGGCAGGTGAACTGAGGTCCTGGCTGCTGTGAACGCTTGACAACATAAAGATTAGTATTAAAGCTGTTTGGCAATAGTCCCACAGAAGCCATTAGAGAGACTAAGAAAGGAGCTTGCACCGCATCCCTTTAAGGACCTTTTATATGATATTGTGGATGCTAAGTGGGATACTGTGTTGGACGTACAACAAATGACATTTTGTCCCCTAAGGGATACAGAGAGCCGGATGCTGAGAATACATTGGCAACTGGGCCAAAAATGGGAACTCCATTGTAATATAGGAGAGGCGCTTTAGATGGTTAAGGTGAAAAGATGTGCGAAGGTTAAAGTTAGAGAATATGTATTTAATGAGGATATTGTTAAATTGTTTCTCAATCTATGGAGGAATTCTCCCAATATGGAGATTAATTCATCTTAATCCCCGTGAATCAGCGGACGTATACAAATGGTGTGAGGGTGGTGCAACCAGGGTTTGTGCCTGCTCCTTGCATCCCAAGGGCACTTTGGTATTATAGCAGGGGCCACAGATGCTTGTGCACATTTGCACTTGCATGAGCAAACACAGGCTGGGTTGCTTCCTGCAGTGAAAGGCATGGCAGGAGCTTCAAACAGATGATCCTCCTTCTACTGAGGGATCGATTCACAAAGGGTCTCCACACTTGTGACAGAGGCCCCGCACTTGTAGCGGGGGCCCCGCACTCAAGGCGGGACCTCTGTACTGCAGTTATCCATTGTTGAGATGGCCCACCATGACTGCGGGGCCCCCACCACGACTGCGGGGCCCCCACCATGCCTGCGGGGTCTCCACCATGAGTACGGAGGCCCTTTGTGAATCGGCCTCTGAGTTTGCACTTGCAATCTGAAGATGCGCATCCATCATAATAGGGAGTACTGCTCCAGTCTGTGCGCTGTGCACTCAGTTAATGAGGTGCTGTGGTGCCATTACGCCCTACACATAATACATCCCTTAGAATCCCAAAGAATATTCCTCCAAATCCTATGATGGCAGTGACATAAGTCTGGCGAAAACTCCCCAAGGGGGGCGCTGGTACAGTTTCTAGCTTCTGGCCTAAAGTTGCACCCAGGATCACTTTCTGAATCCAGTCTTTATAGCCTAAGACTTCTTGTCTTATTTTTGAAGTCTGAAGTATCCAGAATTACCCAGAGTTTGCAATAAAGTTCATGATTTTTTTCTGTATCGCAAAAGTCCTTATTTTCTGATGACAATTACTAAGGGTTCTTTTATTCTGTTTCAGCCTTAATACGTTTTTGAAGGAAACCATAGAAATGAATCTAACTGGAGAGAGCTTTATGGTTTCAGTCAGTGGGATGGACTTGTACGGATTCTCAGAACTATGTTTCATGACTAATCCTGGGTGATTTCTTTTTATTTAGCTGATGAGGATCACAGTGAGAACCTGCCTTTGCCAGTATCCACTCACCACGTCTTGCAGCAGGAGGTATCCCACAGCATTCCACGGGACGCTGCGTGAATTGCCCGGCTGCATGCAAGATGAGGGTAGTTTGTGCCACAGCTATTCAGATTAGCTGGTTGTAGTCAGTCACAATGGTCCTAACACTGCTTCCTCTTTGGATTGGTTGAAAAGTTTGCCTATCAGAGTGCTGAAACAACATGCTGTTTCAGCAATTGTGACTGGACATAATTTCATCCAATAGGAATAGGTCCCTGTGGGACTTGGCCCTTTTTGCATGGTCATCCCAGAACTTTTTTGCCTCCCTCCTGTATTTTTTCTGACCTGTTGTTGGTGGTTTTATGACTCTGGGCACTTTATCACTGCTGTTCAGTGCTAAAGTGCATGTGCTCGCTATGGTAAACTTGGTAAGATTGGTCTACACCTGTTTGGCATATTTAATTTACCTGTCAGTCCCTTGTACAGTGGTATCTCATATACCCAGGGCCAGTAAATGAAATGCTACTGGTGGGCTTGCAGCGCTGCTTGCGCCACCCACCAAAGTAGCCTTTCAAACCTGTCTCAGGCCTCTGCCACTGCAGGGCCTGCACGAGCAGTTTACTGCTGCTGTGACGTGGCACATAAAGTGATTGCGACATCTGTGACTCCCCTTTTACTACATATCAGTCACCCCTAAAGTATGCCCTAGCTAGTCCTATGGGCAGGGTGCGGTGTAGGTTAAAGGTAGGACATGTGCCTTAACTGTGTGGCATGTCCTGGTAGTGATAAACAGCCTATTTGGTTTCTCACTGCTGTGAGGCTGCCCTCTCATAGGAATGCATTGGGGATTCCCTGATATGTGCTTCAGTGGTAATTCCTGACATGAGAGGGGTAGTGTTAGAAATGGGGGTCTCTAGTTGGCAATGGCTGGCGCCACTGTCCAAATAGGGACCCTTCTTCCTAAGTCAGGGCAAGTGGGCTACCCCCTTTGATAACCCCTGCTCAACCCTGTGGTAACGTAGCACGAGCAGTTAGGCCTATCTCAGAGGCAGTGTGTGAAGCATTTATGACCATGCACAATAAGGCAGTAACGACACCACAAAAGGACACAAGTCAAGTAGGTATAGAAAAAATAGTATTTTTATCTAAGGTCTAGTACGAGACTCTCAAAAGCATTTTAACCAGTCACCATGCATGTAAATCAGTAGGGCATGTAAATCAGTAGGGACTTAAAAAGGGGCAATATGTATTCACCAGAACGTGGCACTGACTGAGTTCAAGGCCTGGGTCTACGCGACCCGTTGCGCACCAGATACCTGCCGTTGGACGGGGACACAGCACGCAGCTTCTCGAAGAAGCGGAGACGGTGACAGGCAGACTCCCAGCGACCACAGTTCCCGATGGCAGTGGCCCGCAAAGTGCACTCGCAAATGATTCGGGCACTCCGGGACAGGCGGGCCCTCAGCGGCAGCAGCACGCGGCTGCGGCGGCCCGGGCTGGTGGTGGCGATGACTCTCGTCGTGCAGCCCCGTGGTGGGCTCGCGGCGGCAGCAGCGCTCTCCTAGCTGCGGCGGCCCACGGGACGATTCACGATGGTGCACGGTTGACAAAGACTAGGGCACTCAGCGGCAGCAGCTCTCTCTTAGCTGCAGCGGCCCACAGGACAAATCCCAATGATGCAAACTTAGCAAGGGTGCGAGCACTCCGCGGCAGCAGCTCTCTCTTAGCTGCGGCGGCTCACAGGACAAATCACGATGATGCAAAGTTAGCAAGGGTGCGAGCACTCAGCGGCGGCAGCTCTCTCTTAGCTGCGGCGGCTCACAGGATAAATCACGGTGATGCAAAGTTAGCAACGGTGCGAGCCCTCAGCGGCGGCAGCTCTCTCTTAGCTGCGGCGGCTCACAGGATAAATCACGGTGATGCAAAGTTAGCAACGGTGCGAGCACTCAGCGGCGGCAGCTCTCTCTTAGCTGCGGCGGCTCACAGGACAAACCTCGGTGATGCAAAGTTAGCAAGGGTGTGAGCACTCAGCGGCGGCAGATCTCTCTTAGCTGCGGCGGCTCAAAGGACAATCCACGATGTTGCACAACTAACACAAGTGCGGGCATCCAGCGGCGGCAGCTCTCTTAGCTGCGGTGGCCCACACAGTTTCAGCGAAGGCTCTGAAGGTTCAAATTAAGGCGGGCACTCAGCGGCGGCAGCTCTCTCTTAGCTGCGGCGGCCCACACAGTTTCAGCGAAGGTTCTGAAAATTCAAATTAAAGTGGGCACTCAGCGGCGGCAGCTCTCTCTTAGCTGCGGCGGCCCACGCGCAGAGTTCACAAGGGTTACCAGTCCGCGTTCCTCACAGTAGGACTAGAGGTTCCGGATTACTCGACGGAGGCCTCACCTGCAAGTAGAATTCCTAGCAAGGGAATTCGGGCAGCTGACGGGGTGAAGTCTAATGTCCCTGAGACTTCAGCAGGAGGCGCTCTCAATTCAGGCCCTTGGGTAGTTTCTTCAGCAAGCTTGGTGAAAGTTTCAAAGTCCTTTCCTCTGTCCGCTCGGACAGAGTTTCGATCTTGACATCCAGAAGGAACACACTTGAAACAGGTTTCAGCGCAGCGTTTTATACCTCAAAAGTCTTTGTTCTCTGCAGTCACAAATCACTGCATCCAGCCAGAACCAGTTCGGTGGGGTCGGGGAGCACTTGGTTTACGAGGCGACATCCTGCCCTTTAAGAATCTGGGGTCTGCTATCAGACGCCCAGTGGGAGATGGAGCCATCATTCACCTTGCCAGGCACGGCCCTGCTCGGATCAAAGAGTCACCCCTCCCCATACTCTAAATGCCGATCTCTCTCTCCAGCCAGGTCTGACCCAGCTGGCCCTGCTGCTCCAAAACCAGACGGCCAATACACACGCTAGCAAAAGCCTACAAGAAAGCTTCAGGCCAGAAAATACCTCGTTTCTAGTAGAGGCATTTTCGAACACGGGCTACGCTAATGATCCTTACTAAAAGATGCATCTCAATGTTCTGAGCTTAAACATATCAAATTCGACGTTCCTATCAGGTTCCTGGGGGCAGGTAGGATTAAGGCATGTAATACTCAGCCTGCACATTCTGGCCTATGAGGACGGGTGGCCTCGCAATAGTAAACAGTGAAATGGAGGGTAACTCGCTATTAGAACATGCTACACAGACATACTTTAAAAGATGCTTCGGTGGGTAGCGCAAATCAGTGCTGCCGGCCCACCAGCAGTATTTGGTCTACCAGCCCTGGGCACACACAGCGCACTGATACTAGGGACTGACAGGTAAACCAAATAAGCCAATTATGATTATCCCAATTCATACAGTTATCTTTACACAGGGAGCATTCGCGCTGTGTCACTGATTGGCAGTGGCACAGCGCCCAGAGCATCTAAATCCAGCCAACATAAAAGGTCAGAAGCGAAAAGAGGAAGGGAGACCCGCGCCAATGATGCCAGGTCTAACAGGTAGCGTGATCAAGTTTGGTATGTTTGGAATAGTGGTGATAAATGCTGCGTATTGCTGTTCGCGGATTTATTATCACTAGTTTAGAAATGCCACTTTTAGAAGTGTGTTCTATGTGTCTTTGGTCCTCTGCTAGGATGTGTATTGACTATCTGGCTTTGGAGTGACGGGGGCTGGGGAGGTGCAGTGGCTCCAGAGAGTCTGGATGAGTCAGGGCTAGGCTGAATAGGCCTGGTCTGCATTTGGAGAGGTGGGAGGAGTAGCACCTGCACCTGACTAGGGCTGTGCCTGCCTTCCACAATGATGGCTCCACCCCCCTGTGCTGTATCGCGGGCCAGGGCTTACACTTACAATGGGGAGTGTTGTGCATTGTAAGGATATTTTTAAGTGCCCCCCAGAACTGGTTTGGACTGGGCTCAGAACCCTGGGCCAGGGAAGAACAAAGACATGTGCCCTATAAGTACTGGGGCTGTGACCCCATGTTTTAGAGCTTACTTGGGAACTGGATCTGAGGAACACTCTGCCAGGAGGTACCGCCGTGGAACTCAGCTACTACCTGCTGGAAGGCCCTGCATGCTGGCCTGCCTGTGCCTAGCTCTGCCTTGTGGATTCCTGGAGAGGAGTGTTGCCTGCTCCCTGGTTGTTTCTTGATTAACTCTGGGCGTAGTACTACCCTACGCTCACGGAACTAAAACACGTAGCGTAGCAGCAAAATCATCAACACCTACAAATGCTTTGATAAAGCAATTTTACATGCTAAAAAGCATATAACCAATTCACAAAAGTGAACTTTGAGAATAAAAATATTAGGCAATGAGAGAGGTGATGATTTTGGGGTCCCCCCTAACCTAGGGGGAGGACCAAGCAGATCCCTTGAACACAAAGAGCATATCATGCTGAACGATTCAGTGGTGGTCCCTTCCTCCTAGGACCACCCCAAGCACAGTTATGGGCAAAAATACAATCCCAACCAAAGGCCCTGCAAAGCATTATGGGACGAGATTAGCAGTGGGCAGTGAATATTATAGTGTCCAATATCAAAATAATTCTACAAAGAGCTGCAGTTCAACTAGTCGTTACTAGATGTCCCTCACGAGTCAAATGCAAAAGCATTGAAATTATTATTACATCAAGCTGCAGTTCCACTAGTCGTTACTAGATGTCCCTCACGAGTCAAATGCAAAAGCATTGAAACCCTTTCATGAAGCTTTTGCTCAAAGAGGAAGCCGGAGACACCGGGTCCGATGGAGACTTCGCTCCGCGTCCTGCCCCTTTGTGTACCCGCAGCAAAGCAGCTACACCACATGGTTGCGGGCCCCAGCCGTTCTGGGAGTCAAGGCGGACGGCCCTGACCTGCCAGAGAGTTGCTGCCCAAAAGGGTTGTGTGGCCGCGCTCGGCCCGGAAGAAGCGACGCCTCCTACGAGAGCCTGGCAGGGAGGTGAGTGCCTCGGGGAAGAGCCAGCCGGAGGGAAATCACCATCCCTCATTTGCTACACTAGGGCAGCTGCACAGCGGGGTAGCTGGCGGCCGCTTTGGGCCATTTTGTTGTCTTCGCAGGGAGTGGGGGGAGACCAAGTGAGGTCTTCCCGCCCTAGGGGGCATTGCACTTCCTGTTGGTGGCATTGCGGGGATTACCCCAACCCTGGACATGAGACCGTGAGAGGTCTCCAACGGATTTGGCACCAGCAGCTGCGCCTTGGAGAATCGCGGCAGCTGGCAGTTGTGTGCCCTGTTAAGGGCCTCCTATTGTTCCTGTGGGCATCGCGGGGTGAGTCCAAAACGGGCCCCTGCCTCGGTTACCACGGCGGCTGCACCACAAGTGGTGGGCAGCTGCCTCTCACCAGTGGGGGCAATTTGGTGCAAAGTAATGTACTAATGTGCACTCTGCCGAGTATTCACTATAGTGCACTGCTGATTGTGTCCAGTGATGGTGTTTAGGCACCCAGCCTCTCTGCTAGTTTGGTAATGTGTGCACACTATAAGTGGATACTTCAGTGCACTGCTGCTGTTGGTTATGTCTAGTATTTTCATGCTACAAATAACCCTAATATGATATGTTATGACAGTGGCCCGATTGACCTAGTGATTTATGTAATCCCTGTGAAGTCATGACGAGTGCCTGGTGGCACAGTGTAATGTATGTGATTGTGTTCTAATGTGTTTTTATGGATAATACCAAGGATATTTTTATATAACCTTGTGTGGAGTCTCTTTTGTGGTGTGCCTAGTGTGTTGCTGCTGTGTGAATGTGTTGCGCAAACGCTTTACACATTGCCTCTGGGATAAGCCTGACTGCTCTGCCAAGCTACCAAGGGGTGAGCAGGGGTTATCTTGGATGTGTAACTCCCTTACCCTGACTAGAGTGGTGGGTTCTGCCTGGCTTAGGCGCACGCCCTAGCCAACCAGAAATACAATTTCTAACAGTCCCTGTGTACGTACCAATCCGATTTGCTACTTGAAGGCTGAAGCAAATCAGAATACCTGTGGGTAGTTTGTGCCTCACCGGACCCTGTTTTGCAACACAGGGAAACTCAGGCAGGCTGAACACAGAATATTGGAAGGGGTGGGAGCACACTGCTTCACCTCCCAGCACAGTTCGCCCCTTAGCATTATGGTAAATGCAGTTCATGGTATATGCTTACTTGGATATTTACTGGAGTATTTCACCAAAGTTGCTGCAGGTTAGTGCTGTAAATCTCTAGACACGTGTTTCTGGATATCATCCGTCATCAGTAGAGATAAAAACGAATTTAATCTGGAGTTGCTGAGCAGGCTGCCACAATCCTTTCAGGTCTCAGTACCTCTCACAGGCTCACAGGTGCATCTCCACAAGCTCGTCAGCTCAATGGCTCAAGGGAGCCTTTTCAAACAGGAAGGGGTGGGAGCACACTGCTTCACCTCCCAGCACAGTTCGCCCCTTAGCATTATGGTAAATGCAGTTCATGGTATATGCTTACTTGGATATTTACTGGAGTATTTCACCAAAGTTGGTGCAGGTGCTAAGGGGTGAACTGTGCTGGGAGGTGAGGCAGTGTGCTCCCACCCCCTTCTGTTTGAAAAGGCTCCCTTGAGCCACTGAGCTGACGAGCTTTTGGAGATGCACCTGTGTGCCAGAGAGAGGTACTGAGACCTGAGAGACTGTGGCAGCCTTTCCAGCAACCCCAGAAGGAATTTCGTTTTTTATCTCTACTGATGAAGGATAAAATCCAGGAACACATGTGTCTAGAGATTTACAGCACTAACCTGCACCAACTTAGGAATACGCTACAATAGATATTTTGTCCTACTAGAATACGCTGGGTTGCCATGTAGGGATCTGACCTGAGGATACGAGACACCTGATCGCCTCACATTAATTGCGTGCTATGCTAGATGGACTGGCAGTACTGTGTAGTTCACTTATGACAGACTTCGGAACTATGACACACACACCTACCGATGTGGTTGACACATACAAGCGATTGATAGATATTGAGGGCTGAGCATGCGGGAAGGGGAGGGGAATTGGGTTATTGGTTAGTTAAATTGTTTTAATTGCATTGAATATTGCTAGTATTAACAAATTATTTGTCGTCTTGCTAAAGATATGTGGGGACTGAGAATGCTAAGAACGTGCCGTATTGATATATCACTGGAAACTTTGTTAAGATACCGGTCCAGCATGTACCACTAGCCATAGACACTTCAGGATATCCGATATTATTGATATATACTAGCCTGCAATAGTGGTAAGGTGTATTGTTATACTATGCGATTATATGTTCTCTGATTGTATGAAGAAGATTGGCCTATTGTTATATAAAATCAATAAAAAATAAAAATAAAAAAAATAAAAACCTGCACCAACTTTGGAGAACCACTACAGCTAAAATTCAAGTAAGCAATTACTGTGAACTGCATTTACCATAATGCTAAGGGGCGAACTGTGCTGGGAGGTGAGGCAGTGTGCTCCCACCCCCTTCTGTTTGAAAAGGCTCCCTTGAGCCACTGAGCTGACGAGCTTTTGGAGATGCACCTGTGTGCCAGAGAGAGGTACTGAGACCTGAGAGACTGTGGCAGCCTTTCCAGCAACCCCAGAAGGAATTTCTGTTTTTATCTCTACTGATGAAGGATAAAATCCAGAAACACATGTGTCTAGAGATTTACAGCACTAACCTGCACCAACTTTGGTGAACCACTACAGCTAAAATTCAAGTAAGCAATTACTGTGAACTGCATTTACCACAATGCTAAGGGGCGAACTGTGCTGGGAGGTGAGGCAGTGTGCTCCCTCCCCCCTTCTGTTTGAAAAGGCTCTCTTGAGCCACTGAGCTGACGAGCTTTTGGAGATGCACCTGTGTGCCAGAGAGAGGTACTGAGACCTGAGAGACTGTGGCAGCCTTTCCAGCAACCCCAGAAGGAATTTCGTTTTTTATCTCTACTGATGAAGGATAAAATCCAGAAACACGTGTCTAGAGATTTTCAGCACTAACCTGCACCAACTTTGGTGAACCACTACAGCTAAAATTCAAGTAAGCAATTACTGTGAACTGCATTTACCACAATGCTAAGGGGCGAACTGTGCTGGGAGGTGAGGCAGTGTGCTCCCACCCCCCTTCTGTTTGAAAAGGCTCCCTTGAGCCACTGAGCTGACGAGCTTTTGGAGATGCACCTGTGTACCAGAGAGAGGTACTGAGACCTGAGAGACTGTGGCAGCCTTTCCAGCAACCCCAGAAGGAATTTCGTTTTTTATCTCTACTGATGAAGGATAAAATCCAGAAACACGTGTCTAGAGATTTTCAGCACTAACCTGCACCAACTTTGGTGAACCACTGCAGCTAAAATTCAAGTAAGCAATTACTGTGAACTGCATTTACCACAATGCTAAGGGGTGAACTGTGCTGGGAGGTGAGGCAGTGTGCTCCCACCCCCCCCTTCTGTTTGAACACAGAATATTCTCTGTGGTCAAACAAGATATTTATCCTATACTCTGTTGAGTGGATTTTGTAATATTTTCAAAGTAGAATGTGCTCTGCTGGTCAACTTAAAAAAGGACGTGTGTTGTTATTTTCACATTTCAGCTTACATTTTTTTCCATGCTTATTTGTGACCCCTGCTGGGTAGCAAAATACTACAATGGACTTTTCCCTAGTTTAATGGCAGCTCAACCTGTTTTAAGGTTTCGTGATCTTAGCCATGATAGAGTAGAAAGCAGTAGGTCACTAAACGTGGGTAACGAGGAGATAATGGACCAGTAGTCCAAGATTCACAGGATAGTCAGAATAATTAAATCGAAGGTGAAAGATTCACGCAAGAAGGGAAGAAGTTGAGAAGAAGTAGGGCTGAAGTAGGAAGGGTCTCACTTGGGAATAGCCCCTGTTAGTGTGCAGGGAGAGGGCAGTGTGCATGGAACTTTCCTTTCTTGAGGGTGAAAAAGGCAGCATCACTCACCAGTGATCCACATAAGAGGCCACTTACCTCTTCCAAGTCACATGGATATCATGAGGAAGTCACATGAAAAGGACAAGACAGATGCAGATGAACAGCCACCCCGGAATATTGGCCTATCTGCTATCAACAGCCCGGCCAAGTATCACACATCACCAGTTAGTGCTACACATTTTAGTGTTGGCGTCTGCATCACTGCACTAGGATGCAATTATCACGCATCACAAGTACATTAATAGTTTCTATAGGGTAGAATGTGCAGTAGCAGTGCCTGTTGTGTTGATCAGGAGCCAGATTGTAGGCTAGGAGAGGTGGGTTGCTATGGAGATGTCGTCCCAGCCTGCAAAGTTGTTTTCTTAAATGAAATTGTTACATAGTACATTAAAAGAGTAGCAGCCTCTGGGCACAGTGCCTCTCCTTTTTCTCATGTCATGGTTCATTAGTGTAATTGATCATGGTCCCTGTGTCCTGATCGAGAGCGAAAAGTCATTTCTGTTGCCAGGCGTGACCATGAGCAGAATTCTTCCTGGCCTGGGAGCTGGTCGGTGATGGTCGGTGAAGGTCCCTGCCCAGACAGCTTCACCCTCAGTCAGCCACATACTATTCTGCAACATTAGGTAATCCACTGCTGTAGAGTCTGATATGTCTTGATTGGACAGGTCACCCAGGGGCAGCCTCTGATTGCAAGACACACTTGGAGCACTGACCGGCCGTTGTACTGGTAACAAGCAAGTTTCTGTAGTCTGTCACTGTTTTGGTCAGTATGGGGAGCAACAAGGAGACAGCAACTGATACACAAGCACTCTCCAAACCGAAACATACTTTTTAGCTGCACAGTTGCAGTGGTTCACGCAGTGGGTGGCAGGCAGACAAACTCCAGATCGAGAAATGGGTCCCTCTGTTCCAGGGCTTCCTAAGCTATTAGGTGTGCTGCTGAAAACAGGACGTCCCTCACATAGTGAAACCCATGAATTCTGAGTAATGTGTAAATGGTGGTATAGGTGTTTGCAAAAGATGCGTACGAAGGTACCATATTCCCCTGACATATCCATAACCATGCTGAAGACGTTACCATGTGGGGGTAACTGGGAAAGACTAAGAGATTGGTCGGTAGCTGGGGCGACATAAATGGGGGATTTATATCGAGAGGGGAGCTACTCCCATTTTAAGAATTCCATACAGGGCTTGACTTAACACAGGGTCACTTTCTACTTCAAAGGGCAGTAGCTGCAGCAGTTTGTAAATATTGGAAGTCGGGCTATTTAAAACCACGTTCTCATGAAGGCTGTCAGTATATTTCATCGTCATCGGGCACTGTCAAAGCAGTCACGTGCCTGTATAGAGCATTGCGGGAAGACATGCTCCAACACTACAGGCCTTGACAATCCATTTGGGGGGAGGACTTGGGGATTCCCATACCAGCAGGGAGACTGGGAGACAATTCTACAGGGAACACCAAATGTATCTAGAAATGCCTGGTTTAAGCTAATCAATTTTTTTATCCTGCATAGGGCATTTTTAACTCCAGGGCGCATCAATAAATATTTTAATCTGCCCGGGGCGTCCTGTCCGAGAGGTGGGGAGGTGGGTGCTGAACTCATGCCCATGTTGTGGACCTGTCCCTCTCTGATTACTTACTGGGAAGGGGTAACAAGAGTGGTGGCGGATGTCATATTGAGGGAGGTTCCATGCTCACCTGGCCATTGTCTCCTGCACTGGTTCCTGCACACTTCTAGGACTAACGTCACAAGTAGATTCCAAGACTTGGCTTACATAATGGTGAAAAGAGAAATCACTAAACACTGAAAGAGCCGTGGGGGTCCCTGAAGCATAACTTGGCGAAGGGAGCTTGAAAGATAGGCTGGCTATGAGGGGGGAGGGACTGCTGCGAGAGGCTAGGTGGGGAATAGGTTCAATAGATACGGCAAGGGCATGGGAAACACTGGTAGACTGAGGGACCCAGAACATCAGTCACCAACGAACACAACAGGGGGCTCACCTACTGTTGCGCGCCCTTGAACATGGTTGCTGTGTTCACTAGCTGCATTTAGGATCATATACATTTCACTGACAAAATCTATGCATGAATAGCCAGATTAAATAGACGGTATTGCCTATACTTTTTCAACTACTGTCTGTATCATTAGGAGGCGCGGCTCATGGAGTGGAGGGAAGGTGGGGGGTTTGGGATGTTTGAAGACTGAAGTATTGAGGACAGCTATACAGCTTTGATGTAATGCAAGGTACTATTGATGTGGGAAAGGCTGGAGACCGCAATTGCTGATGTAAAAGTCTTCAATACAATTTGTTTTTAAAAAAATGAGGCAAACTGTTTGTAGAGCCTGAATAAGAGAATCTGTGTCCTGGACCTGGAAACTGTGGCTGTGGGACAGGACTCCGAGGAAAACATCTCATGCAGTATCATAGTGGGCGATGCACTCCGATACGTCATGTCATTGCGACTGTAATATTTCAATTAATATTATCATGCTGTACTACTCAATATACACATCTTAACTATAAAATACAAATGGGCATCTTCAATACACCTCTTTTAAGATACACAACCTGTAGATTCCCAATGCTCACGTTTTCTAAAGAAATGGAAGAAGCATTCATGCCTGGGAGTGACAGCCCACACCGGGGGGTCTGGGACCCAAAAAACAACCTTCGATTCCAGAATAAGAACACAAATACGACTCCGTCAGCGGCCCTAATCCCTGCTCTTCAACGCGCTCTGCTACAACTGTCCTGGAACCACCATAGCCCAGAGCTCCACCAATGCTTCTCTTTCCTGACCTGCACCCCTTGCGCCCACACAAAGTTCAGTCAAAGCCCCTCCGTCCTGATCTGCAGTACATCCAGTGCAAGGATCAGCATACAGCTCTGTCGAATGCAACCGATAGTCTCCGCTGCACCAATGGTCGGACTGACAGTATCACAGCTCCGCCAAGGCAAACCTTCATTCACTCCTACAGCAAACCCTTTGGTCCCACACTGCAACTGGAACAAAGCAGAACTCTTTCAAGGCGCTTCAGCACTAATGCACAGCATTACCATTTACTGCAGTGCTGGGACCCACACACAGCTTTGTCAATGCCCAGGTCCTGCCTTGCAAGACCATTGCCAATCTGACTCCTGGACATAAGAGCAGCAGTTCACCCACATCTTGACTGTATAAACATATTATGCACATAATGAAGTCTGCACATATCTCTCAAAGCATCCCAGACCTACCCAGTTTCAATACCAGGGTCAACATACAGCTGTACTGGTGCCCCTCAAGGCTGACTGGTAGCATTCACTGCTGGTCCATTGCTCTGCCAATGCACCTCATTCATGTCCTGCAGCACCCGTGGCTGTGATTCCATTACCGCTATACACATGCAAAGCTATGGCAAAGCACCTCAGCCATGCACTGCATCACCCCTGCTATTCCAATGGAATTCAACCATGCCCCCTAGCGCATGCGCAGTGCCATTCCTGGGATCTATGCACACAGTTATGTTATGTTATTAACATTTATAAAGCGCGAACTGCTACCCGAAGGTGTCCTGGCGCTACCTGAAGTCATAGAGAGATCCTGAGTCACGAGGCAGAAAGATAAAAACCTAAGACTGTGCGGTAAAGAGCCAAGTTTTCAGAGCCTTTCTAAAGGCCAGCAGGCTTGGCAGGGATGCCAGTACACATGAATGGTGCTCTGCTGGGCGCCTTTCATTTCCTGCACTAGCCTCACACACAGCTCTGCCAGTGCACTTCAGCCCAGCCCAGCCCAGAGTATTGGATCGGAGTTAGCTCCATTCTTCTGCACCGATAGCTTTAAACTCTGACAAAGCCCGGTTAAACAATTTGCAACATTTTGTATTTTTATCTCCAAAGATGGGAAACATTATTCAATCTGTCTTCGTACTTCATTCAAATACAGACTCCAAACAGTCATTACGGGGAAGAGATAAATCCATGACACAGCTCCCAAGTGGTCATGTCTTATGCAACTGACACCAGTGCTTACTTTGAGCCGGTGGTTGCAAGTATGTCCGTATGGAACCCATTTTTGGGCGCCAGGACTCATTTTTCATCACCCGACTTTGACCCAGATCAACAGAGAGAAAGACAGAAAAAGATGAAAGAAAGAGAACAATGGGAAAACAGTGACAAAGGGGGAAAGCAGGAGTGAAACAGAATCTGCAAAAAAGAGATAGACAGGTGGTGTATGTTGGGGAATGAAAGAGGCTTGATTAGACATCCTTGGTATTCTGCAACCCTGACACTCAGCAGCACCAGTGGAGGGCATCTGTGAGAACTTTGGGCCCAGCATTCACCCTTATACACATTAGGACTGACTGACGCCTACGGCCAGACCTGGCTTTTCAGCCATGGGCACTTTGCATTCACGGAAGTAGGGCTTGTGTACTTGCGTTGACACTTCACGAGTAGTGTTGCGGCGTTAAGGGTATTTCTAGGCATTACAATGCACAAAAGGGGTCAATTCGTACATTTATGTCATTAAATGAGCAAAACTGCTAATTTTTTCTTCTGACAAATTGTCACTCAAAGTGTCACACATAATGCCTTAAATGCCACACATAGGAATACTGAAAACCTGGAAATGGCAAAATGAAAACTTTGCAGCTGTGTATCAAAGAAATGTGGTAACTCCATAAAGCACTAAATTGAGCCGAGTGTTTGTAAATGTCACCAGAACCCGAGATGGCAAAATTCCAAATATATACCACTAGTTATCCATTAGGTATTTTTTATATTACATGTTTATTTCGTGCCATTAGCATGAAAACAATGTTTTTTCAAACCAGGAAAGACCTATTGAAGACAGTAAATGAAATACTAGACTATGCTGTATGATAGTCTGGAGTACAATGAGGAAACATGTATATCATTATGTCGTTAAGAATACAGGGTTTCAGATGAAACAACGTTACTTTAATAAAAGAACACATTCTGGCTGTACAAATCAGAGATTGTTGACGAAACTGCCAGCGAGGCAGAGCTAACAACGAACCCGAAATGCAATTAGAATGTTCAGCTTATACGAATAGGCTGTAGATGCTCCAATAGGCAGCGGTTATGCTCAGAGATTATTGACGCTGCTGCCATCAAGGCAGAGCTAACAATGAACACCAAATGCAATTAGAATGTTCAGCATTTATGAATAGGCTGTAGATGCTCCAATAGGCAGCGGTTATGCTCAGAGTTAATTGATGCTACTGCCATCAAGGCAGAGCTAACAATGAACACCAAATGCAATTAGAATGTTCAGCATTTATGAATAGGCTGTAGATGCTCCAATAGGCAGCGGTTATGCTCAGAGATTGTTGACGCTACTGCCAGCGAGGCAGAGCTAACAATGAACCCGAAATGCAATTAGAATGTTCAGCTTATACGAATAGGCTGTAGATGCTCCAATAGGCAGCGGTTATGCTCAGAGATTATTGACGCTACTGCCATCAAGGCAGAGCTAACAATGAACACCAAATGCAATTAGAATGTTCAGCATTTATGAATAGGCTGTAGATGCTCCAATAGGCAGCGGTTATGCTCAGAGTTAATTGATGCTACTGCCATCAAGGCAGAGCTAACAATGAACACCAAATGCAATTAGAATGTTCAGCATTTATGAATAGGCTGTAGATGCTCCAATAGGCAGCGGTTATGCTCAGAGATTGTTGACGCTACTGCCAGCGAGGCAGAGCTAACAATGAACCCGAAATGCAATTAGAATGTTCAGCTTATACGAATAGGCTGTAGATGCTCCAATAGGCAGCGGTTATGCTCAGAGATTATTGACGCTACTGCCATCAAGGCAGAGCTAACAATGAACACCAAATGCAATTAGAATGTTCAGCATTTATGAATAGGCTGTAGATGCTCCAATAGGCAGCGGTTATCCTCAGAGATTATTGATGCTACTGCCAGCGAGGCAGAGCTAACAATGAACCCGAAATGCAATTAGAATGTTCAGCATTTATGAATAGGCTGTAGATGCTCCAATAGGCAGCGGTTATGCTCAGAGATTATTGATGCTACTGCCAGCGAGGCAGAGCTAACAATGAACACCAAATGCAATTAGAATGTTCAGCATTTATGAATAGGCTGTAGATGCTCCAATAGGCAGCGGTTATCCTCAGAGATTATTGATGCTACTGCCAGCGTGGCAGAGCTAATATAAGGTCTCGATTACATTTAGAATGTTCATGTTTAGCTTGGCTATCAGGGACTGCTAATTTTATACTGAGGAATGATTAAGCTCAGAGATGTTTGAAGCCTCTCCTGCAATGTTGAGCCATCAATGGCCCCTGACTGCAGTTTGAATATTGTGGTTTGCTTTAGATTTCATGAAGAGGTTACCAATTAAACAATGGGCAATGGTGAAACGGTTCTAAGACTATCACTATGATGTGATTTCCACAAAAAAGTTGAAAATATTTCAGCCTTCCATGTGCAATATGGATTTTTATATCACTGCATTTTGAGAATTAGCAGAAAGCAAACGTGATATGAAATGTAAAATGCTACTTTTAGTTATCATTCTTTAGTGTGGTAGGGGGGGCCCTGACTCACAAGAGGTGAATGGGTCATGATGCTCGCTTCCCCCTTAACAGCAGTGGCAAGCAACAGCCAAGCTAGAGCTGAGCCCGGGGTAAGACTTGACTCTAAGATGGCTGTGTGATGGAACAACGCAGAGAAATACTTTATATACCTTTACAACACATTTTGAACTCTGCAAATGCTTTTACAACGCATGCCATTATCACACATTGTATATATATTGGAAAATGTATTTGTGAGAGGAGAGCCCCCCAACCGTCAACTTACCTTAAATGCGTGGTAAAGGCATGCGTTGTAAAGGCATATATGTGGTAAAAACCTGTGTGGTAAAAAATGCGTGGTAAACGCGCAATGTGGTAAAAACCTTGTTGTAAAGGCTGTTTCCCTTATAAGAGCTGTAACACGAACGCAGCCTGGAAGGGAATGGTAGGAGGCAGCGAGAAGTGCACTGAAGAGAGGCAGAGGCTGGTTGTCCCATAGTTTGTTAGGGATGCGCTCAGACATAATGGTGCCCACATGGGCAAGCAGTGCAGGGAGTCACAGTCAGTCACATCACACTGCTGACCATGCCCCAATCCTAACTGCCTTTCACAACAGCCTGAAACGGTCTCATCCCGCTTCCGTTACATTTCTTTTCTCCACCTGCTCTTTCCCTTCTCTCCCATTTCTCTCTGCACCCCGTGCCAAATTCCCCTGCTTTCTCACTCAGATGTCCCACATCAGGCAGCCATCGAGAGAGGTGTATCACAGCAGCCAGAACGGCTGACTCCAGAGCGCGGGGGCCACGGTTCGATCGTCGGCGGCAGGTCAGCTCAGCATCATGTGACTCTGGGCAACAACTCACTTAATCTCCCCGACGGCCCCCAGCGCCTGGATACCCTTAGGGGTGATAAGTTGCGCTTTACGAATCTGGAATTATATTATTATCATCTGTGTCCCCCACTGCCTTGTCACTTCCGAACCACTGTCCATCTTCTTGCCCTATCTCTCTTCCTCACCCCTGTCCCTTCGTCTCCAATCATAACCCCCCTCACACACACCATGTCCTGGAGAAGACGAGTGAGATCGTGCAAGGGTTGCACCTGGAAGCATCAACAGCATTGGCAGGGCATAGTCAGAGAAGAATTAGATGGAGTCTGCTTGTCTCTGCTCACTTTTGGCTCGAGAGTCACAGACAACTGGGGCCGTGTCCGCCATGTGGCTCAAGCATCCACTGGTTCACCCACCTCTACTCAGCAATAGAAACAGCATAGTACTCTATGAGCAGCTGCATGTATGGTTTATGCCATGACATTCTTTTCACGTGTTTTTGTATTTAAAAAGGTATTTAACCAAAACCAGGAGGTAGATGTTTATATTTGTGTAAGAAGGTAAAATTGCATTGAAGAGGTCTGAAGACTATTAGGAGAGTCATTGTAACAAGGGGTGTGCAAAGTTTGCGTAATGTCCTTTTCTGGTGACTTCCTTGTGACTTCCTCAGCTACTCGGATTGCAGACAGGTGTCTTTCGGTTATGGGCAGGATATCTATTCTGGCGTGTGGCCTACAAGTAGAAACTGATTTATCACTTTTACCACAGCGGTTGGCAGCACGGGCGGAACACGCAGCTAGGACGGAAAGTGAAACAAATTCCTCAGAGCACACTAGCAGTGCGTACATACGCAGCAGAGTTTGTCTCAAGTGAAAACTATTTCCTAAGAGCCAAGGGAGGCTCCTCCATTTGAGCGGAGGAGAGTCGCCCCTCAAGCCCCAGAGCTGAAAAATAAAACGGTAATAAAGTTTATTTATTGCCGTTTTTAGGTCTCGCAGACCTGCGTTGCAGTGCACATGCGCTGCTCGCTCTGCGAGGCTTTTTGTAATCGAGCAGATTTCCGAAGTGGAGTGGAAGCCCCGCCCATGATTCTCATTGGCTGTCGTCATCCTTTATGCTGAACGCTAGCCTCCGATTGAAAATGAGGCTTATTTGTTCCGGCCCTGTCTCCTTTTGCCCCCGCCCATCCCGACTGGATTGTTTGCTTGCGGCGTTAGACGGTCCTCAATATCTAGGTGGTGAGCACTATTTTCTTTCAGCCACATACTGCTTAGCAGCGGCGCTGCTTCCTACATCGGTAGCCGGACACTGTTGCAATGGAGCGGCGTGACACGGCGTCTCTTTATTAGCCGCTAAGCACTTTTTTTTCTTGTATTACCGCAATGGCAACGCCCTGCAGAAGAGGCCTCCATTTGTGCGCTCTTTGTCAAAGAACACAGCGTTTCTCTATCAATGGCGGTCGCGTTCGCCTCTTAACACTTCAGGGGATATATAAGGCCCAAGGCGACTCGGAATACAACTGGGATGAAAGGCACATTCGTCTACAAATACGTGTTACATTGTGTTAGGTTAATTAGTCAAGACAGCCTCGTGCCAGAAAGCGCTCCCTGTGATCTGTGGCAGTTTCCTTTACGTTCAAACTATAATCCAGCGGCCAGAGCTGCCGACTCGGGAGTTGGGGTTCCGGGTTCGAGTCTCGGCGTCGGCACAGCATCCTGTGATTCTGGGCAAATCACTTACTCTCCACGTGTCGATGCACAGCGCCTGGATACCCTCACGGGCTATATAAATCTACAAACTAATCTAATCTCGGAACAGGCGCTCTTTGGAAACCACAGCGCGCATGCGCTGGCTTCACACTGAGGCAGTAGCAAGGTCCTCTAAGGAAAGCTCCATAGCGCCGTTCAGCAGTCTCTAAGTGCTGTGACATTCACATTTAGGCTCTGGTAGAAGTTAGCTGTAAGTAAATATGACACCATCATTGGCTTTGGGGACCCAAAGCGATTACCCGAGGAATTTACTCGCCTGGCAGTCACTCGCCTGTCCACCCCCAGCAGCAGGGACACAAGAGAGGCCACCCGCCTGGCACATATGTAAATATTTAAGGGGAACAAATGAAACCAGGCAGCAAATGGCGGGCCCCCAAAGAATACACTGGTCAAACATCCTCATAGACGCTTTACAGCGAGGGGGGAGTGTCTCATCTTCACCAAGGGCGTTGTGGTTAATGACATTGTAGCCCCCTACTGGGAAATCCACTGAGGTAACAAACCTGGGAGTGAGCCCAGCCTGTCCTTGACCCCAAGTGAATGACGTTATCAGGAGCGCTTTTATCACTGGCCCCTCCTCACGTCTTCCCGCACATGGGTTTCCCACAGAAGGGTCAGGCCACCCCCCACCCTATCCAGTCCCGGATGGGCTGTACCTGGGGGCACTAGTCCACCGACTCTGAAGGCTTCAAACACCACAGAAAGCAGTGGCCAGGTGACTACTACACCCTGGACTAAGTGACCACATCACCTAGCCATCTAGGCTCCCACTGGCTACCCCTGGCCAGACACGCCTGCACCCGGGCTCTCTGCACTGCCCACATGGCCACCTAGGGCACTGATGCATTTATCTTTCAAGTGCAGCTTCAAACATACAAGCAGCGGGACACAGAGCATCTCTCTGGTCTTCACACACAACACCAAGACACTTCCCACACGACGCACTCTGTGAGGCTGCACTCTCCCAACCACACACAACCACTACACACACACTGTGAACCTCCTTAAAATTCCCACCCATTAAACAAACACCAGAGACCACCCGGTACTCAGCAGGAGTATAACACAACACAACACAACATAACGTGTATTTGTAAAGCGCGCGTTCACCCAGAAGGATGTCTTGGCGCTCAATAACAGATGTTTGTTGTAAATTTAAATAGTTGTCTCTCCCTAAAAGATTACACCGGACCGAAAAGAAACACAATTCTGACCTTACCACCCACACCAAAGTTATAGGCATGACCCGGAAAGGCTCCCTGAGTCCTCCCTCCGGGCCCTCCCCGCGCTGAAGCACAGGTACACACCGCAGCCATAAAAAGAGCATCTCTGGTCATCACACACGTCAATAAAACACTCCCACACGATGCACTTTGTGCCCGCTAAAGGACTTGTGCCATGGAAGTATAGCGAGCGAGCTTTGAACTGCTGCATTGTCAAATTAAAGGTACCAAGCTCCAGCCCCCCCCCCCCCCAGGTACTGGGGCAGGGCTGGCTTTAAGGGGGTGCGTGCACTGATTTTGGTGTGGGCGCTGTCTTTAACAAGCATTTGCAATGCAATAGGTCTCGCATTTACGCGAGTTTAAGCTATTGGCATTGTAAATACAATGCCTTTTATTTATGTTTTAAAACCGGAAACAAAAATAAAAGGCATTGTCATTTACAATGTCAATAGCTCAAACTCACGTAAATGCGAGACCTATTGCATTGCAAATGCTTGTTTTTTTCAGCAACCGGTCCGAACTAGGTGTCAGGACAGGGCGGGGCAACGCTGCCGAGTGGCAGCAGCAGGGAGCAGTGCACTTTAAAATACGCATGTCTGGTTGGCCGGCTGTCTTGGGATGGCCACCCAGACAGGCACATTTTAATATTCTATAACCTAGCTGTCTTAGACAGCTGGGTTAGAGAAAGCGCAGGCCTCCAGTGCTCTTATGAGCGCTGAGAGAGCTTGCTCTATCCAATCCTGGTGCTGCTTTCATGCTGTGCAAGCAGCGCCAGGATTGGGTAGTGCAGTTTCCTGCATCGGGAGCTTCCTGGAAGATACCCGAGCGAGGAGGACGTCCCGCTACGGAGGTAAGTGAATTTCTTTATTTCTTTATTTATTTTTGTGCCCTCCAACCCCCCCTCGCTTCACCACCTTTGGTACAAACCAGCTGCCACTGCTAAGAGTGCATCAGCAGTGCATGCATTCAGATTGGATATTTGTAATGGCGATGCTGATCGCGTTGGTATATAGCGCTATCATTGGATATTGGATTTCCAGAGAACTATTGTCTACCATGATTGGTGGCTACATTCTTTACTTCTATTGGTCAATTATATGAATGGGTTCATTGGATATTTCCTGAGCCGAATTACCTTTCTCAGGGATATTGGCATAATAAACACCGTTCTCTTTCGGATTCTTCCTGCTGCGGTCAGTACTTTGTTACTGGAGCAATTTGGTTACTATTCTGTAGAAGATTATACAATGCAGTTTGATCCTCCAGCAAACGTTTTACAGAGCAAAGGAGATCCTCCCATTCCTTGGAGGAGGTGGAAAGAGGAATTAATTACATACATAAAGGCTATTGATGAGGAAAGGATGGGAACAGAAAGGAAGAAAAACATCCTATTGCATTGTTTCGATTCTGAGGGTAAAGTTGTTCTTAGGACCTTGCCCCAGGTAGTACCTTTGGATGGTCAGGGAGACATTAATGTCCATAAAAGATTGCTAATAAGAATGGAGTATCATTTTAAAACCACTACTAGTCTTGCTTAGAACATATTAAAACAAGTAGAGCACAGAAGGATGGAGTATCGTTTGATTAATTTCTCACTCCCTGAAGGGCCCTGTCTATGACATGCAGTTTTGAACCCAAGACTGATGAAATGATTATAGATCAGATAATTGTTCAAGTGAAGAGTAAGAAGATATAAGAACAGTCATGGGCCATGGATGATCCTAAATTTCAGGATGATATATCCACGGCAAAGGCTTTCGAACTGTCGAAGAAATGGATGTCCTCTGTGAAGAATAGTGGTCTGCAATTGAATTGTGCAAAGGAAGTGTGTTGTATGAACCAATCTGATGTATGTAGATCTGACGTATGTAGTGTGAGTAGTGCTTGTTTTAATAGTTCTGGCCCCAACAAGAAGGGTGAGAAATTGGGTTGTGTCATAGATGTCATAGCAATACGCACATTGCTTCTTTTGCTTGGTGTCATGCGATAGGAAAAGAGTGTAAGAAATGCAGTTGCGTAGGACATTTTGCGTGTGTTTGCAAGCACATTAGGAAAAGTGTCAAACCTACACGAGGGAAAGTGCTATGTACTACTGAAGCTAAGGAACCCAAGTTTATGTGTGAGTGTAGAAAAATTGCAGAGAGTAGAAAAGGCATTGTGTTATCCATTCAAGAGAATGATGGCAGTGTGTCAAACCAAGTTGTAAGGAAACCGGCCAAGTGTGTGGTTCATATATTAGGTATTGAGCTAGATCTTATGGCAGATTCTGTTTCACCCTGGACCATAATTTACTAAGGAATGCATTTTGGAGAAAACTGGTAATGTGTTGGATGTTGATAAACTACAAGCTTTGGACATTATTGCTGAAAGATTTGATGGGTCCACTAATGATATTGAAGGTTATGTGAGTGTCATGTGGGAGATCACAAGGCTGAGTGCCCAGATTAAGTGGTGGCTCAGTGGACTGATGCCTCCACTGCTGTGGCCTGTGTTCGACATCATGGTCACAGGTTCAAATCCTGGCAGGTCCACTCAGCCTTTTATCCACCTGAGGTCGATAATATGAGTACCATTAAGTTGGGTAACAAGAAACATCTGTTATTCAGCGCCAAGATACCTACGGGTGAACGTGCGCTTTACAAATACGTATGTTGCTGTAAGAGATATGAATGTGCTGCGGTGGAACGACCAATGAGAGTTGGGAATGATTTTGAATCCCAAACGTAAGGAGCCAGTGTTACTTCTTGGTGAAGGAAGTAAGGAAAGTAGAGTGACAGAGTGATTTTCAAAAGTATGTAATGACAAGTTGGCCATGTTAACCGATTTTGCCCATAAGATTTAAATAAAGAGTAATGCTGTGGCAGTAAAGCAAAAATTAAGAGGAGTACCGATAAATGTCAAGCAAGAGTTGAAAGGAATGTTGAATGAGATGATAGAGGAGGATATAATTGAAAAGGTTGAATCATCTGATTGGGTGTCTCCTATTGTTTTGGCACGTAAGTAAGACCAAAAATTGAGATTCTGTATTGAATTGAGGGCTCTTAATGCAAACATTATTGTTGATTTTCATCCCTTGCCTAATATTAATGAAGTAGTGTATATGCTAGAAGGTGCAAAAATTGTTTCAACATTAGATTTAAGATCTGCTTACCATCAGATTGCATTAACCAAATATTCAAAACAATTGACACCTTTTTTTTTACACCACAAGGTCTATACTAGTTCAACAGAATTCCTTTAGGGTAGGGGTCTGCGGCCTCTGTATTCCAAAGGGCATTGTTTCATATCTTAAAAATGTTAATAATTATGGGGAATGTTTCCAAGATGATATTCTTATTTTTTCAAGGAATGAAGAGGAACATCTTCACAGATCTATGAAGTTTGCACTGCAGCAGGCTGGACAACATGGATTGATGCTAAAAGGATCTAAATGTAAATTGTTTTGGACCTAGGTAGGTCATACCTTGTCTGGTAATAGTGTGGTACCTAAAATATCCATTGTGGATGTTATTGTTAAGGCACCAACATCTAGTAGTAAAAAGCAACTCCTTTCTTTTATTGGCATGTGTGAATATTACAGTAAGTTCATTCAAGATTTTGCTACTCAGATGGAACCTTTGAGAGAATTATTGAGAAAGAATGTTGAATTTGTGTGGTTTACTAAACAACAACAAGCATTTCAATGCATCAAACAAGATATTGTGGTTGCCTTGACTTTGAACCCCTTTTATATCAACAAAGAGTGTGTGATCACTGTAAATGCCAGTTTGTATGGATTAGGTGGGGCGTTGCCCCAAAGATGTGGGAAGGAAGTATGGAATGTGGCTTTTGCTTTGAGAAACTTGAATGATACTGAGAGAAGGTATGCTGTGATCGAGAAGGAATTATTGCCATGTGTTTGGGCAATAGAACATGTCAGAAACTAAGGGGGTCATTATGATAGCGGGCGGATCGCCACCACCCGTATGGCGGTGGCGATCCGCCCGCTATTTCTCACCGCCCGCATTCAATTTCCCCCCGCCATATAATGATGGCGGAGGGGACCCCGGCGGACGAAAAGACCGTCCGCCGGTTTTCCGCCGGTCTGACAGGAGACCAGGCGGAAAAGGCCTCTAATATTGTGGTGGTGTCTGCAAGACACCGCCATCCATATTAGCATGCAGGCGGAGATGTGCCTTCCCCGCCATGGAAAGGCATGTGGTCTTTGCCTTTGGGGGCCCGTAGCGGGCCCCAAGAAAGTTGGGGGGTGGGGGTGCACATGGGGGTACCTATGGTACCCCCCTGCATTGGCATGGACGAAGTGGCATGCACCGCGGGGTGCCTGTCACCTTGTGCATGCCAATGCACGACGTCTATTTCCAGCATTGTGGCAGGCGGTGCTGTGAGCACCGCCCGCCACAATGCTAGGAATAGGGCTTGCCACCGCCACGGTGGCTGTGGCATCCTAATCTCAGGTGCGGGACCGCCGCACCCCTTGCGGACGGTCCCGCATTCCGTTGCGGCCATCGTAATGATGCCCTAAGTGTAGGGAAGAATGTTCATTTTGAGTACAGATCATAAGCTTCTTTTAAATATATTGTCTCCAGTTGGAGAGTAGAGGTCTACTGCATACATTGCGAGCTCACTCCAAGTTTACAGGAATATTGCTTCACAGCGGAATTTGTTCCAGGGAAATGTAGTGTCACAGCGGAATTTTTATCACCCTTGCCATGCCTGCTCGGTAATGATGATAGGAATGTAAGGGGCGCCGATCTGATTGCCACCATGAAAGATGTTGTATCAGGGTATTTGGAGATTATTATTGAGGATAAGTGGGCGAAGTGCAAGACCAGGGATAGCTTGTGGCAGACTGTCCAAAAGTGTGTGTTGGAGGGTTTGGCCTAAGACAGCGGAAGTTACTCCGGAGTTGCTACCTTTCTGGAAGGTGGCCGGGGAGTTGGAAATGGAAGTATGATTGTTATTTAGAGTGTAAATGTGTCCCTCCGAGTGCTCTGCAAGACGTAATTTTGAGTTTGACTCCCAAAGGACACCCGGGCATGTCTTCAATGAAGAGACTTATTCGTACATGTTTCTGGTGGCCAGGGATGGATAGGATGGCTGACAGAATGATAAGGGGGTGCGAGGTGTGTGCAAGTGGCGAGACAATGTTGAGAGTAAACCCGGCACCATCGAAACCTGTCCAGAATTTCTGTGGGAAAAGCTTGCTTTTGATATTTCTGGACCATGTTCTTTCCTGCCACAGGATGCACGATTTGCTTTGATTTTGATCGATTATTATTCAAAATGGCCAGAGGTGAAGTTTGTGCCTTGAATGTGATCACTGCCTTATATGAGCCTTGTTAAAATGGTCAAGTAGAAAGATTTAATCGTGTTCTGAAAGATTATGTTGTAGAAGCATGCAAGTTTGGCAATGAATGGAACAATGTGTTGAGAGGAAGACTGTGGATGTATCGTATAACTCCTCACACGATTACAGAAGTGAGTCCATTTAAATTGCTCAAGGGTAGAAATACTGTTTCTAGTTTGTGTCCCTGGTGGTTTAAGAAAAGTTATGGAAAAGTAGTAGACGTTTGAGGTTTATGGGAAGTGGCTGGAAAAGTGGAAGAAAAACAAGGAAGGACTAAAAAGTGGTATGATTCGAAATGGAAAGTCAAAAACCAGAATTTGTTATTGGTGAATGGGTGAGGATTTTTAAGCCAGGGGTAGTGAGGAAAGGTGTTTCTAAGTTTGGTAAGGCAATGAAAGTTGTTAAAGTGTTTCTGAATAGTGTGGTTACTCAAGATGGAAAGGTGTGGAATGTTAGAAGGGCTGCTGAGTGTAATGGGATTGTGTGTGGTCATGATGTGAAGGAAGGAGTTAATGAAAAGAAGGATAATGGATTTTTGGTGAGGCTGAACAGTAATCCTCACCAGGATTTGTGTGTGTCTGGAAAATGTGGTTGACTAAGGGCGAAATGGTGAAGTGAGGCAATTAGATTCCAATATGGGAAGGGAAGAAGTGAATGAGTCAGTGACTACAAGGGTCAAAGGTTTTGGTATGAACAGAGGGCTCCCAGTCAATAATACAGATTTTGTTTATGTGCTGTTAGGATTTTTTCCTTGTTCCATCTTAGTTCTGGATTTTTTCCTCTTTATTGTTGTTCTGTAGTATTGAGTTAAAGTTTAAGTTATTGTACTTTTATCTTCTTTGTAATGTTTTCTTTCAACAGAAGGAGATTTGCTGCATTTTGAATATATCTTTGTGTGTATTTGTGTCCTGTTAGTCTTTACATTTGTCTAGCATTCCAGCGGCGGCTGGCAACTCAGAAGAGTGGGGAGGCGGGCAAATGGGTGGTGGGTGGTTGCATGTATGCAAGGTGAGTGGTGGTTATAAACAAAAAGAAATAGCCACTTACCTAGCTTGATGCATGTCATGCGACGTCCTCCGCTCTCTGGTCCATCTTCTGCTTCTGTCTCCTCCAGGCTCTGGGGGCTCCAGCCAATTCCTCTAACCAATCCCAGTGCTGCTCTCAGGCTGGTAACCAGCATGAGAGAAGCACGAGGATTGGAGGAAGCAGCCTCTCTCAGCGCTCTCAAGAGCGCTGGAGGCCTGTGCCTTCTCTAAACCAGCTGTCTAGGACAGCTGGATTAGAGAGGTTTAAAATGCGCATGTCTGGGTGGCAGTCACAAGACATCCGGCGAAAGAGACATGCGCACTTTAAACCTAAGTGTACAGCCAGCTCACCACTCCTCCCTGCTGCAGCAATGGCCCCGCCCCGTGCTGACAGTCGGTTCGGGACGGGTTGATGAAAAATAAAATTATAATAAAAAAACTTTGTTACCATTAAATTTTTCATCTCTGGTGCTTTTCTGGGGGGCATTTTTGCTAGTGAGGCTTCACTCCTCCGCTCTAATGGAGGAGCCGCTCCCGGAGCATTCCACGGGAATGGTTACTGTTTCTATTAAATGCAGAATGCAATATTGCATTTTCCTTGATACCTTCTGGTTAGAGGGTTGTTTTGCTGTGCTGATGCAGTAAATTTCTTTTATCTTTAACAAGCCTGGAGTGTACCTTTTTGATAAAACGCTTATTAGCAAATTTGCTTTATAAAATGTGTTTTCGCCCACTTTTATTTTCACTGCCGTGACATGAATATCAGGTATCAGAAAGAACTCTTGCTGAGTAGATCATTTGGCTCAGTTCCATGGTAACAAGCCCCTGACACAAAATATGGGAGTCCTAAAAGACTTTAATCTTTGCTTGGCTGAGCAAGTTTCAGCTGCATCAAAAAGTTGCTTAATCATCCTTTGTTTTAATGGATAGATGGACCAATGGATGGATGGATGAGCTCCCACTGCATAGAATGATGAATAAGTGACACAGAGGGGCGTACAGGAGGCCCCTACAAACCCTGCTGTGCCAGGGGTCCCCCAACACTTCAAGGGACCCACAAACCTTCAGGAGTCTGCTTTCAGCCCAAGGCCAATGTATATCTGTGAGATATGGGAGACTCAAGGCCCCTCATCTCATTCTGCAGGGGGGGGGGGGCATCATTTGTGTTACGCTCCTGGTGACACGCAGTGCCACGTGTTCATAAGCTGCACAGACAGTGCACTGGCTGAGTGAGTCGCATGGGGGCAGTTCAGCTGTGCAGCTGGGAGGTGAGCCCATAAAGGGCAAGAGAGCTTCATGCGTCCCGGTAATTGAATAGTTAATTCCGGGTCGTATTCTTTGGGCAAAATGATATGGGTTCACCTTGCGCTACATAGGCCGCACCAACAACTGCCCAAGCCGGGATAGCGCACTGACTCAAAGTATAAGAATGGAGGGAACATCAAAGGTGCTATACTGATTTTTTTCTTTTTTTTTCTTTGGGGGAGTTTTATATAGCGCGAACTCGACCCGAAGGTATCAGAGCGCTTTACATGAGCACACGTTGCGTCACAGACGGGTCGGGCATTTCGGTGCACTCCCGCAGAGGGCTCCATTGCAAGGCTGGTACCTGTATAAAAGGAGCCGAGGAAATGTAATATGAAAGCAGAACGGATCGAGGCAGGGGCGTAACAAACACCCCCGCAGCCCCCGCGGTGCGGGGGGGCCCCCAGTCTTCAGTACATGAAGGGGGCCCCTCAGCTCATCGGTAGAGAGCTGTTTGTCTCTTGCTCTAAAGCAGCTGCAGCCTGCTCTGAGCTCCTCGCGCTGCTGACCTAGGGCTGAAGAGAAACAATGTAACAAGTTACATTGTTTCTCTTCAGTCAGAGCGCGCCAGGCCGGAAAAAGGATGGGGGTGGGGCCCCCAGAGAGAGCATTGTGAATCTCAGGGTCGCTGGGGACACTGGGACATGCAGGCTGTGCATTCATCCTTTGCCTACTGCAGGGCCGGACCCTGCCTGCCTGTCAGAGATGTCCCGCCAAAGGACCGTCCTCCTGCTGCTGCTCTGGGCAGGGGTGGTGCGGGCCAGCAGCAAAGAGGTAAGAGTGGACAGGAGCAGGTGAGAAGGGTGCCTGCCAACCCAATCTATTTTTGTGGGGAATAACGAAGTTTCTCCAGTTTTGCTAACAACTCATTGTTTTGTTGTTGTTGTTGTATATTAAGACGAAAAACATATAATCAAGGTGTGCAGTCCAGGTATCCAGCGTAGAGAGAGTGGAGAGAGAGTGGAGAGAGAGTGGAGAGAGAGAGAGAGTGGAGAGAGAGAGAGAGAGAGAGAGCGTAGAGAGAGAGAGAGAGCGTAGAGAGAGAGAGAGCGGAGCGACAGTGGAGAGAGAGTGGAGAGAGACAGTGGAGAGAGAGACAGTGGAGAGAGAGAGTAGAGAGAGAGAGCGTAGAGAGAGACAGTGGAGAGAGAGAGACAGTGGAGCGAGAGAGACAGTGGAGAGAGAGAGTGGAGCGAGAGAGCGTAGAGAGAGAGAGCGCAGAGAGTGGAGAGAGAGAGAGCGTAGAGAGAGAGAGAGCGTAGAGAGAGAGCGGAGAGAGAGAGAGCGTAGAGAGAGAGAGAGTGGAGAGAGAGAGTGGAGAGAGAGTGGAGAGAGAGAGAGCAGTGGAGAGAGAGTGGAGAGAGACAGTGGAGAGAGAGAGAGTGGAGAGAGAGAGGCGTAGAGAGAGACAGTGGAGAGAGAGAGAGCAGTGGAGCGAGAGAGACAGTGGAGAGAGAGAGAGAGTGGAGCGAGAGGCGTAGAGAGAGAGCGTAGAGAGACAGTGGAGAGAGAGAGACAGTGGAGAGAGAGAGAGAGACAGTGGAGAGAGAGAGAGCGTAGAGAGAGAGTGGAGAGAGAGAGACAGTGGAGAGAGACAGTGGAGAGAGACAGTGGAGAGAGACAGTGGAGAGAGAGAGCGTAGAGAGAGAGAGTGGAGAGAGAGTAGAGAGAGAGAGTGGAGAGAGAGAGAGACAGTGGAGAGAGAGTGGAGAGAGACAGTGGAGGGAGAGAGTGGAGAGAGAGAGAGAGAGTAGAGAGAGAGACAGTGGAGAGAGAGTGGAGAGAGACAGTGGAGAGAGAGAGAAAGTGGAGAGAGAGAGAGAGAGAGAGAGAGAGAGTAGAGAGAGAGCGTAGAGAGAGAGACAGTGGAGAGAGAGTGGAGAGAGACAGTGGAGAGAGAGAGAAAGTGGAGAGAGAGAGAGAGAGAGTAGAGAGAGAGCGTAGAGAGAGACAGTGGAGAGAGAGAGACAGTGGAGCGAGAGAGACAGTGGAGAGAGAGAGAGAGTGGAGCGAGAGAGCGTAGAGAGAGAGAGCGTAGAGAGAGTGGAGAGAGAGAGAGCGTAGAGAGAGAGAGAGAGAGTAGAGAGAGAGCGTGAGAGAGACAGTGGAGAGAGAGAGAGTGGAGAGAGAGAGACAGTGGAGAGAAAGAGAGCGTAGAGAGAGAGTGGAGAGAGAGAGCAGTGGAGAGAGACAGTGGAGAGAGTGGAGAGAGAGAGGCGTAGAGAGAGAGTGGAGAGAGAGTAGAGAGAGAGTGAGAGAGAGAGACAGTGAGAGAGAGAGAGAGTAGAGAGAGCGTGAGAGAGAGACAGTGGGAGAGAGAGACAGTGGAGAGAGAGAGAGTGGAGAGAGAGAGTGGAGAGAGAGAGTGGAGAGAGAGAGCGTGGAGAGAGAGCGTAGAGAGAGAGAGCGTAGAGAGAGCGGAGAGAGACAGTGGAGAGAGAGTGGAGAGAGAGAGAGAGTGGAGAGAGCGAGACAGTGGCGAGAGAGAGGAGTTAGAGAGTGGAGAGAGAGAGAGCGTAGAGAGAGAGTGGAGAGAGAGAGACAGTGGAGAGAGACAGTGGAGAGAGTGGAGAGAGAGTAGAGAGAGAGCGTAGAGAGAGACAGTGGAGAGAGAGAGACAGTGGAGAGAGAGAGTGGAGAGAGAGAGAGCGTAGATAGAGAGTGGAGAGAGAGAGACAGTGGAGAGAGACAGTGGAGAGAGTGGAGAGAGAGAGCGTAGAGAGAGTGGAGAGAGAGAGTGGAGAGAGAGACAGTGGAGAGAGAGTGGAGAGAGACAGTGAGGAGAGACAGTGGAGAGAGTGGAGAGAGAGAGAGAGTAGAGAGAGAGCGTAGAGAGAGTGGAGAGAGAGAGAGACAGTGGAGAGAGAGAGTGTGGGAGGAGAGAGAGAGAGCGTGGAGAGAGAGTGTAGAGAGAGAGTGGAGAGAGAGAGAGCGTAGAGAGAGAGAGAGAGTGGAGAGAGAGACAGTGGAGAGAGAGAGAGAGTGGAGAGAGAGAGACAGTGGAGAGAGAGAGGAGAGAGAGAGTGGAGAGAGAGAGTGGAGAGAGAGAGACAGTGGAGAGAGTGGAGAGAGAGAGAGAGTAGAGAGAGAGCGTAGAGAGAGACAGTGGAGAGAGAGAGAGAGTGGAGAGAGACAGTGGAGAGAGAGGAGAGAGTGGAGAGAGAGATCGTAGAGAGAGAGAGTGGAGAGAGAGAGTGGAGGGAGAGAGAGCGAGAGAGAGAGAGTGGAGAGGGAGAGCGTGAGAGAGAGACAGTGGAGAGAGAGAGACAGTGGAGAGAGAGACAGTGGAGAGAGACAGTGGAGAGAGTGGAGAGAGAGAGAGAGAGTAGAGAGAGAGCGTGAGAGAGACAGTGGAGAGAGAGAGACAGTGGAGAGAGAGAGAGTGGAGAGAGAGAGCGTAGAGAGAGAGACAGTGGAGAGAGAGAGAGTGGAGAGAGAGACAGTGGAGAGAGAGTGGAGAGAGAGAGAGAGTGGAGAGAGAGAGTGGAGAGAGCGTAGAGAGAGAGAGAGTGGAGAGAGCGTAGAGAGAGAGAGTGGAGAGAGAGAGAGAGTGGAGAGAGAGAGAGAGAGGAGAGGAGAGAAAGAGAGTGGAGAGAGAGAGTGGAGAGAGAGTAGTGGAGAGAGGAGAGAGAGTGGAGAGAGCGTAGAGAGAGAGAGAGTGGAGAGAGACAGTGGAGAGAGAGAGAGAGCGAGAGAGAGAGAGAGAGCGGAGAGAGAGTGGAGAGAGAAAGAGAGTGGAGAGAGAGAGAGTGGAGAGAGAGAGAGGGAGAGAGAGAGTTGAGAGAGAGTGGAGAGAGAGTGGGGGAGAGAGTGGGGAGGAGAGATAGAGAGTGGAGAGAGTGGAGGGAGAGAGAGACTGGGAGAGAGAGAGAGAGACTGGAGAGAGAGAGCAGTGGAGAGAGAGAGACAGTAGAGGAGGGAGTGGAGAGAGAGAGAGAGTGGAGAGAGGGAGAGCGTGGAGACAGAGAGCGTAGAGAGAGAGAGCTTTGAGAGAGCGTAGAGAGAGAGAGCGTAGAGAGAAAGAGTGGAGAGAGAGAGAGAGAGAGTGTGGAGAGGGAGACCGTGGAGAGAGAAAGAGTGGAGAGAGAGAGAGAGTGGAGAGACAGTGGAGAGAGAGTGGAGAGAGAGAGTGGAGAGAGCGTAGTGAGAGAGAGTGGAGAGAGAGTGGAGGGAGAGAGAGAGAGGAGAGAGAGTGGAGAGAGAGAGTGGAGAGAGAGAGTGGAGAGAGAGAGAGAGAGCATAGAGAGAGAGAGCGTAAAGAGAGTGGAGAGAGAAAGAGAGTGGGGAGAGAGAGAGAGAAAGTGGAGAGAGAGAGACAGTGGAGAGAGACAGTGGAGAGAGAGTAGAGATAGAGCGAATAAAGAGAGTGAGAGAGAGAGAGTGGAGAGAGAGAGCGTAGAGGAGAGAGAGAGAGAGTGGAGAGAGAGAGAGAGTGGAGAGAGAGAGAGCAGAGAGAGAGAGAGTGGAGAGAGAAAGAGAGTGGAGACAGAGAGAGAGTAGAGAGAGAGAGTGGAGAGACAGTGGAGAGAGAGAGGAGAGAGCGAGTGGAGAGAGAGTAGAAAGAGAGACTGACTGACTGAGCGACTGAGATACCGACTGACTAAGAGACTGACTGACTGAGAGAGAGACTGACTGACTGACAGAGAGAGAGACAGATTGAGAGAGAGACTGACTGACTGAGGTAGAGAGAGACTGACTGACTGAGAGAGAGACTGACAGAGAGAGAGAGACTTAGAGAGAGACTGATTGACTGCGAGAGAGACTGACTGACTGAGAGACTGACTGACTGAGAGACTGACAGAGAGAGAGACTGACAGAGAGAGAGAGAGAGAGAGAGAGAGACTGACTGAGAGAGAGACTGACTGACTGACAGAGAGAGAGAGACTGACTGACTGAGGTAGAGAGAGAGACTAACTGACAGAGAGAGACTGACTGACAGAGAGTCTGACAGAGAGAGACTGACAGAGAGAGACAGAGAGAAAGAGACTGACAGAGAGAGAGAAAGACAGATTGAGAGAGAGAGAGACTGACTGACTGACTGAGGTAGAGAAAGACTGACTGACAGAGAGAGACTGACAGAGAGAGACTGTCAGAGAGAGACTGATTGACTGCGAGACTGACAGAGAGAGAGAGACTGACTGAGAGAGAGAGACTGACTGACAGAGAGTCTGACTGACAGAGAGACTGACTGACAGAGAGAGAGACAGTCTGACAGAGACTGACTGACTGAGAGAGAGACTGACTGACTGACAGAGACTGACTGACTGACAGAGAGACTGACTGACTGACAGAGAGAGACTGACTGAGAGAGAGACTGACAGAGAGAGACAGAGAGAAAGAGACTAACAGAGAGAGAGAGACTGATTGAGAGAGACTGACTGACAGAGAGACTGACTGACAGAGGACTGACTGACAGAGAGACTGACTGGCAGAGAGAGAGAGACTGACTGACTGAGAGACTGACAGAGAGAGAGACTGACTGACAGAGAGAGAAAGACTGACTGAGAAAGAGAGAGAGAGAAACTGACAGAGCGAGACTGACTGACAGAGAGAAATACTGACAGAGAGAGAGAGACTGACTGAGAGAGAGAGACTGACTGAGAGAAAGAGACTGACTGAGAGAGAGACTGACTGAGAGAAGAGACTGACTCAGAGAGAGAGATACTGACTGACTGAGAGAGAGACTGACAGAGAGATGTCTGAGAGGAGACTGACAGAAAGAGAGAGACTGATTGACTGACTAACTGAGAGAGACTGACTAACTGAGAGAGAAACTGACTGAGAGAGACTGACTGACTGAGAGAGAGACACTGACTGACTGACAGAGCGAGAGACTGACAGAGAGAGAGAGAGACTGACTGAGAGAGACTGACTGACAGAGAGAAATACTAACAGAGAGAGAGAGACTGACTGAGAGAGACTGACTGAGAGAGAGGAGACTGACTGAGAGAGAGACTGACTGAGAGAGAGACTGACTCAGAGAGAGATACTGACTGACTGAGAGAGAGACTGACAGAGAGAGTGTCTGAGAGAGACTGACAGAAAGAGAGAGACTAATTGACTGACTAACTGAGAGAGACTGACTGACTGAGAGAGAACTGACTGAGAGAGACTGACTGACTAGAGAGAGACACTGACTGACTGACAGAGAGAGAGACTGACAGAGAGAGAGAGACTGACAGAGAGACTGACTGACAGAGAGAGAGACTGGCTGACTGACTGACAGAGAGAAGAGAGAGACTGATGGAATTGGGGTCAAAGTGTGTATGAAGCAATGCAATGCCTCAAGATTGCTATTGTCTGGCGCGGAGAATGGGAGGGGGGCCCCCTCCATGTAGTTTGCAGGGGGGCCCCCTCAAGTTTCGTTACGCCACTGGAACGAGGCGATTGGCTGGGCGCATACCGTAAGATACATTGAAATTGTTATTGTTCAAAACAGGTTCACGACTTTGGACACATCTAACTAAGAGGTCGCGCGTTTGTGCCTTTACGATTTTTAAGCTGACACATGTTTCAAACTCAATGTAAAAAAACAACGGGGACACAGAATTTCTCTGCTCGGTGCGTGCCCCGCCACTTTTAGGAATGCCACGAGACCTATCATTCAGTTTATGCTACAGAAATGAATGACAGCTTAGAGGGGCCCCTCGGGCAGCTGTAACTCTGGCTCAAAGCTGTTGACAATTGCAGTGAGCAGCTGGTGGACCATATTACGGGACGATTGCCATCTAGTGGTTACCATGCGTAATAGCAGCCGAAGTGTTTCAATAGCCTTTAGGAAGAAAAACATACTGGGCTGTATCACAACATCAAACTGGGAAGTATTGCAAGGGTCCTGATGAAGGCACCTGCACCCCCTGCTGTGCCCCAAGCCTTCAGGGGTCCACAAATCCGCACAAGGCCAATGAATATCTGTGACATTTGGGAGACAGAGCGGCCTCTCACTACATTCTTAAAGGGTGCCTAATGATGCTGAATTACACCACTTAGTATAGCCAGAGGAGTAGGGTGACCACATGTTGACTCCATGCCACTGGGAAAGTAGTGCAGCAGGAGTAGGGTGATCACATGATTCCATGTCACCGGGCCACAACGATTCCGGTTCTAGACTTTGATTTACCATAGTGCGTTCTGGGAAGTGTAGTCTTGGTCCATTTTAATTGAGACAATTGGGCTGACACAGCTGATAACAATGATATGTAAAAGCAAAGCCCAGAAGGGGTTAAGTGGGGTCCCGGTGCCATGAAGCCATCTGGTCATGCTATACAGGAATACTCTTTCATGAACTCTTGTTGTCGGAAGAGTCCAGCTCCCTATTAGCAAACGTACAAAGAGAGCACAGTATTTCCTATTTGTACTAAATACATGTAAATATTCCAACTGTATTCACATTTTAGATGCTTTGGGCTACTTCACAATAGTATGTGAAAGTATGTAAAAGAATACTACAGAAGCTCTTCAAATACTCCTAAATGCCTCAGTGAATCGGCTCCACAGTCTGCAGTTAAAAGAAGGCTGAGAAACAGTCTACACGTCTGCAGACACGAGACTCGGTGTCAGAAATCTGCAATGGCTAGTAAATATACAAGCAGTGTTTAATTTGAGCCGGTGGTGAGCCCACACCCGGGACACAGTAGTTTCCCTGCCCACATCAGCACAGGCAGGGAGCCATATGTTTGCTCCAGCCTGGCGGGAGCATTTTTAAATCTCCCACCGGGTGGGAGCCAACATGCAGCTTGGGCAGGGAAAGCAGGTCTGCTGCCACCCGGCAGGATATTTAAAAATGCTCCCGTCGGGTGGGAGCAGACATCTGTTTCCTTCCGCACACTACTGCAGGCAGGGAAACAGACATTGCTCCTGCACGGAGGGAGCATGCAAAAACAGCTGCTCCCTCTGGACGGGAGCAATGCCGGCTCCTGCATCATGCAGAGAGCTGGCTGGGGCTGCAGGGGCACAGGGGACTGGGGTTCCCCCTGTGGCCCCCAACAATGTGTTTTGTGGGTGCCCTGGTTGGGTACAGGGGCATCCACTTAGAATGTCAAAGGACCCTGGGGATGGATTCCCTGGGGCCTCTTAAGGCTCAGGAAGCGGGGCCTTGTGCCTCCCCTAAAAACAACTGTTTTTGGCCCCAGGTGATGGGGTCCCGTGGGCCCATTTAGGATCGGGGAGTGGGCAACATGCCCCCTTCCCTAAAATAGGGGTCTCCTGGGTCTCTTAAGGCTCACTGAGGGTGGCCACACAATCCCTCTCCTATAATTACAGTATGGCCCAGGGGGATAGTGTCTGCGGGACCCATTAGAGCTCACGGTGAAGGCAGTGCACCCCTCCCCTAATATAAATGTTTTTGGCCGTGGGGGTTGGGGTCCTTGGGCCCAATAGTGGCTTTGGGAGAGGGGCTGCACGCCACCTCTCCTTTAAAAAAAAAAAAAATGGCCACAGAGGATTGGGTCCCCAGTGCCAATAGTGACTTGGGAAGGGGGGGGCACGTGCCCCAGCAGGGATCTGGCTACTTGTGGGTGGTTGGACGCAGGGCCTGGCTGCAGGCCAGACCCTGCTGCCAACCCCACGCCGCACATCTGAAGGCTGTGTGTGGTTGCCCACAGGGGGTCATTCGTAGCTCCTGGCCATATGCCAGGCCATGAGGCCACCCGCACGCTGCACATGGCCGAAGGGCATGCACGGCGTGGGCTTGCTTGATAGCGAGGGTTTGGCCGCAGGGCGGAGGGTTGACTTTACATATGGTAATTTAATATTACTTTATGTTAAAAAAAAACCTAGTAATTAGCTGAAAACAGCAATGGTTCAAGTGACGTTATAGTTAGGAATTGTAATTATATCTCAATTTACATTAAAAAAAAAAAGTCACTGAAAAAAAAAAAGTTTAAAGTTATTTTATAGTTAGGTGTGATAATAAGATTTGAATTTGTTTTCCAAAAAGTTATAGCTAGGTGAAAATTTCAGTGCCAATGTAATGTTTTGAACAAGAAAAAAACACAGAAATGTACCACTTATAAAGGGTCAGGATAAGGATACCCTGCCTCCCTAGGCCCTATGGAGGACCCAGAGGGCCCACCTCCTGAGGTAAAAAAAAAAATGGCACTCTTTGCCACGATCCCGTGGACTCCCGCTGGATCACAGCAAAAGCAATTTTCTTTAATATATATATATGGGGAGGGGGCATCAGTAGGGCCCCCTCCCCGAGCTCATTTTGGGCCCCGTGGACCCAATCCACTGGGGCCACATTCTTTCCATAAAGGGAGGGGGCACACAGCCCCACTCCCTGAACCATTATAGGCCCTGGGGAGCCCATCGCCGGAGGTCGCATTCTTTCATTAAGGGGAGGGGGCACGCAGCTTCCCCTCCCCTCCCGAACCACTATATGGCCTGGGAAGCTCATACTTTGGGTCCAAAATGTACAGTAAAGGGGAGGAGGGCATTGTGGTCCCCCCTCCCCGAGGCTTCAAGGACCCAGGGACCCCATCTCGCTCTGCCGTGATTGTAATTATAAAGGAGGGGGACTGCGCAGCCGCCCTCCCTGAGCTTTTAATGGCCCAGGGGAGTCTTTCCCCAGTACACAGTAGTTTCCCTACCTGCACCGGCGTGGGCAGAAAAACGTGCATTTGCTCCCGTCTGGCAGGAGCATTTCTAAATCTCCTGCCAAATGGGAACAACCACCAGTTGGCTGGAGCTTTAAAAATGCTCCGGCCGGCCGGGAGCAGACTTGTACTCTGTTTCTCTGCCTGCACTGATGCAGGCAGGGAAACAGAACAACCTATTGCTCCCGCCTAGAGGGAGCATGCAAAGATAGCTGCTCCCTCCAGGCGAGAGCAATGCCAGCTTCTGCACCATGCGGGGGCTCTCCCACTGCCATCAGCCTGCTGGTCGGTGCGTGCCCCGGGTGGGCACTGAGGTACCCACCTATAACTGAAGCGGGCTCTGGGGAATGGGGTCCCTGGTGACAAAATAGGGTTGGGTAGGGGAGCTGTTGCAATGTGTGCTATAATTCACCACTTATAGTATACAATAAAACCATAACTCAAAGCTCTACCAGTTATGACGTCAGTGATGACATCTATTGGTTGTTTTAACCAGTGTTCTTTGTCACACAAAGGCCCTAATTACGATGGTGGTCAGTGGACCGCCAACCACCATTGTTTCAGGAAGAAACCATCCGACAACGAGTCGTCAGTCCTGCGCCCCCCGCTTAATTAGGATACGACTGCCGTGTGGCGGTCATAAAATGCTTTTTTCTACTGCGACTTTTGCCGCGGCCCAAGAAAAGGGCTGAAGCACAACCTGCAGTAGAAAAAGGCACTTTTCAAACATCCATGCACAGTGTGCCTGGCACCATATGGTGCCTGTCACAGGGTGCAATGTTGTGTGGCGGGGCACCACATACGCCCCACTGGCCACTTAGCAGTGGCCCACGGAGCCCCTGCTTGGGGCCCACAAAGTCCATTTCCGTCTGCCTTTTCATGGCAGTGGGATCACCATGAAAAGGCAGTTGGAAAGGGACATCATAATCCCTATGGCGGTGCCTGCGCAGGCACCGCTCCTACCTCCTCCGCAATTGGCTCCTTGAGCCTGTCGGTCTTTCCCTCCTTCGTTATCACTCTGACCACCTGCATCGTAATGCGGCGGTCGTACCGATGCCCTGTATGACGGGCGGACCGCCACCGACAGCCTGTCAGTAGGCCTTGTGTGAAGTGCATTAGGTTGCACCATTCGTGCGGATTTTTAGCGCCGGGTGTTTGTCCCGGGCTGGAAAATCAGTTGAAACGGCACCATGCGCAATGCAAGCGGGCGCTGCTTCTTTCTGCCGCTCAAGTAGATGTTCTACTAAAGCGGCAGCTTCCTCAACACGAACGGAAGGTTTCTCAATTCGAGCTGTCGCGACCATCTGTGGCCACCCGCATTGAGAAATCTTGCTAGGAGGTGGTCTAGCGCTGTATTTTTCTCGCTCGCCAACTTAACGCTGGTGAGAGGAAGCAAGGAAAAAGCTCAACAGAACTCTGTGTACATCGCGGAGTGCGGAAAACGCCGCGAACGGAGCACACTTCACCGCCCAGGCCAACCTGTCGGTGGCAGTCTGCCCGACATCATAATGAGGGCCTACGTTTGAAAAAACTACTGAATAGATTTACGCTGTATATGTAAGTTGTGTTGGTGTATGATGATGGCTTTGTAGCTATATGATGATATGCATGTTAGTGTACGGTAGCAGCTTTGTTTCAGCTTTAATTTTGGTAGCGTGACCCGATGATGATAGCTGTGTGGCATTTGGAGGGGGGTTTGTATCCATCTGATGTTGTGTGTGGGGTTGTAGGTTGTGGTGCGTTGTGTGGGGTGTATAATGCTGCTTGTGTTGCGTTTGATAGTAGATGTGTGAGTGTGCGATAGTGGCTTTATTGGTGGCTAAGTGGGCACAGGTTGATAGTAATGTGGCCATATTTAATAGTGCTTGTGTGGCCATATGATTTTAGGTGTATGGATATATAAGGTGGGTGTACGGCTTTAAAGGTGTGATGGCATATAATAGCTAGTGTTTACAGCGGTTGAGAGGACATATGAGGGTGAGTGTGTGGTTGTATAATGGAAGATGTGTGGACCTGTGAGTGGTCATCTCATGATGGTGTGTTGGTGTATGTGTATGTTTTGGCACTGCGTGTTGTATGATGGCGCATGTGTAAATATTTGATTGTGTGTGTGATTGCATATGATGTTAGTTGTTTTGATTTATGCTGTATGGGGTTATGTATGATGGTAGTGGGGTGGTGCTTTGATATGGGTTTGTGATGGGGTGTGGTTGTGTGATAGTCAGTGCATTGTTATATGAGTTGGGTTTGTTGCGTGCATCTGAAGTACTGATAGGTCTAAAGCTAAGCCAAGACTTTTATTTAGTTGTATAGAACTTAATAACAGTTTCCTTGAAGAAAAATGAGCACATCAATGATGTCACAAGTAATGACATATTATCAGTGGTATCATTTGAGATGTCACCAGTGTTGTCGTAAATGATATCATTGCAGATGTCATCAGTGATGGCATGTGTGAGGTCATGAGCAGTACATGATGGGGTGCACGTTATGGTTAGTACAGCGAACCATACTTGATGTATTTCAGGGTATTTCAGGTTTTACAATGGAACTAAAATGTAACTTTAACTCTGGTTTTGCGTGAATTGTTGATGCATACAATTCGGCATGAAAAGGTTGATCTTATCTATAAGAATTTACTAAGCACTCAGTTAACAATCTTAGTAGAAGTTACCCGGTTAAGAGCAAAAAATTAAATGGACAGTAATTTGTAGTATGTTGTTATCTAGTGGAACGTTGACTCTGTGACTCTTTCTCGACTATTGTTGTTATTATTATTATTATTATTATTATTATTATTATTAATAATAATGATTATTATTATTATAATAATTCAGTTATTCTTGTTACTAATAATACTAATAATGACGGTGGTACTCACAATAATATGCTGTTATCACTATAATTATTAGCAGTATTATCATTGTTAGTGTTATTATTATTAATAATAATAATAATGATTATTATTATACTAATGCGGTTATTATTGTTACTAATAATACTCATAATGGCGGTGGTACTCACAATAATATGTTGTTATCACTATAGCTATTATTCATTTTTTTAACGTCAATACTACTAAGAATGACAGTGCTACTAATATGCTGTTGTTACTCTCATTATTAGCAGGAGTAGAAATGATATTATTAATGCTATAATTATTGTAAACCCTTAGCTCCGTACAGTCGCCGGGCCAACCAGGGTCATAGCATGTTCAGCAGAAGCGATGCGCTGCCATGCGCTGCCAGCAGAGGGCGGTGTCTGAGACCTCCGCTCTGATAGCATGTTCAGCAGAAGCGATGCGTTGCCAGCAGAGGATGGTGTCGGAGATCTCCGCTCTGATAGCATGTTCAGCAGAAGCGATGTGCTGCCAGCAGAGGGCGGTGTCTGAGATCTCCGCTCTGATAGCATGTTCAGCAGAAGCGATGCCATGCCATGCGCTGCCAGCAGAGGGGGGTGTCTGAGATCTCCGCTCTGATAGCATGATCAGCAGAAGCGCTGCGCTGCCATGCGCTGCCAGCAGAGGGCGATGTCGGAGATCTCCGCTCTGATAGCATGTTCAGCAGAAGCGATGCGCTGCCAGCAGAGGGTGGTGTCTGAGATCTCCGCTCTGATAGCATGTTCAGCAGAAGCGATGCGCTGCCTTGCGCTGCCAGCAGAGGGCGGTGTCGGAGATCGCTGCTCTGATAGCATGTTCAGCAGAAGCAATGCGCTGCCATGCGCTGCCAGCAGAGGGCGGTGTCTGAGATCTCCGCTCTGATAGCATGTTCAGCAGAAGCGAGGTGCTGCCATGCGCTGCCAGCAGAGGGCGATGTTGGAGATCTCCGCTCTGATAGCATGTTCAGCAGAAGCGATGTGCTGCCAGAAGAGGGCTGTGTCTGAGATTTCCGCTCTGATAGCATGTTCAGCAGAAGCGATGCGCTGCCAGCAGAGGGCGGTGTCTGAGATCTCCGCTCTGATAGCATGTTCAGCAGATGCGCTGCGCTGCCATGTGCTGCCAGCAGAGGGCGATGTCGGCGATCACAGCTCTCTTGCTGCTCCAGGCACCGCCCGCTGCCTTTGGGCCAACCAGGGTCATAGCATGTTCAGCAGAAGCGATGCGCTGCCATGCGCTGCCAGCAGAGGGCGGTGTCTGAGATCTCCGCTCTGATAGCATGTTCAGCAGAAGCGATGCGCTGCCAGCAGAGGGCGGTGTCTGAGATCTCCGCTCTGATAGCATGTTCAGCAGAAGCGATGCGTTGCCATGTGCTGCCAGCAGAGGGCGGTGTCTGAGATCTCCGCTCTGATAGCATGTTCAGCAGAAGCGATGCGCTGCCATGGCTGCCAGCAGAGGGCGGTGTCTGAGATCTCCGCTCTGATAGCATGTTCAGTAACAGACTACAGGAGGTAGCCCATAAACCCTAAAGAGACCAGGGCAATAATGTGTAACAAACAACAATGTCTCAAGGGTATTGTTTCAAAGGACAAATATACAAACATATGTGATCACAAAATTAATCTATACAGGATTGAATCCAAAGGGAAAAGAAACCAGGGAGACATTTCATGTAAGCATAGAATATATTTCATGTAATATACATGTTGGACATATTAACTTCATATGTTCAAGCACATGGGTCAGTAGCACTGCGTTACATTTAATGACATGTAACCAACAAAATACTGTGCACAAGTGCTCGTGAAGTGTAATAACGGCACAAGTGACAAGGTATATACAGTGAGAAAGGTGGGCGCAGCAAGAGGTGAGATAAAAAACCACGATTTATAAATTCAGAATACCACAACAGTAAATGACAAGAGAGATCAATTAAATTGTGTGGGGTATCCGTGGGTAGGGACGCCAGGAGTTTCACTGTGGGAGTCGACGGCGTTTAGGCCTGCACAAGTCTTTGGCCATCATCAGGACCAGGTTACATTAGTTCAATTGCAGTGCTAGGAATAGAAGAATAAATATGGAGGGCTCCGTATGCTCAGTGGACCCAAAAGGGGACAGATAGATTCAACTAAGAATAAAGGAATAGAGATGGAGCCCTGATAGAATCAAGGTTTAAAAAAGAGGAAAACGCTGCTAAAAATTCGCGTGTCTAGGCTCCTGAAGGAAAGAAGAAAAGTGGGGAAAGCGCTTAAAAGGTAATGAGTTGAACTCACTCGTAGTATCCAAGAGGAATATATCCCTGAATAGTGCTTGGACCGGTGAGAATGCTGCTCGGGAGCTTCGATTTCAAGAAGATCTGTGAAGATGAAAGGGCATTCAATATGACGAAGGGGGAATGAGCGTGCGTGTAGGGGTTAAGTCAGGCGATGACTGGATGTAGGGGTCAACATGTAGATTGGATAATAAATTAGCATGAGCAGGTGCAGCGAGTACCTTGAGGCTAGAGGGCGCAAAAATAACCTCTCAGTTATGAAACAATTTTAGTCATAAGGGCATCGCTGAGACAAAACAATGGGGAAAACGGGGAGTGTGTGTCAAGGTTACCACTAAAGCGATGTGCTGCCAGCAGAGGGCGGTGTCTGAGATCTCCGCTCTGATAGCATGTTCAGCAGAAGCGATGCGCTGCCATGCGCTGCCAGCAGAGGGCGATGTCGGCGATCATAGCTCTCTGGCTGCTCCAGGCACCGCCCCGCTGCCCACAGGTGCCCGAGAGGGTTCACCCCTGCTGGCAGCCTAGATCACTTTAAAATAGCGCCCCAGGGAGAATAGCGTTACACTGCACTTACTGTGAAGGATTAACGGAAATATGTACAGAGGACGAGCCGGTGCAACAGCGAAGCATGGTAAAAGGCAGAGGACACTTACACTAGCAGAGTCATCTTTCAGTTCACAGGTTGCAGATCGCGCTGGTATCTGAGCCCGGGCGGATGGTTTCCTAAGGGGAAACCCCAGATGGATGCTCAGAGATGAATGAAAAGGGCTTCCCGCGGCCACCAGCTTCCCTGCTCTCGTTTGGGTCTGCAGATTGACTCCAATTATAACGTATGCTTTCCAGGCTTTACATTTTAGAAAGTGGTTTCACGGATGAGAAAGAAAATGCTGTTAGGCATTGCGAGTGCTTGCCCCAGCTTTTTACTCATTGATACAGTCATCCTGACCAGCCCCCAGTCATCTCTCTAGTCCTATCACTCATGGACCTTATGCTTCTCTTTGACGCTGTGCAGCGCTCAGCAGCCTTTAGGCTGGGTACGCCCTATAGAAATATCACATTTATGCTTTGACAAAAAATGCCACTGCACATAACGAGAACAGTGAGCACAGTCACGACACCATACCGAGCCCAGTCACATTCGATTCGGGTGGCCAGCCAGGAAGCTAACAGAAATTTCTCACCAACAAAGCTTGCTTTACATCGTTGATTTGGATATTGCATTAAAATATTTAATATAGGGAGCAAACCTGCACGAGGTCAGCATCTGTGTGATTCTGTGGCAATGAGAGGCAGCGCTGTCCAGTATATTTTGTTTAATCGGGTACCACTTGCTCTCTGGCGGAGTGACTGCTAAACAGGGCAGCTGTCCCTCCTCTACCGAGAGTGTAGAGATGGAAAAAAAAAAATATTCCCTCAACCCACTCTCGGCATCCTCTGCCTGTAGATAGCTCCTTTTACCGCCTCTCTTCTTCCTATATAGCTCCTCGAGGTACGTCTTCGTTTACATTTGTTGTGCTGATCCCTGACTTCAAAGAGTGACCAGAACTCACTTATTTCTTTTTGTAAATTATTGTGTTTCCCTTTCGGGCCTGCACGTCTCACTCTCCTGCTCACAGGTCGAAGGGACAGAGACTGCAGTGCTGCACTAGCCCAAGCAAACCAGGAATGTATTTTTTTTTGTGCCCTCCGCCCACCACTCTCGGTACATGCCAGCCACCACTGGTCTTTTCATGCAGCAACACAGCGTAGACAGGGGCGTAGGTTCAAGGGGGTGTTTGGGGTGTTACAACCCCCTAATAAATGTATTCTCAGGTAAATAGTTGGGTGCAGGCAGTGCTTTAAATGGGCCGGTACTGTCCGGTACAGAGTACCGGCACTTTTTTATTTTGAGAGGGAGAGTACCGGCACTTCTCAGAAACAAGCAGGTACTCTGGTACAGAGTACCTGCACTTTTATTTTCCATTTCGAGCACTGGCTGCAGGTGTTTTCAGTCGGGTATGGTGAGGTGTCTGTCGGATTTCACAAAGATTTTTTACATAAATGCAGACAAAAAAACACACAAAGGCTCTCCCTCTCTGCTTTGAAAGTCTTCAAAAATGTTGGTTATTTTGCAAAATATTGTGTTTTCTCCCACTTACTACCCCTACCAATCTACATTTGCCTCCCTTTCCACTGTACCTTTATCGTCTCTTATGTGCCCTGCTTGTCTTATAATTAGGATGACCAGGTGTCCCGAATTTGACAGGACAGTCCCAGTTTTTCACGAGCTGTCCCAGCAGATTTCGGGAATTGTAGCTCATGTCCCTGTTTTTAAACAGGGTCAACTGCAAAGAGCGGGAGGTGCGTTTTTCTGTTTTCTAAAGCAGGGATAGTTAGCAGCTGTTATAAGAAAGCAGTTTAATTTACATGCAAGGTATTTGCTTTAAAGATTGCATTTTATTTATTTTCTTAGTGCCTCTTCTGTAATTCTGTGTTGATGATAAGCGCTGTCCTTTTGTGCATTTGGTTGATGTAAAATTGTAGTCCTTCTTCTATTTTTGCTAAATGTCCCGGTTTTTGGTTTTAAGAATCTGGCCACCCTACCTATAATGTATTTTTACAGCATATGCCAGTGTGATTCTCAGAAAATCTGAAGCTCACACCCCACAATCATAGTGACCAAGCCACGCCCCTGAGTGTAGAGCACCAGCAGGACAGATCCCTGACCCACAGGTGCAGTTGTGAGTTTCACTCACACCCCTTCCTTTCTCTGTCAAATAAGGTGTTGGCAGCCAATGCCCCCAGGCTGATCAGCTACCATAGCAACATTCTCAGTTGGTCCTCTGATTTTACATTTTTGTGCAGGTAAATAAGATGAAACTGTGGGTGTGGCGATGCACACACCCGAATGCGGGTGACAACAGCAAATTGCGGGTGAGTTGACAGGTATGCCGTCGACAGTGTTATGTCATGTTTTAAGGTCCTTAGTAGGAAGCAGGAGTTTGAGGGGAGACAGAGTGCTTGCCCCAGTCCATTGAAAAGTACTTCATATATGCACTCACAGTCCCTCCCACATACATGTGACTGAAAGGGGCAGCAGAAATTGTTGTGATACTTTTGAGCCTGAATGCTGTACAACAATTGATGGTCTTCATCTTCTGCTTCTTCCTGCGCAGAAGAACCAAGATACACCCCATCCTGCTCCTCATCTTCCTCACACCATGCAAACAGCTGCTCCCCGTCTGCGCTTCAACAAACCTTGGCAAAGTATCCAGCATGGCCGCTTACATGAAAATTGCAAGTGGACAGTCCTTGGGGCACGTACCTTGCAGCTGGCTCGCACACCTAAAACAGCCTCCTCTATTCCTTCATCTCCATCCCCTCGTGATCTTGTGACACCTTTCTTACCACCATCTTCACATATCAGATTTCTGGAACTATCATTTCCTGTTTGCAATTCACACAGAGTGATTCCTCTCACACCGGAGCTTTTGTATAGTGTCCTCAGGAGCGGCTCGTGCAGGTAAGAACGGTGGGGCCGGGTGGTGGGGGGGATCTTTGACAGACGACGCAGAGCAAAAATTAATTCTTTATTTAATTTTCCCTTGTGGTTGTCTGTCGAATCCCCCTCCCGAACCCGGTCCGCCGCCCCACCGATCTTACCTGCACGGACCGCTCCTGAGTGTTCTAAACAACTCACATGACAACACAATATTTTTTCTATCATCAATTTCCGGTTCAAAAGGAGAGTTCTTTGTAACCCTGAGTCTCTCATGAGCCTTTTTGGTGAAACCCAAGACTAAATTGCTATCAAATCTGCAATTGAAAAGGAAGTGTTTTTTTTTTTAGAGTTTAGTTTTGTGTATGGTTACATTGTACTATTTGTGTTCCATTAGGTTTTGGAGACGGAACCTCAATTGTCTTCTAAGACATTCAGACGTGACATGATATGTTGTTTGTAATTGAGTCGGGGGTGTTATTTTTTTTAATTAACTTTTTGTTTGGAGAATTTTTTTTAACTATCACTTTTTCTGCCTTTTTCATTTGGAAAGTGCTTGCTCTTTGGGTGCTTTAGCCTGGCATAAAGACACAGTGCTATTCATTGATTGCCCTTGTGTGTTCATTTGTTCTATTTTGTTATCATGACAAGATGCAGTTCGATTTATGGCTTTTTCAGTCATAAAGAAAACACCAACACAGGCTTTCTTAAAGGCACAACAAAAATACTGGGCCTTGGTGTAAGTATCTTATAGGCAATATTTTGGTGTGTATGTCTTTTAAGTTCATGCCATATTAATAAGCCGAGTTCATCTTCTGACTCCTTTTTGCAACTCTCTTCTTTAAGAGTGCAGATCAGCTCTGCTAATGCAGTCTGTTGAGTGTTGGGCTGGCTTTACAGGAAGACTGGCTCTCTGGCACTGCCACGTGATCCAGCTTAAAATGACAAATCTTTTGGCTCTTTTAAATTTCGTCATGTCAAAGCTCATAGGACCCAAAGCGAGGCCCACACACTGACCCTCTCAAGCTAGCCCATCAGGCATTGCCAGACAGCCGGACTGCCTAAAAGGTCAGTCCAACACTGAACCTTTTCATCAGCGGGGCACAGCTGCTGGTTTCCATATTGTTGCTTCAATATGGGATTTTCTTTCTGAAATACCTGTGGTAGCCCCACAAAGATGCCCAACTATTACCAAACCCTTCCCCTAACAAAATGTCAGATCTATTGGTTTTTCCAGCTTCTTTCTGGCTGCAGTGTCTTTGTTACTGCAGATTCTCTGACTCTCTTAACCTCCCTTGGTGGGAGCCTCTCCAGAGCAGCTCCCAGGCTCCTTTTTCAACAACGGGACCAAAGTCTCTCTAGACTGTAGGCTACTTTCAATCTCCGAATAGCAGCTTGTAGCTACATTGCAGCTGTTTCTGATTTCCTAGAGCGGCTAATTCTTATCATGTTCTTCAGCTGTTGGGTAGATCATGGCGCTCGTGGGATGCTAGCCGCTTCTTCTCATCGCCTGCTTCTTGTTACTTCTCTCAGTCACACTGGTTCACTACATCCTCTTCTTGCCTCTTTAGCCATGAAGGTTGCAAGCTGTAAGTGATGACTCAAGACTAGAGCAAGTTTTTTGCAGCTAGTACATCATCAACTTATACAATAAGGGTATCAGTCAGTGCTTAATTTGAGCCGGTGGTTGCAGGTGGTGGGCCCTGGCACTTGTGTTTGGGTACGCAGGGTTATTTTTTATCATCAGACTTCGACTGTAGCAAGAGAGAGATATTGATGGTGAGATGCAGTGCATGGATTGAGTGGTTGAAAGGGGGTGTCCTAGGGAAACCCACTGGCTCGGGAGTGGAGATCACATTGCGTGCAAGGGGATGAACAGCACACAGCCCTGATGGCTGCAGACGTGAGTCTCACTTGAGCTGGTGAAACGTAATAGATAATTAACATTGAGATTTGAGAACATGAAAACTTTATTACATATCCTTTTGCTTACAAACATGCGTTTCTGCTCCTCTGGTTAATTTTTTGACTTGCAATTTTAGCCAGATTTTCCTAATTGTCACTTTAGAAACACATTCTGACTTAGGTTAGCAGACCACAGCTTTGAAACCTAAGATCAGTCATTCAATATGACTCTCGTCAATCAACCATAAATGTTTATGGTTGAAAAAAAATTAGAGTTGATTTTAAGAAATCCTTGTTAAAAATTATAAACCTTAAGCCTCACGTTTTCTAAATACCCTTTGCTACTTCAATGTTGCCATTTTATTATGCTGAATGCCAAATGTGTTACTAATAACTAACTCAATAATATTCATTTTATTGATCTAAGTAGGATGAAGAGCTGAGTATTCCCTGCCGGAATTGCTGTTGACGTAGTTCTTCGTAGCAAAATCCCATCTCTAGGTCCTTTGTACAGTCACTGTTGCTGCTGGTAATGATCACATTGGCTATCTACCCTGTAAGCCGAAATGTCTGAATTGTCACCAGAAGAAGTGTGCGTCAATAAAAAAAAGTACATGCCTCAGTGAGGGGAGATCCAATAATTACTCACCAGGTGACTTGAAACTCTGACAACTTTGGCATACCAAACAGAAAGTACATCACGTTTTATTTAAGAACAAAAATGACAACAGATTTGGATTATGGATTTGCATACCGGATAGAGGCATCCTGGTATACTCCTTTGCGGAAAAAGCTCCATATTGATAGACCAATAAGTTAGCCTAAGAGAGAAGGTGGCGACCAGTTCAATGAGCAAGCGTGTACTGGCCGAGAGAGAACAAACCCCCTCGTGTATGTTGGAAAAAAAGAAGATATACTGGTTTAGTCCTGAAGAAGGTGGTCACCAATCATTTATTCCACAAAAAGAGTGTGTAGACCATCTATTGAGTCCCCTGGCTATGACCAGGGCTACTGGAATTATGTGATTTTGCGGCTGTGGCAATTTTTGCATAATTATAGATTTGCCGCATTTGCCACCAGCGGCGACACCTCCGCTAAGGTGGAGGAGCGTCGTCCCACAAGAAAAATAAAATGATAATAACAGCATGTTATTATCATTTTCTTTTCCCTAGCGGCTTTCTAGGTGCGGTGCGGGGCCGGGCTGGGCTGGCCAGAGCACTGCAGGGGGGGGAGTGGTGGCACTCTCCCAGTGCACATGACGGTTTGGCCGGCCGTCTTGGGACAGCCAAACAGTCATGCGCACTTTGCATGTTCTCCACCAGTTGTAATGCACAGCCTGGGTGGAGAACATGCACAGGCCCCTAGTCCCTGTCTGAGCACCGAAACATGGCGCTCAGACCAACCACAACGCTGCATGAAGGATGGAGGAGATGCGGCCGCCAGTAAGGTAAGTTTAATTTTCTTTTCTTTTTTTTTTTAAGCCCCCATCCTCACCCCACCATGGCTGCCCCTGTAGCAGCCACTATTGTTTGCCACATAATCCATCATCTGCCACATATTCTGCGGATTATAACAAAAACATCTTTTGTTTCTAGCTCAAATGGTTCAAAAGTTACTAAAAATGCAGCGACACATGGTGCCATGAGCTGAAAGGCCTGTTGCAAAGCTGGACTCATCTCCTTTTTGTTGCTTATTGCTATATTTGGGTATTAAAATGGTATTAATGAGATGCAACCAATGCCCAGACAATGTTACCAAATTAAAAAATGAGGACGTAATGCCATTACAAAATATACTGCATTAGGCCACATAATTTGGTTTTTCTTGCCGCATAATTTACTAAACCCTGCCACATAATTTGGCCCTCTTCTGCTGCATAATTCCAGTGGCCCTGCCTATGGCGCAACAATTGTAAGAAAAAGAAGTGAGCTCCATCTTGGGTCACGAGGAAAATCCTCTGGACTTACGGCTGGTTGTTTGATTATATATGAGTTTGTGTGAATGATATGAACGGAAGGTTGTATATTTGCATGGGGCTTGTAGTGACTGAATATTGTCTCTTATTGTATAAGATATGATTAATCAATTATGATTTTTGTTACATAATTAATAGTGGTAATGATGTCTTTTACATTAAAAAATGTGATGAAAGTGATAATATTCATAAGGAAGGAAATCAATGTATTAATAATACTGTTGGGTCAGTATACATTTTTTAGATAAAACCTGAGTAAGAAGCAACGCAGGTTAAGCGGAAATGTTACTTTTATTTGATTCATACAGTAAGTACACAGTTCCCTGAGGAGGGTTCTTTTATCACGTAGATAGAAAGAATCAGTGGCGCAGTTGTGCAGGGGTCGCTTGTGAAGGCCGCAGCACAAAAGCAGTGCGCCCTTCCCAGAGTGCTGCGGCGAACAGCATCACTTGAGCCCACAATGCAACGGGAGGCCAGAGCATGGGCGCCTGAGTCACGAGCTGAGGAACTCTCGACTCTGCGGGGATAATGCGTGTGACGCCGCGTCGTGTGACACGACACGTGTGGGCAGGGGCATTAAAATCCTAAAAATATTATCAGAGGAGAACACAAAATTATAGCGGAAAAGAATGTGCATAAAGGGCTCCTGGTGGTGAGCCGCACTCAGGATACCTACCACAGAGCAATCCTGCCTGCAGCCATTGTGTTTTTTCGCGGATTGGTACAGTAAGTGATTTTTTTAATGCTTTTCAGGGAATCCTGCTCACGCCTCCTCTGCCGAAGCGCCACTTCCCTCAAGGACGCACAGAGAAGGCTGGGTGTCAGTTCTATTCATTTCTTGCAGGCATAGAACGGTTTCCCTCAGTAATTCCCACAAGGCCTTTGACGGCCCTCCTCAGAATGCCTGGAAGCCATTTTGTTCCCTGTAATTGACAATGGAGATAAAAACAACAGCGGCAGAGATTTGAGTTAATCCAAATCCTGCTCCCTTGACATACAAAATGTTTTGTGAAGTAAAAAATACATATGTACATAGTATGTGAGAGGCATGTTTTCTGTGTAAATATACTTTTCCTATATTTTTAGCATTATAATATATCCACCTTGTCTTGCAGACCAATAGCAGTTAGTATGGATTCTGGATTTGCCATTTATTAACATTTCATGCAGTTTTTTGTTTATAAAGGAAGACACTGGAGGTTTGCCTTTAAAAAGAATTGTGGATTCTATCTTTTTTTTTTTTATCCAAAGGAATGCCTACCTGGCGGTTCGTAGCCAGGATGCACGCGGGGAAGAGTACCCCTGGTATTAGTGATATATTTTTTAAATTATTCAATGAGGAAATTATTTCGAAATACTAGATATGGCCTCCCTGTGCTCTTATTGATAAAGGATTGCAATTCTTTTTGATAAAGTATCCTTTCTTCTGCCCACTTTTCTGCAAATTTTCTAACGGATAAACAATTGTTCCCAACCAAATCTGTTTTGCCTGTCTAGAAATGTCTCACATTTGATTTTCTCTACCTGTCTCTCGTTTGTCTTCAAAAGTTGCTTATTTGCATAGATCCAATATTTGTCTCCATACATATTCATTTCTCTCTCCCTGCCCCTAGTTTGTTGCCAGATGTCACTGGTTTGTCTTCCTCTGCCCCTTTTTTTTCCACTTGTCCTCTGTTTGTGTACATTTGACACTTGTTTTCCACCAAATGTCCCTCGTTTCTCTTCATTTTCCAATGTTCATCTTCAATTTACCTCGCATTCATTCCCTATCTTTCCTTCTTCTCCACAACTTTTACGAGTATCTCACATTATTGTATGTTGGGTGATCATATTTCATGATTCAAATTGTTTGTCTTTTTGCATCAAGTTTATCCCTCCCAAATTTCCTCAAAGGAAAGGAGTCTATATTGGAAGTGCAACACGCATAGAAAGGGCTCCTTTGCAAGAGCCTGCAGATGCCAGAGAGTAGTTGGAGCGGTGGTGACGCCAAGGCTGGTTCTAATACAGTGTGATATGTAGTTGTGGTGGCCGGCTAGGGCACCACCAGCAGAATTACGAAATTGTCCTTTCAAGCAACAGATGTGGTCTCATCGTCAGCAGTGGGGGAGCAGGGAAATATCACTTTTATCACAATCATGGATTAGAATCAGCTGAGCTTATGAATGCTAATGATAGAGTACACCGCTAATTTCTGTTTCTTTGGTCGCTTTTCTGTATGGACCCTTGAGGGCCCAGTTCCCTCCTGGTCAGCACCTCCTTGTTCTGACGGTTGAGTGATTTCATGCTGAGTAAGTAAAATTACTTTGCGATGATTTGATCGATCCATGCTGATATTTTCTTGGTGTTTGCAAAGATGACCTTCATCAACTTCATAAATTACTTTTCATTGGAAGAGTCCATCAACTGTAGTTTCTTAGGAGGAAGAAACTGAAAACTCCACTTTGCAGGGAAGAATTATGGTGCCAAAGAGGTTTTGTTGAAACATGTCCTGGAAAAGCTTTTTTTGCTTTAAATTTAGCAGCAGGTTAGAAATGGCAAAGGTGACAAAACGTGTAACTCCGTGAAGATGTAAAGATTACCACCTTCACAAAACTTTGACATTACAATTATAATTTTGCACACCACTTGGTATTTTCTTCTAGGCTGCTGGTGTGGTGCAGGGGGCGGGTGGGGTTAGAGGCTCAGGTGAAGTAGAATTCTTTGTTCCCATACTGCCACGACAGTCCTGGATTGCACCACATTTCCACATTTTGGCTAAACGTTCTGTGTTGAAAAACTACACTTGTAAATGAATGCTTAAAGACTGGCAAAGCTGCTGTTTTCTCCATACCGTTAATTTCAGCTACCAGCAGGTCTCCTGTTAGAAATGGGATTTCTGGTTGGCTAGGGCCTGCGCCTAAGCCAGGCAGAAACCACCACTCTAGTCAGGGCAAGGGAATTACACGCTGAAGATAACCCCTGCTCACCACCTTGGTAGCTTGGCACAAGCAGTCAGGCTTATTCCAGAGGCAATGTGTAAAGCGTTTGCGCAACACACACACACAGCAGCGACACACTAGGCACACCACAGAAGTAAACTCCACACAAGGTTATATAAAAAATAGCCTTTGTATTACTCATAAACCACATTAGATCATAATCACAAAAGTACACTGTGCCACCTTGCACTAGGATATACTTTACAGGGGATTATATACAGGACAGGGCCAATCGGGCCACTGTCAGAACCATTAGAACAGGTAAGGAATAAAACAACCTGTAACCACTGGTACAGGCACTTAGCATAAACCTTAGGCATAAACACATTATGCATCAACACTGGGCATAAACACATTATGCATCATCACAAATAGGCATAAATCACATTTCGAAGTGTACCATAGGAACACTCCATAGGTGCAGACATCACCTTAGGGCCTTGCGCCCTACCAGCCCCTCAGGTGCTCACAGGCCAACTGGCCTTCCTCGGGGGCCCGTCTGGGACTTTCCCGCAATGCCCTATGTCCATCAAAAGTCAGGGCTCTAAATGGGGCGAGGGTGCAACTCACCCTGGTTTCTCTGATGCCAAGAAGAAATGCCCCCGTCGTTGCAGCTGCCCGCAACCTCGCGGTGCAGCTGTGAAAACTGGCCTTACAAGCCCCACTCACCAGGGCTCTCCTCCAGTTGTGGTAGTTACCCGCGATCTGGCGGTGTAGCTGAAAACCAAGGCAGGCACCAACAGTGCCTTGGAAACCCCTCCTTCCCGGGGCTCCTCTTTTAGGGAACTCGCGCTAGTCCCCGCCGGTACCACCAGTGTTCTCCCTTCAGCCCCACTCACCGGGACTTCTCCTTCTTCCCCGGGCCACTCCCGAAATAGGGCGGGTGCGTGCCGGGTCGTCCTGCGGCTTCTCCGCTTTCGACTATGGGCACCTGGGACACGCGCAGGACTTCTGCCGGGAGCCCGCAAGGCTCCGGTCCTCTTTAGTGCCGGTGTCGTCCCCACCACAGGATCAGTCACACACGGGGCTCTGCTCGACCACGGGAGCCCCGCCTACAACCAGGCACTAACTCTGCCTGACTTCTGGCGGCCTCTCCTATTGGTTTGCCGCGTACAGCAATGGCCCCGCCCACAACCAGGCAAGCCGCCTGACTTCCTGTTGGCGGTCTCTCCTTCTTGCAGGGCACAGCGCTCGTGAGCGTGAATGAAAGAAAAAGGAACGAGTGGCTCCCCGCGCTCCGGGTCTCTCACGGCAAGACACCACCAGGGGCAGACAGTGTTCCTCTCCTGCAATTATAGCAGGAAGGATAACAGCCCAGTCCTTCCTGGGCTCCAGACAGGAGCAGCACCTCGGGTAGAGCTGGGCACCGGCAGGCCAGCTCACAGGGCCCTCTGGCAGAGGGGCTGTCCTTGGTGGCGGTTCCTCCTGGCGCCCAGCAGCCCTTCCGTCACACAGCTCCAAGCAGGTACCTCCTACATGGGGTCACAGTCCCAATATTTATATTAGCCAGGTCTTTGTTGTGCCCTGGCACAGGGCTTGGGGATCCAGCCCCAACCAGTTCTGGGGGGCACTCAATATCTTATTTACAGTGCACAACAGCAGTCCTCTTTGATAGAGTAGGTCCTGGCCCCAGACACACCACAGGGGGGCGGAGCCAGCATTGTCCCAGGTAGGCACAGACCTACTCAGGGTCAGGGGCTACTCCTCCCACTTCTCCAAATGCAGATCTGCCTATTCAGCCTAGTGCTGACTCACCCAGCCCCTCTGGAGCCACGGCACCTCCCCAGTCTCTGTCACTCCAGAGCCAGACATGCAATACACATCAGGCAGGCACAAAGACACATAGCACACAGAAATGCCAACTTCTAAAAGTGGCATTTCTAAAATAGTGATAATAAATCTGCGAACACCATTACGCAGCATTTATTATTACTATTCCAAACATACCAAACTTGACCACGCTGCTCCTCTCATATCAGGAATTACCACTGAAACACTTATCAGGGAATCCCCAATGCATTCCTATGAGAGGGCAGCCTCACAGCAGTGTTAAACCAAAATGGCTGTTTGTCACTACCAGGACACATGTCCTACCTTTTACCTACAATGCACCCTGCCCATAGGGCTAGCTAGGGCCTACCTTAGGGGTGACTGATATGCAGAAAAAGGGGGGTCACAGACGTGGTACCCACTTTATGTGCCACGTCACAGCGGCAGTAAACTACGCGCACAGGCCCTGCAATGGCAGAGGCCTGAGACAGGTTTGAAAGGCTACTTTGGTGGGTGGCGCAATCAGCGCTGCAAGCCCACCAGTAGCATTTAATTTACTGGCCTCGGGTATCTGAGATACCACTTTACAAGGGACTGACAGGTAAATTAAATACGCCAAACAGGTGTAGACCAATCTTACCATGTTTACCACCAAGAGCACACACACTTTACCCTGGACAGCAGTGCTAAAGTGCCCAGAGTCCTAAAACCACCAACACCAGGTCAGAAAAAATACTAGGAGGAAGGCAAAAAGTTCAGGGATGACCCTGCAAAAAGGGCCAAGTCCAACATCTCCCTACATAAAATCTGTATGTAATTGTATGTTCTGACCCTGATCTTTGTGGGGGTGCAGCCTCGCCCTATAAGCGGAGTGCCATTGAATCACAACATGCAGGCCACGCTAGATTTTTCCTTACAGCATAAGCTGTATGTGACGAGAACGTCAGTGAAGGTTGTTGACCGGGGTGTAGCTATCATTAGTGCAGGCTCTGCGGTGGCACACTGACATCAAGGTGTAAGGAGACCATTGCACCCCAATTATGGCTTTTACCACCCCCCAGGCAATAAGGGGACATACATTTTCCTTGTTTGTATTAGAGCTCATGGCACTCTTGCTACACCACTGGATGTAGGTACAGTCTGTGAATGGGCAGTAGGGATGTCAGCAGTGGTCGAAGTGCATATAAAAAAAGTATGTGAACTGTGATGCTGCACACAATGGGGGCGGGATGAGTGAGCCAAGGGGCTTGGTCAAAGGCGTGGCTAAAAAAACAACATTTTCTACAACTTTTTTCGGTCTTTCACCGTCTGTTACCTACATTTAAAATACCTCACAGCTTCAATGAAAATTAACTGCAAGTTAAGTTAATCAGTGGAAATGCACTATCATACATTATAAAACCCCTATTATCTAATGCACAGCACCAGAGAGCCACAGACTTGAATCCTGGTTGGTGCAGTGGAGAATAGTGCTTTCTGTATGTTTAGTGCTACAAGGTCCCAGTTTGTGACAAAAAGCACTGTGAATGTGTAAGTCATTATTTTAAACTTGCATTACACACAGTATAAGATAGGCTGCTACAAAATGCGCAAAAGGTTCAAGATTAAAAAAAGTGCTTCCAAAATATTGATTTTAGTAATACCCAGACTGTACGTAGTGCAATTTTTATAACTGCCTTCTAAAAGCGTACACTTTACAGCTTAGCTAATAGCCAGCTAGCTCCCTTACGATATCTCTCAAAAATGTGTGTCATCAGGAAGTTATTTTTTTTGTAACTGTCTTTTAAAAGCACTCACTTCACAGCTTAGCTGGTAGCTCTCTTACAATACCACTCACAAAAATAAATGTGTGTCATCAAGAAGTTTCAAGTGATTCCATCATTTAAAGCCAATACTGGCTTCCAAGCACCCTTTACATTTGCAGATTGACCAATTACACACACATATGCATTTCTTTCAGGAAAGCAGGCACCCTGGCAAGAAGGCTTGTTTAGCTGTCTGCCCCTCCCTCGGTTTCACAGCACAGGAGACTACCTGCATTTCAACTGTCGGAATTAACCGCCCGTGGATGGATGTCTTTTCACAAAAAGTAGGGGAACTGTTTTTCTAAATTTTTTAATGTATGGGCATTTTGTGCCCCTCAGATCCCCCCCAGTTTGAACACTGAATATCAGAAACCTTTGTGGGTCCGTGGACCAACATTTTTGACGGGCCCCTCGTGGTATATGATCGAATGACCGGCCCAGAATTAAGAAGACGTGTAATCTGGGGAAAGAGAAAACACAGTATTTGGCTCCACCAGATAGACGTCAGGGAAACTTTCTAGGCTTAAAGGCAACCAAGTTCTAGTAAATAAAGGCGGCTGTCCATGACAGCTTCTAGGTTGTAAAGAGAGAGGCATTAAATTGTGAATATTATCCATTTCACACTTTTTTCTCAAAATTTGTGAAGAGTTTTACAAATCTTTACAAGCATTAAAAAGTTCTCAAGGGTTGTGGAGGTTTAAACAACGTTGTGGAAAAAAATAAACCAGCAAAAGGTTTGCTTGAAAATACTTCTTCCAAAAGCATTTTTAGTCAGCGCATTCTCTCTTTGAGAAACAATTCTTTCCAAAAATCTTTTTTCATTGGAAGGCTCATCTGCAAGCAAAGTTTTTATGAAGTTGGCAAAATGAGAAGTTTGACAACCCCACAAAACATTTGTTTTGAACAGAGTTCCATAGTACAGTACAGCAAAGCAGGACTGTGGCAAACAAGACTTTTGTTTCAGCCCCTCTGGGCTAAACTTTTTGTGACTCAAGCAGTTGATCCTGCATAGCTCTCTGAATTTTGTTCTTTGGGTCAGTCCTTTGGCTGGGCTTGTTCGAAGAGCACCGTGCGGGTAGTGACCGTGTTAAGGACCTAGTAGCACCATACCAGCATTACCTAAGATGTTAAGAACGATAGTGAACTGTGACTGGAGTTTTTTTTTCAATCCTCATGATAACATCTTCTCAGGAATGTCACATAGGCACTCTTTTCAAGCTGGATGGATTTTGGTGAGGGTATGGCGAGGCCGGAATCTCCAATCCCAGCCGCTATCCCTGCACCTAAATCTGGGAATTGCAGGTTTTGTTCATGAAATGGGGATTAATCAGCTGGAACCTGTACTACATGTCCTTTTCCATAGTTTTTTCCAGATTTCGAGGAGTAATTTGCTAACATTTTCCACCTACTCACAGCAGGCAAAAGATGTCAGTGGGAGAGCGATGGGAGATGGTGGGTTGGGCAGGCCAGGACTGGAGAAAGGCTGGAGGAGTATTGACCTCTCCTCCTGTGGTTCTGCAGGGGTGTTATTGTTCTAGACCAGCATGGTATGGCTGTAGGTGGGAAGCTTCAGTCCAACTCTCCTTGGTAAGACTCCATTCTAAGATAGCCATCAACCACAAACTTCACCCCAAGATGGCCTGAAAACATTACCATCATTCCAGTATGTCCTTTTTTGAGGCCAGCCCTTTCCATCAATGTGGTTCCTTTTCTTAGATCAGCCCCTTCCTGACAGGGTGTTCCTGTTCTACTGGTATAAAGCTCTGATCAGTGTAACACTCCTCCAGCTTGCTCCTGCTGTTGGATTCTTCTCTCACGCTTTGCTCCAAGCCCCCAACTCCAGGTCCTCCTGTGCTCCAAATCAAAAAATTCAGCCTTGCAAAAATTGTCCAATAATTTTGTCCATATGCATTCAGACACTACTTTTCAAAAGGCATCCTGTCTGCTATCATTTCACACCCAGCACAGTGTGGCTTCCGGAAGGGGTCGCACTTTCATCAGAGCCTGAAACAAAGAGGTGATGGATTGACTCCTATGTCCAGCCATTGACAAATTGTGATGCCAAAGGGTTCCTCATCCCTCTGACTCCATTGACCGACAACTCAAGGTTTTGATGTCTACCATTTAACAGCAGCAAACTCAGATTCAGACTCTGCAGAATGAAAACACAATTTTTCTGCAAACCGTAGCCGCCGCACCTCCACCAGTGGAACCTCCTATATCCAGTTCAGAGTGCTCCACTTTCAATAGGGATCTTCTGAAGATGATAGAATCCCAGTATGCCTTCTTGGTTCAGTTTATTTTTCATTCAGTCCAGTTTCGCTTCGATCAATACAAAGTGAGCTCAGTTTTCTGGGCTACACCCCTCGTGGTTACTGATGATCCCTTTATGGATGATTATGCTGCCTTTTTGGTAATGTATAAACAGATGTTTGTTTGCAATATCATTGAAGATTCTGCAGAAAAAACACTTTTGTGATCTGTAAATCAGCCGGCAACAGAGACCATTTGGGTTTGAAAGGACCTAGGTGACGTTCCTCTGAAGTGGCCTTCAAGTACAAAGGATGGATTATCATAATTGCTCATCCTGCTTCCTTGAGAGAATTGACTGACCTATTCTTGTAGATAGAGCACAAAATCAGTGAAAGAAAAAAAAAAGCAAATAAAGTGCCCTCTCAGAACACCTGGATTAACAATAACTACCAGCTAAAGTCTTTGGCCTTCCTGCCACTTCACCTCAAGAACCCGTAGAAACAGGAATCACTAGGGTAATTCTATAGGTTGAAGAACATGCTTGTAAAAGAAGTTTACAGCTTTGTTTTTATTGTAGTCAGACATGTCAAACCACTCAGAGAACATGTTAGGCAAGACCATGTCAATGTTACTGGTACTTCCACACCACTCTTTTCTTAGTGTGCATATTCAACTGGGGTGCTGTTTGCAAGTACCAGCACTTCTGAACTCAGAAACTACTGGCATGTATAGAGAACACTGCTTGGTGACAAAAGTCATTCCTACTGTAACAAAAGTGTAGATTTGGTTCACAGAGTACAGTGTTGACCTCAGGTCCCATAAATGTCTAAACAAGGCACAAGTAAATAGTTTCATTGGATGCCATTGCCACACCCAATCACCATGTGATATTTGGATTGCCTTGACTTGTACTCTACAACCTATATATGTATTCGGTGCCCAGGACAATAATAATAAGTGTCTCCTTCTGTTATAAGCATTGTAGGTTGCCGTTTGGTTATTGGTCACACCCAAATCTACTAAAGAAGAAAGGAGATCTGCCTCTGGACATGATATCCCTGGGTCACTTCTCCTAAGGCCAATCAGCTGGTTAACATGATACCGCAGGAGGTGAAGCCTTCAGAAGTCTTGTCTAGCATTTCCTCAGGAGTTTGATGGTGACAAGGGAACAGCAGTGCTCTTACCAGAGGCAGATTTCCAAAGAGTGGGTATACTGTTATGGTTCTGGATCTGCAACATGCACTGCTGTAAACAGTAAGCTACACTCCATCTCTTCTTAGAGAGACTCTTCCAAGATGGCCACCAAACACAGACTCCAAGATGGCGACCAAATGTCACCACCATTCCAGCATGTTTCGGAGACCAGCCCTTCTCTAAGAGCTGCTTTCTGTTCTACAGTATATAAAGATCATATGATGACTGCACCAGTGCATCACAACTCCTCCAGCTTGTCTCTTCTGATTGGATGGATTCTTCACCACTGCTCTCTTTCCAGCTTTAGCAAACGGTGGTGCTCCAGTCCTGGAACCTACAGTTCTGCTCCAGTCCTGTTAGCTCCAGCTTCAGCTCTGCTTCAGTCCTTCCAGCTCCAGGTCTGGTCCGGTCTTAGTTTTACCCGGTGCAAAACTGCAGCCTTGAAATATTTTTATACAATCAGGACCCAGCATTTTGGAGGGTTTTTTGTACCTCTGAGCTTTTCCATCCTTGCGCTAATTACCAGAGGGCATCCTAACTGTAAACCATGTTACTCTCAGTACAGGCAATGTGACGTCTAGAAGAGGGTCGCCCTTCCCTCAGAGCTGCTAATAAAGAGGTGATGGATAGATCCCTTCATCCAAGGGGCTAGATGTACTAAGGATTTTAAAGGACGCAAACAGTCCACGTCTTGCATTTGGAACCATTAGCATGCTTCTTCTCAGGTACTAATCCTTTTTAGGAGTCCAAAAATGTTGGATGCCAATTCTGTACCTGGAAGGTGCGTGCTTGAGGTGTCCTTTTCAAATACTGAATTTGTATTTAATGTATTAATTTTTTGTGACCAAAAACCAGTCAGAAAACATTGATACTCTACTGACACCTCAAAGAAGGGAGGGGGCCCCCTTGGGTTCCTTTCCACCTTGTGAATGTAGAAACATATATTAAAAAACTCCAAACAAAAAATGTACACTTTTCTTTTTAAACAGTTTTGTTTCCTTCAAGGAAAATAGGCTGATTTAAAAATAAAAAATGTACTCTATTGAAAGGTAATTACAGACGTGGGTGTCCGCTGGCCCCAGCATGGCACCGCCCTTGTGATGGCCTGCAATCATAGTTAGTTGCAATTTGTTACATACCTCGATAATATTCATGAGATAGGTTGGATTATAAATTGGATTTTTAAGGACCGACCTATTAGTACATAGGTCGGTTCTTACAAATCTTTAGTGGTTGCAAAAATGCTGGTTGAAATTTGCAACTAGAATTTTGCAGCCAGATACACGTGCATCTTGCCCCAGGTTCTGTAAGTACTGGATAGACTGGCAGAGAGGGTTATGGGCACTTTCAGCTGACGGTAGATGTCGGTCTGTGGTTCTCTCAGTTTAAACTCCCTGAATGTTGTGTTTTTTCAGTGTGCAACCCTGCAAGCAACTTTTAGCAGTTGCTTTACGCTGTGGAGACAGTGCTTCTCAGAACATTTTTATTGTTGCAAAACGCAGACCTTTTAATCTCACTCTCTCTACTTCATTTGCCACCTTGTGGTAAAAAGAGAGTCTAAAAGTGAGCTACAAGCTGCAGAAGTCGTGTGATGAACATAAGGAGAGGTTAACACTTACACAGATCACTGCTAGACTGAAAGCATCCGGGCCTGTTAGTGAGCGGATGTGTGTGTAAGAGAGTGACAGAGTGAGGGATCGAGCCAGTGCCATGCACGTGTGGATGGTGATGCATACTGTGCTCTACAGGTTGGAGAAATTATTAACCCTGGGCGGGTAACTCCGCTCCGCCAGCGGAGTTTGCGGAGATTTGCCTACTCCGCGCTCCGTTGCGAATGCGGAGGTAGGTAAAACTCCGCCTCTGTGGCGGAGCGGAGTTAGCCGCTCCCTCCCCCCTCCCAAATTCTTTAAAAATGGTGGCAGAAACGCAGGTAAGTGCCTTTTTTTATAATTTTTAAAGAATTTGGGAGGGAGCGGAGCAAAGCGTAGCTCCCCGGAGTTTTTTTCAAACTCCGTGGAGCTAGGCATAGAGGCACTACGCCAGCTCCTCCCACCCTTAGAAATTATGCCATATTTCGGTGTAACTAAGGGCTATCAGCGCATTTTGTGATGGTGAAAGGTAGTGACTGCCTCACTAATTACAAATGCCATGCCTGCTTCTTGCCCATGATGTGCATGAATGCTCCTTTTTAGGTCAAGCCTAGACAGCGCTTGCACTGTCTCTCCGAGACATGCTGCATATTACAGCTCGTCCACTGCTTATCATTTGTTTACGTCAGTGTCCTTTAAAAATCCTTGTTAACATTGTAACTTTGTTTATGATTAAATATTTCTTTAGATGGTTTATGTGACATTTAAATTCTCTCTTTTGGACACATTGTAACATTCTGGAATGCCAAATGAGAGCAGGACTGTCACAGTGAGCAGAGAGCAGTGTGCCCGCCCCTCTCCCACCTCTCTTAGTGGGGGTTTTGGCAGTTAGGGGAGTGAGCAGTATAAGGCGGGGACCTGTAACTCCCTTCCCTAGAGTTCTGCTGAAAGAGATCCTCAGCTTAAACCCCAAAGTGTATCAACATGTCTCATTTACACTGAAAAGTCTATATTTTTAAGCCAACAATAGCTTTCCTTTAGATTTGTAACACAAAAAAATCTTCCACAGCAATGGAAGTTAATGGGGGGAGCACATTCCCCCTTTTCTTTTTCTAAAACCTCTAAAACGTCCTCCTATCTGTTCCCAAAAGTTGTCATGTGGGCCTACTTACCGCTAGATCTCTTCTTCACATGGATATTCGATTTTCCTGCCAATTTATGTGCCCTGGGATTCAGAGCACAGACGGTGTCAACCTTCAGCTAAGCATTTGAGTTCTCCCATGATATAGGCAATCAGCAGACACGTGTTTTCCCATGATACAGGCAATCAGCCGACACGTGTTTTGCTCTGTGGTATAGCACCACATAGCTTTCAAACCAATGCACTTCTGTAATCTGATATTAGTTTTTTTCTTTTTTGGCCAACTATATATGGTCAGGCTGGGGTCTCCTCTTCGTCACTGCAGTCTGATGGAATCTGACATCTCTGTCATTACAGCATCTTGTAGTCTTAAAAACTTCATTGCTTTGGAAAAAGCTCCTTGTTGCTTTTTGCCAGAGCGAAAGACGTGGGGTGTGATGCAAGGTCCTGAAACGTGGCCAGTCGCTGCAAATTAGGCTTGTGGAGCATTGTACATCATCGTAACCTGGTAACCTGGCTGTGCCCTAGACGCATCCCATCTTGGCTATTGATTTTCTCCGCTTCTTCAGCATCTCTTTTAATCACTGGTTATTACTTCAGACAGTTGTGTACATGTGATTGAATATTGATTGCTGTCTGTGCTGTGAAAGGATGTTTTAATGGTAGTCAAAGAATGTATTAAGACATCCCAGGCATTGACGGAAGGGCTAAAAAGCTTGTAACAAAGTCACAGAGCCAAGCTTCACCTATACCCTGGGACATCAGTTTACCCCCAGTTCAGGCAGGAGGAAGGAAAGGTGCACATTAGGGTGATAGCTGTAAAAGGAAATTAAAGTAATTGTGTTATTGTAATTCAAAAATATACACTAAAAAATTACAGCTAGCATTAATTGGAAAACGTGTTGCGAAACTAAGGCATAGAGTTGTATGCATGCCCTGCGATAAACCAATACCACCCACGCCCAATGCCTTCAGTATCTGCATGCCCAGTATTGTAGGATCTTGGCCAATGTGCATTATACTCTGCATAATGCACGTCTAGCCCTTGTAGGTCAGAATGTCAAGGGAAAAATATCGTCATCTATAAATACTGTGACCTAAATTTTGACTACAAAACATATACTCCAGATCCATGTACCTTAAAGCTATAAACATTGCCCAGGTACGTATCTATGCAGTTAAGAATAGCAAACCTAGGGCCAGATGTTCAACCCGCCAATTTGCGAGTCGCAAATTGTGTCGCATTTGTGACTCGAAATTTGCGACTCGCAAATTGGTATGCACAACAGTGTCTGAGACATTGTTTGCGATTTCCAATGGGGTCGCAAATTGCGAGGCTCATGAATATTCATGAGCAACCCGCAATTTGCGACCCCATTGGGAATGGCGTGCACTCCCAGGGATGGTGGCCTGCTGGGCTCAGCAGACCTCCATGTCTGGGACTGCTTTTAAATAAAGCAGTTTTTTTTCTTAAATGCAGCCCGTTTTCCTTAGAGAAAAACGGGATGCATTTGAAAAAAAATAAAATGAAACGTTTTCGTTTCATTTTTTAAGGGCAGGCAGTGGTCCCTGGGACCACTGCCTGCCCTTAAAAAATATTTTGGGGGCCAGTCACAAAGAGGAAGGGGTCATTGAGGACCCCTTCCCATTTGCAACTCTATTACCACCCTCTTGAAGAGGGTGGTAATTTGCGAGTGTTTTGCGACCGCAATTGCGGTCGCAAAATATTCATACATGGCTTTGCGGTCGCTATTAGGAAGGGAACGCCCCTTCCTAATAGCGACTCGCAATTCCTAAATAGCGAGTCGCAAATATATTGTGGCTCGCTATTTAGGAATTGTACATGGCCCTGTGTACTTTTGCATGCGCAAATGGGTCGCAAACCCGTTTGCGCATGCAATTTAGGGTCGTGCATCTGGCCCTCAGACTTACCAAAATCCTTACCGTCACAATATTTGTGTAGTCGATTTATCAGCATATTCTGCCCACTATAATCTGATGACAAGCCTATTCTAGCGATGAATACAGCAAATAGACAATCTTGGGGCTGCCTTAACAGGTTTTTTGGTTGGTTTGTCATGAAAGAGTCTCTTTTGAAAATCCCTTATTGGACACACTGTGCAGTGGGGGGGGGGGAGAACATGTGAGGCTGCAGACGTAATATGGCTATATTAGGACCTTAGAATAAACATGTGGAAAGTTCTGCAGCTCACCCTCCATGTTGTCTCAAGACCCTGCATTTAGTCATTTCACCTACCCTTCTATAGGGCTGCTAGAACAGAAGTTCCCGAGAATCCTCTCCACGTCATGCCTTACTGGGCGGTGTTTACATTTCCTATAATATGTGACTGGACATAGGTGGTCGAGCTTTAGGCCATGTTCGTCACAAGGTTTGGGGCATCCCTAAGAGACAGAAGTCATCCGGTGAAGCCAAGGCCAGATCTGCCACCTAAGTCCCCCAGTCATGTGGTGTCCCACAAAATGTTATGCTCCCACCTGTGATGTCCACTATATTCAGCTTGGATTGTTCGTCAACCGCCAGTTCAGTGACACAAAGATTTGAGTCCATCACCTCTAAGTGTGCGACATGACTGTACTGCGTCTTGACAAAACTGAATGTTTGATAAAACACAGCTGCTTAAAGGGCCCATTCAGTGACAGATGCAACAATACTTCTCAAAACCGCAGCTGACATCATCAAAACAAGCGACATTCTCGAATGCCTGGTATTGGTGATTGTTAGAGATGTGGGCCGTTCTTACACTGAGGAACTTCCATTTTTCTTCTGCACAGTGATGGCGATGAGGCTATGGTTTATAAAAGTTCTACATGAAAAAAACATTTAAAAAAAACAAACCTGTCTAGCCAGTTGGCCATGTTTTGCAAAAAAGACCCACGATTGGTAGTTTGATCACTTTTTCATTGCAAGGCTCTGCATGCTATTATTCAGGCTCTGTATTAACAGCCTGAGAAAAAGGAACCATGGGCCTGTTGTATTAAAGGACTTACACATTCTGTTGCTATGGAATAATGCATTTGACATAAAAGCCCCAAGTCTCTACAGCAAGGAGTAGGTTTTTAGTGAGTAGGTTTTTTTTTTAAATCATATTTGCCTAACTCCCCCACTAATCATAGCTGGGTCTACCCCTCGCCCCCCTTTCGGCCAGGCACGTTGTGGGGTGCCACAGGACGTGGACCCAACAAAGGAGGTGTTCTTCACCTAAAACTTGGGAATTACCCAGAGTTCACCACTTGGTAGTTACAGTTATAGTAAGGATTGTATTTCCCTTGGTTTACTTATATCTTTGACGAATCTTCATGAAAATTAAAAAAAAATTTTTTTTACCTCAGCTCCTAACTGAAAGTTTCAGGGGGATCCGTCAAGCGGGGGCCGAGAAAAGGTTAGGGAGCTCCCAAAACACGTTTTACCCATTCATTTTTTCATAGGAAATGTAGACACAGCCACAGCTCATACCGCTGAACGGATATACTCCAAATTTGGCAGAAAGCTCGATCTTGGTCCAGAAAAAGTGCTTTTTGTTATGTAGTGTAAATCCGTTTAGTAGTTTTTGAGCAATTAATGCTTTATGTTTTAAACGTACGTGCGCGAGCCAGGGCAACCCCAGGTTCTCCCGCAAGACTCTCTCAGGAGAACAGGGGTGCTGCACACAAAAAATTAGTTTGGCTTTAGGGAAAGCGGGTCCCTCTGGCACCCCTAACTTGCCACCTTATCTTTTAGGTTTTTTAATTTCCAGGATTCGAGGACTTGGTCTCCTGTGTCCTGTAGTGGCAGCTGCAATTTTTCTCTTTATGTTGCAGTCAGTTAATCAGAGTGCTAGGTCCCACGAATAGAAGCAAAGTGGCCAATGGGAAAACAAAGCCCCCTTGGCAAATCAGATCGCTCTATTATTTGAATTTGCATGTCCCTAGAAAAACCCAACCATCCAGATATTGATAAACTTTGAGCCTTCATTTCTCAAAATCTATAGCACGGATTCATACCAAGTCACAGAAAAAATGCTTTCTGGGTAAAGATCTAGCTTTCTGCCAACGTTATTCTAATTCGTTTAGCCGTTTTGGAAAGTGCATGAGGACATATCAATTTGCGAACCCTTTTTTAGCCTCCGCTTGATGGATCTCCGTGAAATGTTCAAGGAAGAAGCTGAGGTGGATGTACTTTATTTTTGGAAAATTTTGTGAAGATTCATCAAACGGTCCAAAAGTTTTTAGCAAACCAAAAATCTATTTCTTATGGTAATTAGGCCCTAAATATAACTACACAGTGGCGACCATATATATTGGAGTTGTCATGTAATCATGTAAAACTAATGTTTAAAATCCAAAGAACCACTGAAATTCACCAATTATACTTTATTGAGCTAACCTTAACTTGTGCCCCCACCATTCACTACTTATGACCTCACACATTAAATTACTCATGATATGTTAACTGACATCATTGATGACATCACTGATGACATCTCAAGTGACATCATTGATTACATCACTAATCACATCGCTGATGACATCATCCAAGCTACTGCTGCACAAACAGAAACAAAGCAGTACCTCAAACAAGTCTCATTCAGTATAGTAAAACTTACATGGTGCACACTTTAGCTAACAGTGAAGGTTTAAATGCAAGCAGTACTTCATTAAAGGAAGGTAGAGAATGAACGCAACTAGTGTAGGTTGCAGTCATTCATTTCAAATAGGCTATTCCTTAAATCAAAGGCCTCTTACTAAAAATATGTGATAAAAACAAATGATTCTCCTTACAATGCAGTATTCTCCTGTGAATTTCTGTGCAGGGTTGAATGTGGACAGAAAATAGGCCTGGGCACCAAAATAAAAGTGGCCCCATTAGTGAATCAGATAGCTAAAAAATGGCCCACATTTGTAAACTGAGGAAGTGTTCAACTTGTAAAGATATGCTGTGCGGGTGTTTTGCGAGGTATAGGAGCCTGCATCCATCTGTGCTTGCTGCAGGCAATATTTGTGGTAATATCATGGAAAACAACAGTAAACCAGACTCTAAAACAGCCAAACATGGGCACACACATTGACCTGTCAGACCAGGCCTTCAAGCAGGGACAGATCCTCCGTAATGGCAGAGAAGTGTCGCCCGAATGCCCAGAGCCAGCAGATGATAAATAAAATAATAATAACACAATGTAATTATAATTGTATTTATTGCTGTCTGAGCCACGCTTTAAGTATAGGGTGTGGCCAGGCATGGCATGGCAGGGAGGAGGAGTAGTGTCCACTTATAAGTGCGCATGTCAGTTTGGCCGGCCGTTTTAGGCCGGCCAAACAGACATGCGCACTTATGTTTCCCCAACCCAGCTGTGTTGCACAGCCGGGTTGGAGAAAAGCCACAGGCTCCCAGGCACTGCCTGAGCAGCAAACGAGGCCGCTCAGACCAATCCTGGTGCCACTCTCGTGCTAGGTATAGCTTGAGAGCAGCATCTGAATTGGGTGGGGAGGCTGTGCTTTATGGCCCATCCACTTCCGAGCCAGACGAGAGGAGCAACGAGGCGGCCAGCAGAGTCAGTGGGAGCAGCAGGTAGGTCTGCTTTTATTTTTATTTTAATCCCCAACCCCTCCCCGGCCGCCTTACCACTTTAGATAGGCGACGGCCGCCACTGCCTTCAAGCACTGCCAGATTGACCTATAGACCATTCTGACACTGCGTCTGCGTACATGCTGGCGTTAAAGAGTTTTCATGTAATGTCAGAGGCAATTTCTATAAAAACTGGACATTTATAAAGTGCAGATATTTATTTCCTGATCAGTGAAAATTCAGAGATATACATTGTTGTAGAATATATAGCATATGGGGGACTCACTCACAGATGGTTCAAATTACAGTATGATTACCAGTATTGTTAAAATGGTGCACACCGATATATTGTATTGTACCCCTGTGTGTGCTAGAAAATTCAATAAAGAAAGTTTGACAAAAAAATGGTGCATAGCATTCTGGTCATTTCAGGAATATATGTAGGGTGGTTTTACGAACTACGGAAGGTTGTCCATAGGGCCTGATAATACATGCCTTATTAATGGCTAATGCATAGAATTGAAGCAGTTCTCTTAAAATTCTATGTCAGATGAGGTATTTAGCAGGCATCTCATTAAGGTAAATACCCACCAAACACTGTTTTTGAACGCTATTCAAGGATTAATAACTTACTGATCTCATTAATTTCAACAGAATCATTACATTTCATATGCACCTCAATACCAGTAAAAGATTAGCATTATTTCTTCGTAGGCACACATTATGGGTGCCCTGCTTATTATCGAGCCCTTTAAAATCTGATACCACGGGGATCAGTATCTAAAAGACGCGATAATTATCGCCTGTTGAAATGAGGCATAACAAGCGGAATCAGTATTTAACACACCAAATTCCGCATGCTTTGCCTTTTTTATGGGCATTTTCCCCAGATAAACTAGGGCATGTTTGGCCTGCCAGAATATATCAGGGGAAACCTCTGAGTGTGTGATAATTGTCATACAGCTTGGAATTCCGTCCCCTGTGCAAACATGTTTGGGACCTGCCCTTTTTCTTGGCCCCCAATTGACTGATCAGCCCGAAATGTTCCAAGAAGGAGGTGAGGTGGGTGAACTTGTCTTTTTTCAAACGTTTGTGAAGATTTATCAAACAGTGCCAAAGTTATTAGCAAAAACGCTCTTCCTATGAAAACAGTACCTCCTGGCAAATCAAGTGCTGCTAGGGAATACTCTTTTTCTCATTACACAAAACTGGCTGTGACAAGTTGTGTGCTCAGCCAAAAGACTAGGGTGATGGCCTGGGCTCATTTAAATTGGTACATGCATGCAAATGGTTCTTTCTCTTCCACTGCTTCCTTGAAATGCTGAAACAGCATTACAGAGACAGTGGTGCACTGGCATATGCTGCCCAGAACCACTGCAGTATTCTGCTAGTCCGATAATAGATGGTGCATTCGGGCCATTAATGAATCACTTTGAAACTTTCTGCACTTTTGGTGGCAAGATGACCACACCACCCTCAGGAAGGGTTTATAAAATCCTGTTCCTTTGGCAGAGATCCACACAGCCCTCTCTGCTCATGAGGGACAATTTGTCTGCCATTACACGGGGGCACCTGACAGAAAGAGGGAAGCCAGCAGGAGACCAGGTCTCTTGGCCCGTTTCCCCACCTCAGCCAATGTGGGTTACATTTCTGTAAGGTACTTTTGCCTGCACCCAAATGGCTGATAGCACATTTTGAACAATTAGGGCTATGCCCTGGCACCATCGTAAAAGCTGATGCAGCTTTTCCTTGCAATAGATTTTTTCAATTGCCATGTTCCAGCATATCAGCTAAAACATTTGCCTATAATCAGGGTCTCTGCAATTATGCTATTCTACAGCCACAGCGTTTTCTGAATAGTTATAGATTTGCCACTTTAGTCACATAATCCATCATCAGCTGCATAATTTGTCTTTTCTTGCCACATAATCAAGTAAACCAAACTGCTTAATTTGGTCCTCAGATACTGTATAATTCCAGTATCCCAGCCTATAGTGTATTTACCCAATTTATTGTTGCGCACACACTAATTGGAAATTGTCATACATTTTTTTGCTGTTTTATATAACACAAACTCAACCTGAAGGTATTAGAGGGCTGTACATGAGCACCGGTTACATTATACAAAGACATTCATTTTCGGTAGACAATGGGAGGTACCGGGCCTGATTACGAGTTTGGTGGTCTTGTAGCAGGCCGCCACACAAGAAAAACCCATAGTCAGACTGCCTGCCGGATTATGAGTTTATCCTGTGCGGGTGGTCCTGCAGCAGCAGTCCTACGGTGGTGCGTATTTAAGGCACATGCGCTGCCGCCCCCGTTCTTGCATGGAAAAAAATGCACAATGTTGTGCATTTGTTTCCGTGCAGGAACAGGGGAGGCAAAACTACAGGGAGGGGCACAATATGTGCCCCCCTCCATTCACCTCCATGCACAGATGCGACGGGGAGCCCTGTTAGGGCCCCCCTGAGTTTCCTCATCACCTCCTTTTTCATGGCAGGCTCACAGCCATGAAAAGGAGGGCAGTGAGGAAACTCGTAATATGCTACGCGGTGCCGCCACGACACCGCCAGCATATTGCAGCCTCATAGGACTGCACCACCACTGAGGGATCCATGATCCCCAGCAGTTACGGCGGTCCTGTGGCGGTCCCACTGCTGCACTTGTAATACGGCGGTCGAACTGCCAGTGCAGTGGTGCTCGGACCGCCACCGCGGCAATCGGACTGCCACCTCGACTACTGTGGTCCTAAGTACCATCGTAGCTGTAATCAGCCCCTAAGTGATTTGCCCTGAATCACAGGATGTTGAGCCGACACCGAGACTCGAATCTGACAGTAACAAAGTCGTCAACTCTGTCAAGTTACGCCACATTCTCTCACCTCTTCTCAATGACTTTACCAAACGCTTTCAGTAAATTTAATTTGAAAATTGTGCTACAAAATACAGAGCTAGAGAGCTAGTTATGTTTTGTCAACACCTGCCTGCAGGATTCGAGCAGGCACAGCCACTCAGGCACACACGTGCACACACATCACGTATCCATGACACGAGAGATGGGTTCTCCTGTTGTGCGTGTCATATAACGGCTAGTATTAAGAAATTATCCAGGGGTTATTTCTCCGTAGTAGGACTCTAAATGGATCAAACAAGTACATGAAACATTTAAATATTTAGAGATGTGCTTATACACCATTCGCTCCTGCCAATGGGAGCAGGTGAAGCAGAGCCGAGAGAAAGGAGTGAACCAGCTCCTTGCACTTTAATGGAAGTTTGCAAACTGTAAGTGCGTGATCACCAATCACTGTAAAAACTTCACTTGAAAAACCTATGCAGAAAGTAGATACTACATATAAGGGAACACATTCAAAACGTGTATTCTCAAAATTATAATCAGAAACGAAAACTCTCCCTTTCACCCCCTTCTTTAAGACGTCCTTAGGATGGTCCGAGTGCCTAGGTGGAGACACTGCAAGCACTTGGGGGCATATTAACAACGGCCAGTGATAATTATCGCTGGCCCTGCTTAGCGATAATTATATTATCGCAGGCTATCTCTGGTATTTATCGCCCTGGTAGCGCGTTATTAACAACGCGTTACTCCAGGGCGATAAAAATTCCAGAGATAGCGAGGTTATCGCCGTTTGCAGGGAACATCGCTGGTTTTCCAGCGATGTTCCCTGCAAAAGGCGATAACCTGCTGATACGACCCACAGGGTCGTATCAGCATAATCCACCCCTATGTTAGGGATGGCTAAGTCAGGATTTTAGCAGACGTTAGGTTTTGGCGAAAACGGCCGTTTTCGCCAAAATCTAATGTGTGCTAAAATCATGTGGGCTGCCTTGTAAATATCGCGATGTAAACATCAGCGATATTTGCAAGGTAGCCCATCGTGGGTACGCCAGTAACGCCCACTTTGCATCTCATTGGAGATGCAAAGTGAGGCGTTAGAAAAAGGGTGCTAACATGCAATTATGCATGTTAGCACCCTCTTGTAAATAGGGCGCTGGTTTTATCTCCGCTTTTTTGGCTTTGTAAGCCAAAAAGCGGAGATAATGCCCTTGTAAGTATGCCCCTTGATGAGAGAGAGACATCGCGCAGTGTTAACCCTGCACATGTTCCCTGCAGGCACTGCTCCATTGCTTTATACCCTCTAGGCTAGCTCTTCTCTAAAATATAAATCAATTCTTCAAGGACTTCTTTTGAACTTCAGCTGACATTGGACGAGCAGAGACCGACCATGGTAATTTAAGGATTTCAGCCGGCAGCAAATACTTTAATAGCTATCAGGAGGTGGGATTCACAAACTCGTATAAGTGGCAGACACATTCTAGAGCTTTTTACAGCATCTCTGCAGCCAGAGATGGAAAGGCTTAGAGGGAAGATCCCTCACTCTGGTCCATCCATGTAGCAGAATTTCAATGTATTTGACATTTAAAGCATCATTTCTTAGTGAACAGATGTCTTCATTTCTTTGGATGAGGAGGAACAGGTTGCTTCCCATCTACTTCAGAGAGACAACTGTCTGAAATCAGGGCCAGTGTTATAGTAAGGCAGCTGCCTTACGATACCATTGCATATGGCCTCAAGAGGGTGCCAGATTGTGACAAATTGCTTTAAAATGGCCTTGCTGTTATGGGAAAGGCAGTGTTCAATTACCAAACATTTTTTTGCCTGGGGCTTCACAAATCCTTGCACCAGCTGTGTCTGAAATGTCCCCTGTAATAATAGTATTTGAGACAGTTTATAATCCACTCGAAGTTGGTTGATGGTGGGTGGGTGATCGTAGCGGGACTAAGTCACCAACTGTAGACAGGGACATTAAACTTAGCTCTATCCCTCATCCAATTTCTTGACACTTTCTCTTTCTCTGGGACTCAAATCAGTGTTGCGGCCTGAGGCCGAGTGTCCTATGCAGATCAGGCGGGAGGACAGTAGCTAAAAAGTACATGCGACGCTGAAGCCACACCTAGACTTTCTTAAACCGCTGTTTTGTTTGGATATTTGTGTAAATAAACACACCCATTCTCAATATTCCACCATCAAGGAACCATGGCCCCACAACAGGATTATGATATTAATTAACATTGTTTCTGTTTTTTTAGGGGGGGAGTTCGGCGAACCCACCTCACCTCCTACGTGCTTCAGCAGATTACATCTGGTCATCCCTTCGCCCAGGAATGTCATAGTGGGGTCAGCCATGGCTGCCGCGCTGATGCTGAAAAATTTATTTGCATATTATACAACCTTGAAAAGAAGGTCTGCTTGTGTGATACAAAGATACAATGTGTGGGTCATGGCAGGCTTCACCACGTGGTGCCATATGCTGGAGCTGCCTCCAAATGTTTCCCTGGACATTGTTTCTATTTTGAAGAAGGTCCTTTTGCTGCCAGAAAAGCAGAGAGGGCGCAGCATGAAGTTTGTGACCTGAGCCCCATAGAAGCTTCTGAAAAGCCTGCCATTCCCCCAAAAAGTTTATTCGTGGACGCCAAAAGGAGTGGGGAATCTTCATCTCAGGCAGCCAAGCTCCTGCACATTTATCGCATGCACAGCGCCCAGCTGCCCGTCCTGAAATGAAGGGACTCTTTAAGGCTGTCCTTTGCTCAGCCTGACAGATACTCTTCCTGCGTCAGAAAAAAGTGGAGGGGTGCGGCCCCTCTGCCCTTAACGATGGGCTGCATCTGCAAATGCACACCATTTTCTGTGACTTGTAGTTTTTAGGAAATGTATTTTTGCTTTTAACATTGCAAATATGATCTCAAAAACATCTGCATGCTGCTGGCTAAAAAGAAGGGTTGCCAGAAAGAGCTTTGCCCTTCTCTGTGAAGTCAAAGGATATTTATTTTTACATTTGTTGTTTAAGACATTTGTAGCACTTTGACTTTCTTGTTCCTTATGCCAAGAGTACAGCATAGTCCAAATGATTACTTGCAATCAAACAAACAATGGTTGCAGCTGTAAGTTGTAGCATTTGCTCAGTGAAAAGTGGTTTTGTGTTATTTTCACAAAGACAAAACCAAACATAGCAAGCTACATGTAGAAGAAGGAAGACAAAAGGGACAGAGTGCGAATTTGAAAATGAATTCCCAATCTTCAATGTTGTTGTTCAAAGTCTTTGAAAATTGTAGGTCAACACTTAAAAGTTTGAAATAGTCAAACTTTTCAGGAGATGTGGACGCACCCAAAATTGGGGAATAGACTTTTGGGTTAGGGATCAATCATAATGGCAAACAATGCAATCTCAGGAACCAAAAGGACTAAGGAGAGTGTTACAAAATCAGGAAAATCTTCCCCATGCGATCAAACCAGATTTGAACTAGCGGGTAAGAGCAAAAAGCTCCTGTACCCTCTGGGACTGAGAAAGGGGCCAATGTCCCCACCGAAAGGATGCATGTTTGGCTGAGAGGGTGGGGTCTTTCAAGTTAATAAAAAAAAAATACACCTTTGCAACCTTGTGATACAGGGAATGCCTTGGTTTTTCACGACTGGCTGGGCTACGGGGATCCTGTTGCTCATAGACAGTCTCAGTTCTTGGAGACTTTCTCCATGCAGCTTCTCCAGTCAGTTGTGTCTTCTACAAGTCTTCCCAGGATAAGGAGACTATTTCTCCTTGCAGGGGCAATTAGTCCAGATGCTCTCTATGTATGTATGTATGTATGTAATATTTATAGACTGTAGTCCCCAAATATCTACTACAAAAATATGTATGTATCAAAATATTGATGTCAAATATCAAGTGCCAAAATATTGACTTTTTACACTTAAAATAAAATGACCGAAATATCCGCTACCAGAATATTGACTGTAAATAATATAGACAGTAAAATATCTACCACCAACAAATCTGCATAATATAGTACTTTTTTTGTTTTTTCCTTTTCATTTCCATGAAATGCACTTAACGTATTTTTTAAAATGCACTTTAAAGTTACGCGCAGACATTTCTACTCTTTTATATTCATTTCATGTTCAAGAAATGCACTTTCTTCTCTAGGGCTTTCAAACTGAAATGAAAAAGTAATTATATCACATTTAATCATGGCTATTTTGCAGAATTGTAATTGTTTATAGCTATTTTCCTATTTTGTTGGGTGTAATGGTTTTAAGTAACTATGCACTTTCATAATAATTTGGATAGTATGTTTAAAATAACATTATAATTAACAAAAACAGCTACAAAATATAGTGCTGCAAAATATTGTTAAAATATTTTTGAAAATAATATATTTTTAATTATTAATAAAGGAAAGCCATTTTCTAAACAAACATAACCATATTAACTATTGTTGTAATATTTTCTAATTTATGCACAATATATGTTACACATTTATGTGAAAAATGCAAGTATTATTTGAAAAGTATATTTAAAACATTTTTCTTAGTATGATACAGCATAGATAACATTATATATATTTGAAAATGTTATACACAGTTACAACATTTTATATATAAACTACATTGTGAAAAAATATGTTAATTTAAAAATCAACACTATGGAGACATATAAATGTTAATACATATACAACTTTCAACTAAGCACATTCTTTAAATTCACAAAACTATTGTAAATAATGAAAATAGTATTTACATAAATATGTTATTTTACATTTCTTTAATAAATAACACGACAACCTATAAAATAATCATAAAAGTAAATAGTCAAAAAATAAAAAGATGAAAAAATGTCAAGTCTAAACTTTTTGATTGCAATCCTGCATATTTGCTATTTTTCATCCAAAAGCATTGGGACAAGTGCATATAATTGGAAGCGGTTTCAAATTTAATATTCTAACTCTAGTCTCACAAAATTTGGGAAAGTTTCTAACATTGGGGGAGGGCATATTTACTATTCTATCTCCAGTCCCACTAACTTTTCAGAAAATCCATGTCTTGGGGGGGAGGGGGCGGGGGAGAGGATGCATATTTACTATTCTAACTCCAGTCCTACAAATATTGAGAAAAACAATTGTCATTGGAAAGGTTAGATTTAATATTCTAACTTCAGTCCCACAAACACTTGGGAAAGTGGATTTATTGGAGGCAAGGTGGAAGGCCAGGAGTCAGTGTTACTATTCTAACCCCAGTTCTACAAACAAAAGTGATAGTGCATATATTGGGGGCAGAATTCCTATTGAAACTCAAGTCCTACTACACTGGTGAATGAGCATAGATATGTGGAGGCAGATTTACTATTTTAACTTCAGTTCAGGAACACTGGGTAAAGTGAATATATCTGGTTGGGGAGGGGCTTGGAGTAGGAACCTGGATTTACTATTAGAACTCCATATCTAATATTTTGTCATTTTTCAGTCTAAGTCCCCATCAAAAAATCAAAGAATTGATGGAATACGGTGACTCAAACTCTATAGGTGCTGGTCTCAGAAGACGTGCTATCGCTTAGCATGCACCATTCATTCAGATGTTAGATGTCGGCCAGCAGGCCTATATCTCAGGTTTCACAAACTTTACAGATTGATGCCACCCACAGGTGACCTATCCATCAAAATAAGTTCATGCTTTTGCTTTAGACAACCAAGTCCATACAAAACTTACAGGCCCAGGTCTGACACAGCAACATTTTTCTTGCTTTGACACTCAGAACGTAGAGCTGTCCCAGGCCTCAAACCACAAAGTGATCTCTCTGGGTATACAGATCTGACAATTTGAGGTCTTAGACATCAGTGCTGTCGCTGAGATTACACTGCTTCTATTACATGTCTCATTAAACCTAACACAGATAAAGTGAGCATGTTACATAGGATCACTCTGAGTATTTTCAAGGAGGGGGAGCAAGTCACTCAAAGACCAGATCCTCTACTAGAGGCCCAGTCTTTGCCCTGTTTTGTCAATTCTCTGATGGATGCTACATGAAGTTATTTCAGTATCCATATTTGCCTTCATTCTTTTTTATTGCATTTAAGAATTTCAAATATGCATTACATTTGGCTCTTGGACAGAATGGTAAGCCTATAAGCATATTCTCTCATGCACCCAGACTCTTTTTTACTCATCCTTATTACAATTTCTTAATTTTCTGTTTATCATTCTGCTATCAAGAGTTCTAACTAGAATCCCCTAAATATTCTCCAGGCTGTAGCTGCATATCATGCCTGGAACATAAAGTCAGTATTTAGTAATCTTGCCTTTACATGCTGGGACTGATAAACCCATTCAGTAAGTTCCATATTTTTATTATGTTTTTATTATATTCTTTCTGCTCTAGACATCATGGGGCAGATTTACTAATTTTTCATGCAACGCAGGAAGTTAGGTTAAGATATGGCATATTTCTGCTGTCTCCTAGCACTGGAGGATTGTGTGCTACCTCGCGCCAATGCAGGCACCCTTGCACCATGATGCACCTTACTTAAGATGATACTGTGTATATTGTTACATGACACAGTCAGCCGTGCACAGCAGGGGATTTGGGTGACCACAGAGGTTAGGACACAGGGCTTGTTAGCCCAACCCCACACCGCATGCGATGATGAACGTCTTACTTTATGTTAAAAAAAGCATAGAAATTCACTGAAAAAGACAAAAGTTAAAGTGATGTTGCAATTGGGAATTGTAATAATATGTTACTTTACATGGAAAAAAACATAGGTACCAATTACGATGACAGTCGGAAAGCCTCCGACCGCCGGTCAGAGGCTTTCCGACCAACATGGTCGGTTTGCGATCTGACCTCCGAATTACTCTGAGTCTTCCGGCCGGTCGGAACCGCACCGTAATCCCCTATGGACAGCATTTCCGCCGTCGGGATTACGATATCGTTTTCCCACAGCCTTTCCGTGCCGGCCTTTCCAACACGGAAAGGCTGTCAGAAAGCGACTCTGGGGGCCCCTAGCAGGGCCCCCTTGCCTCCGCGTCCTACGGTTGTTGGCCTGGGAGGCACCTAGGGTCCCCCCTGTAAATCCATGCACTGTGTGGCAGGCACCATGGGGTGCCTGCCACAGGGTGCAGGGTTTTACACACACACCCATTTCTCTAAGTTAGCCTGTATTATGACCGTTTTACGGCTGTAACACAAGCTCCCATAGAGTAATGTGAGTATCTGACCGAACAGTGTTCGGTCGCATCGTTATCAGGCGGTCAGAACCACCGACCGGAGGTCGGTCGGTCGAGAGACCGAGACGGTGATGGTCGGAGGCACCTCTGACTGACATCGTAATAAGCCCCTTAGAAATTCACTGAAAAAATTAAAGCTGAGAGGGACGTTATAGTTAGGTGAAAATGTCAGTTAAAACATACCATTTTAAACTAACAAAATCACTGAAATTCACCAGGTATAGTTGTCTCAAGAAACTATAACTCGTGCCCTAAGGCAACAATAACTCGTGCCCTCGCCATTCACTGCTACTTACCTTCCACATTACATCACTCGTGACATGTTCTATGACATCATTGAGAACTTCACTGCAACATCTGAAATGACATCAGTGATGACAACTCTGTGCAAAGCAGGGGCACGAGATATAGTTTTTTAGGCCACTAGTTATGGCTACTGGTGGCTGGGAATTTCTGAAGCATCATCTAGTTCTTAGAACAGATGAATGAATTGTTCACCATTTAAAACACTCTGCCTGAATCTGAAGAGAAGGTAAAACCTCCCTCCCTGTTGCACTGAAAAAGTCTGTATGGAAAATTAGTGGATATAGTTGTCTTCAGCTCTATCCTGAATGTCAGAAATCCAGCTGGTACTCTTCTCCTGCTACCCATAGGGCAATAGTGGGTGAGGCTCCTGCCTGTTAAGACTGCTTACACCTTCTTCTTAATACTAAAGAACCCTGAAAGTCTGGAGGCAAAGGAATCTGTTGCCTACTTGGAAACATTGCAATGTACTAGCTAAAGTGCACATTTCTTGGACACCTGAAAGCAAAGTTGTAGGAATGCTTCTGCAACCATGAAAAGTGAGCTGGGCAACGAAGATCCGATGCTTCATTAAGTGGCAGTTTTTGTTTTCTTTAAAGCTTTTGATCCGTGTCTCCACTTTCTTCATATTTCTTTTTAAATGTTTGTTTTTTCAACTACGTTTAGATGCTTTACCACATGGATGTGCCAAGTTCCCAAAGATGTGCCAGGGATTCCTCACAGAAATCAGTTTATTTTTTTGAGCTCAAACAAAGATCACCTCTAGACTGCTGACTCTTCCTTTCCAAAGCCATGCTCTTCAACTCCCTATAGATACTTCAGTCGCAAAAGGAAACTGTTAGACCTGCCAGCCTAGGGTGGTCTCCCCCAAACCTTTTGCCTTACTCCTCCATTTTTTGCTGATCTCGTTTTTGTTCGCCTCAGGACTCTGTGCACTTTACCACTGCTGAACAGTGCTAAAGTGCGTGTGCTCTCTCCTTTAAACATGGTAACATTGGCTTACACCCAATTTACACATTTAATTTACTTCTAAGTCCTTAGTAAAGTGCTACTACATGTACCCAGTGGCTGCAAATTAAATGCTCCTAGTTGCCTTGCAGGACTTATTGTGCCACCCACTTAAGTAGTCCTTTAAAACATGTTTCAGGCCTGCCTTTACAGCATGTGTGCAGTTTTGAACTACCATTTTAACCTGGCAAAATAAACCTTTTGCCAGGCCTAAAACCTCCCTTTTAATACATATAAGTCACCCCTAAGGAGGGCCCTTAATAGACCATAGTGTAGGATGTAGTGTGTTTAAAAAGTTGGACATGTACATTTAACTTTGATATGTTCTTGTAGGGAAAAACTCTTAAATTTGCCTATCCAATAGGATAACATTAGGTTACCTTATGACATTTAATAAGTGAAAACTTTCAAGTGGGAGCAGATAGGAAGCGGGGATGAGGCGGAGGAGCTGTCACCTATCACAATCACAAAGGCTCTTCTTGGGCACACTCACAAAGGGTTTAACACTAGTCTTTTGTGACCCTAGACAGCTGGGGCCAGGGCAGGGAGGCAGGAAATCCAAACAACTCTGGGAGTGAAAACCTCCAGAACCTTCTCCTACTTCGAAATGGACACCAGATATAAATATTGGACCCTCACCCAACTCTTCAGTACACCTCTGGAAGGCTCAGAAGGACTGCTGTGCTGCTCTGCAAAAAGCATGGCTACTAAGCTTCCCTGCTGCCTGAGTGAAAGGACTGGATCTGCATTGTGGGACTTGGCCCTTTTGGCTAAAGTTCCCTAAACTTTTTGCTTTTCCCCTAGACCTTTTTTCTGACATTGTTTTGCCAACTTAGATGCTTTGGACACTTTGCCACTGCTAAACAGTGTCAAAGTGCAAGTGCTCCCTGTATAAAGTGTAATGGTAATTGGTTGTCCATGATTGGTATGTTTGCCTTACTAGTAAAGTCCCTAGTAAAGCGCACTATGTGTGCCAGGGCTGGTAATGCACATGCTACTAGTGGGCCTGCAGCACTATTTGTGCCACCCACACAAGTAGCTTGGAAAAGGGAACTCAGGCCTGCCATTGCAGTGCCTGCACGCAGTTTGTTAAACTGCCATGTTATTCTGACAAGTGCACCCACTTGCCAGACCTTACCCTTCCCTTTCTATGCACATCAGACACCCCTATGGTAAGTCCAAGGTACCCTATGGGCAGGGTGCAGTGTATGTGAAAGGTAGGACATGTACTAAGGTGTGTACCATGTCCTGACAGTGAAATAATCTCCATTTCATTTTTCACTGTTGAAAGGCCATCTTGCCCATAGGACAGAATGGGGAGGCTGTGTAATATGTTTTCCAGCCTATCTTCCCAAAGGCTTAAGATGGAGAGGTGACGTTTAGTATGCCTGAACTCACAGTGTAATAACACATCTTTTTATGAAGGTGGTTTTTGCATTGTGTGTTTAGAAGCCACTCTTTTAGAAGTGGCTGGGTTTTTGTGCTCTAACATTTCTGTGTGTCTCTGCCTGGTTGTGGATTGACTGTCTGAATTTCAAAGTGATAGGATCTGGGGAATGTCTTGACCCAGGGGAGGAGGTGAGACCACAACAGGCTGACCTGCATCTGGAGTGTAGGGGTAGGAGTAGCCCCTAGAGGTGAAGAGGCCTGGGCTGCAGCCATAAACCAATGGCTCCGGCCCCTGCTGAGTGATTGAGGATGCAGACCCCCACCATCAAAGGAATAAAGGTGTCACTGGCAGGGAGGCACCCAGAACTGGTTTGAACAGGGGTCAGTGCCCCCTGAACACAAAGACTTCAAAGCCATTGAGGGGTATAACTATGAGAGCTGAAGCCCCTGAACTTTGGAGAATGGCTTGATCAAGATTGAACAAGACTGGAGCTACTTCGTGGTCAAGAGGAACCTTTGCCAAGGAAGAAACAACTGAAGAGACTGAAGGATAGGACTGACCCTTGCTGTGTGTTCTGGGGCTGGCCTGCAGTTTGCTGTTTTAACCAAGGAAAGGCTAAAGGGACTTTGCTGTGTGCTGTGTCCCCCTGCTTGAAAGGACTTTGCTGTGCTGTGTCCTGAAGTAACTTATCCCCAAGGGCCCGAGGTGAGCTGGCTCCCTGTTGCGGAAACTCAGGAACACAAAAGTTTCCAGGAGAGTCTCAGCGACGCTGTGTGCGTGTGCTTGTTGCAGCCTGAGACCCTCGTAAGAAGTGCCCTGTGATCGTGGGCACCTGGAGTCCAAGCGAGGATCAGTGACGCTGTGTACGTGGGCTTTTTGCAGCCTGAACCCTTTGTGAGGATTGTCCAGTTATCGTGTGCACCGGAATCCAAGTGAGTTTCATCGACGCTGTGTGCGTGTGCTTTGTGCAGCGTGAGACCTTCGTGAGGATTGCCTTGTTATCGTGCACACCCGGAATCCAAGTGAGTCTCATCGACGCTGTGTGCGTGTGCTTTGTGCAGCGTGAGACCTTCGTGAGGATTGCCTTGTTATCGTGCACACCCGGAATCCAAGTGAGTCTCATCGACGCTGTGTGCGTGTGCTTTGTGCAGCGTGAGACCTTAATGAGGATTGCCCTGTTATCGTGCACACCCGGAGTCCAAGTGAGTCTCATCGACGCTGTGTGCGTGTGCTTTGTGCAGCGTGAGACCTTCGTGAGGATTGCCTTGTTAACATGCACCCGGATTTAAAGTGAGTCTCAGCGACGCTGTGCGCGTGTTCTTCGTGCAGCCTGAGACCTTCGTGTGGAGTGCCCGGTGATCGTGCACCCGAAGCTCAAGGGAGTCTCAGCGACGCTGTGTGCGTGTGCCCTGTGGCAGCCTGAGATCTTCGTAGCAGTAGCGGCCCGGACCGGCAGCCTCGGAGGAGCTGAGCCCCCGGCCCGAGCCCGCCGTTGCCCATTCACAAAGATTGCATCTGAGGCCCAAGTCGTTGGAGGTGGAGAGGAGAGTGTGTTCGCGCCCCCCAGGTAACGTGTGTCGACTCCTGGAGCGGGGTGCGGGTTCGGAGGGAGACGCTCTCAGCCTCTCTCTCATTTCAGCAGCCCGAGCCTCTGCTTCGGCTCGTATCGCGGCCCGTATTGCCAAAGGAGTGGCAGTACCGGGGCCGGAGTGCGGAGCTGCACTTTTTGTTACACCGTACCCGTGTTGGGGGCAACTGTTGACAGAGGCTGACTGCGAGTCAGAAGGAGTGGCGGAGAGACCGCCTAAGGCACCGTGATCGGTGTCGGAGTGTATTACGCATTATCTTATTTCTGCATAACGAACTACCTGATTGTCGTATTGCAGAGTGCATCATTTCTGCATAACGAACTACCTGATTGTCGTATGATGCATTACATTTTTTCTGCATAACGACGTACCTGGTGGTTGTATTACGCATTGCATTATTTTTACATTGCAAAGTGCCTGATTGTCGCGTTACGCATTGCATTATTTCTACATTGCACAAGTGCCTGATTCTAGCATTACGAACTGCATAACATGGTTTTAGGATTACAGTGGAATGTTTAGAAGTGCTCAATAATATCGTCAGAACTTACAAGGGCTGGCTGGCCTAACAACCAGCCAGGAGAAATATTACACAAACTCATATGTTGGATTTATATCGTGTGGTCTTATCGTATATCTTTTTATATAAAATGTATACTTGTTTTTATAAAACTCGTGTGGAGTCTATTTGTGGTGTCATCATTGGGTTGCTGTGAGCGTGGTTGCAAATACTTTACACATCTGCCTTGAAGATAAGCCTGGCTGCTCGTGCCAAGCTACCAAGGGGGTAAGCGGGGGCTATCTCAGAAGGTGACCTTCCTTTCCCTGACGTGGAAACGCGGGTCCCTATTTGGCCTAAGGTACCTACCTCAGCCAACCAGGGATCCCGGGTCTAACATGCATCTTGAACCCAATACCACCAGAGTGAATTCAAGGGCTAGTTGGACGGCCACCTGATCAGAACCTCAGGGACAGAAAAGGCTCCAACCACCTTGAACCCAGCTCATGGATCTGTCTGCTGTGAGTCCATCCCCCCAAGTGGTGCCACCTCAGCTGTGGTCTTTTGGGCAGAACCGACGCAGCACAACACATGTCCCTGCAGTTTCACTTCAGAACCGCTGCTGCGTGATGCATCCACAACACAGGACCATGCATCGCAGCCCTGTAGCTTCTTCGGAACCGCCGGTGCGCAACGCATCTTCAATGCAGGACTTCGAATTGCAAACCCTTTGTTGACGGCCTCCTCAACAACAGCGCAGGACTCTGCCTCTCAGCCCCTAGGAACCGCCACTGCGCGATGCATCCTCGACCCGGGATCTCGCAACACTCTGCAAACCAGGTTTAAGGTATTTTGTTAAGCAGGCCTAACTTGGGCCCTGTATCCGCCTGTGCTCCATGGCGGTTGGCCTGAACTTGTGACTTTGTCCCAGCCCGGTGCGACTAGATAACCACAGTTGGTGCTTTGTGATTTTAGGTGCTATTTTCACTTAAATCTTTAAATTTTCATATCTTTGGTTCTACTGATTGGATTTTTATCGTTTTGATCTCAAGGAATCTATTTTTCTAATTACCTGTGGGATTTTTTCTGTGTTCTGTTTTCACTTTATTACTGTTTGAAGTGCTGCATAAATACTTTACATATTTCCTCTAACTTAAGCCTGATTGCTTTGTGCCAAACTACCAGAGGGTTAAGCACAGGCTAATTTGAGGTTTGCTTGTGGCTTTACCATGACGGAGACTGTGGTTGTTGCTTGAGTTGGGTTTCATTCCCCTCAACTAGCATCCCAATTTCCAACAGATACTATAAGTTACCCCCCTTGTTCCACACACAATGAACAAAGTTGTTTGAATGTTTAGCTAGAGCCTGAAAGTACTCTGACATTTAGACAGAAGGGTTTACAGAAAATGTCAGAAGGCTACACTGTTACAGAACTAAAATACTGGACTCATCAAGAGGTCTGGAAAGTTTTCCATACTTAGAATATCACCAAACCTCATGTTGATGCCCTCAGGCAATCTAGCTGATCAAGTAATTACAAAATAATCATTAGAATTCTGAGAAATGTAAACCATGTTCATCGAAGTATTGAATGAAAGATAAAGGCTACTTTCATTTACTTCTAACCTTGACTTCATATTGCTTTAACTACAGGCCGCACAGTTGTTCTGCCTTTCTGTAAAAGGGAAACTGGGACTTATCACATCCCTAACAAGGCAAATAGTTATCTAACGCAGCAGAAGAAAGACTGTGTTTAATACATGTATGTATTAAGAACGTTAAGCACGCAATCAAAGTGATTAGTTCATGAAGTGTTTGAATATTTTCAGTAATTGGCTGTAATGTAATAATGTAATATGTACTAAGACCACTTGTAGAGAGTTCTGTGCAATGCAAGCTATTTCAAACCATTGCCTCATTTCACCTCAAATGCAAAAACAACAGTTGATGGACAGAATGCAGAACAATGTCATACATTCACCCCAGTACAGAGATCTGGGCCTAAATCCATCGTTTTTTTGCTCACCATGCCATTCCAGTTTGAACCCAGCCATATGCAAATCAGTCTTGACCCTGTGCCTCATGGGAACAGTCCAGCCCGAACTGCCAAGCCAGGTCCTCCCTGGACTGGAAACAATCATCCTAGGACCGGTTTCGGGGTTTCACCCTTCTTCAGCCAGGATAGCTTGATTCCAGTGGCATGGAGAGCACGGGACCCACGTCTGGGCATACCCGTCCCACTCGGGGTGACAAATGCAAAAACAACAGTTGATGGACAGAATGCAGAACAATGTCATACATTCACCCAGTACAGAGATCTGGGCCTAAATCCATCGTTTTTTGCTCACCATGCCATTCCAGTTTGAACCCAGCCATATGCAAATCAGTCTTGACCCTGTGCCTCATGGGAACAGTACAGCCCGAACTGCCAAGCCAGGTCCTCCCTGGACTGGAAACAAGCATCCTAGGACCGGTTTCGGGGTTTCACCCCTCTTCAGCCAGGATAGCTTGATTCCAGTGGCATGGAGAGCACGGGACCCATGTCTGGGCATACCCGTCCCACTCGGGGTGACAAATGCAAAAACAACAGTTGATGGACAGAATGCAGAACAATGTCATACATTCACCCCAGTACAGAGATCTGGGCCTAAATCCATCGTTTTTTGCTCACCATGCCATTCCAGTTTGAACCCAGCCATATGCAAATCAGTCTTGACCCTGTGCCTCAAGGGAACAGTCCAGCCCGAACTGCCAAGCCAGGTCCTCCCTGGACTGGAAACAAGCATCCTAGGACCGGTTTCGGGGTTTCACCCCTCTTCAGCCAGGATAGCTTGATTCCAGTGGCATGGAGAGCACGGGACCCACGTCTGGGCATACCCGTCCCACTCGGGGTGACAAATGCAAAAACAACAGTTGATGGACAGAATGCAGAACAATGTCATACATTCACCCCCGTACAGAGATCTGGGCCTAAATCCATCGTTTTTTTGCTCACCATGCCATTCCAGTTTGAACCCAGCCATATGCAAATCAGACTTGACCCTGTGCCTCATGGGAACAGTCCAGCCCGAACTGCCAAGCCAGGTCCTCCCTGGACTGGAAACCAGCATCCTAGGACCGGTTTCGGGGTTTCACCCCTCTTCAGCCAGGATAGCTTGATTCCAGTGGCATGGAGAGCACAGGACCCACGTCTGGGCATACCCGTCCCAATCGGGGTGACAAATGCAAAAACAACAGTTGATGGACAGAATGCAGAACAATGTCATACATTCACCCCAGTACAGAGATCTGGGCCTAAATCCATCGTTTTTTTGCTCACCATGCCATTCCAGTTTGAACCCAGCCATATGCAAATCAGTCTTGACCCTGTGCCTCATGGGAACAGTCCAGCCCGAACTGCCAAGCCAGGTCCTCCCAGGTCTGGAAACAAGCATCCTAGAACCGGTTTCGGGGTTTCACCCCTCTTCAGCCAGGATAGCTTGATTCCAGTGGCATGGAGAGCACGGGACCCATGTCTGGGCATACCCGTCCCACTCAGGGTGACAAATGCAAAAACAACAGTTGATGGACAGAATGCAGAACAATGTCATACATTCACCCCAGTACAGAGATCTGGGCCTAAATCCATCGTTTTTTGCTCACCATGCCATTCCAGTTTGAACCCAGCCATATGCAAATCAGTCTTGACCCTGTGCCTCATGGGAACAGTCCAGCCCGAACTGCCAAGCCAGGTCCTCCCTGGACTGGAAACAAGCATCCTAGGACCGGTTTCGGGGTTTCACCCTCTTCAGCCAGGATAGCTTGAGTCCAGTGGCATGGAGAGCACGGGACCCACGTCTGGGCATACCCGTCCCACTCGGGGTGACAAATGCAAAAACAACAGTTGATGGACAGAATGCAGAACATTGTCATACATTCACCCCAGTACAGAGATCTGGGCCTAAATCCATCATTTTTTGCTCACCATGCCATTCCAGTTTGAACCCAGCCATATGCAAATCAGTCTTGACCCTGTGCCTCATGGGAACAGTCCAGCCCGAACTACCAAGCCAGGTCCTCCCTGGACTGGAAACAAGCATCCTAGGACCGGTTTCGGGGTTTCACCCCTCTTCAGCCAGGATAGCTTTATTCCAGTGGCATGGAGAGCACGGGACCCACGTCTGGGCATACCCGTCCCACTCGGGGTGACAAATGCAAAAACAACAGTTGATGGACAGAATGCAGAACAATGTCATACATTCACCCCAGTACAGAGATCTGGGCCTAAATCCATCGTTTTTTGCTCACCATGCCATTCCAGTTTGAACCCAGCCATATGCAAATCAGTCTTGACCCTGTGCCTCATGGGAACAGTCCAGCCCGAACTGCCAAGCCAGGTCCTCCCTGGACTGGAAACAAGCATCCTAGGACCGGTTTCGGGGTTTCACCCTCTTCAGCCAGGATAGCTTGATTCCAGTGGCATGGAGAGCACGGGACCCACGTCTGGGCATACCCGTCCCACTCGGGGTGACAAATGCAAAAACAACAGTTGATGGACAGAATGCAGAACAATGTCATACATTCACCCCAGTACAGAGATCTGGGCCTAAATCCATCGTTTTTGCTCACCATGCCATTCCAGTTTGAACCCAGCTATATGCAAATCAGTCTTGACCCTGTGCCTCATGGGAACAGTCCAGCCCGAACTGCCAAGCCAGGTCCTCCCTGGACTGGAAACAAGCATCCTAGGACCGGTTTCGGGGTTTCACCCCTCTTCAGCCAGGATAGCTTGATTCCAGTGGCATGGAGAGCACGGGACCCACGTCTGGGCATACCCGTCCCACTCGGGGTGACAAATGCAAAAACAACAGTTGATGGACAGAATGCAGAACAATGTCATACATTCACCCCAGTACAGAGATCTGGGCCTAAATCCATCGTTTTTTGCTCACCATGCCATTCCAGTTTGAACCCAGCTATATGCAAATCAGTCTTGACCCTGTGCCTCATGGGAACAGTCCAGCCCGAACTGCCAAGCCAGGTCCTCCCTGGACTGGAAACAAGCATCCTAGGACCGGTTTCGGGGTTTCACCCCTCTTCAGCCAGGATTGCTTGATTCCAGTGGCATGGAGAGCCCGGGACCCATGTCTGGGCATACCCGTCCCACTCGGGGTGACAAATGCAAAAACAACAGTTGATGGACAGAATGCAGAACAATGTCATACATTCACCCCAGTACAGAGATCTGGGCCTAAATCCATCGTTTTTTGCTCACCATGCCATTCCAGTTTGAACCCAGCCATATGCAAATCAGTCTTGACCCTGTGCCTCATGGGAACAGTCCAGCCCGAACTGCCAAGCCAGGTCCTCCCTGGACTGGAAACAAGCATCCTAGGACCGGTTTTGGGGTTTCACCCCTCTTCAGCCAGGATAGCTTGATTCCAGTGGCATGGAGAGCACGGGACCCACGTCTGGGCATACCCGTCCCACTCGGGGTGACAAATGCAAAAACAACAGTTGATGGACAGAATGCAGAACAATGTCATACATTCACCCCAGTACAGAGATCTGGGCCTAAATCCATCGTTTTTTGCTCACTATGCCATTCCAGTTTGAACCCAGCCATATGCAAATCAGTCTTGACCCTGTGCCTCATGGGAACAGTCCAGCCCGAACTGCCAAGCCAGGTCCTCCCTGGACTGGAAACAAGCATCCTAGGACCGGTTTCGGGGTTTCACCCCTCTTCAGCCAGGATAGCTTGATTCCAGTGGCATGGAGAGCACGGGACCCACGTCTGGGCATACCCGTCCCACTCGGGGTGACAAATGCAAAAACAACAGTTGATGGACAGAATGCAGAACAATGTCATACATTCACCCCAGTACAGAGATCTGGGCCTAAATCCATCATTTTTTGCTCACCATGCCATTCCAGTTTGAACCCAGCCATATGCAAATCAGTCTTGACCCTGTGCCTCATGGGAACAGTCCTGCCCGAACTGCCAAGCCAGGTCCTCCCTGGACTGGAAACAAGCATCCTAGGACCGGTTTCGGGGTTTCACCCCTCTTCAGCCAGGATAGCTTGATTCCAGTGGCATGGAGAGCATGGGACCCACGTCTGGGCATACCCGTCCCACTCGGGGTGACAAATGCAAAAACAACAGTTGATGGACAGAATGCAGAACAATGTCATACATTCACCCCAGTACAGAGATCTGGGCCTAAATCCATCGTTTTTTGCTCACCATGCCATTCCAGTTTGAACCCAGCCATATGCAAATCAGTCTTGACCCTGTGCCTCATGGGAACAGTCCAGCCCGAACTGCCAAGCCAGGTCCTCCCTGGACTGGAAACAAGCATCCTAGGACCGGTTTTGGGGTTTCACCCCTCTTCAGCCAGGATAGCTTGATTCCAGTGGCATGGAGAGCACGGGACCCACGTCTGGGCATACCCGTCCCACTCGGGGTGACAAATGCAAAAACAACAGTTGATGGACAGAATGCAGAACAATGTCATACATTCACCCCAGTACAGAGATCTGGGCCTAAATCCATCGTTTTTTGCTCACCATGCCATTCCAGTTTGAACCCAGCCATATGCAAATCAGTCTTGACCCTGTGCCTCATGGGAACAGTCCAGCCCGAACTGCCAAGCCCGGTCCTCCCTGGACTTGAAACAAGCATCCTAGGACCTGTTTTGGGGTTTCACCCCTCTTCAGCCAGGATAGCTTGATTCCAGTGGCATGGAGAGCACGGGACCCACGTCTGGGCATACCCGTCCCTCTCGGGGTGACAAATGCAAAAACAACAGTTGATGGACAGAATGCAGAACAATGTCATACATTCACCCCAGTACAGAGATCTGGGCCTAAATCCATCATTTTTTTGCTCACCATGCCATTCCAGTTTGAACCCAGCCATATGCAAATCAGTCTTGACCCTGTGCCTCATGGGAACAGTCCTGCCCGAACTGCCAAGCCAGGTCCTCCCTGGACTGGAAACAAGCATCCTAGGACCGGTTTCGGGGTTTCACCCCTCTTCAGCCAGGATAGCTTGATTCCAGTGGCATGGAGAGCATGGGACCCACGTCTGGGCATACCCGTCCCACTCGGGGTGACAAATGCAAAAACAACAGTTGATGGACAGAATGCAGAACAATGTCATACATTCACCCCAGTACAGAGATCTGGGCCTAAATCCATCGTTTTTTTGCTCACCATGCCATTCCAGTTTGAACCCAGCCATATGCAAATCAGTCTTGACCCTGTGCCTCATGGGAACAGTCCAGCCCGAACTGCCAAGCAAGGTCCTCCCTGGACTGGAAACAAGCATCCTAGGACCGGTTTCGGGGTTTCACCCCTCTTCAGCCAGGATAGCTTGATTCCAGTGGCATGGAGAGCACGGGACCCACGTCTGGGCATACCCGTCCCACTCGGGGTGAGAAATGCAAAAACAACAGTTGATGGACAGAATGCAGAACAATGTCATACATTCACCCCAGTACAGAGATCTGGGCCTAAATCCATCGTTTTTTTGCTCACCATGCCATTCCAGTTTGAACCCAGCCATATGCAAATCAGTCTTGACCCTGTGCCTCATGGGAACAGTCCAGCCCGAACTGCCAAGCCAGGTCCTCCCTGGACTGGAAACAAGCATCCTAGGACCGGTTTCGGGGTTTCACCCCTCTTCAGCCAGGATAGCTTGATTCCAGTGGCATGGAGAGCACGGGACCCACGTCTGGGCATACCCGTCCCACTCGGGGTGACAAATGCAAAAACAACAGTTGATGGACAGAATGCAGATCAATGTCATACATTCACCCCAGTACAGAGATCTGGGCCTAAATCCATCGTTTTTTGCTCACCATGCCATTCCAGTTTGAACCCAGCTATATGCAAATCAGTCTTGACCCTGTGCCTCATGGGAACAGTCCAGCCCGAACTGCCAAGCCAGGTCCTCACTGGACTGGAAACAAGCATCCTAGGACCGGTTTCGGGGTTTCACCCTCTTCAGCCAGGATAGCTTGATTCCAGTGGCATGGAGAGCCCGGGACCCACGTCTGGGCATACCCGTCCCACTCGGGGTGACAAATGCAAAAACAACAGTTGATGGACAGAATGCAGAACAATGTCATACATTCACCCCAGTACAGAGATCTGGGCCTAAATCCATAGTTTTTTGCTCACCATGCCATTCCAGTTTGAACCCAGCCATATGCAAATCAGTCTTGACCCTGTGCCTCATGGGAACAGTCCTGCCCGAACTGCCAAGCCAGGTCCTCCCTGGACTGGAAACAAGCATCCTAGGACCGGTTTCGGGGTTTCACCCTCTTCAGCCAGGATAGCTTGATTCCAGTGGCATGGAGAGCACGGGACCCACGTCTGGGCATACCCGTCCCACTCGGGGTGACAAATGCAAAAACAACAGTTGATGGACAGAATGCAGAACAATGTCATACATTCACCCCAGTACAGAGATCTGGGCCTAAATCCATCGTTTTTTGCTCACCATGCCATTCCAGTTTGAACCCAGCCATATGCAAATCAGTCTTGACCCTGTGCCTCATGGGAACAGTCCAGCCCGAACTGCCAAGCCAGGTCCTCCCTGGACTGGAAACAAGCATCCTAGGACCGGTTTTGGGGTTTCACCCCTCTTCAGCCAGGATAGCTTGATTCCAGTGGCATGGAGAGCACGGGACCCACGTCTGGGCATACCCGTCCCACTCGGGGTGACAAATGCAAAAACAACAGTTGATGGACAGAATGCAGAACAATGTCATACATTCACCCCAGTACAGAGATCTGGGCCTAAATCCATCGTTTTTTTGCTCACCATGCCATTCCAGTTTGAACCCAGCCATATGCAAATCAGTCTTGACCCTGTGCCTCATGGGAACAGTCCAGCCCGAACTGCCAAGCCCGGTCCTCCCTGGACTTGAAACATGCATCCTAGGACCTGTTTTGGGGTTTCACCCCTCTTCAGCCAGGATAGCTTGATTCCAGTGGCAAGGAGAGCACGGGACCCACGTCTGGGCATACCCGTCCCTCTCGGGGTGACAAATGCAAAAACAACAGTTGATGGACAGAATGCAGAACAATGTCATACATTCACCCCAGTACAGAGATCTGGGCCTAAATCCATCATTTTTTTGCTCACCATGCCATTCCAGTTTGAACCCAGCCATATGCAAATCAGTCTTGACCCTGTGCCTCATGGGAACAGTCCTGCCCGAACTGCCAAGCCAGGTCCTCCCTGGACTGGAAACAAGCATCCTAGGACCGGTTTCGGGGTTTCACCCCTCTTCAGCCAGGATAGCTTGATTCCAGTGGCATGGAGAGCACGGGACCCACGTCTGGGCATACCCGTCCCACTCGGGGTGAGAAATGCAAAAACAACAGTTGATGGACAGAATGCAGAACAATGTCATACATTCACCCCAGTACAGAGATCTGGGCCTAAATCCATCGTTTTTTGCTCACCATGCCATTCCAGTTTGAACCCAGCCATATGCAAATCAGTCTTGACCCTGTGCCTCATGGGAACAGTCCAGCCCGAACTGCCAAGCCAGGTCCTCCCTGGACTGGAAACAAGCATCCTAGGACCGGTTTCATTTCACCTCAATTCACAATGAACTATGTTGATTCTTTAAGTATAGATGTCTAAGACAGCTGTTTGGTTCAGGGAATTTGAATATTCCCTTTAATTGCTATTTTCAGGCAATACGAATGCACATTAAAGAATGCAATATTAATAACCCCGATTAAATTATTCTCGTAGAACAAGGTTCACAATTCTTGCTGAAATTGAATTAACCCACTGTTTTATGCAGATTACAGATATTTTCCCTGTGGAAAGTTAATTATATTTTGCCAGCTATTTGATCTGCAAATGAAGTGAATCTAAAAGTTTATATTTGCTTTGAAGAAATGTACATACAAATACATAGCATTATTCCCATGACGCATAAAGAAAGCACATAGGTAGTAAAATCAATGACCAATATGTTTTATTGAAATGAGGGTAATTAATATGTCATTAGATAGCCTACAGTAGTAAGTGCCACCTTCTCATCATGCATTTAGAATTCGTAATAGCTCTGTTCTCATTAATCATACATACTCTATGATAGTCATCTACATATTTTTGTTTATTTCAAGCAGTACTTAGAAAAAATACCAAATACACCCCAAACAGTCCACATAAGGCATTTCTCTATAAGGCGTTTCTTTATTTCTACCCCATAGACAGACAAAGAAGCTACAGAGGGGGTCCGAGTGACAAAGGTGAGGGAAAGAGGGTCCCAGCTGAAATTGATGGTGGTTCTACAGAGTGGTAGCCAGTTGCTTCCAAAATGCAGGATAGGCGGCAGTGGAATGTGTGAGAGTGGGAGGGAACCACTTTAAAAAGGCAATAGATACAAACCTCTAGGCAAGCAAAGGGGAGACAGGAAAACGTATACCGAGGACAGTATTTTAAACAAGCATTTGCAATGCAATAGGTCTCGCATTTGCGAGAGTTTAAGCTATTGGCATTGTAAATGACAATGCCTTTTATTTCTCTGTTCTGTTAATTAACACATAAATAAAAGGCATTGTCATTGACAATGCCAATAGCTCAAACTCTTGTAAATGTGAGACATATTCAAAGAAGCGGCCGCCATTGTCCGGGGCTGCTCGGAAAGTAAAGGTGCGCATGGCGCGCTGAATGTTGCAGCAAAGCATGTCGTGCCTGCAGTAGGAGAAACTCATTAAAGAAAATAGGGCTTACAGACTTAAAAAGCCATACAGTGTAACAACCGATGTAAAAGTGCCAGTCCTCATGGGAGGTTACAAATGAAGACAATGCGGTACTAAGGAGGAACTAACAAGCCTATTAACGAATCAGAAGCCAGCATTTATGAAGGACAATGACACAAGCCAATGACAAATATGGGTAGAGAGTGGGCGGGGCTTCTATTCCATACTCCAATACAGCATGCCGCAGCGCATGCGCTGACCAGGCTCGAACTAAAAATAAAGAGACTTGTTACTACCTAAAATGATATGGCTTATAGTTAAATTATAAATTGGCAGAGATCTAAGATACAAATGTCCACAGTGGTGACGCTTACGAGTTTGGATCAAAAGATAATGTTTTAAAAAGCAACTGTGAATGTCCACGTATGCGCATTACTTCAGTTACAGTTCAACTGTTAAGTGCCATAAGTGCCACTAGGTTCTGCAGCCTTACACCCAATGTCTGAATTGTAAGACCAGTTAAATTATTTATTTAGGAGTTTCATTTGGCGCCTCAAGTCACTGTGGTCACTTCAGAGGGCTACGATAATAATATACAGAATAAATAGAATGACAAAAATAAAGTTAAGAGTCCAGCTGGTCCTAAGAATAACACTTCCAGTTTAGGTAGGGGGCTCCCAATTTCCTTCCCTAAAAATTATGATATTTTTGCTTTCTCCGCCTTAAAACTTCCTAAATATAGCATATATGGTCTCCCATTTTCCCCTCTGATCTTACTTATAGCCAATTTTGACTTGATGCTGGTTCTAGATCGCATTCTTCTATCGCCATCCTTAAAGGGGTAATTGTCTAATGAAAGGCTCTGCTGAATAATCAGTTTAAAGTTCAGAAACGTCAACAGACCAGATTTCAAAGAAATGTCCTTGGGAGTGTTAATCTGTTATTTTGTAACTCTCAATATAAATCACGTTGTTAAATACATTGCAAGAAATAAAATGAATAATTGCCTCTTTCTCCATTAATCGAGAAACAACTCTCTCATGAAAAGTTCTCACTTAACCTAGTTCACTTCGTTACCTCCTTTGAACAGAACGTCCACCCCGCAATTTGTTTAAAAGTTCGCTCTCGTAATTATGTTTGCAGCTCAGGGTCGCTGGCTGGTGGTTACCCCCACCACGTACACAGCCCTAAGCTTGAACAATACTTTACTGGCCCGTGTTTTGGAGATTTACCTTTGATTGGATGAGATGTTACTAGGCTGTGTACCAGCCCAAGGTGCCCGGCCATTCAGAGCACAGAAACAAAAACATCGAAAGATAAGTGCATATGGGGAAGTATGGATTTACTGCTCCAAACTCCACATCTACCACATACCTTGAAGATACATGTACCACGTAGGTAGATATATGTGGAATTAGGTGTAGAAAATCTATTTTTTGTTATTTTATTTTTGATTTTCTGTCCTCTATATTATGGATAAAGCAATACTCATGTGTTGGTGCATGGTGTGTGCTGTTCCTGAAACATGCAGGCTCTTTTCTTGAATGACTAGGGAAGGAGAGTGAAGAAGGTTTCAGGAACAGAGAAGATGCTTCACAAATGTGATGATTTTTTGATGAGAGGCAAGACAGGTTTAGATGATGCAAGCAAAAGGCTGGTGACGACATGTGAAATGGTGACCTGACACACTGACTTCGCAAAATAGTGGAGGTCCCCACAAGATATTTGACATCTCTGGGGATTTAGGTGGATCCAGGATCCATGGTACTAAATAAATTGACATTCTTGCTATCTGAGCTGACAGGAAGAAAGTGTGACGTGAAATATAAGTAACAAGTTTTAGCATATCGAACTTTGCAAGCAACATGGTAGGGCATGGAACACTATTTTGTAGGTAGATGGTGTCATGCCTGCTCCGCTCCCGGATCGATTGACAGTGGGGGCAGGGCTCTTCCAGCATAAAGCTGGTTTTCCCCGTCAGAAGAGTGCTTCGCATTCTAGTTGACTCGTGTGCGCGTCTCCACTCTCATTCACTTACTTTTCTGCTCCCGGGGTCACGAACATGTCGGGATGGACGCCTCCCAGGGGCCGCTGTTCAGTGGTTTCTTCTGAGACTTGCTCTGTGTTTTCCTCCGGTCCTTCTTCGCTCCTGCTCTGCTTTCTGGACCCTACCTGGAACAACTAGGAAAGTGAAAGTGCGCCATGCGCGCGTTGTGCTCAACCGCCGCGAGCCGTACACGTGCGCATCGCCTGTCCGGGCGCGTGCACATCTCCTGTCTCCCTTCCGAACAAAAATCGACGACAATAGATCTTGCCAAGCGCGCAGCGCATGCGCTGCGTCGCTAGGCGAGACCTAAAAACATAAGTAGTAGAGTAGGGGAGGGGAGATTTCTGCATTAAAAAATAGGCACCACGCAGAGCACTCGAGTACCGCCAAGACAAGGTCTACGCAAAGGGTATTTAAAAATAGAAACTTGGGTATCTGCACTGAAAAACAGAGAAGAAAAGAGGCGCAAGGGGTCTTACGTGTACAAAGACGACAAAAGGAAAAAAAATAAGGGTGGCAAACTGAACAAGCACTGGCCAAACCAATGTGACAGACATGTGTCAGTGTAGCAAGGCCACAATGGCTGGCTTTTCCAATGCCTGTTTCGAAGGGGGCTTCACGGTGACAACAGGACGGATCCTGCTAGGTGTTCTGAATCCGCAATGAGCAACCCTGCTGGAGGATCAAGGGCCTGCACAGTAGACACAGCAGGGAGCCCACCGGGTATTCAGAATGAGTGGCCCGCTGGGAGGATTCGGAAGCTGTACGGCAGCAACAGGAGGGGGCCTCACAGGCTCTTTAAGTAGCTGATTAGTCAGACAGGATGATTGGTGGGCACATGGCAGCAACAGGAGATGCCTGCTGGACACTCTGAATATGTAATCAGTGGCCTGAGTGGAGGAGCAGGATGTCAGTAGGAGGGGTCTCACTGTGTAGCCATGGGGACGAGCAGCCTGGGTGGAGGAATGGTGAGGGCAATCATGAAGGGGAATGTTGGGTTCCCTGAGATAGTAAGTGAAGCCTTGTGGAAGACCGCCAGCTTATAACACTCATCCTTTTACATCATCATCATCATCATGCAAAAAAGCATTGGCAAAGCCAATTATTTTGGTAATGACAATGGTTGTAGCGATGTATTTAACAAAAATATTCCCTCAAAGGTTTGGTAAAGTCAAGTTATATTGTTTTAAATTGTGATAGAGAACAAGAAGTAAAGCTATGAAACTCAACAAGGGCCTTACAAACGTAATATAGCATATGCAAAGGAATCTATTTAGCAGCACTATTTTCACGCTTCCATCTGAATTAATTTTTTACACATATGATACACAGACCCTTATAAATGTCTGTGCTCCCAAAGTTCTGATAGCTATAAGCTGCTCTAGAAAAAAATTACCGCATTAGGCATCACACTAACGCTTATATTTCAAAACAATGTCAAAACACTTAATTTCTTAAATATCCAGTTGGTGTGGAAGCAGCAATGAAATATGAAAGTTTGCCTCTTGGACACTTGTAGACACCAGTTAAAACATGATCCTGTGATATTATATGTATACTGTGCAAACATGGTGAGTAAAGCTAATAAAATCGCAGATAGGCATTGAAGGCGACAGTGTTTTGCCTTCATATTTGCTTAGGCTGCTTATCTTCCCTACATGTACCTGTATTTGCAAAGTCAGTCCTTTGGGCATTTCCTCCAGTGGAATGCTTCCCCTTTTAAGGTCGAGTCTATCAGACAGCTCAGTTGTCTGTTTCCAAAAGGCATATTGTGGGCTTAGCAAGATCATACAGGGGCTTGCAGTCCATCCGTTGTTTACCTTTCGTTGTCTTTACTATCACTCTCATATGCATGCTTTTTATTCAATGGCTTGCCTTGTCCATTTTCTGTCTGTCTCTCCATGGAGCATATTCATGGTACTTCTTTCCTTCCACTGCTCACTTTTAGGGAAATACTTTTTTCTTAAGCACTCCACTGAGAGTGCATGTGTTCCCAAGCTATCTCCTTTGTGTGTTTCTCTTCCCCTTCTGCGCTTTGTGTTGCTCTCTCTCACCTGTATGCGTCTTCCTTCCCCACTTATTCCCTCGTGTGCTTCTCCCCCGCGTTGCTTTCTCACCTGTGTGCTATACAACCCCAGCTGCACCTTGCTCTCTTTCTCTTGGCTGATTACTTTTCTCCCCTCTCCTGCTTTCTCTCTCTTGCATGCTAACTTTTCTCCACTCCCCCACCTGCGTCCTCCTTATTACTTCCTCCCCAACTGGCCCTCTGTGTTGCTTCCTTCCACCCGTGTTGCTCCCACCCCCCCCCCCATGTTGCATCTGCCCCCCCATTGTTTCCTCCATTTAATTTAAATTAAATATGCTTCTGCGCTTTTTTCTTTTTATTTATCAACCCAATTCGGATTGGTAAATAAAAAGGAAAAACTGGCCTGTGTCATTTTGTAGGAGCACACATGCATGGTGCCCACGCCTACACAATGACAATGGCATTTTTATTCTTCTTTAACTGTGGTGCACAGCATTGGGGATACTGTGCAGCATCACTAAAAACCATTGGCAAAGTCTATATGTTCCAAAGACAAGACCTATTGGCTTTGCTAATGCTTGTTTTGTCTGTCTAATTCAATTAGCCATCTACTGAGAAGATAGTGAAGTAAACAAATAAAATGCAGAGTAAATGAAAGAAATCGGCAAAGAAAAGCAAAGGAGCAACCTTACTGGACTGTTATCTATGGACAAGCAACAAAAACAGTGCTTTGTAGTCTCAAAGTTGTATGTCTAGCTGTGCTAACATAAAAATCAAAGTACAAAACACCAGGCAGCTAAAGCGGCTAAAATGTGGAGTTTGCAAATAAAAGCATTACATTGCAAAGAGTGCTTAAAGTAGGTAATGGTATCATCAGTTATTTACAGGGCTTGGAACCAGCTGAAGCTCTGTATGAAGAACTGCATAAAATAGATTATTATTAGTGTCATAGTGCAAATGGATAAATGAAGGAGAAGGCCAAACCTGCTGTGATACAGGAATAAAGCAAAAAAACACACAAATGATGAACGGAATGCAGAACTAATCAAACACTCACCCCAAGTCACAGATCTGGGTTAATCCATCGTTTTTTTGCTCACCATGCCACCCCAGTTTGGACTCAGACATATGCAAATTAGTCATGACCCTGCTCCCCATGGGAACAGTCCAGCCTGAACTGCCAGGCCAGGTCCTCCCTGGACCGGAAAACAAGCATCCTAGGACCAGTATCGGGTTATCACCTCTCATCAGCCAGGCTAGCTTGAATCCAGTGGTAGAGTGACCACAGGACCCACATCTCGTCATACCCTTCCCACTTAGGGCGACAAAGTAAAAAGCACACAAATGATGAATGGAAAGCAACCGTAATCAAACATTCATCCTGCGTGGCTTTGAGTCGCCTCATAAATCATGAGTAAGGCAACGCAGTGCAAATCGGTGCGTCACCTTACTCTGCGCCTGGGATGCGTTCCATGAGCTCTGCAGTGGGCATTCTGCTGCACACATGGAAAGAGGAAAACGCCTCTAGAGGTTGCCCTTGCACCATGGTGAAAGGGTGCCTGTGTTGGCACTAGGCAGCAAATTGTGCACCAGCTCAAGAGAAAAGGACACAAAAGTCCTGCCCTTTCACATTGGCGTAGGGCAGCGCAGCAAGAAGACTTGCGGTGCTGCCCTATGACAGCTCCTCATAAATGAGGCCCGAAATCACCCACAGGCATTTCTTTTTTCTTTTTCATAACTCTTTTTTATTGAGTCAACAGATATATTAATTGCAGACATTGCAAAATTGTTATGGCATACCAGTATCCAGATATTGAATATTGAGCAGGTGGCTATTACATACTTGCCGTAAAACAAGAATTTTTTTTTTTTTAAACATTTGGGCCCGAGAACCACAGCCCTAAACATCACACAACACTGTGTCATATACTGCAAAACAATATCCCGGTCATGTCCCTCCAGCCCTTCCACCCACATCATATCTAACTGTACATCCAAACTGCCCTGCGCTGCAACACTATACATTTTCGATTTCGGCAGGGTGTGGCGGAGGTGGTTCCAATACAAGGCCCCTATTGTCCGCCCATCGTTTCCATATTTGAAAGTGCTTCTGAGGGCACCCTCGTGCTTTAAAAATGGGTTGTTCCTGCCCCATACACCAGTCAAGACCCGCCCTCCAGGCACTCAGTTTGGGTGGAAACAGATACCCACAGGCATTTCTAAGTGGACAATCGAGATGTAGGTTTCACAGAAAGTGAATTTCTTGAAAGTAGTTGATTGTTTTGGTTTAGATGGCCCTAAGCAGTGTTTGCTGCCAGGGTATTTTGATGCCTTCTCAGTGATACATTCTTGGGTGACGGTTGAAGGGCTTGAAGGTGGATTGCCCATGATCTGGATGCCAGTGCAGTGTTGTAAGAGTCCAGAGAGGAGATTCCAGGGTTTCTTTCATCATAGCTGCTGCATCATGGAGCACTTGAAGGACGAAGATTGATGTGTTAGCGCAGTGGTTCTTAACCTGTAGGGCAAGGACCACTTGGGTTTCGCAAGGCCTACTCGGGAAGTCCGTGAATGTTTTACAAAAATTAAATAATATGAACATTGATAAATTAAAATTAATAAAGTATATAAAAATAGGCAAAACTGAAACTTTGAAAACCTTTTCTATATTTGTTTGCGAATTAAACAAAATATTTAAATATTTGGTGTGTACTTGTTTTTGTGTTTGTTTTGAAGTTCAAGTCACAGAAGTTGCTTAGTCCGATGGTCTCCTGCTTTCAATATTGACTTAGTGAGGGTCCATGGATTCCAGTAACGGTTCAGTGGGGGGGGGGGAGGGCCACACAAGTCAAAAAGTTATGAACTGCTGTTTTAGTGCATAACATGAATTAAGTCAGCATAGTCGAGAAAGGACTTCAGGGTAGTTCTGCAACATCCATGGCACCTCTAGAGAAATGCAACAGGCTACCTTGGAGCTGATGAAGATAAGGCTGCGATTAAACTTATTTTAATGATCTGGCAAGTTTGATACCTTCATTAAGGTGAATGTATATTTTGGCTGGTAACTTTGAGAATACAGGTATCATGCCCTCAGGCAGTTATTATATGACTGAAGCAGGGAAAGGAAACTGATATGAGCATGGAATGTAAATAATTTGTAATTGTGTAAAAAAGAAGCGTGCCAGTGATGTGTACTGAATAAGTACTCCAACACTGTCTGAGTGTTGTTGTCAACTGCCCCCAGTAAACAAGATAAATGCAACAAGCATTGACAAACTCAAAAGGTCTCGCCGTTAACGTGGATCTATTGGTTTTGTCACTGTTCGTTTGTATTGGCGCTGCCACATCACCCAGCATGTGAGCCGTGGGACCGCTAATGCAAACAACATGATGCCAGGAGGCTCTAGTCCATTCCTAAATAGCTGGCAAGGGTTCAATCCACACTCTACCTAAATCTTCAGACAAAAGCGACTCATTTCCTACTCTAACTCTTCATGGGATTTAATTTTGGAACTGTGTACCTCAACAATTGCCAAAACTTTAATTCTGGTTTAAAACAGGATTAAAATCATAATACTAAATACTTTTGACATCACACAAGGAGTTTAGGCTTCTAACACAATGCCAGATATTAGGGAGCAAATGCTGTGTATTATCAGTACACACATGGGTGTGAACGTATCATAACATTTAGCCTACCCCAAAACATATAAAATAACCTATTTGGAGTCACCTTGGAGTTTCCCTACACTATAGTGGTGCTCGTACAGCAGCCTTGTGTCTCTGAATGGTTCCCAGAGACTTTGAGTATCCTTATTACATACAGAACTATATTCCATATATCTTTTCGTGCAAAATAAGAACCAATAATCAATAAGGTTTACTGAGTGCTATTGAATTTTGCAACACCACCACCACCACCACAGAGCCTTCAATGTTGGAAAGGTGATTTGTAATTAAAAGCAACTTCACTGGCAATAGGCTTTTAGGAATATTTAGAGACAGTGGTACCCGGTCTTTGCCAAGCAGGAAAAATAGCTTTAAATGCTTTCTGCGGGTAAAATTAAAAATACATGCCAGCTTTGTCTGCCAAGCCGCCACTGAGGGATGGAGAGTTAAGGGGGCAATTCATCTGAATCAACCGCTTCAGGTATACAAAAACCACATGACCTCTACCAGGGTAGCAAGCTTTACAGATGTAAACAAATTGCTCAGCCATGTTATGTTAAATGTAAAGCATGTTGTGCTATATAAATACTTCGGGCCTAATATACAAGAAAGTAACGTAGCGAGGTGCTGCAAGCCATTTGGCTGCGCTGCGTTACTTTCAAAGCACAGGGATGCATCATATTTACAACAATATGACATATCCCTCAGCTCTCCCCTGTGCTGGCACACAGTTGGCTGCCATGCGCCAACGCAGGCACCCTTGCACCATGGTGCAAGTGCGCCTGCGTTGAGGGGATGATTTTTTTTGTGCAGGAAGGGAGTCCTTCCTGAACAAAAACAATCACAAGAGGTGTTTTCCCCTTTCTATGCCTGCTGCAGATAGAAAGAGGACAAAACAAGGATGAATAAAAGTATTTCTCCTTGTTGCGCCTCCTTACGCCTCCCCTGGGGAGGCGTAGCATTCAGACGCATTCCCAGTTTTACGAAACGTTGTAAAGCTGGGAATGCGGCAGAATCCATGGGTGTTGCGTGGGAACACCCACAGCAACACCCATGACACACCCTTTTCACTCAAAGTGCTGTGTGAAAAGGGGCCGTATTTACAAGGCCACGAAAAGCCACGCAGGGTGGCTTTATGTGGCCTTGTAAATATGTAGCACCACACTCTGCTGCCGGTGCGTCAAAAAAATGACGCACCGGCAGTGCAAGGGGCTTGTAAATATGCCCCTACTTGTACATATCTGAAAGGGCCCAGCATAGTCCAGTGGCGGCCACCATAAACAAAGGGTGGTGACACGGGTGGAGGAAATGCAGGAGAGGCCGTGCGGAGGAGGGGGGGTCAGGAATACTTTATTTTTTTTAAAATGTACCTTGGCCTGAGTGGGCTAGAAAGATGCTTTGCTCAGGCCAAAGAGTCTGTGGGACTGCACTGGGCTGGGCTGGAGAAAACCTAAGTGCGCATGTGTGTTTTGGTCGGCCTGAGAAGGCCGGCCAAACACACATGAGCACTAAGGGAGTGGAGTGCACGGAACACTCCTCCTCCGCCCTCCCATGCCTCAGCCCCGCCCCTACCTACAGCGCTGGCTCAGAGCCGGCAAATGCAAAATAAAACGATGCAAGAACAACGTTTTATTTTTCATTTGCTGGCTCTGAGCTAGGCAGTGGGGCGCCGCACCTCCGCCATTGCGGAGGAGCCGCCACTGGCATAGTCTACAAAGGTTGATCTACAGAGCCTACAGCTGAGCAACGTAAAGAACATTTAACTGTGCAAGTTCCCCAATTAATCCCTAGCTTACACTTTTAAAAAGCCCAAGAGACTGCATTTTAAGGACGCGATTCGCAAAGGGACTTACGACTCGTAAAGTTAGGAGTGCAGAGTCTCTGCACTCGTGGCGGAATCTCCGCATTCTGGGTGGAATCTCCGCACTGCAGTGCTCAGTGCAGAGATACCACCCGAGTGCGGAGACTCTGCACTTGTAACTTTACGAGTCGTAAGTCCCTTTGTAAAACGAGCCCTCTTAGTTTTAGTTTTTGTAGGTGTGTAAATTTAATAGATTAGCTGTGGCGGCTGCTAGGGTACGGTGGCGGGGAGGGATAAGAAAAAAGAAGGGAAAAAAAGACTTACCTGCTGGTCGCCGGCCACCACCTCTCCTCCATCCTCCCTTTTTTCTGGGCTCCCAGCAGCACCCAGACCCCCCTAAGTCAAGCACAATGCTGCTGTCACCAGCATTACAGCAGCATCATGATTGGTCTGAGCGTCCTGTTTGGCCGCTCAGGCAGTGACTGGGAGCCTGGGACAGTACTCCAACCGACTGTACAACACAACCAGGTGGAGAAATGCTAAGTGCGCATGACGGTTTGGCCGGCCTAAGACGGCTGGCCAAACCTTCATGCGCACTTATGGTGCACTAACCACTCCTCCTCCATTTGACGCGAGCCCTGCACCGCCCACCCTAACCTGGGCCCATACTAAAATTAAATGATAATAATATTCTGTTATTATCATTTTATTTGTCCTTTGCACTGCTCAGAGGGCAGTGGGGCGACGCTCCTCCGTCTTAGCGGAGGAGCCACGAGACATCTAATCGCTGACTAGAAAGAGAGGGGCTTGAAACACAGAATAGCTCATACTTTCACCTATCAATAACAAGCATTTGCAAAGTCAATAGGTCTTGGCTCTAAAAGGTGGAGCTATTGGTTTCACGAATGTTCTCTTGCAATCACATGCTTTGCTATGTATGACTTGCAGTCCTTGAATGAGCGTTCTGTTAAAGAAAATCCATTCCAAAATAGCTGCTGATGCATATGCATGCATCACGACGCATGTGTCGTGATACAGGTGGTAATTTTTTATTTATCATTCTTCAGGGCAGACATCCATGACAGAATGATAAATGAAAATAAAAAAGGGTGTGCACGAAGCGAAACAAGAGGAGAGAGAAGCCTGACTGCACTTTGCAGTTTCCAGATCTTGGTACAAACAAAAAGGAAAATAAAAATCAATCTTAACATGGGAGTATGATGGAGCGAGGGGATGGGGTGTAGGGCTAGGCCCATCGGGGAGCAGGAGTGGGATGAAGAAAGACTGAGCAAGGCTTACATTTAAAAAAAAGAATAATTTAATATAGGTTGCTATATTGGGGAGCGTAGGTATGAAAAGAGAGTGTGCAGGGGCAATAGAATTAGGACACACTTGCACATTGTTGGAGCACTAAAACTAAAATAAAAGACTCCTTTAAGTCTGCAGTGAAAGAAAACAACTCATCCAATCAAAACACTATGAGACTGAAATGTTCTGGGGCAGGACAAATACTAGTACAGGGAGGATCAGAACAGGATCAGGTGACTGAGAGACAACAAATCCATCCAATCATAGCACAAGGCTGACCCTAGGCCCACTCTAACTATAGGTTATATTATGGAAACAATAGTTCTCCCTATAGACAGCTAATGCTGCCTGTAGCTGAGAACTAAAGAGGTGCTCTAATGCACAAATACCACTGCTTCCAGACAGTCACAGAACAAACAGAAGGACCAACAATAAATATGTCTGTTTACACCCAATTCCAATGAGCGCACATAAGGGGGAATGGCGCAGCCACAGTAAATCACATTTTACAACCAAACATAATCACATTACAACAAGACATTCCAAAATAAGGCACAACTTCAAGTTCATGTTTTGGTTTTTAAAACATAAATAAAAGCCATTGTCATTTACAATGCCGAAAGCTAAAACTTGCGGAAAACTTGCGTAAATGCTAGACCTATTGCATTGCAAATACTTGTTTCCTATTTCTTTACATGCTGAAAGCGGCCGCCCACCATTTCCTTTCATTTTCATTACTTTTGTTACAAGCTCGGCACCGGCGAGGGTGCCACGATTGCATCAAAAGTGAAGAAATAGAAAAGCACTTTTTTTCTATTTCTTACTTTTGATGCAATCTTGGAACCCGCGCCGGTGCCGAGATTGTAACAAAAGTAATGAAAACGAAAGGAAATGGCGGGCGGCCTCTTTTAGCATGTAAAAAAATAGGAAACAAGGGACTTTTGAAACGTGTGCGGCAGGGGAGCGAAAAAATAAACAAGTAACTTTAGAAAGGTGCGTGAAACAACAGCGTCCCATGAGTGGTGTGCGCGCGCGAGTGAAAAAAAAAAAAGCAGCGATCTCGGAACGGTGGTGGGACAGGCAAACATGGCAGAAAGCGGGCATGGTGTGCTGAATGTAGCAAAGCACGTCCTGCCTGCAAGTAAGAGAAACTCAATAAAGAAAAGAGTGTTTACAGACTAAATAAAGCATCCCGTGTAACAACCGAAGTAAAGGGGCCAGTTGCCATGGGAGGTTACTAATGAAGACAAGGCGGTACTGAGGAGAGACTAACAAGCCTATTTACCAATCAGAAGCCAGCATTCACAAGGACAATGACATAAGCCATTGACAAACGTGGGTGGAGAGTGGGCGGGGCTTCTATTCCGTACTCCACTACAACAAGTCTCGCAGAGCAGTGCATGTGCGCTGACTCTAGGCTCGACCTAAAACTGGCAGTTTGGTATTCCATCCCCTTTCTGTTGTAATTGAAAGGAGGAAGTGCTAATAGGACTAAGGTTGTCCCGCCACAACTCTAGAAGTGTAGCTGAATTGGAGCTGAGCAGGGCCGGGCTGGTCGTAGCGGGCACCGTGCGTTTTCCCCGTTGGCTGGAAGAGTGGGGGCCAGTTTTGACCGGTGGGGGCCATTTTTGGTACAGAGGCCAGTTTTGCAGCAGTATTGCAATATCGGCTCCCTGTAGCAAAAGCAGTAGCAGTGTTTCCTACCAGTATCCCCCCTACTCACCATCGCGCGTAGCAGGTTTTACTTAATTGCCAGGGCTGGTTTGCGTTCCCAGTCCGGCCCTGAAGCTGAGTAATTTTTTTAATTCCTAAAGTTTCACTAAAGTTTAGTGTCTTGGTTTGAATAACATTTCTTAAGTCTCGATCAAGGGTCCAATTAAAATTTTGTCAGGCAGCCCATTTCTCCGACAGCTGATGGAGTAAATTACTCTGTTGCCCTGATGTAGATACCACCCGCATAATTTAGGAATGACTGGCGGTCATTCCTAACACATTGGCAGGACACGCCATCACAGCGGTTCCTGTCAATGCTTTTTGCAGTTTGGTGCAGGACTCTGTCAACATGACAGAGCTCTGCACCAAACTGTTTGCTTTTTTGTTTTCAGAAAGAAAATCCCAAAGTAGGATTTTCTTTTTGAAAATAAAAAATAAAATGCTTCCATTGCCATGGGAGCCCTTTCATTGCCCCTTCCCGCCAGGGTTTTCCTGAATGTGGTGGGCAGTGAAAACTGATGTCTAGTTCCTCCCATCTAAATTAGGTCAGCAGAATTAGAGGTCTGCCTCCAATGGCCTTCACTCCACAGGGCCGTCGGAGGGGTTTAATCGCGTCAGAGATGGAGTAATCTCTGCCGTGATTAAACCTTTGGTCTGGCTGCATTTGAATCGGATGGATGGACCACTATGTGGCGGGAAGGGAGCACTGTCACCGTTGCAACAGAGTTTCGTCTCTGCTAACATGTAAATTTGGCCCCAAAACTGTCTAAAAAATACCTGTGAAGTCTTATTGATTCCTGAATATCTATGATTGGTCCTAAATCCTGGTAGAGATTACCAGATCTCCCCAAAGCCCTGAGCTCACGTTTCTCCCTGGCTTGCTATAAATGTGAAGCACATGCTGTCTCTGAGACCTCAACACTAACCTCGGAGGCAATATGGCCGAACAGGCGCCACTGGACGTGCAATCATGTCGCCAGCGATTAAACAATTAAAGTCGACTTTTTAATTGTTTTCATTGTGGCTGCTGAAATGAATTTTTTAAATCAGAACTTCTTCTCTTCAGGCAGGATAACATCGCTCTCCTGATGCAGCTTCCAATAATGAGATTCGATTTTCCATCTTGTGCTTGTTAATTTTCCGAAGAGATGCAGCACCTTTTAGGCATGTAGGGGCAGATTTACAAGCCCCTTGCCCCACTTTTGCGTCATTTTTAACATGGGAAAAGTGACGCAAAAGTGGCGCAAGGGGCTTGTAAATAAGCCCGGTAGTGTTTGTTTATCCTTTCAATGTTTGATCTGCGCTAACTGCATTAAAATGTACTCAGAGATGCATCTGCTTCTGGCTGAAGACACAAAGTGACGATAAACGTGATGTTTCTGTTTGTGCATCAGACACAACTACCAAACTACTGTTAAAAATAAAGTATATGAGACCTATGGGAATACCTACCACACCTCCAACAGCCTAAGGAGTGAGTTGGGGGTGAAGGTGGGCTCAAATGCATTCATCTCAAGACTGAAATGCCAAGTGGAGAAGGAAGCGTTAAGCTACTGAGCAGTCTAAGACCCTCATTACAATGGTCTCATGAGAGGAGAAACTGCCTTGAAAAACTACTACTATGAAGTTTGGTTTGCCCAGATATTACCTCACCATTTCAAGTTCCGCAGATAGCAATGGGTGATAACTCAGTAATGCTGCAGGTTTTTCCCCACCACTGAGGTGCAAAACAAATTCTGAGCTTTGGGGTAAATTTACTAAGGACTTGCATTGTCCTTGCGTGACAAAAGCTGACGCAAGGCAACGCTAGTCCTTATTTGGGATTTACTAATCCATGCAAAGCCGCTGTGCGTGGCTTAGTAAATGCAAAGTAAAGCAAGTCAGCACATAGAGCTGCCTTGCAGTAGTTTGCTCTAGGTAATCCTTAAATGGGTGAAGCATGCATCCACCCATGTATTTTTACGCAAACCCACATTTATGAAGTCTTGTGAACCTGGGTTTGCGTAAAAATAGTATGCGTACCCAACAGAGGTGTAACGAAGAAAAATCTCTTTATTTCTCCTCGTTAATTCCTCTTTCCATATGTGCTGCATTCTGCAGCACCCATAGATAGAGGAATATGCCCTTAAGGATTATTTTTGTATAGGAAGATGTCCCTTCATGCACAAAAACAATCCTGCCTTAACACAGGCACCCTTGCACTACAGTGCAAGGGTTCCTGCATTGGCGCTAGACAGCACAAAGTGCACCGGCACAAAGAGAGAGCAGAAATGTTCCGTATCTTTATAAATATTGAGAATGTCTGTGTTGTAATCTAGCAAGTGAATGATGCATCCTCTCTGTTGTTGCCCTTATGCCTTGCTGCTCAGTCTATGTGATGTCATCAGAATGTTGAGAGTGTTTGAGTGTAAGAAGGAATCAGTTGGTGTAGAAGGGCTGAGCGGCAAGGAGGCTGCTCCTGGTGGGGCATTGTATGAGGCCTAGCATGAGACTTAATATGGATCCTATCTGAAGAATAAAGCTGTGATCTTGAACTACATCACCGGACTACGTATCTTTCATTTAACTGTAACACTGGCGACGAGGATGGGATTATTGTACCTTTCACTGGTACCTAATCCTGTATTTGTATGAGAGGGGGAGAGAGTGTAGTGTCTTTGTTTGGTATATGTATCAATAGAGGAAGAGAGAGTGTAGTGTCCCAGGTCATGTCATGTTCTGAAACTGAAGCTTCTTGCTTGTTTTAGTTTTCCCCTCTGAATTGGTAGTTACCTCGTGTGAGGTGTAGGACTGTGCGTTACGGGTGCGCACACCTTGTGTGAAGTGTTGGACTGTGCGTTATGGGTGCGCACATGAGAAGACTCCTTCTTTTGAAGCTTCTCTGACTTGCCTGTTTTGGTTTTACCCTCTGTATTGGTTGTTACCTCGTGTGAGGTGTTGGACTGTGCGTTACGGGTGCGCACACCTTGTGTGAAGTGTTGGACTGTGCGTTATGGGTGCGCACATGAGAAGACTCCTTCTTTTGAAGCTTCTTTGATTTCCCAGTTTTGGTCTTACCCTCTGGATTGGTTGTTACCTCGTGTGAGGTATTGGACTGTGCGTTACGGGCGCACATGTGAGAGATCTACCTTTTGTGTAGCTTTTCTGTCTTACTTCTATTGGATGTACCCTGTGAGTGGTTGTTGCCTCGTGAGAGGTGTTTGGACTGTGCGTTACGGGTGCGCACATGAGAAGACTACTTTCTCTTTAGCTTCTCTTGATTTACCCTTGTTTTGGTTGTGGTATGTGTATCACCGTGTGTTTAGGGGTTGCATAATTACTCTAGAGTGTACGCCTTCGAGTGTTGGGCGTGCGATTTAAACAACACAACACTTTTGCGTTTCTCTCATCTCCTCAGGATGGGATGGGATGGGGTGTTGGACGATGCTCTTGAAGATTGATGTTATTCTTGTAGCGTTATGTTATTTTTGAAGCTCTTTGACTTTTGTATGTGTGTATGTCCACCTCCGCACATTTAATTATTGTCAGTCATATTGCATGTATGTGCTATGATCTCGCATGCTTGTATTTTTACAATTTTGATGAGGGGGGGATGTGTTGTAATCTAGCAAGTGAATGATGCATCCTCTCTGTTGTTGCCCTTATGCCTTGCTGCTCAGTCTATGTGATGTCATCAGAATGTTGAGAGTGTTTGAGTGTAAGAAGGAATCAGTTGGTGTAGAAGGGCTGAGCGGCAAGGAGGCTGCTCCTGGTGGGGCATTGTATGAGGCCTAGCATGAGACTTAATATGGATCCTATCTGAAGAATAAAGCTGTGATCTTGAACTACATCACCGGACTACGTATCTTTCATTTAACTGTAACACTCTTCCCTCTCCTTTTCACACAATGCAGTTCAACAAGTTGCCCTGCTGTGTAGCGTGAAATGCTAAATCTGCCCTTTGTATTTTACTCTGCTCAAATTTTGTGAGGTTTTACCTTTTGCCGTTTCAGTGGGGAAATAGCTGTGCAAGTTTTGAGTATTACTTGCAACCCCATGTAGGGCTTAAACTATTGTTTGAAACTGATTCAGAATTATCGACCCAATTGGAATGTGGTTCTAATATTCAAATTGTTAGATTTGCAACCAAAATATGCAAGGTTAATCTTGGCTTTCACATATATTATGTGCACATCTCCTTGAACAAGAGTGTTCTATTGAATATTGACACCAACCATATTGTGGTGCAAGACTATCGAGGGCAGAACATCAAGGGACACAATTTCGAAAGGACAAATAGGGGAGCATAGATTTTCTATTCCTAATTACGCATCTATGAAGATATCTTTACCACGTGGGTACATATATGTGGAGTTAGGTATAGAAAATCTAGAATTACTTACAATCAGTAGTTTATTTTTGATACTCTGTCCTCACTATTGTGTCCCATTGATATTGTGGTTTTGTTATTCAGAGGTCACACCCCTGAACAAAGATATTAACTGTCTGGCTCTGCAAAGGCATTTAGTTATTTATTTTTGTCTGCCTTGACAGTGCAGCTGTCGCTGGACAATTCTGTGAGCATCACTAGAGAGTGGTTTTGGCTCAGCCTACATGCTGAGAGCTGGGAGTACATGTTTTGATTGGCTAGAAATGTGCTTCCACCAAAAAAGAATCCTTGCCCTCCACAGAACTGTAATCATTTTGCTCAATTATCCAGCTGCCTGAGCTTGAACCTTTAGGGACACACACATGACGTTGTAATGTTATTAAAGAACCTTAGCTAACTAGATAATTTATGGTGTTTTTCTCTGGCAGCAGCACAGATAGGAAGAGGGCAGTCATTAACCAACTTGAATGTTTAAGTCTGGCTTGACAGTGAAACTGTCACCTTACCTTTTAACCTGCACCAATATTGTTCAACAGTTATTTACTTCCACACAAATACATATCCATTCCCATGCTATGTACTTGTAATGCTCCATATTACCATACAACAATCCTTTACAGCTAGACCTTTAAAGCGAGACCTATTCACAGTGCCAATGCTTGTTTTTAGCTTTACTTATTTGCATGAGTGACGCATGCACTGGTAATTTGGTAAATTAACGCCCATCAATGAGTGGGAAGCATTAAAACAGAGCCTGTGTCATACTGAAAAGTGCAACACTTTCTGGGACAATTGTGTTCTTACATATAAACGTCACCGCTGGCCTTTGTGCCCTCACTGGAACAATGTAAATGTTTCCTTGGGACCTTTGCTTGCACTTCCGGTGTGGTCAGCCTGTTTCTCTACAGCACAATGGCCTTTCACGTAAATATGAGCTCTGGCTAATGTTTCCAATCAACAATTTACAATGGCTCTCTTAGCTGTTCGTGACATCACCTCAAAAAGGTTTATCCTTGAATTAAACTGAATGATTGATCAGGCATTTCGAGTTCCCATTTTTATTAATTGTTTTAGAAAACGTTATTTAGCAAAACTGGAGGAATTTGAAAACATTAACTCAAGTAATAGCACTTATTAAGCCAGCAGTAGCAGAAGTTTGCATTGTACCTGAAAAGATGCAAACCCCCTGGCTAGTAAAAAGAGTGAGCGACTGACTGGGTGGTACTGAGGCTTGCCATCCAGTGATATAAAGGCGCTGACATCACAGCTTATCGTTTAAGGACAGTTTCATGTTGGACTGTCAATAGTGCCAGGAAGTTTAAAGTTTGATTGTCACAGACTCTTTGTGAACTGAATTCGAAAAGGTCCACCCTGTGGTTTGACACCTGCATTAACGCTGTCCTCAAAACACACTGTCTACTAGGTGTAGGCGGGGGTGGCTTACACTTAGGTGACTGTGGCCTTCCCCTTGACCCCCGGTCTCAGAGCCCATGAAGGCAGCAGCAGGAAGAGAACAAAACATGGCCAAGTTTGCCCTCTGCAGTGTCCACTCTTTGCCCTAGTACCTTGGTAGCAAATAGGAGGCACAGTGGTGGGGCAAGGTTTCATCCTTGTGATGTCATCAGGGGGTTAAAGGGTGTGTGATCTCACTTCCTCTTCTCCTGGCACTTCAGTGATTCAACATCCATGTCAATTCAGTTCTGGAAAAGTGAACCACTGAGTGGCAGTCGGCCATGCAATGCACCGTGAAACATGAAGCCCTGTAGCGGGGAGAAGCAGATCATTGGCTCCTCAGTTAAAGTATGAATGCAGGGGCCCAGACACATTGTGGGGGTCTGCAGGCAGCAGCAATTACTGTTATTCTGGTGTTTTGTAAGGCGCCATAATACCTTAATGTGCCTCTCCGCTGTTAAGGAGTGTAATGCATAAATGATAGAGAAGGTAGGAACTATATTTGGGTAAAGAGAGCTACATCTCAGGTCCATATAGTGCAGGTGGCTACTCGGCTGCTGCTCGGCAGACAGTTCAAGAAGCAGTGCTTCAGTGCCAGTGTTCTACGTTAGTAGTTAAGATATGAGGGGAACTCTGTATGCTGCTCCATATTTCTCACAGTGGCGGCTCCTCCACGTGGGCGTCGGAGCGTCGCCTCACTGCTTTCTAGCAGTGCGAGAAGCAGAAACGTAAAATGGTATAAATACCATTTTATGTTTCTGCTTCTCGCACTGCGAGAATGCAGAAAAAGGGTATGCCTGGTTGTGGGCTACGGGGAGGAGTGGCTAGCCCAATGTTATGGGCCCTGACTGTTTGGTTGGCCTCATGGCCGACCAAACCAGTCATAGCACTCTCCGTTTTCTTCATGTAGGCTGCATGTAAAAAACGGCCTCCCCTAAGACGCCTGTAAGGACGGCGTCCTAGCCAATCACAACGCTGCCATTGCAGCGTTGTGATTGGCTTAGGGGAAGAGAGGGAGGCTGCCTGCTTCTGCTTCCTGTTTGCAGAGAGCAGGAGGCGCGACGCGGGAGTCCGGCAACGGAGGTAAAGGTAAGTTTTTCTTAATTTAAAAAAAAATTTAATTAACCCCCCACCCCATCCCCGCGCGACCCCTTCCCACCCACGCTACCCCCTCACGTCATGCCGGCCGCGACTGGAAGTTAGGCCTCGGGTGCAGTGGTCCTGCACATGACATGAGGCAGACCACAGTGGAGTGAGAGCAGAGTGGAGTCCTTTCCAAGTAGGTGAGTCGGTTTATTTAAAATGAATTAAAGGGAAAGCTTCGGGTCAATTTTTGAAGGCAGCAGGAAAGGTCTGGATGGTTCATTGACTATAAGCGCGGCTACTGGGGTATGTTTTTGCCTGCAGCGAGTTTATGGGCATGCTCGTTTAAACACGCGGCAATTAAATAATAGAATTGGGAAGCCCTGCGAATTTTGCCTCAGTTTGCAGCGTTGCGCTTGACTTGGCAAAAAAAAAAGTGATAGCCCACTGGCAAATGAATGACGCAGCATGGCGTAGTTTGAAGGCCACGGTGACGGTGTTGCATGACTGGGCGTGGCGGTGCCAGGAATCACGTGAATGTAGAAAGATTGTGGCATCATGGCAGTCCTAGGTAATTATGATAGATATAATGTCTGGCAATGTGCTTAACTATGCTTTGATAGTGTGAGCTTCTACGAAATCCAATCTACACGGACAGTACGCCTGGGCTACGTATGCCGAACAGAACACATGCAAAACGTCAGCACGGCCTTTACTTTTAGCTCAGAGACCGATTGAAAAATGTTGTTTCTGTATCCAAAAATACCAATAAGATAGGATGAGTTTCACTGTTTCTCTCATGCTTCAATTCATTCGGAGCTTAATACTGTTCACTACATAGTTTTTCTCTTTTCCACGGCCCGCATAGCCATGTGTTCTGTTGTCACGGTGTTAGTGTTTAAAATAAACGTGTAATTGGGAACAGCGACCAGTGTGAGCAATCCAGCATTGATATACCCGCTTCTTCTTAAGCCCACGAACGCCATCTTTTTTGTTATAATTCCTTTTCACATATTTACTCACTTAAACGTTAAGTTTTCCTACCATCATTGGGAAAAGGAAAGACCTGTTCAGTTTTAGATATTTGATTCTAAATACACTGCTGTTACAGAGCAGCTACATCATTAACATATTACATGTCTTTACTGATGTCATAACTAAATTGTACGAAGAAAATGTCAGACGGGTTCTTATAAAGCCAATGTAAATTAATATATATGTACTAGTGGCATAGTTAAGTGCAACATGTTTAAATAGTTAAAGTCCTCACTATCACTGTGCTTCATAAACCTTGCTTTCTCAAATTTGCTTTAAAATGCACTATTTGCTCACTCTTTTTTCAAAATTCTCCAGGGGGAGAACCCTCGAACCCTCCTTATGATGGTCGGGCTTTCGCCCCTTGCATGCTTGCTGTGCAACTTTCATCCCCAACTTTTACGCCCCGCCACTTTCAAATGTCACCAGACGCCACTGATTTCCCATGCTTTGTACCTGCCCTCGAGGGTGTCTACTGTGCATGCATGAGTTTAGTGTTCAAATGGAAGAGAGAAATAGAGAAAGATCAATGGAATGTGTGTGGATGTGTTCTTACATGCATGCATGTGTATGGACACAGGCATGCAAGCATGTGGGGGTGACTAGGCATGCATGTAAAAGCAAATTTAAAAATAGAACACACTTTAGACCTCAGCATGGGAAACTATATTACCTAGTACTTCCCGCCTATGAAGTTCGTAGTCAGGGTGACCAGCTGAAAGTAGAGTTCAATATTACTAGTTCACAGGGCCTGGTGGGGCCCTACCCTTAATATGCAGACAAAACAGGTCGCGGATGATGTATTTGCATTGCCAAGGTCTGCACAAAAGCATCATGATGGATAGCAAAAGATATCACAACCAGTCTTGAAGTAGTAGGGGGTAGTTTGATTGTTCAGCAGTGCCAGGGAATTGGCGCGGGTGGTGATCCAGTCGTTGAAGTTATTTGTGTTGTTGATGAGGTCGTCAGTGGAGACTATGTAGTTTAGTTGGAATGCATTGAGCCATTCCATTTCTGTAACATTCTTCCAGGAGCAGCTTGGGGTGTTGCTAGTCTTCGTTGGGGTGGTTGGTGGCCCTGTTATGTGGATGTGGACGATGTAGTGGTCCGGCCATGTGAGCGGAGTGATGTGGCTGACTTTAACCTTGTCGCTGGAGGAGAAGATGGGGTCCAGGGTGTGTCCAGCAATGTGGGTAGGGCCTTGTACAAGCTGGGTGAGGTCAATGTTATATAGACTTTCGAGTAAATCGATGAAGTTGGAGTCCATGGTATCATCGAGATGAAAGTTGAGATTGCCTAGGAGTATGAAGTCTTTAGTGTCCATGGCATGGGGTGCGGCGAAGCCGGTGAGGAGGTTGCTGAAGTGTGTGCGAAGTCCTGGGGGCCGGTAGGTGAGGGTTCCTTTGATAATGGTTTTCCTGTCCGTCTGAAGCTTGAAGTGAAAGTGTTCCATAAAGGTGGCTTCTGGGTCAGTGTAAGAGGTACACTTGATGGTGTCTCTGTGGATCTCCTCCTGGTTTATGGAGTCAGTCCCAGTGCATGATTTGGTAAAAGAAACAAAGAAAAAGGCCCTGACCCTGAGAATTGATTCTAGCTTCAACAACTGCAAGGAACTTTTTGCCATCATCGAGGAATCCACCCAACAGGCACAACTCAAACCATCACCCCTTCAGAAGAACTCTGCAACAACATCTCCAACTTCTTCCATGTAAAAATCACCAAGATCTACAGCAACTTAGCACCTCAGCCACATGACATTGACCTTCCCAATATGCTCATTTCATCAACCAAAGACTACCATCTGACAGCAAGCAATCCGCTTTCCATGGAGGATACTGAAGCAATAATGAAGACAGCCCACTCAGGGGCTCCCACAGACCCTTCCCTCCACAATATCTACAACCTGCGAAGAGCCGCGGTCAGCGCTGCTCTCACTTCCATCATCAACACCTCCCTCAAGACAACCACCTTCCTAAATATCTGGAAAGATGCAGAAGTCACCACCCTCCTCAAAAAACCCTCAGCTGACCCCAAAGTACTCAGCAACTACTGACCCATCTTGCTGCTCTGCTTCTCAGGTAAAGTCATCAAGAAGATCAAAGACAATCAACAGACAACTCTCTCGACCACTTAGAATACCACAAACTCCTGAACGACTCGCAATCAGGATTCCGAAACAACCACAGCACCGAAGCAGCCCTCATATGCACCATCCTCAACTGAGGACAGGCTGCCACCCTCAACCTCCTCAACCTCTCAGCCGCTTTCAACCCTTGACTCCTACCACACACTCATCACCATACTACACACAGCAGGAATATAAGGACCACCACTCAAAAGGATAGCTTCCATTCTCTCCCGAAAAACACAATGAGTCAGGCTCACATCATTCACATCAGAACCCAAGGACCTCATCAGACGAGTTCCACAGGGATCATCAACTTAACCTCACACTTTTCAACATGTACATGACTTCTTTGACAGACATCATCAGATCCCACAATATCAACATCATCTCCTAAGCCGAAAACACCAAGCTAATTTTTTTCCTCTCAGACAACACCATCATCACCAAGACAAACTTTAAACAATGCATGCCCAGCGAGGTCAATTGGATGAAAGAAAACTGCCTCAAGCTCAAACCTGAAGTGCTAAACTTCTGGAATAAGAGCTCACCTTGGGACTCTACCTCCATCTTGGACCTACACCCACCCCTATCGGTCATGCTAGGTACTTAGGCCTCATCCTGAACATCAACCTCACCATGAAGTCCCAGGTCAATGCTGTCAACTCCTCATGCTTCTACATACTCCGCATGTTACATAAAATCTTCAAGTGGCTCCCACTGCACACCAGACGTACCATCTTGCAGGCCATATTCACAAGCAGATTGTGCTACAGCAGCCCACTCTACATCGGCATGCCAACCTATCTTCTTCACAGACTTTAAACTATCCAGACTCAGCCTTGACCTCTTGTGCCAAACCCAGCCCACATCACTCCTCATAGTGCTCCGCTGACTCCCCATCCAGAAGTGCTGCCAGTTAAAACTTCTCACACACGCATTCAAGTCAGTACACAACACGGGAACCGCATACCTCAATCATCAGCTTCACTTCCACCAACCCACCAGACAACTTCGCTCAGCATCACACTCTCTTGCACACACACCACACATCCACAGAAGAAGAATAGGGGGTGAATCATTTCCTACCAAGCCGCCAAATCCAGGAACGACTTCCACCTACACATCAGGGCCTGCTCCTAACTTCTTTAATTCTGCAAGAAGCTGAAGGCTTGTCTATTCAATTTGTCTTCTTTCTGGATCATCATGATTGCCTGTATTCAGGTCCAGCCTCACCACATGAATACACTCACCTACTTAGCACCTAGGATCCCTCTTAGATGACAACCAGTGCTCTAAAATTCCACCTTGCATTACATTATAGTATAAATTGGGCCCTTAATCTCAGACACAAATATCACACACACACACACAAACACCTACACACACATATACAAATATTGACACACACGTACACATAAACACACAAATGTGCAAAGAGATACACACTAATACAAAACCTCTCTCACCTCAGACACACTCATATACAAATAAATATATACACACACGACATCGATACACAAACATACAAATACACGCAAACACACACAGATACTTACTAGGGATGGGTGCAACTGGTGTATTTCTCTCAAGCGTAGTTACTCGTAATTGTATCCAAATTACTCATAATTATGCAAAATTGTGTGAGAAGCATAATCCAGCAATTAGTGCTATTTTGTTAATGTAAAATGCACTCTTGTGCCCAAATTGGGCCAGAGGATGCGTTTTGCGCTAAGAAAATAGTACGAAATGCTACAGGAAACAAACAACAGTAGCCACAGGTGCTCGCTGTCTCTTAGTTAGTTGTTCCTATGCACCTACAGTTAGGATTTTTCCCCAAATTACTCTTAATTACTCAAACTGGCCTAATTGCGTAATTTCGCATCACAAGAGTAATGCATAATTACTAAAATTACCCTGATTACTCCGGCATAGTAAAAATATCTCCCAGGCCACATAAATACCTCACACATCAGACACGCTCACACACACACACACACACACACACACACACACATTTAAGGATACACACATGTACAAACACTAATACATACACGCACGAATCACTGACAAAATATCGAGTACAAAAATATCGAAGTCAAGAATATCGACATCCTATCTACATAATGGTAGGTACAAAAATATAGAGAAAAAAAAATCGATGTCAAAAATATCGTAAAAAATATCGTTTTTTTTTTAAATGTTAAAAAAATAGTGTAAAATAAAGTAAATAATACATATAATTGAAATAAACATAGTTACAAATATTTAAAAATGTTTAAAAATTAATAACTAATACATATAATGTTAAAATAAATTAAACATATACATATAAAATATAATATATATACTTACTTAATAATATTCATAAATAATTAATGTAATAACTTGTAAATTATTAAAAACATTTTATAAATTATAAATACATATATACACATACAAAAATAATATAAAAAAATTATAACAGATATATATAACAAATTAAAAAACTACAATATTTTTATTATTTTTAAAATTAATTATACACAACATTAACTAAAACAATACACACAAATATTGGATAGCAGAGGGAAAACAATTACTATTCTCACTTCGAAGACTGCAACAGTAGGGAAAGTGTTGGATAGCGTAGGGGTAAAAATTACTATTCCCACTCCAGAGAGTGCAACAGTAGGGAAAACGTTGGATAGCGTAGGGGTTATAATTGCTATTCCAACTCCAGAGTGCAACAGTAGGGAAAGTGTTGGATAGAGTAGGGGTAAAAATTACTATTCCAACTCCACACATTGCAACAGTAGGGAAAGTGTTGGATAGCGTAGGGGTAAAAATTACTATTCCCACTCCAGAGAGTGCAACAGTAGGGAAAGTGTTGGATAGCGAAAGGGTTAAAAGTACTATTCCCACTCCAGTGAGTACAACAGTAGGTAAAATGTTGGATAGAGTAGGGGTAAAAATTACTATTCCAACTCCAGAGAGTGCAACAGTAGGGAAAGTGTTGGATAGCGTAGGGGTAAAAATGACTATTCCCACTCCAAAGAGTGCAACAGTAGGGGAAGTGTTGGGGGTCGATTACGATGGCGGGCGGACAAAAGTCTGCCCGCCATCGCATTGGCAAAAGGGACCGCCCGCCATAGGTGCGGCGGTCCCGCTATACAAATTAGGATGCGCCCGCCACACTGGCGGGCGCATCCCGTATTTTTACATTGCGGCGGGCGGTGCTGCAAGCAGCACCCGCCGCAATGTAAAAATACATGTTGTGCATTTGCATGTACAACGTGACAGGCACCGTGCGGTGCCTGCCACCTTGTACATGCAAATGCAGGGGGGTACCATAGGTACCCCCCACGTGCAGCACACCACCCCCCCACCCCCCGGGGGCCCGCAACGGGCCCCCGAAAGCATTCTCCGCCTGTCTTTTTGCGGCTGGATCTCCGCCGCAAAAGACAGGCATCGTAATGCCCACGGCGGTGCCTGCACGGCACCGCTTACACTGCCCCATTGTACCGTGTCCCGCAAGGCGGGTGGAAAAGGACTGCCTTGCGGGACCACGGCAGACGGTCTTTCCGTCCGCCGCGGTACCATTCCCATTCCCAACGCCATCCTAATTTGGCGGTGGGAATATTCAGGTTGATCGCGGGCGGATCGCCACCGCCGGCCCGGCGGTGGCGATCCGCCCGCCATCGTACTATTTCCACTCCAGAGAGTGCAACAGTAGGGAAAGTGTTGGATAGCGGAGGGGTAAAAATTACTATTCCCACTCCAGTGAGTGCAACAGTAGAGAACGTGTTGGATAGAGTAGGGGTAAAAATTACTATTCCAACTCCAGAGAGTGCAACAGTAGGGAAAGTGTTGGATAGCGTAGAGGTAAAAATTACTATTCCCACTCCAGAGAGTGCAACAGTAGGGAAAGTGTTGGATAGCGGAGAGGTAAAACTTACTATTCCAACTCCAAAGAGTGCAACAGTAGGGCAAGTGTTGGATAGCGTAGTGGTTAAAAATAACATACTTATCAATTAAATAACTTTTTTAAATTAAATAATAATTTATTAATAAATTAACAATAAATTAATTATAAATTCTAATAAATTAAAATTAAAATTACTTTAATAACATTAAATTACTTCCCACCCTATTCCCCAATAAACACACAACCCACTCCGCATAAAATTTAATACAATTAATATAATTATCAATTAATAAATTAATATAAATTCATCACCAAATAATAATTAATAGACAATAAATTACTTATCAATACCCAAAAACTAATAATTAATCAAAATTAATTGCCAATTATTAATTAATTAACAATAAATTAATTATCAATACCAATAAATATTAATACATAATTACTTAATTATAATAAATGTCTTCCCACCCTATTCCCCCATAAACACACAACCCGCTCCTAAACTAAATTAACACAATTAATATATTTATCAATTAATAAAGTAATACAAATTAATTACCAATTAATAAACAATAAATTAATTGTCAATATCAAAAATTTAAAATTATTAATTAATTTATTATAATTAATTTACTTCCCACCCTATTCCCCTATAAACCCACAACACGCTCCAATAAAAATTAACACAATTAATATAATTAGCAATTAATCAATTAATAAAACTTAATTACCAATTAATAATTAATTAACAATTAATTATCAATACCAATAAATAAAAATTAAGAATTACTTAATTACAATTAAATTACTTCCCACCCTATTCCCCTATAAACCCACAACCCGCTACAGAACTAAAATGCAAAAATTAATTAAAAATAATTAATAATTTCTAAAAATTATGATTTAATTTACTATAATTAAATTACTTCCCACCCTATTCCCCATATAAACCCACAACCCGCTACAGTACTAAAACGCAAAATTTACTTTAAAAAAAAATTACTAACTTCTAAATAATTAATACATATATTTAAAAAAATACAAAACATGTAAAACACATACATATAAAATACATACTAAAATACATAACACTAACATAAATATCGATATTATTAACATCGATATTTTTGCTATCGATATTACTAACTTCGATATTTACAAAAACGATATTTCTTACCTTCAGGTCGATATTCTGGTCACCGATACTCTTGATGTCGATATTCTGTCCCTACAATATTTGCAACTCGATATAAATGTAGGTCAAAAAAAAAAACTCGATATTTTGACTGTTTACCACACGCACATCCATCTGCACAGGAAGTGGCATCGCTGACTTTCCCATCATTCATCTGCACAGGAAGTGACAACACTGCATTTCTCATCATCTGTCTGCACAGGAAGTGACATCACTCCTCTCCCCTCCCAAGACCTACTTAATGGCTGACACAGCATGGACATGCGGCGGACGCGTGGAGCAGGAGTGCCAAAGGCAAGCCCATCTGCACCAATCCTCACCTGGACGAAGCCCAGGACTAGCAACTCTGGCCCCTCACCTCCTACCACTACCATGCTGCGACCCTCCGCGCACTCAACCCCGGCTGCTGCTCCACACACTGCTGCCTCGCCATACTACACAACATCGAGGGAGCACTTCCTACAAGTTTTCATACACTTACCCATACCCAATACTTACCATACTGACAGCACCCAACACCCCACTTTCTGACGGTCACACAGTCCTGCAATCCCCCACACAACAATCCACACTTGCCTGCATGCTCCTCAACACCCGTTCACTCACCAAACACTGCACAGAGATCTGGGACCTGCTGCACAACAATGCCCTTCACCTACTTTTCCTCATGGAAACCTGGCTGAAACCTGCATTTGCACGTGACATCACCACAGCCATCCCCCCTGGCTACAAGATTGTCAGGCAAGACAGACTTCACAAGCACGGATGCAAAATCACCATCATAAAGGTCCCAAAATGAACAAATACGCTGAAACTCACTAAAACAAGATCCCTCAAAATCAAAGCAGTAAATCCATAGGCGCCATCCAATTGATCACACAAACAGTCCACAGCGCATGCCAGCACCAGCAATCCAACACTGCCAGTTTGGTACACGTAAATGCTGCCAGTTTTTCAAAACCCAAACGCTGCTGGTTTATTCACAGTGAAGATAATTTTCTTGTAAGCCTTGCCAGGTTCCATAAATGAAACAGTGCCAGTTTGTTTCACCCAAGCGCTGGTCCTGCTCAGTGCACTGCAGGTTGTCTCCATATATATGAAAACCCAGACATGTAAATGACAGAAGTACGCTCTGGCTGGGGCTGTCCGAGGTAGAGGACACAGGTGGGGCTGCAGAGCATTCTGTTTCTGTAAGAAATCGTATTCCTCTGAGCACTTAGTTACATCAGTATTTCTATCTTTAGTTTCCTTCAAATGTCTTCAGTAGTTACATGCCTTGTTCTTTCTCCAGATCATCTCCAAAATGTTGTAATAAAGTCCATTAGCCGAGGTGTAGTTTATATAAGATGATTTATTGATTTTAGTTTCACTTAAGTATATTTATATGTTCTTAGCTTAGATCTTAGGATAGCCCCACCAGGAGCAGCCTCCCTGCTACCCAGCCCATACTCCTAATGACGCTCTCCACCTTACAGGCACCCAAGCATTCCATTGCATCACCATGCACTCCAACATTCCACACAGCACATTCATACTGGCTGTTAGGAAGGTCTAGAGAGAGTGTCAGGGAACATGCAAAGTAAAATACAAACTACAACAATCTGCTCCTTCCTGACTGGAAGTTTCCAGTCCGGCAGCCTAGCGCTGTACACTTCGGACGTCTGCAACCTCATCTATGGAGTTCCACAAAGATCCTTCATGAGCTCAACCATCCTCAGCACATACATGATTTCTCTAGCCAGCATCATCCACTCTCACAATACCAACGTCCTTTCCTATCCTACGCTGACTACATTCAACTAATTCTCTCCCTCACAGACAAGATGCATAGTTCCCGGTTCAAGGGTCTGCATGACTGAAATCTCCCACTAGATGAAGACCAACTGTCTGAAGTTAAACACTGACAAGACCGAAATTCCAAAAGAGCACAACCCCATGGGACACCACCTGGTGGCCAACAGAGCTAGAACTGACACCCACTCCCTCCACCCATGCCATGAACCTCGAGATCACCATCAACAGAAGCTTGACATGACCCCCCAAGTCAATGCTGTCACCGCTTCATACTTCCATATGCTGAAGATGCTAAGGAAGATTTCCGAATGGCTCCCAATCCGCACCTGAAAAACCATCACTAATGACCTGTTCACAAGCAAGCTGGGCTATGGGAAAAACCCTTTGCACCAAAATTGACAAAAACTCACTAGAAGGCTGCAGACCATTCATAACTAGAAAGCCAGAATCACTCCCAACCTCCCACGCTGCACTCACATCACACCATGCCTAAAAGAGTCCACTGACTCCCCATTCACAAACGAGCACAATTCAGACTTTTAACCCACACTTTCAAGACACTACATAAGACTGGCGCAGCATACCTCGACAATCGCATCTGCTTTCACAAACCTTCCAGAAACCTCAGCTTGTCTATAATTCTACTTGCACAAATCCCATGCACATGGAAAACCAGATACGGCGGTCGAGCCTGCTTCTACATCACTCCTAAAGTGGGAAATGACCTGCTGCTAAACATAAGAGCCTCCTCCTCACTTCTTGAATTCCACAAGAAGCTGAAGGCCTGACTTTTGGAGTAGTCCCACTATGCTGTAGGTGTGCCTATACTCGCAACTGCTCAGCATAATGATAACCTCCCAGACGATAGTGTGCGCTACACATTTGCATAACATAACAGCACCTACACACACACAAAAACACACACAAACATACACACAATAACACAGACATACACATACAAATTCACACCATACACACATCACACACGCCTACACACCACACATAAACACTCACATATCGTACACACAGTGCTTAATTTGAGTCGGTGGTTTCTGGTGCTCGGCACCGGCATTTAATTGCCAGCACCAGAGCTTATGACAGTCTGCCACATGGTGGCACTGTTTGCCTAATATAGGTATGAGCACAACAACAGCTGTTTATCATTTCAATTTACAATTACTAATACCTGCCTCCCAAGCCATTATTGTAGCTTTGGGGACCTGCAATAGTATGAATTGTCACACTTGTGTACACACATCACAGACGCACACAGGTCGTGCACACACACAAACACGCAATTACCTTTTGTCCCCAAAGTCTTAAACACAGAGAAAATGACTTTCTCAAATCTCAGAGGCACTGAGGTAATCACTGGGAAAGAATATAGTTTTGATTATAGCTGAGCACACTTAGGGTAGCAGCACGTGTGCCAAATGGTGAACCACCCTCATTCCAAAGCACCCCAAAATAAATCGGGCAGAGCTGCAGCCAGGGACAGAATCCCTACAACTAGATCCAACCTAGGAAACAGGCAACAGCATTGAGTCTTAGAAGAGTGGTAGAGGGCAAACCAATAGGAAAATAACAGGCGAGAATTACTTTTACCTATAACTAGCCCCATAGTCTGTAAATAGGAATTCGTCAGAGCCATGCACCGCAGAGGGATGGGTGGGCAGGTTAAGAGCAGTGCATTCTGAATTAATTGAGTGTGTTACAGCAGGGGTATAGCGGCTATGGACCAGTCATGGAAAGAGAGTCAGAACTGTGAAAAGGGTGTCATTTCTTTTGAATCATGACTGGCACCTGTTCCATTAGGCCTCCCGCCTACCACCAGTGCTATCCCTGGATCATACAGGTGTTCCAAGCTTATCACCACTGTTGGAAATGGCCCTTTTTGCAGGGTTATCCCCAAACCTTTTGCTTCTTCCTCCTATTTTTTCCTGACCTGTGTTTGTTGGCTATAGGAATCTGGGCACTTTACCACTGCTGATCAGTGCTAAAGTGCATATGCTCTCTGTGTAAATTGTTATTGTGATTGGTTATCCATGATTGGCATATTTGATTTACCAGTAGGTCCCTAGTAAAGTGCACTGAGTGTGCCAGGGCTGGTAAATCAAATGCTGCTAGTGGGCTTGCAGCACTGATTGTGCCACCCACATGAGTAGCCCTGAAAAGATGTCTCAGGCCTGCCACCGCGGTGCCTGCGCGCAGTTTGTTAACTGCCATGTCGACTTGACAAGTGCACCCACTTGCCAGGCCCTAACCTTCCCTTTTCTTACACATAGGGCACCCCTATGGTAGGCCCAAGGTACCCCCCTAGGCAGGGTGCAGTGTATGTGTAAGGTAGGACATGTACTGGTGTGTGTAACATCTCCTGATAGTGAAATACTGCCAATTTTGTTTTTCACTATTAAAAGGCTATCTTGCTCCATAGGACAGAATCGGGAATGCTTTGTGACATTTTACAAGCATATCTTCCCATAGGGGTAAGATAGAAAAATGGAGTTTGGTATCCCTGAACTCAGAATTTGATAACACATCTTTTAGTAAAGATGGTTTTTAAATTGTGTGTTTGAAAATACCACTTTTAGAAAGTGGCTATTTTCTTGTTCAACCATCCTGTGTGCCTCTGCCTGTTTGTGGATTGACTGTCTGGCTTTGGAGTGACATGGGCTGGGGAGGTGCAGTGGCTCTGGGAGTCTGGATGAGTCAGCACTAGGCTGAATAGGCCTGACCTGCATTTAGAGTGGTGGGAGGAGTAGCACCTGTACCTGAATAGGGCTGTGCCTGCCTTCCACAATGCTGGCTCCGCGCCCCTGTGGTGTGTCTGGAGCCAAGGCTCACACTGACAATGGATGTTGTTGTGCACTTGCAGAGTGCCACCCAGAACTGGTTTGAACTGGGCTCAGAGCCCCTTGCACAAAGAGAACAAAGACATTTTGGGGTATAAGTATTAGACCCAAAACCCCAGACTTTGGATCATTCCTGTAATTCAAGAGGAACCTTTGCCAAGGAGAAGAGCTGGAGAGACTGAGGAGAAGTACTGCCCTTGCTGTGTGTCTGGGGTTGGCCTGCAGTTGCTGTTTCTGCCAAGGAAAGGAGAAGGACTTTGCTGTGTGCTGTGTCCCCTGCTTGAAGGAGATCTCCAAGGGCCTGAAGTGAGCTGGCCTCCTGTTCTGAAGTCTCAGGGACACAAAGACTTCACCCCCCAGCTCCCCTGAACTTGCTGCTGTTTGGGAGCTGGAAGAAAGCAGAAACTCAAAGGACTACAGAAATCGATGCATCGCTCTTCTTGTGGCTGTTTTCCCGACACATCTCCACGGCGCGAGAAGAATTTCCACGCATCGCCGCGCCGCTGTGGAAACCACCGCAGCGCCTGTTGCCACTGCAAGAATCGATGCATCGAGGGATCGTGGCTGAAGAGGACCGACGCAGCGCCGCTCGACGCCGCCGCATCGATCGCGATGCATCCCGGATTTCCACGCATCGTACCTGTGCTGCAACTTCGTCCGACGCATCACCTGTGGGCCGGAATCGTCATGAAGAATCGACGCATCACTCCCCATACAGACCGGATTTGACGCAACCCTTCCTCTGCGTGCAGCGGGTCTGTCACATTGCCTCCCCAAGGTCTCAGGAGTGTCACATCTCTTTGTTTTCCGACTCTGCGGCTGTTTGGCTTTTGGGACTTTGACGCATCTACAGGTACTTTGGTGAAAAGTCACGCATCCATAGTTTTCTATGGTACAAGTTCTTGAAACCCTTTTAAAAGTCATATTTTAACTGTGTATGTTGGATTTCTGTCGTTTTGGTCTTGTTTAGTTTAGATAAAGATACTTTATTTTTCTAAACTGGTGTGGTGTCCTTTTGTGGTGTTTCCACTGTGTTACTGTGTGTGTTGGTACAAATACTTTACACATTGCCTTTGGGATAAGCCTGCCTGCTCGTGCCAAGCTACCAAGGGGGTGAGCAGAGGTTATCTAAAGTGTGTATCCCCCTTACCCTGACGAGAAGCAAGGGTCCCTATTTGGACAAAGGTACCTACCTCTGCCAACTAGAGAACCCCATTTCTAACAAGCCCCATGTGGCTCCAGGCACGCCCTGCACCTGAACAGACTGACTAATGTTGGGTGGCCAGAGCTTTCACCTTGGTGTAATATGCGAGTAGGACAGAGAGTGGGGAGAGCAGTTATTGCCTCCCTCAGGTGGCCAACAGGATCAGCCAGCCCTTCTGCCTTTACATTGATTGGGCAAAAGGAACCTTAAGGTAGGGCAGTGCCCACTACCAATGTCTGTATCCGTGTATTTGGGGTGATTTTGAAGCAGTGCATGTTTGAGTTGGTTTTCAAATGTCGTGTGATGAATTTCTTTTAAGGTACCTTTGCGGGGGCGTAGCCTAGATGGCGGCCGGAACGGACGCAGCCTAAAGAGCTCCTCGGCCACCTGTGCACTAATCCTACATTATCCTGCCTGCCCGGGTCAGTGTTCGCTTTAATGGTGTATCGGGCGGAGGTGTAGGAATTAAACAGCAAAAACCGGGGGGTCGAGCAGCTTCCTGCTGCGGGCCGGACGGTGTTGGGCACGGAGAGACCTGAGGCGTGGCTGTGGGCATGGCGGTGGCCGTTTAACTGCGGAACAGGACGGTTGGCCGCCCTGCCTCTGATCGTGGATATTCCTTGCTGCCTCTGCTTGGAAACTTTAAAGGAACGCGGACAAGCGGGGTAGGGAGGCAACGCGCCTGCCCCCCCCTCCTCCCAATATTGGAGCCTTGCAGGGAGAAGACGAGACTTCTGCAGCCTGGCTGGGTGAGAGGGCGCTTGAAAACTGCAAGGCCTGGGGTCGTCCGGCACCGCCCTGTTTCCCGGGCCGGTAGAATCAACCTGCACTTACCGGTCTCGAGAGTGACGACACGCCCTCCGGCGGGGGGTAAGAGTGGTTGAGCATTGATGTTCTGATGCAGTGCGGGAGTCTCGTTCCGGTCTCCGGTGCTGACCGAGTGAGGAAAGGTCTCGGCGGTGCTGTGCTGGCGACGGTGGTGGTGGTCTGATGCAGTGCACACACTGATGGTGGGACCGACCCGGACCTGATCCTGATTCCCATGGTAGAGGTGAGGTGGCTGGGCCTAGAGTGGAGAGTCTAACCCTGGCGAGCCCAGATAAGCAAGGGCCCCAGCAGTGGAGGGACCAATCAAATTGATTCAGTAAAGGAAAGTTTGTGTGAATGAGGCGGCCGCCCCCAGCACCAATCTTACACTCTGGGCACGTACATTTTCTTCATGTGGTAGCGATTGGGCCCGAAGGCTACGAGAAGTGACCAAGCTTGGAGTACTTGCTGTGCGTGTGGGTTGCGTGCCAGCAATCGGGACAGGAGGCCTGAACAGTCTGATGGGCTACACGGCAGAGTTGCTAGTTGGATAAAACTTGCAGTGGTGAATGTTACGAACCCTATTGTGTCCTAGCAAGATAGGCCAACAATACGAGGTGCAGACGGCCTAGAGAACGTAAATTCAACTGGCCAGCAGTGTGTAGTTCGCACATAGGGCAAAGGCGGCCCCCCAGTTCCGCTACTCCTCCTGTAGCTGTCACAGAGCTCCTACTTCATCAAGAGTGCCTGTATACGTGGCCTACGAAGACAGTTGAAAGGGAATAAGGCCCACATTTGCCGCACTGAGCTGAGGTGCGGGGCGGCCGCCTGCCTCCCATTGTGCCTGGTGGAGAGCTGCGCCATGGGCAAGGACAGGCCTCCAAGGGGGGCCCAACAGATGAAAATGGACCATTATATGGCACAGGGGGCCCCACAGAGAACTGATCAGATACAAGTGGTGCAGACGGGGACTGACGTGGATCGACCAGAACCTACTGGGGCACAGATTCTTGCAGCAATTGAAGCTTCTAGTGCGACTCTCCAGGTAAAAATAGATGCGGTATCAACGGATGTTGGACTGTTGCGGGCTGACCTCCGCACTGTCGCAGACCGTTCATTGGCCACGGAACAAGTGGTCAGTGAGATACAGACTGAAGTCGCTACACTAAAGGCAACTGTAACTGAACAATCACGTAAGACGGTGGCTTTGGAGCGCCGGGCCGAAGATGCTGAAGGGCGCTCCCGCAGATGTAATCTGCGCTTCGTGGAATTCCCAGAGGGTGTGGAGGGGAAAGAGCCGGAAACCTTTCTGGAGAAATGGGTCAAGGAGGTACTCCCCACAGCTGAGCTCTCCACGATCTTTATTGTGGAGAGGGCACACCGGGCACTTGTGGCGCCGCTGCCGCCGCCAGGTGCTCAACCCAGGACCCTAATAGCAAAAAATTTAAACTTTAGGGACAGAGATTCCATTCTTAAAGCGGCCAGACGCGAAGGAGACCCCGCCTTCGGTAATCAAAAGATCCGTATCTTCCCAGATTACACTCGTTTGGTTCAGCAGCAGAGAGCGTCCTTTATCGGAGTGAAACAAAAGATGCGAGCCATGAATCTACAATACATGCTCCTTTACCCTGCAAAGCTGAAGGTCTTACATGCAGATCGGACGCACTTTTTTACGACTCCGGAGGCGGCATGGGATTGGTTGGAGGTACATGGTGATGAGCGGATGCTGCACAGGGGGAGAGAGACTGGGAGGTCCACGGTCGGGGCCAGAGGAGGAAAAAGTGGTTGCCGTCACAGGAAGTCCCAGAAACCCTCCAGATCCACACAACGGGTGGTGGTACGTGGGAATGGCTCCCTGGAGCTGGAAAAAGCAGATTCTAGTGCCGAGGGCAGAAGGTCTCCCCGAATAGACCAACTGGCGCAACAAGCTGAACGAGAAGCCGCTCGGGCGCTGGTGGAGGTGGTAACGGCCACGGGCTCAGAGACAAGCACTGGTGACATTGTCAAAGACACACCGCAGATGGGACACTCTTGAATAACTGAGGATGCTGCCCGAATCAACGGAAGGTTGTCTACACGTGGGGATTGATCCTCGGACTGGATATCCCCCCTTTGAATGATGTATTGTGTTACATGATGCGTCCCTACCACAGTTTGAAAAATGGAGAGCTGACCTGGGACAGATACAGAGTCCAACGGGCGGACAACGCCTCCCCCTCTTTCTTTTTTCCTTTCTTTTCTTCTCTTCCCTCTGTCTAATTTCCTCTTAGCTTACTTGTACTATTGAATCTTAATTCTTTTTCTTTTTTGTTATAAGTAATAGATATGATTGTGTGAGTGAGTTGTGTTGATAGGTGAGCGGTCGGTGTGAGTGTCGACTGGGGTCGGTGGGAGCGCCTGTTGGATGCACCTTGTGTCTGTGGGGTGCCATTCCCGGCCCTGGTAACAGGCACATATTGGATGATTGCATGCGGTAGGAGTGCTATCGAAATGAGAGTTGGGGAGTGCATGAGGAGACTAATTGTATTATTGTTTTTGCTAAGGAGAGTTATTGATATTTCAGTTGGTGTTTGTTCAATGACAGTACTTAAGGGCGGGGGGTGGGTGGTTGAAGATCATGTGGGGATGCACGCTTTGTTCTTACAGTGTTTACCCGGGGGTGGGTTTGTTTGAATGTTCAGTTTACAGTTCTCACCGGCAGCGATGATGGCTGTGCACAGGCTGTACACACATTGAATAGGACTGGTATGGGCTGGAAGACATGGGACAACACAAAATTATGACATGGAATGTGAGGGGCCTAAATTCGTTTGTAAAACGCTACAGAGTACAAACATATCTGCGGCGTCAGGGCGCCCACATTGCTATGTTACAGGAAACACATTTATTGGACGGTGAGATACAAAAACTTCACAAGAAATGGAGAGGGCAGCTGTTCGCATCTACCTACTCTACGTATGCTAGGGGAGTGGCTATCTGGGTGGCCCTACAGGTTCCGTTTAAATTGCGTAACTACTTGGCGGACGTTGAGGGCAGATATGTAATTGTGTATGGTGAGCTCGATGGTGTTGAAGTATGTCTTGCAAATGTTTACGCCCCCAACATAGATGATGCCGAGTTCTTTGGTGTCGTGGAGAGTCTGATTCTCCCATATATTGGGATCCCCATAATATGGGCTGGTGATTTTAATTGCATGTTGGATGGCTTATTGGATAGACAGCCGCCGAAACAACACACCAAATCCCACATGTCGAACTCCTTGAGCGAGGTGATGAGTAGGCTAAACTGTGTGGATATATGGCGCGAAACGCACGTGGGTGACCGAGGCTATACTTGTTATACGCCGGCCTGTGAGGTGTATAGTAGGCTCGACCGTTTTCTGCTCTCTCGGGAGGCGTGTGGTGCAGTAGTACGAACTGAGATATTGGGACGGTTTTTATCAGACCATGCTCCGGTGTTGTTGGAGTGGGGACTGGAGAGGCATAGGCCGAGAGTCCCGCTGTGGCGTTTACAGCCGACTACGCAACGCAATCAGTTATTTAAAGAGGAGCTATTGAGGCGAGAGCGCCCACCCCCGTTGATACTAACGTTGCGCCGACCTGACGGCCTTTTGGCGACTACACAGGCCAGCATTAATCACGTGCTATTTCATCACCTAATTGACATATATAGTGAAGTTCCAGAGACGGAAATGCCTGTAGATAGGGGGTACCTTCCAGGTGTCCCCCTCCCGTGTCTCTCAGATGAGCAGAGGGAAGAACTGGAGGCAGCAATCTGCCTAGAGGAACTGCAGGAGGCGTTACAAACCATGGCCCGTCTTAAATCGCCAGGACCGGATGGAATTCCTGTGGAATTCTACCGGACGTATGCCGACGTTTTGCTTCCATGCTTACTAGAAATCTTACAGGAGGCTAAAAAGGCTGGGTGCCTACCGCGGTCCATGAGAGAGGCACAGATAATCATGCTTCCTAAGCGTGGCCGGGACATAGAGGACCCGGGTTCATATAGATCTTTATCCATGCTGGGGGTAGATGCTAAATTGCTCGCTAAAGTCTTGGCCCTAAGATTGAGCAGAGTTGTGACCTCATTGGTTCATGAGGATCAATGTGGGTTCATACCTGGAAGGGGTACACACATGAATATACGCTGGTTGTCTCATGTCCTTCACTCAGTGGCTAACAGTGATATCCGGGCGGCAGTTGTTGCCCTGGATATTGAAAAAGCTTTTGATAAACTACGGTGAGAATATCTATGGGAGGTGCTAAGAAGAATGGGTTTTGGACAAGAATATATTGCATGGGTTAAATTGCTTTACAACAAGCCAAGAGCCCGAGTGCGAAATGGAGGTCAGGTATCGGAGATTATACATATTGAACATGGCACGCGACTTGGGTGCCCGCTATCGCCACTGCTTTTTGCACTGGCGATGGAACCCCTGGCTGTGAGACTGAGGAGCGATATAGCACCGTGGGGGGTAGTGGTAGATGGCTGCACACACATGATTTCATTGTATGCGGATGACGCGCTCCTATACGTTAGGCAGCCGGAGGAGGCGATCCCGGTACTCCTGGAGACGTTGGCCTCCTTTGGTGCGGCCTCAGGTCTATATATCAATCACCGGAAATCTATATTGTTCCCGCTGGCTGCCCTTGCGAGGGGACACCCCTGGACCTTCCTGAGGTGGGACTAACTTGGGAAGTGGATCATTTTAGATATCTGGGTATTCAGGTATCTCACCTGCCAGATGCTCAATACGAACTAAATATGGGTAGGGTCCTTGTGGGACTTAAAAAGTCGATACAATTCTGGAGTAAGCTCCCGATGTCTATCATGGGAAGGGTGGCTGTGTCAAAAATGGTGATGCTACCTCGCTGCCTGTATGTCTTGCAGAATTCTTTCTGCAGTATCCCAAAGTCCACATTTGACACGCTCAATAGCCTACTGATTTCGCTGGTGGGGGAAGGAGCAGAGTTAAGCTGGAGACGCTTAAGCTGGACTTGGGCTCCGGGGGCTTGGGGTTACCTGATTTTAGGTTATATTATATCGCAGGATTGTTACAGTATGCGGCGCAGTGGTGTATGGAAGGTCGTACAACGGACAAAGACTTACTGGGGGACTGGAACGATGGGTCACAGTTACAAAGGTTTTTAATGATGGGTTCGAAGGTCCCCAGGGATTGCCCCCACATAGTGAGGCAAGTAACTGTGGCCTGGGAACAAGCAGTCACTTTAGTGCTCCGCAAGGCACCCTACGCAGTAGCACTCCCGCTCCGATGGTTACGGGGATTTCAGAGTATTCAGGCATCTATGGATATTTCACAATGGTATGAGGGAGGATGCACATCGGCAGGAGATCTGTACCTAAATGGAAGCTTCCTGACTTTTGCGGAGGCTTGTGATTACTTCCAGGTACCAGCAGGGCATTTCTTACAGTACGCCAAGATCTCGCGTACGGTCCGTGAGATATGGACCTCCTTCCTGGAGGAGCCACAGGAGTCGAGCATATTGGCAACACTGATAGATCCGGGTTCTAGTAGGGCCCTAATTTCGCGCTTATACAAAGCCCTGAAGGAAGACCGCACAGCTGATTTATCGATAATCAGGGGAAAATGGGACAAAGATCTACCCCTCCCATTGACAGACGGGGAATGGAAGAGAGCACTGGTGCAAGTGGCTGAAGCCACAAGTAATGCCAGATTCAAGCTCATCCAATTCCATTATTTGCATCGTACATACCTGACCCCGCAACGCCGCGCGCTGTTCACCCCAGGACTGGTCCCATCCTGTCCTCAATGCGGCATGGACCCTGCCACATTCCTCCATATGACATGGACTTGCATACGATTGCAGCAGTACTGGAACCAAGTGGTACAGACCATCCGTTCTGTTACTACTGTACGAATAGAAGTCACTATAAAACAGTGTCTGTTGGGCGTATTCCCAACCCCGAAGAAGGGGACACGTATAAGGCTTAAATTTGCGCTGTTAGGATTGGTTCTGGCAAAAAGACGTATTGCAATAAACTGGATCCGTGCAGCGCCCCCTACACTGGATAAATGGTGCACTGATATGCGTGAATGGGGTGTGGCGGAGGAATGTCGTCTTCGGGCTGTAAGAGTCGACGAGAATGCTGAACGAGATCTGACTGAATGGGGACAGATGCTGACAGAAATGTCCTTGACGATAACTCAGGACCATGACACCACTGCGCCTACACAGTCGCTCACTCATGACACGTTGACGCCCAGCATAGATAGTGCGAATGCCTCCTCCTCACCTATACTACATTAATAATGCCAGTTCTCCTATCAATACAGATAATGAGAGTTATTACTGCTGTCCGCTGCTGGGGAGGGGTGATGTGGGAGGGTTTATCAGTTTTTCCTTTTGTTGTTTTTTATTGTTTAACTATTGGATTTGATAGAGGTGTAGAGCCAACACACATTGCAATGTACAGTGTACCACGGGGTGAGTGGATCTAATGTTGGTCGGCACGGACACCCCTTTCACAAAAGTATGACGGTTTTCCATGTAAAATGTAAATGCTATTTCTCCAAACTATGATGTGATGCAATGTGGCGAAGAATAAAAACAAGTTTAAAAAAAAAAAAAAAGGTACCTTTGCACTACGTATCACCATCCCATGGACCAGAGTGCCCATTTCCCTCTCCTTTGCCTACTTCCATTTGTTTTGTTATTGCTCTGATTTTGAGGGCCATTAACAGAAATTAACGTCTGATACCGGATTTCCCCATCCACAGGAATCAATAGCCACCGGTCTGGGAAAGTGATTATGGGACTCTTGTAATCGAGGTTTATGCATTTGGTTATTATTTTCTAGTGTTTGTTTTTTAGTTACAATCATTGGGTATTGCTGCAGGCGGCTTTTAGCTGTCTCCTGTCGAAAAGACACATTATGGACCATATCAATTGCCTGTGGGTCAGCCAATTGCTTACCATTGTTTGGCTTTTAATCTCATTTGCTTGCTTTTTATTCAAGGTCTTACCTTCCTCTTGTTATGTTTGTCCCTCATATGGGAGGATAGCTTCCTTACCATCCTTTTGACAGGATGACATGTATCCTTCCCCAAAAGGTGATATATATTTGCTTTGCCAATGCTTGTTTTTTAATTGACGGTGCAGCTCAATACATCTTTCCTTGCTCGATATATTTGGTTTCTTTCCTTTTATTGTATACTTACATAAATCCTCCAAACAAAATACTATTAAAAAAATTGAAAAAATAGTAGCACATGCTCAAAACCTTGTGACACAGACAAGAAATACCTTTTCAAAAGAGGATCGACAGAGAGAGAGAGAGAGAGAGAAGTTGAAAACAAGCAGCTCTGCCGAGTTGAAAATTTGCTGTTTGTGTGCTCCCTTTCATCGAGAAACTATGGTCCAGATTCACAAATATTTCGCTGTGATTTGCGTTAGTTGTACCACAGGCGTACTCCTGAAATCCATGAGTAAGCCAGGAGTACTACAAGAGTAAGTCACAAATACTCATGCATCAGTCTTTGTGAATTGGGGCCGAGGTCTTTTAAGCAATTTATTGCAAATCTACGGCTCGTTGAGGCCGTTTGTAGCCTCACCAGCATCTGGTTTCAGTAGCCTTCATGCACCAGTGACTCGGATACCAAGCAAATGACCATTTAAAGCCAGGAATCTGCAACAGAATTTGACATATCAATCAGTATCTTGAAATGGAGGCTGATCTACTGCACACAGATAAGAAATATCATACCCTAGGAATACTGAGAGGAAATTAGTGTACCCGAACTAGACCCAAAGAAAGGGTTCTCTAAAATGTGGCAATCGGGCATGGGAGAGCAACAAAGATAGCTCCTCTACATGGTAAAAGAAGCTAAGGGGAGAGGCGCTACATTAGGGTCTGGCACACCGCTGGATGGCTTTAATCCATTTTACAGATGGTGCCTCGGTCCCTACTACAGGGAAAGAGATGCTGGAGAAGAGGAGGAGACGTGGAGGAAAAGGACCAAGTCAGAAAAGAAAAACATTTTTATTTCAAAAATGCTGTTTACTAATTTCCCAGTGAAAACAAAAGCCTTCAGTTATTAGTTTACATTTTTATTATTCATGAGTGCATTTGGTAAACACTCTCTGCATTGGGATAATCGGCGAGTGGGCTGCAGAGAGACTCAGGCTGATTGCTGAAGGAATTAATATTAAACTTTTTTGACACGCATAAACTATTAAAACATTTTTTGTATGATTTTGTCTTGAAGGGTTTTTTTGTTCAGAAGCTCACCAGAACATTGAATGAAACAAAGTATTATTGCGTGTTAATTATTTCGTTTTAGATTGGGGTTATTGTTAAGCAGTCACCTTGCCTCGGGTGGGGGGGACAGCGATTGGGCCACTGATAGCAGGAGGGGTACACAGACGCATGGGGCCGGTCACAAAACCTATATTGGAGTACCTTAGGTAGTAGTACGTTACATACTCCAAAATGCAATTCAAAAACCTCCGACCGGAGATTTTTTCCTTTGTCTCTCCTGTCATTTCTGTACCGAAGGAGATCTCCGCACACATGGGTATAGCATCACTGGAGTCACGAAACTTGAGGGACCCCTCCCCCCCCCTGCAAGGTACGTGGAGGGGCCCCTCCGGACTAAATTGGGAGCTCTCCAGCCACAGTACTGTGCTGAGGGGGCCCCCCCCCCGCACCGCGGGGGCTGTGGGGGCTTGTGTTACGCCACTATGTAGCATTTAGTAGTAAATGTGGGAGGTGCAAGGGGGATTATTTACTATAAAATGGGTGGGGTTAAGGGAAATTGAAGGCGAGCTATTGGGAGGGGCCTGCCAATGCAAAACAAAGAGCAACGAAAGAGTAAGAGAATTGCAATTCTACTACAATAGTACTACTGACAAAACAAGCAGAAATGTACTCCAGCCCAGTTATAGGTAAAAAGGAGTTAGAAATATGTTTTAATATTTTGTAATTGAAAAATGCATAAACTTTACTTTTTTACGTTTAAAATAGAATTTCATAAAATCCCTATTACTTTCTATAGGATATCCACAAACAGGTGGACAGTTACTTATAGTAACGTTTCGCTCATAAATTCATATTAGGAGTCATTTGAGGGGGCAAGAAGACTCATGGGTCTACACCTAGTTATAAATCTGCACATAGAAATGGTGAATTCCATCCCTGAGAAGATTTCCATCGTAGTTTATGTGTAGATTTACACAAGAGGAGATCAAGACATGCAAACTTACCTTTGTGAATAGGGCCTGTGGGATGGATGATATATTTGTATAGGTTTGCATAATGCAGAGTTTAGATGTGATATCAGGGCTGCAACAAGCGGCACAATATTCTAATACACAAGATGATGGACGGAATGTTGCACATTGGCAAACATTCACCCCCAGTCACAGATCTGGGTTTAATCCTTAATCCATCGTTATTTTGCTTCACCACGCCACCCCAGTTCAGACATAGCCATTTGCAAATCAGTCTTGACCCTGTGCCTCATGGGAACAGTCCAGACCGAACTGCCAAACCATGTCTTCCCTGGACCGGAATCAAGCATCCTAGGACCGGTTTCGGGCTTTCAGCCCTCATCAGCCAGGATAGCTTGACTCCAGTGGGGTAGTGAGCACGGGACCCATGGCTGGGTTCAAACTGGAATGGCATGGTGAGCAAAAAAAGGATGGATTTAGGCCCAGATCTCTGTACTGGGGTGTACGTATGACATTGTTCTGCATTCTGTCCATCAACTGTTGTTTTTGCATTTGTCACCCGAGTGGGACGGGTATGCCCAGACGTGGGTCCCGTGCTCTCCATGCCACTGGAATCAAGCTATCCTGGCTGAAGAGGGGTGAAACCTCGAAACCGGTCCTCGGATGCTTGTTTCCAGTCCAGGGAGGACCTGGCTTGGCAGTTCGGGCTGGACTGTTCCCATGAGGCACAGGGTCAAGACTGATTTGCATATGGCTGGGTTCAAACTGGAATGGCATGGTGAGCAAAAAAACGATGGATTTAGGCCCAGATCTCTGTACTGGGGTGAATGTATGACATTGTTCTGCATTCTGTCCATCAACTGTTGTTTTTGCACAATATTCTAATAGACAGGTCGCACAATGTGGTTGCAAGTTGAGAACTCTATGTCACCTGTCTCCAATTTTACGATGCAACCTATGAATTAATAGGTAATGTTACAAAATCACCATTTGCAGGGGGTCGCAGAATGATCAGCCTAATGAATATTAATTAGGCAGGTCTTTATTTGCAACCTGATGTGATTGGCTACAAACAAAGGGATGGTGGCTTGCAAGGGACAAAAGACCACTATCTCTGTGTCTGCATTCTCAAATGAGAAGCTTTTTTTAAAAGCAGTTCATGTTCCTTAAACTAATTGATGCTGCTTTTAAAAAAATGTTTCCCACTTGAGAATACATTGACAAGAGCAGTCAGTGGTCTATTTGACCATTGCCTGCCCCCCTCCCCCTCCCCGTTGCCCACAGGAATCACCCACCCACTCTGCGGGCCATCTGCTGGACCCAGTTTTCTCTAACCTTACTTCCCTCACTGTCCACACCCCCATTCCGGTGTGCTGGTCTGACCATTTTTTGGTACCCATGTCACTTTCGGGGGTAGTGTCCTCCCGGAAGCTGTTTCAGAAGCTTTCTTTTAAGCGCCCCTGGCACAAACTCAATCTTGACCAATTTCATGCCCTCCTCTCCTCGAATGCTTTCACTATGCCAGGTGATCCAGATGCCGCCGACAAAGCACTATCTGACTGGATCCTCCGTCCTTTGGACGTACTTATTCCTGCAAAGTGGTCTAAGGGCCGTAATTCTAAATCCAGTCCTTGGTACAATGATAAGCTCGCCACTATGCGTAAAGCCTGTAAAAGGCTGGAAAGGGTATGGAGACGGGACTACGACCCGATCCAGAAGAGGTGCTATCAGGCGGCCATTAAAAAGTATCACAGGGCCATCCAGACAGAGCGGGCAGCTTACTTTGCCGATGAGATCAGGAGTAGTAGCAACCCCTCTAAAAGTATTTTCTCTATACTAAAAGACCTTAAACAGTCGAGGGTTCCTACGGCGCCTCCGTTATCGTCGGATGAGCAATGCGAAGCTCTCGCCACCTTCTTTGTCAAGAAGGTGGAAAATATTTACAAGACCTTTCCGCATGCTGTCTTGTGTCCTGATCCTGTACCTCGACCCCTTCCTACGCACACTCTGGCCGCTTTCCCGCCGATCTCCCTGGATGAGCTACGCCTACTATGTAGCAAGTTTAAATCAGGCTCTCCCGCTGACCCCCTTAAGCCTGACCAATTCATGAAATCATTACCCGTGCTCCTTACACCTCTGAGCCAGGTGATCAACATGCCAGGGCAGTTGTCCCTAGGACTTGGAAGCAAGCAAGGGTAGTACCTCTGCTAAAAAAAACCTACCCTCGACATAGCTAAACTGGAGAACTTTCGTCCTATCTCCCTCCTGCCGTGGGTTTCCAAGATCTCTGAGACCTACATTAATTCCATCCTCACAAGATTTCTGGAGGAGAACAACCTTCTGGACCCCTCCCAGAATGGTTTCTGCCCGGGCCACAGCATGGAGTCTGCTCTCCTAGCTGTCCCGAGCATCTTAGGCTAGCTCTAGATGAGGGCCGCACTTCGGCTCTGATTCTCTTAGATCTCAGTGCCGCATTTGATACGGTCCCCCACCAGATCCTGCTGCAACGGTTGGAGGAGGCGGGTATTGTGGGCTCCGCCCTGCATTGGTTTACCTCCTTTCTCTCTGATCGGACCTTCCAGGTATTAGCCCCCCCTTTTGCCTCCATGATCCATTCTAATAAACAAGGGGTGCCTCAGGGCTCAGCGTTGAGCCCAACGCTCTTTAACCTCTATGTTCAACCGTTAGCAGTCATGGCCAAGAGCAGAGGGCTCACAGTTATATCATACGCAGATGACACTCAGCTGGTAGTCGCACTCTCGGACGATTCCGTGCGGGAGGCCCCCAAGTTCCGGGACGATCTCGCAGCTATCGCTGAGTGGATGACTGCCAACTGTCTCCAACTTAACTCCAGTAGGTCTGAGGTTCTGCTGGTAGGGAGAGACCCTGAGCTGTGGAGCGAACGCTGGTGGCCTGCCACATTGGGCTGTGCACCCGCCCCCAAGCAGGTGGTAAAAAACCTAGGTGTCTGGATGGACTCAGCCCTTAGCTTTGAGTCTCAAACTAAGAAAGTACCTGGGACCTGTTTCGGCATACTGCGGGGGCTCAAACCGCTGCTGGGGTTTTTCGATCCTTCCATCAGGCAGATGATTATTCAGGCCTCCATCTTGTCGAGACTTGACTATGCTAATGTACTCTATTTGGGGGCGAACAAGACTGAAGTCCTGAGACTGCAGAGAGTCCAAAACGCTGCTGCCAGAACTCTTCTTGGCCTCCCTAGAACCTGCTCCACCACCAGTGCTTTCCACCGGCTACACTGGCTGCCTGTGGCCAAACGTGTGGAGTTTAAGTCCCTCTGCATTGCTTTTAAAGCCTGAATTTCTCCTCTCCTGGCATTCTGGCCGACTTGCTCTCCCCCTATTCTCCCTCTCGTCAACTCCGTCAGATGGGACAACATCTGGCGGTGGTTCCCCGGGTGAGGAGGGTACGGGTGGGTGGGCGTTCCTTCCGTACATTGGCCGCCAAACTTTGGAACACTCTGCCAATCTTCATCCGCAATCTGAATAATTACATGGCATTTCGCAAGGCAATCAAAACGCACCTCTTCCCTCCGCTATATAATCTGTCTCTTGTTTGCAGCCCGTGATAAAAAAGCAGTATCCTTTGGACCAGATTATATCATCCAAACATCAATCACTCTATGCATTTCATACAACCTGATTTTTGACTACCTATTCAGCCTCGTTCATACTACAGAATATTAAGCCACATATCACTGAAGGATAATCAGAACACGAAAGATTATACAAAAGTATAAATCGATTTATTCATTAAAAACCTTTAAAAAACACACAGTCTGGTTTAAAAAATTGTGAATAAATATTGAACACAATTTATATAATTATTTGTCACATAGGCCCTAACTATAATCACAAAGTTTAATCACACACTCTAAACTAAAGAGATGTAAACAAAAAATAAAAAAGAGAGAGAGTACATTACACAGACTAGCACAATATGTCATTTACGTGGTACACATCCGGATAACAACAATAGCAAGGGCATGGAATTAGGTATTGTTCAATTTATCCAATACTCGTTGGTCACAACCCCTTTCACAGATTGTGTGCTTTACTAGGCGTCAACGCGTTTCGATGGATGTATTATACCACCATCTTTATCAAGACAAAAGTTCTGACTCTCATTTGCATAAAACTTGAATGTGATGAATTAAAAACACCTCATATAGGCGAAGAAAGTCGCTCCAGATATACTGGGCAAGATACTTCCAAAAACCTGTCGGAACGAAGTATCCTCTGCTGTATCCAGAGAGCACTTAAGGTTCCCTAGTTCGGCCAATACAAATGTATTCGTATTGTTTGGTCTAAGCGTATAGTGTTCCACTCCAGAGCTTAAACGGACACTGCTTCTTCTGCACAGCGGTGTATATTGAAACTGTAAATTCTTTTCACACGGGGCCTTATTGTCTTTTTCCCCAAAAAAACCAATGTATTATTGTGTCGTCCTCCTAAGTTCCCTTTTATAATTAGGGTTTGGGAAAGACGCACGCTCCTGCGTGGAATCGTATCCGCGAGAGGTAATAAATAATTTGTTAGCAGCCCTCCAGTCCACTGGTATCAGCGCTGGGACGCTCCTTTGCTGGGGCAGCTGTGCGCTTTTACAAAACCATATAACATAACATAACACAAGGGACTATGTCCAACAGGGACAGCTTCCTCTCAGTAAATCAGTTACCACCTCCTTTGAAGAGTTTGTAACTGATCAATGATTTATGCCCACCATTGTGACTTGCAATGGAGGGGATGCCCCTTTCGTGCCCCCACCTAATTATAATTTGGAATTGATTGCAAAACCAATTTTGGAAGTCAGAAAGACTTTTCCAACTCGCAAAGTGGGTTTAGTAAATAGTTACAAGCCATTGTGTGATTGCAAATCCTCCGATTTCGTGAATAGCAGGGTTTCCAGTAGGAAAATAGCTTTGTACACTGGGCTCTTATTTATTAAGCAAAACAAATCTCTTAGGCACAAATGGATTATATGGGTGGCAGGGTTGCAGGACCTATTTTTTCTTGCTAAGTAATTGCAGCTTCTGTGTTATTTTCATCTGGGCCCTCTGAATTTCCATTCAAGTGAAGTTAGGACTGAGGGTCGCTCTCTAATCCCTCGGATATTCATCTGGATGGTGTCACAGTTTGGTTTGCTGGTATGAGATACTCGGAGAATAATGCAATATGCCTTCCACTTGCTGCAGACTGCAGGGGTAACGTCTTGATCCCTGAGGAAGGGGGTGATGTAGTGATAGTTTTTGTGCCATTTGGCTAAGCAAACAGTGGCAAAGAGGACTGATGCCCTTACCAGCACGCCATTATGCCTTGTGCTTTCACTTTCAAAGATGGAGGAAAGGAGACAGGTTTTATTTTACACAGGAGACTTATAAGACTATTAGAGATGGGCAGTAATGCTATTAAAAATCACACAAAAAAGAAAAGGGACTGTAAAAAAGGCTCATGTGGTAAGTGAACTCAGGAGAGGTGTGAGAACGGGAACATACTGTAGAGAGGAGTGAAACAGGGCACACACTGTGTATCTAAAACTGCCCTCACACACAGCAAGCTGTGTCATGCTTCATCATAGGGCCTGCTAACACACCTCCGCGCTAGCCAACGCTGGAGGTGGAGCAATAGGGAGGGGGAAACAAACACCATATAAGAGAAGACATTCTAGCAGAGTGGAGGGGTAGGGCTCTATTAATGAGTAGCCATTACCACCATCCACCAGGTTGGATTAGACCATTTCCTAAATCTGGACAGTGTACCCAGTATTAAAGGTATAGCAGGGATACACTGTTACCAGTTTTATCAACTCACTTCTGCAATTCTTTTCACTTCTTTGATCCCTCACTATTTTTGTTTTCTCTTATATGGTGTTTGTTTCCCCTCCCTATTGCTCCACCTCCAGCGTTGGCTAGCGCGGAGGTGTGTTAGCAGGCCCTATGATGAAGCATGACACAGCTTGCTGTGTGTGAGGGCAGTTTTAGATACACAGTGTGTGCCCTGTTTCACTCCTCTCTACAGTATGTTCCCGTTCTCACACCTCTCCTGAGTTCACTTACCACATGAGCCTTTTTACAGTCCCTTTTCTTTTTGTGTGATTTATGATGTTGTAGGAGGGCGATTTGGGACTATTTCCTCTTACCTCTTTTTCTGTGATTGTGCAGTAATGCTATTAAACAGCAACTGTCCCATTCCACTCAACTTCGTAATTTCATTTTGCCTTTAGGTTAAGCCTGACTCCTTTTGTGCCAAGCTACCAGAAGGTTAATATGGGGTTGCTTGTGACTTCACCCTGACAGGAATTGTGGTTGCACCTTGAGTAGGGTTCCACCCCCCTCAACCAGTAACCCAATTTCCTACAGTAGGTAGTTATTGCCATGAAAAGAGCAGTGAGATGGATTAAACAGGATAGCAGTAGCTATAATAAAACGATGGAAGGAAGGTTTAGGGAGATCAAGAGGAGAGTTTGAGTCAAATAACATATTTGAGGAGCCAGGGCATTAGCATTCCCAGGAGGAGCCAGATGGTGCTAATCTGTATTTTAGAGGAAGATTTTTCCAGATCTTAAGACTTTTCTAAAAGTTGTATTTCCTAACTAGTTAGAAAAGAATCCAACTTTACCAATGAATTGGATTTTTTGAAACAGGAAAAGTTCTTGAACATTATGTGTAGCTGTTTTCAATTAGATAATTCAGAAATAGTGATTTTATCTGTTTTACCAGTATTTCCTGTGGTAACAGCTAAACCCAATGCAGTGAAAATAGTTTTTGGTGATTTATTCACTGTAGGTGCATGCTAACTTTCATGTAGGCATGTCCCACTACTAGACACTATACTCCCTTCTTTATAGGCAACAATTTCATTTCAGGGGTGACTTATTTATTGTTTAGATGCTGGATTTTAGGCCTATAGAAAGGTTTATTTTTACAGATCTTTCTGCAAACATGAGAGATTACATTCTGGGCAAGGTCTAAGTGAGGTCATGTGTAATGTTTTCAGGGTCACAAAGTGGATGGCACAATATCGTGCTTCAGCCACACTGACATTTAATTTCACATGCCATATGTGTAGTTCTTACGCAATATACCAAGGCGTTATAGTAAAATTTAAATATGCCGGAGAGGTTTCAAGCCAATGTTGGCCTTGTTTTAGAGGCAGGGCACATACAGTTGGCGCTGAATAGCAGTGTCCCAGTTTTAGAGTTCAACATTCCCAGCAAGTGAATTGCAAAAAAAATGAGAACTGGTGTTGACCACCCAAAAAGTTTACATGAAAAGAAGACAAAACATTCGGCAAGCAGGAATGCTGTGGCCACGGAATTAGTGAACATGGTAGCACCCAAAGCAAAGGATCCAGAAATCAGGTGCCGAATTGGGAATTTACACTGACGTCTCAGGAAATTAAGAATCTGGAGAGGGAGTCATGAACCTTCAGCAAAGCTGCTTGAATATCACCCTGGAAATACAGTAGACTTGGAAAGATGGGAATAACCGACTGCAGTGATCCACCCTCAGATTTACAACCCCATGATTTTAACTGCAGTCATAGAAGAAGATAAAAAAGACCTTGCCCACAGAAGCATCTTGTATGCCAAAATAACCAGGGTCACAGACTTTGTTCTGCCTTGGAAATAGTATTGTTCATCTGCACTACCACATTTTTGGAGTGGAGGAAAGATGAGAAACCCTGAAGACCCCACCAAATGGCCTCCTAGATGTTTGTCAGAGACCATCGAGACTGAGCACCCAGAGACTCCAACATGTCCCCCACATAGGCAGCACTGACATTCTATTGTCAAGAAGTTGGTTCCCACTATTCGTCACGTTGGGTACATGAAGCCACTACATAAGGAGATAGTGAGATGCACAAGTTCTGGAAGGTGGAAACAGGTGAGACTGACTCAGTACAAAAAACAATAGAGATGTGGTGATTTACCTTTTGGAAATCATCTGTCTATTGCTCCATGGGAACAGACAGCAAGCTTCCTACCTCCCAACTCAACAAACAGCTTTATTATTAATTACCTTACTCAAATGTATTCATTTGACCTGCAGACCTTGTTTCTAATTCTGGATTTGGAGCAAGTGACAAAACAATTAGTAGTTTACAAGTGAGTAGTATGCTGACAAGTATTGTCACAGATTCATGTTGCTCTGCTCCGGATCCGACATACACAAAACTGCACCGACATACACAAAACTGCGTACTGTCTGGTAGATCACAGGTTGACTGTCACTGGCTTTAACCTCTTTGGAGAATGCCCCAGTGGTCCCTCTCACTTCCATGTCAACAATTTGTGGGTTCACAGAGTATTTTGTTTTCCACATCCAGCCTCTAAGGAGCACTCTTTTTACCCAAGCAATGGTTCTTAAGTGTCAATAATTTGAAGGTCACCTTGAAGTTGAAGGCCTCCTTGTGCAATCTGACCTCCTTTAACAAATACTATAAAGTGACCAAAGGTTGTGCCCATGAAAGTGAAGATTAAACATATTTGCTTACACAGTGACAATCAACTCACATACTTTCACAAGCCATATATCCACCAATGCCAGAAATTCAAGGTGTCTCTAATGCAGGGGTGCCATGTTGTTGTTTTTTTTGCGGGTGGGGGGATAAACATAAATTATGTAAATTATCCTCATTCTGATTCACTGTATGCAAATTTATTTTGACATCCTGAAGATCTGCCATGCATCGAGCCCTCATGCAGCAACGTTGACCCCATAGTAATGGGTACAATATTCACTTTTGTCCCCCAGAGAATGTTAGCGAAGCACTATTGCTGTAAAACCTAATAGACCAGCTGTAATACATTTCAATAAAAAATTATCTACTCTTTGCGCTGACTTTCAATATTATGTTGTAATATGCGCGATATCTATCTGTTGTTGGAAGAAAATCTGACATTTATGCTTTTGTAGTCTTGGTTCTTCTAGTACAATCCAGCCTTAAAAAAGGCTTACTCACTTGTTGCCCGGCCATCTCTGACTTAGTCATGTGGAATACAAAACTGGCCAATGAATGCGAGAGAAAGAAATTTCAGGCACATGCATCAACCTTTTTTGCGAGCGCAAACGGTGCGATTCGCAAAAATCGGCCGTTTGCGCCCGCAAAAAGGGCTTCTGCGATGCATCAAACTGTAAGCCTCTCGCAATTTAAGAAATGGCAATTTTCTTGCGATTTCTTAAATTGCGATTGCATTTAAGGAATCGCAACTTGCAATTCCTTAATTGCAATGCATGATGAAATCGCAAATAGCGATTTCGCTAATAGGGGCCGCAAATTACCATCAATTTGAACTTGATGGTAATTTGCAAAAACTTTGAAAAATGCACTAAAGTGCATTTTTCAAAGTTGTAGTTTACACACACACATGCCCTTGGGGCATGTGTGTGCGCAACATGTGTGCACAGATTAATTTCAGGGGTGCAACAGGGTGCAATAGGTACTCGCAAATTGCGCATGCTATTTCCCATTCATTCCTATGGGCCTGTAGGCCCATAGGAATGAATGGGAAGGCATTCCTTAGTTGCGACTCGCAATTTGCGAGTCGCAATTAAGGAATGTTTAGGAATCGCTAATTTTATAGCGATTCCTACATGCATAGGCTTTTGCAATTCTTAATTGCGATTCCTTAATAATCGCAATTAAGGAATCGCAAAAGCCTACATTGATGCATTTTATCCCTGAATTCGCAAAAGAATTACATTTGTAACCATTTGTCGCAGTCGATGTTGCATCATAGTTTTCTCTCAAATAGCTGCATTGCAGTCTTGCAGTTTCCAGTTAAGATGCAGAGAATATGAACATATTTATCACTCACTCACTAGTCCCAGACAAAGAGTTACTGGCCTGAGGTTTGTGTGAAGAAGCTCATAATTTCGGGAGGGAGCAGGAAAGAATTAATGATTTAAAAAGCAATACGTGGATACCACATTTTCATTATTATAAATAATGAATGACCTGTTTGTTGTGCTTTTTTCCCAGTAACCCTTGTCTTTGGCCATAGGTTCAGGACTCGGAGCATATTAAGCTGTAGATCTTGGCAGCTTGCAACTTTGCTAGGTTTTCATTTTTTGCCCAAACCTTGCCAGCTTGTCAAACTGCTAAACTGAAAAAGCTGTAAAAAAAACACCACCGTGCTGGAGCTGAAATATTCTTCCTGCCACGCAGGGCCAATAACGCCCCGCTTTTCAGCTGTCAGTTTAACGATGTTCTGATGAGTCGCATCTTTTTTGGCAATTGCAGGAGTGACACCACTTAGGCTGCGGGTAAGTGGGTGATGGGATTCACGGTGGCGACCATTTCGTTCCCTGCTTTCACTCAGGGATGCTCTGCAGATAAAAAGCCCAAAGAGACAACGAGCTGAAAGGAACACATAACTTGTAAAACCAAACCTAGCTTCGGGCATAGTTAAACAAATGTGCCCCTTCATCACAAAGAACAAATAAAATACAAATTTGCACACCCAGAGTATTGGACAATCCGATGTTCTGAGTATGGGCAGCCGGCCGGCAGTGGGGAAGTGCGCCAAGTGCTGAGTGCGGCCGGGCACAACAGAGCGTGGCTCTCTCGCCACATCGCTGCATCACATTGTGTTGCTCCATCCCCCAACAGCCACACCAGCCGGGACAGCACCGTGCAGGCAACAGGCAGACAGATACTACCGCAGCATACTGCAGCATACAGCACATAGTAAACGGCAAGCGGCAAGCGCGGCCGCCATTAGTCGGCGGCCGCAGTGAGTGCGTGCCCTCCGAGGTCTCACGCAGGCAGTCCGATCAGATCGGGCACGGCCAGTGACCCGCCCTGTGTGCCCCGCTTGCCTCCGCTCCACCCTCCCCTGGCTACCTGGCTGGAAAAATAACCCCACACCTTGGGAACAGTGTCACGTCTCCTCCAAATGTCCATTTTCCTGTAACTCACCAGCATTATCAAGCAAAGCTACTCCATCAGCAGAAGCACACAAACGGAAAGTGAGTGACGTGGAGCAGCTGGGTAGTAGGAGGAGCACTCTGGAGCACCCCGGCATCCAGGCACTAGACCCAGACCTGGTTCAGCCGTATCGACAGCAGCCTAAGGCGGGGACCAACAAGAGCAGATACGATTCCCAACCACCCGTTACCACCTTGCTACTACTCCTTCTAATCCCTCTAATCCTGGCAAGCCTAGCAAATTAATAAACTCAGTGTTACCAAATACTTCATAGCGCATTTGGCCGGTCAGCCTCTCAGCCTCTTGGCAAAACTCTTGGCAAAACAGCCAGGAGCTCAGGAGCCAATAGCCCTTCACTCAGCAATTGGGCCCCAAAAGAAAGGGCCGATTGCATACGACCCCTGAGGAAATAGCCAATAGTCACTCCTCCATCAAAAGGATCACAAGGAGCAAATCACTAACAGAAAGCTTAAACGAAATGCCTCAAGACGCCGAAAAACGGCACCCCCAGCACTGACCAGGGCCCCACCAAGGGCGGGCAAGTGCACGTAGCCCCGCACAAACCATCCCATAGCTACGACCCACGTATCATTCAAGAGAGCAGTTCGACAAAGTTGAACGGACAGCCCCCCGATCACACTCTTACACTCAAGGGTGGCTCACCCCTCTGCGTGGCGCCCAGCAATGAGCAGGAAATGGCTGACTCAGCCTGCGGGCAACTGGTTTCGGTGCAGACCAATGGATCACCCACTGAACAACCCCATCTTTTGCCCATAGATATGGTGCTCGACTCCACAATCGGCAAGATCCATGAAACAGCTCCGATCAAAGATGATCACGTCGCAGTGACAATGGCGCAAATCCATCAGTCTAAAGACCACGGTCTAGAGCTCCAGAATGCGGAGAGCACTGAGCACCTACCAACATCTACGAGCTCACGGTCGTACTCAGCTGACTTGTGCCTTGAGTCCCCAGCAGAAGGGGGGCTCACAGCCTCGTTCCTCCAAAATCTAGGCCAAAAGATCGAAAGAACTTTAGAACTAACCCCAAACCTGCTGGGGTTGGGGCTATTAGTGCCTCCACGGGTCTCCAATACAAAAGCACACCACTACACCCTCAATCATAGCGAAGACCCAGAACTGCAGAAATCATCCATGACCGAGTTAAACAGTGCTACCAACAGAGCCCTGCTGTGGCAGTCATCTAAGATGGAAGTCCAATTAGATCTCCTGCAATCGATAGCAGGCCGCCTAGTCAACATAAGCTCCAGGGTGGAAGAACTAGAAAATAGGATCAGCCAGTACCTGGCCTCCAATCCGGGGGAATGTTCCTGCTCAATCCTAATGGAAAAATGGGCGTCTCTTCCCGAGGTCTAAGCAGGTATAGTAGAGATAGCCAAAGGAAGCAGGGAGTCGCTGACTTCGAGCAACACGGATGACAGGGCGACGGCTAACACCAATCTCCAAGCGGCGAGACAGACAGAAGGAGCCCCAACTGGCCCGGAGGCAAGGGTCGGATCGGGCCAAAAAGTGGCACACAGGATCGAGAATCCCGCCCACAGATCCAAAGTAGCCCAGGGGACACAAAGCCCCAACAGTGGGGGAAGCAGAGGTAGCGATGTTCTGGCAACTGACTCGCAAGAACACTCTCCCAGCAAAACGGACATTCACGAACCTACTCTATCAAGGAGAGCAAAAAAGAAGCTGAAGAAACAACTGAAAAAAACAAAGCTAAGAGGGAGACAATCGCAGCTATGGAAGACCGACCACCCACCCCCACAAGGGGATGCCAAAGCCAGGCAGCTCTAGCCAATCTTCATTGCCAAAAATTGGGGCAAGAATGACTCTTCCATCGCCCCGCCTCCTGGAGACTAGCAAACGCAGCCAATCTTATCAAACAACCCTAATGCAAAGGGCCAAAAGCCACCTGCAAGTTCAGGCCAGCCCATAGGCAACGAATCAATAGCAGGAACAAGTTCTGTACCCACGGAAACAACCTCCCAGCCAGCTATGCACACAACAACGCCGCAGCCGGATGGTTTAAAATCACCCCAGCAAAGCCCCGAGCACCGGTCCGGCACCAGGAGCAGTCAAGGCCAGAGTAAGAGGTCCCAAGTAGGATCCGCCATAAGCAAACAAGGAAACATAAGCCCTAGATCAAGTTTGGCAGAGCACGCCCTAGGAAGGGGAAAAGCGGCCCAAACCCCGGGCACACCAACAAGCGTCCACGAGGTAGTACTCACCCCGAGATTCCACAGCACGGGACAGCACGACATTCTGAACCGGTGCAACATTCTACGTCTTTTTAAACACCTTGCCACCCTAGACCAGATACAAACTGGGGATCTAGAATGGGTGAGATTTCTGAGTATTAAGGGGGACACATTGCCGACTCAACAGTGGTTGGCCTGAAGGAAAAAGAAATACAACAAGCGGTCCTGAATAATTCCACACACACGAGTCGGGCATTGACGTTCAGGCTCTGTCGCACCCAAAATACCCACATGTCTTAGCACCAGATAATGGGGGCAAGGGCCCTTGGTCGGTCCTGCACGGGACAAACAGCTCAGGATCCCCTGGCAGAAGTCGGACGAGCGCCAAAGACCCCATGGGCATCAGGATTTCATGCAGAAACAGCCCATCGGGTCATCTGCGCAACCCCATTCGTACCGGTCCAAACCGGAATTTCAAGAAGATGGCAGCAGCAGCCCTAACAGTGGGGACATTAGGCCCGGCAGGGGAGAGGCCAGGGGAGGAACACCTTCCAAGCAGCAATTAACCATAATCTCATGGAACATTGCAGGGATCAGTAAAATCGGTGTAAATGACAACTTGAAGCAGTTCCTGGAACTTGGAGACATACTCTGCTTTCAAGAGACTTGGGCTCTGTTGAGCACTCCACTGGCAGGGTACCACGAACATTATGTTCCAGCAACAAAAAGGAATCTCTTCGGCCATCCGTCTGGCGGTCTATCAGTTTTTCTAAAACATGCAAGCTCCCTCGCTGCCACAGATATCAATCTGAACTCATCCGGGTTGCAAGCTCTACAGATCGGAGGCCTGAATCTCAATTTACATCCAATGCGCCTTTTGTTATTAAATTGCTACATTAACCCGGCACAGACCACCATGAAAGACCAGATGGAGGCATTGTCATGGAAATTAGATGATCTTTTAAATAAATATAAATCTCACCAGGTTATCCTTGTCGGGGACTTCAACTTGAAGGATCTTGATAAAGCCGAATCCCCCCCTCGGGGACTGGGCCGGGCTGCTCCCCTTTACGACCTCCTCAATAATCACAAGCTGACCACAACCCATGCACGCTCAAATTCTTGGCACCCCCAACCTACCTTCCGGGACATCTCAAGAATCGACTACATTATGGTCAGTGAAGCAATGGCGTCCAGTATGGAAGACTTTGTAGTCGAGGATAGGTCGGAAAGTGATCACAGGCCACTAAGAGCGGTGTTCCAGCTGGAAGTACAGTCAGCTACCATTCTCCAAATCGTCGGAGAGTCAAGAGGGGACGAAAAACATTGTGTCCTGAGGAGGATCAAATGGTCAGACAAGATAGGCAAGATGCTTCAAATCTGGTTGGATCAGAAACAGGAAGGGAGCCTATCAACGCCGCTCTAACCCATAAAGGACTGGGAGAACACTGTAGAGGACCTACAAGCAAGGATGGGTCACCCCCAGTCACAACGCCCCAGGCCCAAGGGGCAACTAAATGTTGGAAGCAATAGCTTAACCAAAGACATATGCAAAAGCAAACGGCTCCTGCGCAAGGCCCTTGCAACAAAGAAAAGAGGGGGCAGTCAAATGGAGTGCCCTTCGGTCTCATCACTGAGGGCAGCCCTAAGGAAGAAACTGTGGGAACACAAAAAAGCCCACACAGAGAGGGAAGGGCTCAAAGTCTACTCCCTGCTCAAGGAGAAGAATCCATCAGGATTATGGAGACATATAAATCAGCTGAGCAGCAGAGGAGTCCTAAGAGAAAACGGAGTAGCAGAGCAAGACTGGCTGATCCACGTGAAGCAATTATACTCAATCGACCCTATAAACAAAGGCAGCTCAGAAGAGACCAGCCGAGGGGCGGGACAACCTCAGCAATTAAGTACTAAGCCAGAAGAAACAAATCCAAGCCCTGGCAACTCTACCATGGGTGAGAGCGCCCAGACTGAGGCGCACTGCATACCGCCAGTCCAGTTAAACCCTCATATGATCATCAAGACCCTCAAGAACATGAAGAAGGATGGGGCCCCTGGGCCCAATGGGATACCTGCACCGGTCCTTAAAAAGGCCCCCGACTTCTGGGCAACAATTCTAACTCCCCTCTACAACTACACCTTTTCAACAGCTAAAACCCCTGATTCTTGGAGGGGCTCCATATTGGTCCCTATTTATAAAAAAGGGGATCGTCTAAAGCCATCAAATTACAGGCTCATCGCCCTGCTTGTTCTCGAAGCCAAGACCTACGCCCGGCTCCTACTGAAGGATCTGGAGACCTGGGCTGCAGAAAAAAGAATCATCCCCTTCTATCAGACCGGCTTTAGGTCACAGTCATCGACCATGGACAATGTACTGGCGCTAGCGCACCTATCAGCCCAGGCAGCAAAGAAGAAAAACCCACCACTCTTCTGCTGCTTTATCGATTATAGCACAGCCTTCGATAAAGTTGTACGCAGAAGACTATGGTGGAAACTAGAAAACTGGGGCATTCCACCAAACCTCCTGAAGGCAATAAGATAGCTATACGAGGACACTTGGGTGCGGGTTAAAACAAGCGCCAGCACAGTGTCACCCAAAATAACAACGAATAATGGGCTGAAACAAGGATGCGTGCTGGCCACCATCCTATTTAACTTGTACACTGCGGATTTGAGGGACGCCCTGAAAGGAGCCAGCCTAGTAGCACCAAGACTAGGAAGCGTGAGGCTGCCGGTGTTACAATACGCCGATGACACAGCTATAATGGACCACACGAAGGTGGGCCTACAAAGAGCCCTAAACGCACTGAACCGCTTCAACAACGAGAACAACCTGACAGTTAACCAGGGGACGACCAAGGTCGTCATCTTTGGGAGCTACCAACTGAAAAAGAAAGCACAGTGGCTAATGGGAAACCTGCAAATTAACACAGTGGCCTCGTATAACTATCTAGGGGTTTGGCTCACGGAACGGGCCAAGGCGAACGTCCACCTGAAACAGCAGTCCTCCAAGGCCAATAAGGTCATACACCTACTAAAGCAACTGAGCCAACACCTGTTAAGCCCTTCTGCCAGTCCAATATTAACCGTCTTAAAAGCGAAATTGCTCCCAGCCATTAGTTATGGCCACCTGGCCTTCCCCGGGTCACAGAACGCCCTCCTCAACTCAGCCCAAGCCAAAGGATATAAATCAGTGCTCCACATCCCGAGGTCAGCAAGAAAATCAAGGTTAAGACTGGAGCTAGGTTTGGCGAGGCCAGATCTGACGTGCCAGGGGGAGACCATTAAGCTCTATCTAAGGAGTCTAAGGGCTCCAGCCGATTCTCTAAAACATCATTTGAGATCTATCTTCGAGGGGCCACGCTCCGCCTAGCACACCAGCCTTAGCAAAGCGATCAACATACTGAAGATCGAAGAAGAGAGTATACCGTTGCTGGAAATTCCACTGAACGCCTGGAAAAAAGCCATAAATAGACAAGTGCGCAAAATATCTTTTGATCTTGATCTCAAATCTCTCCGCTCAAGCTCCCACTTAGACCCGCTGAACTATTCCTATATGGTAGGTAAAGCACAACCCTACCTAAGCGAGGCTCTCACACCGCAAGCCCGAAACAAAATCCTTTTTATGAGACTAAGCGCACTAGGAATTGCTGATTTTAACCCTGCATGGGCCCGCAGGGGGGAAATCACAAATTGCAGACTGTGCTCTTACACGAGGGAATCTTGGTTGCACCTCCTTTGCTGCTGACCCAACCTCAACAACGAACGCCGGCGACTCCTGCGCCCGATTTGTATTATCCACGGAATAAAGTCCTTCAGTGAAGCGTCAGCCTTGTGCTTTTCTACAACAAACACGATGACCCTAGCAAGACTGGGGAAACTCACGCATCAGATTAGGATCGCCCTAAAGGCTGCTAATGAACACAATCGAACTCCGGCAACGAGCACTGCAAATCCAGCGGAAGAAAGCAGTCGGGCCCCGAACAAGCACTGAGGCTCTTGCACCCCTTTACCTGCCCCAGTAAGACTGCGCTATTATATGGATTCTAATCGAAGTGCCAAGGTGAACTGTTTATAAACTTTTTAAGTAGACTATTTTTATGGAACATTGGGGGCTCCACCAGCTTGCGCAAGGGCACTCGATTATGACCGCAAATCCAGGTACCCGGCTGTACGAGTGGGTGCCAGGGGAGGGGGGTGGCACATTTACCAAATACAAACTGAAGTTTTTACTATTTTTACTCTTTTTATCTCTCTACATGTCGATAGTTTTTACTGTAATGATTTTAATTAATTGTACAGTTAATACAAATTCAAAGGAATACATAGCTGGCAAAAATCTCACATTTTGTGAGATTCTCCTAAAGATTTTCTACTTATTTTGCAGGATTAGAGGCAGAAAGATAATTATAAGAGATTTTCTGAAGCAAATTCCCACAACTCTGCGCCCCTCTACTTATAATATGGCATTTCGATAAAGACTACAAGTGTGACCGAGCAGTTGTTGGACCACTAAAAGAGTAAAATGTACATCAGCGGGAGGTGGGGCAATTAAAAAATGCACCTGTCTTAAAGGTGAAAAAGATCTAAAAAGTGCAGAAAATGGGTGCAAAACAAGGATAGACATCAGTTTTATATTTAAAAAAGAGAAGTATATGTCATCATCATCATCAAAATATCTTTATTCGGTTGCAAGAACCATAAAAGTTCACAAATACATTTTGCTAAAATAAATTTTCATTTCATGGTTACAGAGGCATGAGTAAAAACAAACGATAAAAACAATATGGGATTAGGCCTGGGCGGTAAATTCCGTTCCGCTTGCGGAATTTGCAGAATTTGGGTAATTTCGCGTTCCGCGGAGAACGCGGAATTGCCAAAAATTCCGCGATCCGCGGCTTCACAGAATTTTTTGCTTGTTCGCGCTTTGAAAATGCGTGTTCGCGAGATATTTCTCCCGGAGCACGCAAACAGCGTTCGCGAACAGGAAAAAAGCATAGCGAACGGGCGAAACAAGCAATTCCGCGTGTTTGCGGAACTTTTGCGTGCTCGCGGAGATTTTTTACCGTTTCGCGGAGCTTTGCATAGCGCGACTACACAAATTCCGCCCACCCCTATATGGGATGCAAGCCAGTTTGAGAAGAAACATCGAGTACCCCAATCCTGCGTCTCTAGTGTCACCCATACTATGTCATCCCTTTAATTGATTTATGTAAAAGGGTAACAGAGGTTTTAATTAAGTCACAGAAGCTCATAGAGTTTTCTTATGGACATCGCAACGAAATTAAAATTCGAGACAGCAATGCAAATTGTTGAAGTAGACAATGACTGTAAGAAATTAAAACCATCAATATAGGTGCATGGCAGTATTTCCCTTAATATTGGGGTTAAAATTTTTCCCCTTGACTCTTTATAAAGAGGACAGAAGAAAATAAAGTGCAACGTGCTCTGAGTTGACAAATTATCACATGGACAAGGTGGTAAACTATGGACCCAACCCAATTGTTTAGGGAATGCCATTAAAAAGTGCAACGTGCTTAATCGGAACCTAGCCAGATAAAATCGTGTTTGAACATTAGTGGTAAAAGTTCAATAAAATTTCTGTTCACTAGGGAGTTAACATAAGGGGCCTGGTGCTATCATTTGTACACAATGCAGATGTGCCCTAGCATAAAAGCCTCTTTTATAACATCTTTTGCATTAGTATCTATACTTGAGGGATTATCATAATAGTGCCCCAACCCTAGCTCATGTAATTTACCCTTCACAAAACAGAGCCAGGGGATGGACAGTGCACTATCTAAGTTGGTACAAGCTTTGATAACGTCCCTTGAGAATGTTAAGTCCTCAGATAACCAGATCTTAGCCCATAGGAGCAATGGGGCGATAGCAATTCGATCTTCAAGATAGGCCGGTGACAAAAGACTGTGGGGGCACTATTTGGGACCAACAACAATCTCTTAGTAAATTTATTTTCCAAAACCTGTAGATGACGGGTTTTATGGTAACCCCAAACCCCCGCCCCATAGGATGCCACAGAAAGACATTTGGCTTCGTAAAGGCTAACAAGTTCTGTCACTGGTTCATGGCCTAGCTTACGGGCAAAACAAAATAATCCCTCCACCACCCGACTCATATGTTGTACCCTAGCTGTAATGAGGTGGTCCCAATTCAGAGTATCATTAAAAATGTTCCCTAAATATGTAAAAAAAATGAACTTGTCAATGGTCTTACCCCCAACCTCAAATTTCCTCGTTTTCTTGACTTTAGGGCCACACACCATAACATAAGATTTAATAAAATTTACTTTTAAGTCCAATGCTGCCATAAAATCAGCAAAAGCATTCAATGACTTCTGGAGGCTATTGGCTGTCAAAGCCATTAAAACTGTATCATCCGCATAAGATAACATTGGAATTGCATTGCCTCCAATTTTTGGGAGATCGAGTTCTTTTTCCATTAAAAAGGCCTCTAGACCATTTGTGTACAATAAAAACAAGAATGGAGCTAAGATGCAACCCTGCAGAACACCTTCTGTGGAGACAATGGGCCCCGTCTTCTTCCCCCTACGACCATATCGTACGGCAACCGTTGTAGAGGTGTGGAGTCTACGCAGGAGGGATACAAGAGCGTCTTCGAAACCCATTTGCTCCATTTGTGCCCACAACTTGTTCCGATTAACCATGTCAAAAGCACTGGACAAGTCCATGAATGCCAAATGGATAGAGCCCCTCCTGGCCTTCATGTACTTGCCCATGATGAGTGACAAGTTGAGGCACTGTTCTGTGGTACCCATCCCCCTTCTAAAACCATATTGCAATCTAGGCACAATCCCTATGCTATTCGCCCAAGTTTAAAATCGCGCGAGGATGACCCTCCCCAATACCTTAGCAGTAGCATCAATTAATGAAATTGGCCTATAACAGGCAGGGTCACTCCTGTTACCTTTCTTAAATACTGGAACCACAATTGCCTCCTTCCAAGATGATGGTATGGGGCCAATCGCTACCCCTTTAAAAACATTAGTGAGCAAGGGCGCCCATAGTTTGGGGTTTCTTTTAAACAAATCCAAAGGGACCCCGTCAGGGCAGGTGCTTTCATACTAATTCCCCTTGCGAGGGCCTCCTCAGTCTCTGCCACTGTAATTGATGAACTTAATTGTGAGGCCAAGGTTCGATCAAACGCCGGTTCCCCGCTTCCTTCAACTATTAATGTGTTTTTTGGGTTAAATATTGCTGAGAAATGAGATTCCCAGGTTGCCCCCAGAATCAATGAATCCATAGGCTTAGGTTCTTCCTTGAATAGGGGGCGATTAATTATGTCCCAAAAACTCTCTTTCAGGGCACTGGCTCTCTCCAAATCCTCCCAAGCCAAACTCCTCAATTCCTCTTGTCTTAGTTTAGTAATGCGCTTGTAGGTCTGCCTTAGATTTTTAATTAATGTTCTATCACGCGGATTGGCATGGAGGACTATTTTGAGATTCTTGTGCGCTCTAGAGCACTCAGCGTCAAACCATCACACCTCCTGTGATTCCCCTCTTTGAAATGATCTGGTCAGGTCTTTTGCCACATCTGTACAGATCAGTTCAAAGTCGTGGACCACCTGATCAGGAAGAGAGTCCGCATGGAGGCAACTCATGATAAGGTTCAAATTTGGCATAACAGTTTTTGCTTCAAATTGGGTGGGTTCAACTTTACCCCAGCTTAGTCTGATTCCTTTATTTTGATTAAAATCAATGGGGCGTCCATCACCTTTCCCAACCCTAGTTATTATACGGAGGAGAACAGTGAAAGGGTTATGATTGCTGTGTTTGGTACCACCTCAAAATCACCAGCAAGCGGAGTGTATTTCCTAGTAATAAACATGAAATCAATTGTGCTTTCTCTACCACCTCTGACATAGGTAGGACACTGGGGCAAAACACCGCAGACCAAATTATTAGTGTTAATAAGAACCAAATCATTGTCAATAATAATTGAATTCAGGGCCTCACCCTGTGGGGTATGGATAAAATGTGGCTGTGGCTAGCCTTCTGTATCTAACAGCCCACAAACTCCACTGTCACTAAGGGAACAAATTGTGCAATTAAAATCTCCCACCCAAAGGATGCACAAAGGCTGCCAGTTCCCCGCAATATTATTAATCAGCGCCTGTAAATCCTCAATCACGTAACTGCTATTCTGGTCAAAGATATTGTAATACCAGTTTACTAGCAGTATCTTAGCTCGACTTAAGTTGGAGATGAGAATTAACTGGTACCATGGCGAGGTCTTTACAACACTGGTTTGTATGTGCCCATATTTAACTGAGATTAGGGTCACGAGCCCTCCTTTCGCCCTCCCAGTCGGTGAAGGTATTGCGTGGACGGTAAAAGAACAATAACCGTCCAACGCAATATCAGCCTGGTACCATGTTTCTTGAAGGCATATAATATCAAAGCCCCTAATATAATCCACCCAGTCCTCATTAGTTAATTTTGCACGTATGCCTGCAATATTCCATGAGATAATTTTGCATGGGGGGGTAACATATCCCTGGCTCACCAAGCCCCCCCCCTTTGTTGGTTAAATGGCGGGCGTGGAGAGCATGGTTGCTGTGCCAGACGCTCCCCCCCAAGTTTGCAGTAAAGACCGCAACTTGGTCCTGGGTGGTGGTTTCGATGTTCGCTGTGTCATTACTAGGGTTGCTGATGATTAACAGGATGGAACCAGATAAAGCAATTGGGTGCCTATTCCCAATGCCCTCTGCAGCTCTCCCTGAAACGGGGCGCCATGGGCAGGTTCTTTCCAAATCGCCTAGACTGTCTGTCTGAACTGACGAAGTATATGTCGGAGGTCTCCCTTATACAGACAGTATTTTGATATGTCTGATAATTGTTTCATTAACGCAGTCTCCACAAAGCGTTGAAATATAATGTTTCCAATAATCACATCACAGTGGCACGCGTGGGTAAATCTCTTCAGAAAGGTTTGTGGAGTTGTGCAAAAGGTAAAGCAGCCATAGACTAATGCAATCAAATTGTTAATTACTATTAAGCTATGCTAATGAATCAGCAACAATCACAAATTCAATGTATTTATTATCTTATAATGTCTCCCAAAAGAGTCTGTCCTCTATGCATGATTCTGCATCCTTTGGCACTGGAGGCAAATGTAAATTTTGAAGAGATCCCGAAAGCTGAGATTTGCTCAGCCAATCATAATGATTACATTTCTGGCATTAACTACTGCTTTTTACCTGGATTCTACATTTTAAGAAAATACGGAGCAGAGACATGGAGTAGAAAGGTGCAGTACTCATGTTTTTTATCAGGAGCTTGGGGGTTTGAAAGTGGTGGGACGGGTGCAAATATCATCATTGCTCACCTGCTGCCGGGCTATAACTGTTGTTAATTTCCCTTTTGCCATATCATGGCCCTCACTAAATTATTAACTTTTAGCCCTCTCAACAGAGGCCAAAAAGGTTTAAGGAAAAAACATTTCCTGATAAGACCGAAAAGCTTGTGACCCCTCCACTGGGGAATCTAATGATGAAGGAAGCAAAACTACCAGACGACCCATGCCAATCCAACTTTTTTTAAATGATGGAGCCTCTTTCCCACTCCTTCCTGACATGAAGGGTCACCCAGTAAATTATAGTGTTCAGTTAGTGAAGAAGTGCAAGAGATAGCTGGCACGGAAGAGTTCCATGTTCCTGTGTTTGCCTAAGTGAGAATGCCACGCCACTTGGGGAAGGACTTCAGATCAAAAAGAGGAATGTTGTCCCTTGGCCTCCTGCACCGTCAAACGTGGTTCAAATCCATCTGGGGCTTGTACTTCAGAAAGAACTTTATAGTGGACTAGGGATGTAGGTGTCAGATCCAACAGCAAAGCAGAGCAACAGAGCATGTCAGTAGTAATTTGTCTTACAAAAAATTCCTTTCTCCTCAAAGGACTTCTCAAAATATTTTCAGCCTTCAAATCCAAAGCACAGAGAAAAGCAGAAAGACAAAGTGTGCAAGCACTTCCTCTAAAAGAATTTGTTAGGCAACCAGCCAGATCATGGCTGGCACATAGGTTTCCAAACACAAATACTAACATTACATGAATGTAACTTCAGTTGACTGCAAATGGCATCCAAATCCAAGCCGAAGAACAATCTCAGTTGGTCACCCAAAACTGTACAATACGAGACTTACGCAGTTGCTGCTCGGCTATTTCCCTATGAAAACTGAGCCGGCAGAAATTACCTCTTTCAAATTGCCACAGTATCTAAAACACTAGACCACTAACTACATCAGACGAGGTTCCCATGCTACGCTATCCATGGGAGGATTATGTTACTAAAACGTTTTTCTAAATGGATTTATAGAGCTAATTAGCCAGGAAAAAAGGACTTAGAAGATGAGCAAAGTCTGCAATTTGATGACATAAGGTACCGCTGATGCACCATGAAAGACCAAAGAAAGCAAAATCAGGAGTAAAAGGAAGTGGAGTTTAATTATACATAAATACTTTATGAGAGCTGTGTGGTATCCTGCTCTTTTCTCTGTCTAGTCCTTTCTCTGTGTTCTGTACTCTGCTGCTCAGCCAGTGTAAGTGATGTCATAGAATGTTCCCTGTGTGTATGTTTGAGTGGAATTGTCAGTTGCTGTATGTGGGCTGAGCAGCAGGGATGCTGCTCCCGGTGGGGCTGATCTTCCTGATACTACTTTCAATACGACTACAACCATCTTATCCTCAAATGTTCCTGTCCTGACTGAACTAAAGAATAAATCTACCTTTGGATACAACTACATCTCAGTCTACCTCTTTTCATGAATTCCACACTGGCGACAAGCGGAAAAGGACTCACTTGGGACAAATGGACATTACTGAAATTAAAAGAGAAGTCATCATTACTACAAAGAGAAGAAGAGACAGTAAGTGTACTTTTAAATGAGCCTATTTGAAGCCTGCTAAATGGAAATGTACCTGGGAGCCCCACCGGTGTCTGTTTCCATCAGACAGCCTCAGCCCAGGGCATGGTGTCAGGCCCTGCTGATGTAATGTTACTCTGTGCCATCAAGCTTGATGTAAGAAGAGTGTTTTGTACTTGCGTTTGGTATTTGCTTGGATTACAACCAAATGGGAACACTTTAAATCTTAATGGCATTTGAACAGGCATGCAGCTGATGGATTTTCACTTGCTAACTTACCATGACCTAGCGTGTCTACAGAAAACTGACTAAAAATATTGCTGGGAAAAAATGACAAACATTTCAAGAGAACAAGCGCTGAGCAACTGGCAGCATGTTATTTGATTCACTTTTATGAGGACTGGCGGTTTGGTTGAAGTCTATCTACAGCCTGTTTTTGTCCTGATATTTACGTTTTACTGTGTACATTCTCCTGCCGGTAAGATTTTGCAATCTTTCTTTAATGAGACCTGTGCAGTTCTTTTTCTTTCACTTTAACGTGTGTTTGAGGCATTGAGAGTGCGTGCCTCCGTACTTTACACTTTAACGTACGTTTGAGGCATTGAGAGTGCTTACCTTTGTACTTTGAAGAACGTGCGTACTTCTACTGCGGCATTTGAAAAAATGGCTGCTTGGTCTTGGGTGTGCTACGCTCATAGCGTTCTATACATTGCTGGAGGAGTTGCATGGCGTTTACTTTTAAAAGGGGAAGTCTCACCTTCATTCTACATGCGCTGAATTGTTTCTTCCTCGAGGAGCTGGAGCGTTTGGGAGGCTGTTGACGCGTCAGTGGAATACAGCTGCGTGGTATCCATGGTGACGGCTCTACGAGTGACGCCGTTGGTTTCCTGGACAACGCCGTGCCGTGCTTGGCATAGGTCAAGATTCATTTCACTTCCACCGTGCCTACGCTGACTTGCTTTGCCCCGAATTGCAACTACTACTTTCTCAGATCTGTCCCTAATGTGCGGGGAATCATCGTTGAGAGACGCGCTTGGTGCAAGAACAAGAAAACAAAAACTTGAGGTTCATGGGATGTTTTTACACGGGTAACATAGGAAGTGGACCTTTTTAACTCTTTTCCTTGCCAATAGGTGGATACTCGGGTACAAGGTTCGTGTACCGGTGATAGTACCTCCTTATTTACTCAACATGGCTGATTAATTGCAATAACTACCTTTGCTGCATTTGCATATTAGAATGTTCAGAATATATTATATTCCACACGTACTTGTGTTTGTTTTGTGGTAATTTTGCTGCTTGCATATATGTGTTGTTTGCCATGCTTAATTTGTTCCTGCATATATTCAAAAGCAATTTTTGTCATGATAATATTTTGCATTTATTGGCTTGGCTGTGATTACTTACATACCTGCTTGCTTATTTTGGCTATGATTTTTATTGATGCTGCTTTTGCGCAGTCACCCACTCTTTACGTACTTTTGTACTCCTAATCCTAAATTATTCACATTGTTGCTGGCGATGGAGTCATTGCTCATTTGTTATCTTGCTTGATTAATTGCACTGCTTATTTTTATCTACATTTGCAAATGGTAATATTTTGATCGTGAGGAATGCAATATGTTAGCAACACTATTTTGTTAATCTGAATTTTAAATGTGCATTATGTATGTTTGTGTTGGTGTTGCTGCCTACTTGAGTTGGGTGTGATTCAAGTGTTATGTACTTTTTTTATAGTGCTGAGATTTGGATTTATTGTGTCTATTTGTCTGATGGTGAGCAAGTTACTGAGCTCAAACCTTACTAATGGTACATCTTTTGAATGTTGAAATTTTCTGGTGATGGGCAATTAGTGTGCTCAAATCATTTTTACATTTACTTTTACTAGAGCTAGGATTCCTGGTTGCTTGCATCCTAAACTATTGTTGTGCTGAACCTATACTTGAATTGACTGGTGGTGAGCGTGATTTTTAAGCTCATACTACTTATTGGGAGCATGTTGCGTTCTCAACTTTGTATGTGTCTTCCGGTGGTGGACATATTTGCTACGTTCATACCACTTTTACGGGGCACTTTCGCTCCATTTTTTGCATTTACTATTGTCAGGTGGTGGACTTAATTTCTACATCCAAACCTTTTCTGTGAGGTGGTGGGTTCTTCTGTGGATGGATTCTCAAACCACTTTTACGGGGCATCTTCGCTCCACTTTTGCATTTACTGTTGTCTGGTGGTGGACATTTGCTGTTTTCAAATTTCTTCTGAATGGTGATGGGTACTTGTGATACTGATACTTAAACCATATTAAGTGAGCACCTTCGCTCCGTGTTTGCTTTTATTGTTGTGCACAATGCATTTTGTTGTTCCGGGTGTTGGGGTGCTTCTTAGGGCTCAAACCCACTTGCTTTTATGTTTATTGTGTTGCTTTCTTTATTGCACACATCTCTACTCTTGAAAGGGTGTGTGTGTGTGTGTTTTGTGTCTTTCGACCAGTTTTTCCTTTCTCTTTACTTATTTGTTCTCTTTTCCATACCTCTTGCTTCTTTATTTGTCATTTTCTCCGTTAGGGAGGGAGGTGTGTGTTATCCTGCTCTTTTCTCTGTCTAGTCCTTTCTCTGTGTTCTGTACTCTGCTGCTCAGCCAGTGTAAGTGATGTCATAGAATGTTCCCTGTGTGTATGTTTGAGTGGAATTGTCAGTTGCTGTATGTGGGCTGAGCAGCAGGGATGCTGCTCCCGGTGGGGCTGATCTTCCTGATACTACTTTCAATACGACTACAACCATCTTATCCTCAAATGTTCCTGTCCTGACTGAACTAAAGAATAAATCTACCTTTTGGATACAACTACATCTCAGTCTACCTCTTTTCATGAATTCCACAAGCTGCAAAGTAAAATTGGCAACATTAAAAGGAATAACCAAAACAACTAATTGTGTTTTCCATTCCTAGAGGCATGATTGAAGAAGCAGACTTGAAATATCTTTGAAGAGCAGAAAAAAACTTCAGCTTAACTGTGTCCAGTATACTCAGTGTTCCCATGTAATGCTGGCATGTCTATGACAGTCTTGAATGTATAAATTCAATTTTGCAGGCTTTAGAGGATTGATGTATGCAGGTTGGGTCACAAAGCAGTCGAGTTTTTTTGCACTCTTACTGATTTGCGAGCAAGCTGTATTTTGAGTTTGAATGATGTACTGAACAGTCGCAGTGCAAACCAGCATTTACAAGGAGTCACAAAATCATTTGTGTCATTAATATGTATGAGTCAGGAGCCCTTTAGTGGCTCCTTGCTGATGAGAATGATGGGTTAGAGGCCTGTGAAGGATAGCAGACCTTCATCCCTGCAGTTGGATTCACTGAATGACCACGTTTTTTAAAGCACCCTCTGTCCCATACAGGGACAGGTGATGCTTTCAAAACAAAAGTTGGTCTTGATTGAATGATCTCAGAGGGAGCCCATGGACTAAGCCCCGCGCTAATGGAGGTTGGGCGACATTAGTCACTCTAATAAGAGTTGTGAATTGGGCAACATTCTGCACGGGGCACGTTACCTGGGCCCTCGTTCTTAATGTTGATGACTGAATGCAGGGTGTTAAAAAACCCTTAACCACTTGCCCTCTCCCTCTTTGCTGGGTTTCCTTTCCACATGCCCTGATTGGTGGCATCTCCACAGCCTGCCCCCCCCCAAATCAGAGTTGCTCCCACCCTCCTCAACCCTATTCGGCAAGTAAAATGGTCAAAAGGGTGGAAAATAAGCTGAACATAATGTATACCCACGTAAACTATCCTTTATCTGGCTATTTTATATTCTCTATGGGAGAGATGGCTCTAAGAATTTGGCTCCCTAGATGGGCAGGACTGACCTGCTGGTGGTCCAGAACCTCTAGCTGATATTGGGCAAAGGACTTGTTGGGTGGGGGGCTGACCTGCTGGTGGTCCAGACCCTCCAGCAGCGGCCTGTCCCCTGCCAAAATGGAGGGGCATGCCGGGCTAGAGCACGGCGGTGTGAAGGGTGGGTGAGGGTTTAGGAGACAATTTTTTTTTTTAAAGTAACTTCACGCCGCATTGTGCTCTTCTTGCTACTGAGCACAGGCTCCCAGACTGTATGCAGCCAATCCTGACGCTGCATGAAAGCAGCGTCAGGATTGGCTGAGCGCCACCAACCTGCGCTCCCAGACAGACTGGGAGCTTGTGCTTGCTCTCTCCAGCCTTAGCAACATAGCTGGGGCTGGAGAGAGCTTCACTGCGCATTAGGGTTTGGCGGGCCCGAGACAGCCGGCCAAACCCACATGCGCAGTGAAGGGAGTGCACACCACTCCCCCACCAGCACTGTCGTCCCCTGGACATGCCCCCAAGACTTGTCAGAGTCTTGGGAGCGGGTCCAGGGAATTAAAATATAACGATAAAACAACGGGTTTGAAACCCTTTTTTATTATCGTTTTATTTGCTGGTGGTGGCGGGGGGCGGGGCTCCTCTGCTCTAATGGAGCGGCCGCCGCTGTCCAGCTCTACCCTGGGTGTCTCTACAATACAGCTAATTTCGGGGGTATGGAAGGCGGGGGCGTGCCACAAAGCACTTCCTTGGGTTTCTTTTGATGAATGTTGAAACTGGTTTGCTCTCTACCATTCTGTGGTTGTTATTCTATAAGGATTCAGGAAATGGAATGTATAATCAACTTGTCGTGCATGTTTCTCATAGAGAGCCATTAGCATGAATGACTGGATTCTAAATCCTATAATTCACCACTATGACATAGCAACGGTGGGTAACATAACTTGTTACCCACTGTTGCTACATCAGAAATGAATTCCCGGCTGCTCTGGCTGGGCTGTCTGAAAGCCTGTTAGAGCAGCTTTGAAAACCATGGAGCACAGTTTCTGGAGCAAAGGGCACAGAGGTTGATGGGGCTGGGTGGCAGAAATCCATTGTTGTCCATTTTCGACACTGAAGAGAGGCCATGTTATGCATGGTTGAACCATTTCTTCTCTGCCCCTCCACAGTAGTTGAAAGCAGGGGCAAACGATTTTGGGGGCCATCCGTAACATAAAACTATAGATGGGTAAAAATTGAATTGCGGGGATGTTTTTCAGCTCGGGGTTCTGATATCATTGACAAGTCAAGCTTCGCTTTTGAAGTCTATTTGATGTCACACAAAACCCTCTTGGCGAAAATATCCCCATAATTTCCTATTTCCCAATTAAAATTCTTTATGTTGACTCCAGAGATGGCAGGGGGCAGTAGCGGCCCGTGGTGGGAGTGCTGCCGGGCAGTGACCTGGGGCGGGGGGTAGTAAACTACGGAATACGGCCGAATAGAGGTAAGTAGACATATAAATAAATAAAACGAATTTCGTTGCGCGCGCTGCATCGCCAAATGCGATGCAGCGCGCGCAACGGAATTCGTTATATTTATTTATATGTTTACTTACCTCTATTCGGCCGTATTCCATAGTTTAGTACCCCCCACCCTGCCCCTCCCCTGCCCCACGTCACCGCCCGGCAGCACTCCCACCACGGGCCGCTACTGGCAGGGGGATATATATAGTAACTTTACTGCTGTAGGTAAAAATTACCTTGATGTACAGGGTTAATTACACTTGAGTTGATGACAAGGAATCTGCTGTGGTAAAATATTATGTTTTATTGATGCTTGTTGTTTAAAGTCAATTGAAAATCTCCAAATAGCTAAATCAGTAAATGTGCACATGGAAGGTAGAGCGTGAGTGACTATCAGAAATGGTCCCTGTTTATTCTTGGGGCAGAAAAAGGGTTTGGCGGTTCCCGGGGGAGGAGAGCCCCACAACAGGTGCTGACTGGATGAGTGCACTATGTACCAATATCTGGTCTCCCTAATAGCAAACATGCACATTCTCAAAATGGACGCCGTCCCAAGCATCCTTCACACAATGCTGTCGGCTTCTCTACGTCCTAGGTACAAGGATGAGTTGGCCTGTCTCCTCTTCTTGCCTCCCTGACGCTGGAGACTGCTTTTCAAGCGGGAATTCAGTATATCACATGATGTCAGGTCATGTCGTGTTATGTTATGTTATGTTAGGTTAGGTTATGTTATGTTATGGTCATTTATTACATACTCACCTTCCTCTGGCTCTAGTGCTTTTAAAGAATAAAATTAGTTTTTAGAATAATTATTTTATCTTTTGTTTTACTTCACACTTCATGCTCAGTTAGAAACGGTTAGCAACAGCTTCTCGAAAACTATTGTACGGTACCATATTTATTTTTTTACTAATTGTGTGAGTCAAGAAGTGATGTACCTACTCAAGGCATGCACACATGTAAGATGCGTCTCCTGCTGAGACAACAGAGAAAGAAGTCCTGTTTTCTGTCACATTGTGATATGTGGTCTGTGTTCATCTTTGGTTGCAAGGGTGATGTTCTGCTTGCTTCCAGCTCTTCCAGTGAGTCACGCTGGGCTAATTATTTCTGCTGTGGGAGCCTGGGCCCGAAGGTGCTGTTCCCAGCTATGGCTTCCTGCTGCTCTGAAATGTGTGCGGCGAGGCATGCAGTATCGTCTCAAAGCAACACAACAAGCACTGGCGCTGTCACATTAATCCTTGAACGTACACGTACACGTACACGTGCTGAAAGGTGTACTCTGCATTAAAATAAAGTGCAGCATGTCTGCCGGTCTCTTTAGTGGAAACCGGATATAATATTAGGCTAAATGAATCGGGAATTAATTCATATTGTGGCGTGTATGTAATTTTGTAGTTAGTCCGTAAAATATGTTTTAAGGAAGTAAGCAAAGCACTGTACAAAAGTAGGAAAATTAAAAAAAAAACTACGCAGTTTGAAATTACGAGCGCGTAGAATGCACTGGCTTTTTAAATCAGTCCGCACCACCACCACGTGTACACTCTGCTCTGTTCCCGCAGCCAGTGCAGTGTCCACTACACAACAGGCGCCCAGGCACCATAATGGGAGTCTAGTTTTTGACCCCTGCAGACAGCGTGGAGCAAGTGCACGCAAATAGCAATTAGGGTTCTAGAAAACATTCTATGCTATGATCTGACCAGGAATGCATAATGGGCCTAATTTACAAAGGTCTCTCCATGCACAAACCAGACTTGCACATGGGGAGAGTCTCAAACTCTGAATACAAGACTAGTGTTAACTCACAAGAATGATGTTTCAGGTACAGGTGCAGGAAGTCTGCAAAGTTTTCTGAAGATATATTTCCCTTTGTAAAAGATTTTTGTTTACAACGATAGGTTTAGTACAAAAGCTAAGGTCACTCCACATATATTCAGTAACATGAGCTCATAGTCACGATGGTCTTAAAAATGTAATATTCAACATAAATTGAACATGCATGATGAGATAGGACCAAAACAAAGCTACTTAATAATCAGCAAAGGTGGACTAAATTAGCATTTTTGCCTTTTCATCCATTTAGCAAACAATGCTCTTGGGCCTTGCACATCTAGATACAAAGATGGTGTCTTCTAAATACAAGCAGCCCTCCTAACTGATTCATGTCTTTTGATGTTTTGGTGGACACGATTCTGGTTTTGACACTGACAAGCAACCCTGAGGTGATTTTATCGCAGGCGGGAAATCAAAATACAACCAGTTAACAATGGCAATTCTGTCTCATGGACGTAATGTAGGGGTCGCCAGAGGTCGCAGCTGCAACCCCTGGCTTGTCCCTTGCTTCACCTGGCACTGCTTTTGCGGCCCCTGGCCTCGGAGGTGGCAAAATCAGTGCCTGGAACACAGGGGCAGCTCTTCCTAATGGATGCTGGTGGGAGCTCCGCTTGCCTGGTTTCTGTCAATGTTTTTATTATACAAATAGTGAATAATATTATTCACTATTAGTGTAATAACAAATTGTAGTACGTTAGCTGGAATATGACCCTATCTGGAAGCTCAGGTAAGTAAAAAATGCTGTTACATGTATGTTGTATGCATGCTTGTGGGTGAGAGTCTGTTTATGAGTGCGAGAGTGTGTGAATGTGTTAGTATGTGTAAGCATGTGTGTGTGAGTCAAAGTAAAGCTCAGACGGCGTGCAATGTCACTTCTGCTACCCGTGGCCTTTTGGTGAATTGACGTCCATGTTATTTCTGTTACAGGGATTGCTGGTGGAAATGTAATAGATCCCACAAGTACTAATGCATTTGCCATCAAAACTAACAATCCAATTTCTGCCCATAAAACAGTGCAAAAATGCACAGCTTTTGCATTAGTCGCACAGCTTCACCTTTCAATTAAGATTTCCTCAAAAAAAGGTAGGAGAAGACAGTTTTCCATCAAAAACATTTTTGTGAGAGAATTCTTCCACTCAAAAAAATGTGTTATGTTTTTCTCTAACAAAAATCTACTCTTTGATGAATTTCTCATATACTGTAAAAATGTCGCTAGCTTGAACTATAAAATATTTGAACTCTTTATTTTTAAACCAAACAACTTCATAAAACAGTCGTCGGGAAAGTTTCCTAACTTTGCCTATCACTAATTGCACTGCCAGGCAGCGTTTTCCCTGATGAGTGGGATTTGACCAGAGGCCGAAAATGGCCAAAATAGCCAGCTGGATTCACATAGCACCTTCCATGATGAGGGCCCCTCAATCGCAATAGAAGCACTAATGTATCTACTGTTAGCACAGTCAGAGTGGTATTGCTGCCTTATTGTTACCTTAATAGCCCACAAACCACAGTGAGAACTGAGCTTTCTGATGGACAGTCCATCCCGTGACATCAGCTTGTCCATAACTCCTAGAGTAGAACTCACAGAACCACTGAAGCATCTAAAGCCCATTTTTGCTATAAAGCTAAAACCCATTATCGATTGGCATTGTGGTCATAATTGTAGTGTTATTACAAAATATTATAGGACACCGCATTGTTTTATATGTATTTACTTCGCAAACATACAATTTATTCAGAAAGTTTTACAGAGCACCCCTGTTGGTACATACTAACCCTGGGCGGAGTTCGCGTAGTCGCGCTAGGCTGAGTTCCGCAAAGTGGTAAAAAAACTCCGCGAGCTACGCAGAATTCCGCGAGCACGCGGAGTTGCTTGTTCCACCCGTTTGCGATGCGTTTTTCCTGTTCGGGAACGCGTATTGCGTGTTCGGGACGCTGTTTGCGTGCTCGGGGGGAAATATCTCGCGAACTTGCCCATGCGGTCGCCAATGGGCGCGGCCATCTTGTTTTTCACTTGTGCGATGCGTTTTTCCTGTTCGCGAACGCGGATGTCCGATGGCGCGTCCGAATGAGGTGTTCGTGATCGCACACTCTCTCGGGATCACGCACCCGGCTACCAAAATCTCGTGGGGCACGCGAACGGATAGGAAAACTCGTCGGCGAACGCAGGGATCCCGATATGTCGCTACCGCGCGCGCGAAAACCCATTTTAAAAGCGCGAACAAGGGAAAAACTCCGCTACGCCGCGGATAGCGTAGTTTTCGGTAACTCCGCGTTCTACGCGGAACGCTGAGTTGCCAAAAATCCGCAAACTCCGCGAGTGGAGCGGATTTTACCACCCAGGGTTAGTACATACAGCAAGGAGAAGAGGGTGGCTAGCATAAAGCCAAAAAAAGAAGCCATCATCGGTTTTATGGATTCTATAGACGAAGACAAACACTCACTTAAGATTCGACATTTCAGGAACCTGCAGGTAAGATCTCATGACTTCAAACACCATCAAAAAAACAGCGACACAAAACACAACACACAACATCCTCGTAGTCTACATACAGAAAGAGTCTTTTGAACAGTACTGCGCAACCAATGGTTATTGTCAGTTAGGTGGCTTTAGGGTTTAACCATCAGCGCTGGTATGGGCACACGAAATTTTGCAGATGTAAACTGCTTTTAAAAAAAGTAGTTCGCACACAAATTGCTGTTCATTCATTGTACACTATTTTATTAGGAGGCCGCCATTCCTCTCTCAGAATTCTTAATCACACCCCAATTGCCTCACTCGTTCATTGCACCCAAGTGCTTGTCCAGTCCACTCAGCCCAGTCCCACTTTCAACTTTTTATTTTTTATAATTTTATTTTCCTTTTTGATGGCCTTTCAGCTGGTGAGTACTACCAGGCCACTTGTTTACCTTTCATGAGGTCAAGTACACAATTTTCTTTTTCTTTCATGATTCTGACACACTCGTCAGCCTTATTGGTATGGTATGGTAAAAGCCAAAATGGCCATTGATGTGTCCTATCAAAATGTGCATGCTTCGTAACACAACACGCGGTGTGTCGCTCCACAGTGCGCATGGTTCAAAACACAACACGCTGTCAGCCATTTTGGCTTTTACCATTCCAATATGATTGACTGTTGTGTCGGAATGGCACTAATACAAACAAGCATTGACCAAGTTAATAGATTGCCATTCGCCTTCTAAAGGGGAGGACTATTGTCTCTGTCCATGCTTGTTTAGAACCATTAGGGATGAGATATCCTGAGCTTACGTTGTGGAAAACAGAAACATACGGGTAAAATTGAATACAAGGCAGGATTTACATGTGATATGTTACAGCAGATGGAGAAGAAGAAACTTTCATATGTGCTGGTGGTGTGAGAAGGAAAGTATACATGGAGTGGTAATGAGGGCATTAAAGAGGTTGATATTGTGGGGGAGGCACTATGCACCATTTTATTAATATAAGGTACAGCGTTTATCAATGGCTATACAATGTATGTAGGCCGACTAGAGAACTGCTTCCATATTGAATGGTATTCCCTCAATCACCGAGGCCTGATGTCATTGACATATTGGTTTAATACGGATTGGTGGAGTACCATCAATGGGTTATCCATCTTGTCACAGCCCATCAGCCGCAGTGATGAGGCTGAACTGCATCAGAGAAGCTCAACAACTCCAGTTTAAATGAGAGATGAAGGAGTCATTTATCATGTGGGGGCATTGCAGCATGTTAAAATATAACAATAAATGATATGTTTGCATTATGCTTGATTTTGTGTAAATTTCCTGAAATATCATGTAATTATGCGAAAGCAACTTATGCGAATTTCGCCATCCCTGATTGAAACAACATGCAAAATTGAAACACCAATGAACCAAAGCATGCCTAGGCTAAGTGCATCTTTAATGGTGGGGGTGTGTGGAAAGTTTCAATGTCACTGCTAATCAAATAATATATTAAATCGCTTTGGGATAGAACATATGAAGATTAAAATCTTAGAATTGATAAAAGATATAAAGAGGTTAGGTATTCTATAGCAGTTTACAAATTGTGATCTGAGTCAATTTGAACTTCCAATGGCCCAGAATTCCTGATGACGCCAGTGCATGGCATTCTGTCCTCTGCCTAGTAATCAATGAAAACGCTGCTGTTTTTAAACTTATGCTGGCCTGATTTTGCTATGCAAGACACCCACAATTCTTAATCCACACTTGGGCCCTGAGAGGAGTTTCTTTACATAGTGGTTCTGGAGCATCCGGCATACATACGGCCCTCCTGCCCCTGTGCTGGACATCTCTGAAAGAATTATTTTTAATTCAATAGCCCACACAAAAATGTTTAAAGTCAAACAGTTCCTGTCATGCAGCTAGTATAGCAGTACTGTGCCAAGACAGAAATTATGATCAGCAACATTCAAAAAATGTCCTTAAAATAAGGGAAGTAGAGACAATGAGCAGAGTGCAAATCATTCTAAATCATTCTCTTGATGTAAAGCGCTGCTCCAGCATGGTGATTGCTACGAATAAACTAGGCGCTGCTGCCTCATAGAGTAATGTGGTCTAACAAGAATCTATCGCCCCGTCAGGGACTCTGCCACTCCTAACCCGTTTCATGCAGCGGCGTCTTAATAAAAGGAAAAGCCAACATAATTAAACTGTGAATCAAAATAATAACTTCTTGTCACTAGTGCTAGAAAAGGCAGCCCACCAGCAAACACTTTGGGGCTTATTTATGAGCCCTTGCGTCACTTTTGTGCCGCCGGTGCGTTACTTTTTGTGACGCACTGGTGGTGTAAAAACTGCGATATGTTGCGCCATATTTACAAAGTGACGCATCTAGGCAGATGCATCACTTTGTAAACACCTGCGCCACATTATACCTGCGCCAGGTATAATGTATGCAGGGTGGGCATTCCTCCGCAAAAAGCCTTGTAGAAGTGACGCATTGAAATCTTTTAAGATTTCAGTGCACCACTTCTAGGATGCCTTTGCGTCAAATACTTACACCTGCCTCATAGCAGGTGTAAGGGTGAAGCAGTGCTAGAACCATAGCACTCCCCACTGCATTGCTGGAGTTGCATCACGTTTCCGACACAACTCCAGCAATGCATCAGTTTTGCGCCAACAGATACGTCAGTAGTACTAATGTATCTGTCATTCCTTGCTACTGCAAGAATTGGGGACCCCCTCTCAAGAAAATTAATTTAAGGCCAGGGAGAAGATGGGAAAAAAACATACAATAAACACACTCCCTCAGGGCCTATATTTCTTTTGTTGTCAACATTAAATTCAGCACGGGCTCAGCAATCTGTTAAATCATTTCAATAACATTAACATGTTTAATTTCACCATCACTGTTTATTTAATTTCTTTATATATTTCATAACAGTACATTTTCTTTAATTTTTAAAGCTTTTTTTGGAGTATATAATACAATAAAATAGAACAATCTTTCTACATGAAATTCAGGAAATATTTACACTATAATATTTAACAAAAGAACCCCCGGAAAAGATCACATACATGTGTCACAAAAACGAAACTCATCCAAACACATACTGACTCATACAACATTCACACAAAATGCATCTGGGAAAGAGGGGGGACTACAGATAACAAAGTCTCCACGACCAAGGTTGGTATATATGTTCAAAAGGAACTGAACATGGGGTCGAGGTCATTCCTTGCGACATGATGCGTCATACAGTAAATATGATGCATCCATTACATCGCAAGGAGGGCGCACTGAGAAGTGACGCAACGCTGTTTTCATGCAGCGATGCTTATGAAGAAGGGGGATTGACAGGGTGCACACCTCTTTTTTTTCTTTTAATCTCTTACTCCTCTTTTGAATCTGATTGCGTGCAAGCCCGGTCGTAGGTCTGCACTAAACCACGTGAATATATAAACCAGTCAAAATGGGGCGACACTTCACCCCAATGTTGGATGCACAGCATTGATTTGAGCATAACTCTAATGCCAAAAATTAGTCCAATTTCATCATTTTTATTCCATTTCATCCAAATTTTACTTTTTCATCCATTATTCTCTTGTCACATGAGAGACAACTTATGTTTTTTACTGTATCCTTATAAGCTGCAGACATGCCAATCCTAGGCCTTATACTGTAGCACGGAGTTGTACATAAGTAATCCTTATTCGTTGGTCCCGATAACCCAATGCATTTCGGGCCTATTCCTGGCCCTTCGTCAGGGGTACTCTACAAATTAAAAACAATATTGTAAAACAATGTCTTTAAATCGGTGCAGCATATATATCTATGCACAAAATTTTGCTGTGTTTGCCTTAACTGGATTAACTACAATCAACGTCTTCCCGCTAAAAGTAACTAAGAAGTTACTTCTAAGTTGATGCCCAGGACCACCACTTTCAACCTCCCATATTTCTCTCCTATGGTAAACCATCGTAAAAAAACCTCACATATTCATTCCCATAATCATACGTAAAACCCCCTTTATGAGCAGAGTATTGCCCAACAACAAAATCTGCCCAAGCCTTTACCTTCAAAATCTGCTACAGTGAACACCTCCCAATTGCAACACAAGCATATTAGCATGCGCATGATGAATTAGCATAAGCATTCTGTCGAGGCACTTTAAATGAACAACAAACTAGCATTAACGTGTATAGAAGATAAAGTGACTACCCAATGCATTATGGATTAGGGAGGTATAGGGTTAAAGGAGGTGGTTCATGATGGGAGGAGGGTGGAGAGTGAACACAGGTGTTTAAAGTGGAGGTTTAGACGAGTACGCAGTACGTGGATGCTTGTGTTGCAATTGGGAGGTGTTCACTGTAGCAGATTTTGAAGGTAAAGGCTCGGGGAGATTTTGATGAAATTGGACTAATTTTTGGCATTAGAGTTATGCTCAAATCAATGCTGTGCGTCCGACATTGGGGTGAAGTGTCGCCCCATTTTGACTGGTTTATGCAGCGATGCGTCATGTCTCATAAATAAGGCCCTTTGTCTGAACGGGAACCACAAGCCGCTTCATCGGGGCGTCATTCCCTACAAATGCGTAATTCTATGCAAAAGGCTCCTATACCCAAGATGTACAGATTTACACATTTTCTAGCACTTATAGAATGCCATAGAGCACGTCTTGAATGTTTACGCAGGTCATAGCTTTCTCGGGTACACCCCTCATCTCCTTGGTGCATCATTCGTGGTGAAAATACTGTATTCTACACATATTTTAATGGACATTGGGTCAGTCTCCTTCTGCATTGGCTTGTTTCGCCTTGGAAACTAGTCCATCACATCTTCCATAAGCTGAAAGAGGTATCTTGAAGGGGTTGGCAGAGTGTTTTGTTATGCCAGCGAAATTGATGGAATTTTGGTCACTCCGCGTTTCTTATTAATGCGGTGCTCCGGACAAATTCAGTCAATCGCCGCATAGCGATATTTTTCTCCCGCGACGCTCCAAAAAAATGCAAGCAGGATTTGGCATCCTCTAGGTACGATTTTTTAGTGCAGGTGGTCACAGGCAGTCGCGAGCAGTCGTGGTTAGATGGCTGCTGTTTGAGTAGATTTCATACTTGAGCGGCAGCAAAATCAACTCAAATGGTCACACGCTCTTGCGCAATGCATGGTGCAGTTCGTGCTGATTTTTCGCTGTGCTTGCGCTACTGGTGCAAAAACTCTGCAAGTTCCGCTCACCCCTAGTATCTTGTTGTCACCAATTTCCATTAATTGTGTAGTATGTTCTTCCACCTTTAATGGAATGCATAAGGACTATTTTACAGTCTCTGAGTGGCCCAGTAGCACTGGGGTGCAAACGCTGACAAAATCATATGAAAAATAGTGTTACAGAAAAGCAGCAACTCTTTTTAGGTCAAACCTACGAGACAGCACAGCTGTCGGGTTGCATAAGACATATTGTTGTCTTACCAAGAACACAAAGGTGTTTGCAGCCAGCTCTTTGCTTACTGTTGATTGACTTCACTGTCTCTCTCATTTACCTGCTTCTTATACAATGGCTTGTTTTGCCCATCTTGTGTCTGTCCCTCTCCGGGACCATTGCTACTTTACTTGTGTCTTCCCACTGCTCACCTTCTTTTCTTCTGTCATAAGCAGTCCACAAGAGTGCATATGTTTTTCAGTACTCTCCCTAGTGTGCCTCTTTTTCCCCTCCACACTTCCTGTTGCTCTCTGTTGGCTATGTGCTTCTCCCCATCCCGCTCCATGATCCACTCGCCCTAGTGTGCTGCTTATCCCACATTGCTTTCTCGCCTGTGTGCTTCTCTCCCCTGCTCCACATTGTTCTCTCACTCCCTCCATTGCAAGTTTGCTTTTCTCCCCCTCCTGCGCTCACACACGTTTTCTCTTGCCCGTTTGCTTGTTCATACTCCGATTCTCCTTCATTTGCTCCTACAGTTTATCTATTGCACGGAAAGTATAGCGGAAACTTTGATTTGACATTTGTGACTTGTCTCATAAAGATTTTTCTCTTAGTTAGTGTGAAGTATCCTTAGTTTACTCTTGACCTACCCTTGAATTTTTATACGTAAGTCACATCTGCAAGAAATCTATGCAAATTGGGCTTTTTTTTCTCTAGGAAATATAGGGACAATTCTGGCACTTTCTGATCCTCTTTGAACAATTACTTCAATCTCAGAATTATGCTTATGTGATCAATGTAATTGATAATGGTTTTGCGCACCAACAACACTATGAACATCAGAGTTTTCACAGCACTCCTAAAGTGCACTCTCCTAGGAACACTAATTTCCATCTTCCTGTATCATTCTTCCTACTGTGGAAAATTCCTTCCACTTCATGTATTGTCTGCAGTAGTAACTGGAATTTGCAATTAGATAATCCCAAAAATGATCATTCTGTGATTCAGGATTCGGGCATTACATCTGCTTTTTGAGGTTTAATCATACACTTAAAATTGGGAAAGGCACTATGCCCAGATTATGCACACCATCTCTTAAGGATCAGGGCTCAGGGTTTCATGATATGCATTTTTATACCATTTACAACTGTACTTATACAAATTTTGTTTTTACTCATCTTAACTTTAGCTGTCCAAATTTATTTTGAGTTCATGAGAAAGATTACATTTGCAACTTGTACATTTCCATGTATTTATTTAGTTTTGCACAGGTGCTACACTTTTACATTAATTGATTATTTACTATTTCCAATATTTCATTTTCGAGAAATAATTCCTTAAATACACATACGATAGCTTCAGATCGATTCAATACATTGAGACATTGTACAGGTCAAAGTAAAAAAGTACAAAGCAGACCATTAAAAGAAGTGGAAAGTGCAATAATAAAATGTATTAGGTAAACTGCTCCTTATCTTTATAAGGGGCATTAAACTAAAGCTAATACCACAGTAAATCTCATCTCTCTGGGACACTCTCTTACCCATACTTCCCATTTTCCCTTATTCCCCCTCACTCAAGACATCTACACAGAAGCTTTCAAGACAGGCTAGATCCTTTCCCTCATAAAGAAACCTACACTGCACCCTGATGATCTTGCTTGCCACCAGCCCATCTCTCAGCTAGAGTTCATTGACAAGTGTTAGAAATGGGGGTCTCTAGTTGGCAGAGGTAGGTACCTTTGTCCAAGTAGGGACCCTTCTTCCTAGTCAGGGTAAGGGAGATACACTTCTAAAATAACCCCTGCTCACCCTCTTGGTAGCTTGGCATGAGCAGACAGGCTTATCTCAGAGGCAGTGTGTAAAGCATTTGTGTACACATACAGTAATACAGTGAACACACTACAAATGGACACCACACCAGTTTAGAAAAATAAGTAATCTTTATCTAAACCAAAACAAGACCAAACGACAAAAATCCACACTACAGTAATAAAAATATGACTACTTTCAGATGGTAGAAATAGTTCAGTTCAAAGCAAATTGCAGATGCAACACTTTTCACACAAAGAATCTTGGATGCGTCGCGCACACAAACAAAAATTCCCGCAGGGAAGGTGATGCGTCGGTTCCTTACTGCTATGCAGGGGAGGTGATGCGTCGGTTCCTTACCGGAGAGGAGGTGATGCGTCGGTTTCTTACTGTGTGGGGAGGTGATGCATCAGTTTCTTACTGCGTCCCCTAACAATGTGACAGACTTGGTGCCTCGATGCGATGCAACAATCCAGGACGATTCGTGGATTCTTGTAGCCGCACAGCAGGGCTTGTGTCGGAATCGGTGCGGTGACCTCAGACTTCGGAGATCGTTGCACTCGATGCGGCGTGCAGCAATTTCTCGAGCCGCGGCAGGCGCTATGATGGTTTCTTCGGTGATGCATCAGAAACAGGTACAGATGCATCACGCTTCTCGGTGTTGCGTTGATTTTTCCAGCTCCCAGTGGAAAACAGTCTCTAGAGGTCCAAAACAACAGCAGGCACCTCTTTGCAGGTCAGAACTCCCAGCAAGGAAGTTCAGGGGAGCTGGTGGTGAAGTCTTTGTGTCCCTGAGACTTGAGAACAGGAGGCAAGCTCAGTTTCAAGCCCTTGGAGATCTTCCTCAAGCAGGGGAAACAGCAAACAGCAAAGTCCTTTCTCCTTTCCTTGGCAGCAAGTAGCCACTGCAGGCCAACCCCAGACAGCAAACTGCACAGGGGCAGTATTCCTCCTCAGCTTCTCCGGCTCTTCTCCTTGGCAAAGGTTCCTCTTGATTTCCCAGAAGTGATCTTTGAAGTCTTTTCTATCCCTGAGACTTCCAACAGGAGGCAAGCTCTACTTCAAGCCCTTGGAGAAAACTCTAACAGCAGGATGATGAAAGCACAGTCCAGTCATTATCCTGCCCAAGACAGAAGCAACCACTGCAGGCCAAACCCAACAGCACAGGGGCAGTACTCCTCCTCCAGCTTTCCCGGTCCTTCTGCCTGGCAGGTTCCTTAGTTCAGCAGTGATCTAAAGTTCTGGGGTCTGGGCCCCAATATTTATACAGCAAATCTCTTTGTTCTCTCCTGGCCCAGGGCTCTGAGCCCAGTCCAAACCAGTTCTGGGGGGCACTTTGCAAGTGCACAACAACCTCCATTGTCTGTGTGAGCCCTGGCTCCAGACGCACCACAGGGGGGCGGACCCATCATTGTGAAAGGCAGGCACAGCCCTATTCAGGTGCAGGTGCTACTCCTCCCACCACTCCAAATGGAGACCAGGCCTATTCAGCCTAGTGCTGACTCGTCCAGACTCTCTGGAGCCACTGCACATCCTCAGCCCCTGTCACTCCAAAGCCAGACAGTCAATATACATCCTAGCAGAGGCACACTGGATGGATAAGCAAGAAAATACCTACTTTCTAAAAGTGGTATTTTCAAACACAGAATGTAAAAATCACCCTCGCTAAAAGATGCATTTTAACATTCTGAGTTCAGGCATACTAAACATTATTTTCCTACCTTGTTTCCAGGGGTAGTTAGGCTGATAAGATGTTATAAGCAAACTCCCCATTCTATCCTATGGGAACAGATAGCCTTGCAATAGTGAAAAACGAAATTGGCAGTATTTCACTATCAGGATATGCAACACACATCAGGGCATGTCCTACCTTTTACATACACTGCACCCTGCCCACAGGGGTACCTTGGGCCTACCTTAGGGGTGACTAACATGTTAGAAAAGGGAAGGTTAGGGCCTGGCAAGTGGGTGCACTTGCCAAGTCCACATGCCAGTATTAGACTGCACACAGGCACTGCAATGGCAGGCCTGAGTTACATTTACAGGCTGCTTATGTGGGTGGCAGAACCAATGCTGCAGGCCCACTAGCAGCATTTGATTTACAGGCCCTGTCCACACACAGTGCACTGTACTAGGGACTGACTAGTAAATCAAATCAGCCAATTATGGAAACACCAATCCATACATATAATTTACAGGGAGAGCATATGCACTTTAGCACTGATCAGCAGTGGTAAAGTGCTCAGAGTCATAAAACGAACAGAACAGGTCAGAAACAGAAGGCCACAAAGCAAAACATCTGGGGATAAACCCGCTGTAAAAGCCAGGTCTAACACAACCCCCTTCCAGCCTAAAGCCAGGGTAGACTAATCAATCCCTTGATGGGCTTCCCTGTTTGAGGCGATAGAACCTAGACCTGGCTCACAACAGCGGGGGCACATTCTGGTTCTACGTCTTTCTGAACCCAGTTGGATCCCTCTGTCCATACTCTCAGGGCCCACTAAGCTAACCCATGGGGAACCCTTCTCCTCACCTGTGGACACCATCTGTGCAACACCTAACCTTAGCTTGCTCACAGGTGTGTCCCAACAGGCAGACAGTACCCACATGGCCAACACAGTGGTGTGGCCCAGTCCACCCCCGGGGTGTGACTCCTGTCCCCCCCAGGGGCCACTCTGTCCACCAGGACAGCAAGCCACAGTGGCTACTGACAGTTGTCAGTGATGAGACCCAGGCCTTATGCCTCTCAGGGCTTTTGAACCTCTGTGGCATTAGACAGTGGGGGGCAGTGGCCCCAGGTGCCTGGCACCCTTTGTCTACTCTCCCTCCTGTCAGGTCAGGGATGGCATCCTGACACTGACCCACCAGCCCCGGGCCTGCACCCAGCAGCTGAACAGGAGACTGGGGTGGGCTTTCCCACACCCGGGCCTCCTCCTCGGGGCTCTGCACCCTCCCACCTGGAGCTATACTCCCTTCCAGATTTGTCAGGGCACTTGTGGCAGGGGTCCTGCACAATTTGCCCACCAGTTATGGGGTTCTATTCTGCAACTGGGATCCCAGCCTAGGGTCTGTACCCTTAGACTGGGCAGAGGTCAGGAGTGAGGCTGCCCTCTCCTAGACCCCCTTACTGGGGCCCTGCACACTCCCACCTGGGGCAATGCCCCCAAAAGACAACCCAGTAGGGGTACTGTTAGCAGTTGCCCCTTCCTCCAGGTCAGGGGGGACACCCTGAACCTGGCCCTCCAACCCAGGGTGTGTACCCTTAGGCTGGACCTGTGCCTGGCAACCCAGGACTTCTGGGGGAGTACACCAACACCCCCCCCAAGGGAAACACACTCCTCATGAGTTGTGCGAGAGTCCGCCTGGTGCAAGTCTCTAGCCTCCTGTCCATCTATCAGAGCATGAAGACTCCCAAGGCCAGAAGTGGCCTCACCTGGGTCAGTCCTGGGGGGTTCTGACCTCAGAGCCGGCAACCCCTGGCACTCTGGTCCTTCCACTGGGGACTGTGTCCCCCCTCACCCCTCTCTCTGGGCTCGGGCACCCCCCAAACGGGGAGGTGCTGACAGACACCAGAGCTGATGGAATGCTAGTTACAGCAGTCTCCCACAGCTCAACTGACACCTTGGGATCCCCCTCAGGGAATGGCTTCCCTGTACAGACTAGTCCCCCCTCCTGGTGTTCCCTCATGGAACCAACCAGGCCTTGAAACTGGGTTTCGGGCACCTCGGGACACAGCCCACTCCCACTCCTTCTCCTTTGAGACAGGACATGGGACCCTACACCCCTCTCACTACTCTGGGACCTATCTGGGCCATCACAACCCTCCCCTACCTCACTTGGTTGGGTAAAACCTGAGCCACCTCCTTCAGGATCACCCCCAGATGCGTCTTCAGACCCTCCGGAATCCACCAAAAGGTCTGCCTCCAGTGTGAGCTCCCTGGGGTCAGAGAACTCACACTCCACCAGGTGTTGGCATAGCTCTGGAAAACAGGGACTTAAAATATGCTCTCCACCAATTGAATCACCCAGCCCCACACAGGTGTTAACGAACCTACCCTTTGCCTCACCATCCAGTGCCTCGCACAAGTACCCCACACCACTCTCCTGAGATTGGCAAGACAGTGTCTGACTGTCTCTGTCACTCAACCCACACTCTTCTGGGTGGTCTCCACACTCACAGACCAGGACGTCTACCATGGGGGAACCCCTCACCTTGCACCTCTCATCTAGAGTCAGTAGAGGTGAGGGTCTGGCAAGTGGGTGCACTTGCCAAGTCGACATGGCAGTATTAGACTGCACACAGGCACTGAAATGGCTGGCCTGAGTTACATTTACAGGCTACTTATGTAGGTGACCCAACCAGTGCTGCAGGCCCACTAGCAGCATTGGATTTACAGGCCCTGGGCACACACAGTGCACTGTACTAAGACTGACTAGTAAATCAAATCAGCCAATTATGGAAACACCAATCCATACATACAATTTACAGGGAGAGCATATGCACTTTGGCGCTGATCAGCAGTGGTAAAGAGCCCAGAGTCATAAAACCAAAAAAAAACAGGTCAGAAACAGAAGGCCACAAAGCAAAAAATCTGGGGATAAACCCCCTGCAAAAGCGAGGTCTAACAGCAAGATAATTGAAAAACCAGATTATGTTCAATTGGAAGATCAGATCAATGTTAACCATCTCCAGCAAGACTACCAGTCTGGCTTCAGATCACACTCCAGCATGGAGACTGCTACTTTGCACATCATAGACAATACCCTCCTGACCAGAGATGAAGATGACACCTGCCTCCTGATATTGCTTGACCTTGCAGCTGCCTTCAACACAGTTGACCATCCCGCCATCATACGCACCCTGGAGTCTCGAACGAGATTCACTGCCAACGTCCTTTATTGGTACTGCTCCTACCTTTCCTACTGACTCCAGTGAAGGATGTTGTGTACCCCAGTTTATTCACCTGGGAACCTCCAGGTCATAAAAGACCGACCATAATTCAATACATTCTCCTGTCACCTTCAACTTTTACCTTGAGCCATTTGGGAATCTACTCACGGAAAACAGCATCACGATCCACCTATAAACCTATAATCCACCTATAAACCTCTGCTTGAAAGTCTCCTCAGCTTCAGACATCCAGTGCCTCAAATGCCATTTGCACATTATCCAACGCTGGATGTCAAAGCCTACTTGAAGCCTAGCCCAACCAACGCAGAATTCCTGTTATTTCCAAGAACAACAAACAAGATACAGTACAAACTGGCTCAATGGCACGAACCCCAACTTTCACCGAATGCCAAGTCACTTGCATTCACCCTGACACTCAAGGACCGCATTGCCAAAAAACAAAGAATGCCTGGTACCAGGTCTCTACTGTAAAGATAGTTAAACTATTTCTACCAAAAAGAGACTTCAAAACTTCTTTTCAAGCCTGTGTACTCTAGAAACTAGATGGTGGTAAGGCCCAGCTGCTTGTCTCGCATACTCCACATTTGCACCTCCTTGGGGCATCTGACATGCCAAGGAACATCTCTACGAGGGCTTGAGGAAATATGATCACATTACTCCCATTCTGATGGAAGTCCTTGGGCTTCCCTTACCAGGCCACATCATCTTCAAATGTAGATGTATGGTTTATGAAGCCATCATGACCAGCTCCTCAAGCAGTCATACATATTGCAACAATTCACACTTATCAAAACATTAGAATTATAGTACAAACATATGTGCACATATGGAGTTATTCATTTATTACAGTTAGTTAATTTTTGATACCTCATGCTGTCAACTTGCATAGATTTTGGCAGGGCCGTCAAAACTGATTACATAGTCAGTCAAAATAGACCAATGTTCTGTGCTTTTCTGTTTTTAAAAATAAATACAGAAAGAAAACAATGTTTCTGTGTATTTATACGTAAAAGTATGTGTAAAAAGCAACGAAAATGGAAAGCTGGGAGTGTTATTCATGATCAATTTGTAGAAGGTCTACAGTCTTTGTGTGATATACTCTCAGTGTGAACTGAGGGCGTTCAAAAGAGTAAACCTACTAAAAGACACTTTATAAGCATGATAATCCTGGACATTGGAGAGTAAAATAGGGCAGTTTACAGAGCACAATTCAAACTCTTTACCCACACCTTTAAAGCACTGTATAACACTGGCCCAACATACCTCAAAAATTGCATCTGCTTTCACAAGCCTTCCAGAAACCTCCGCTTGTCTGTATTACTACTTGCTCAAATCCAACGCATAATAAAAACAAGTTCAGAAGGTTGAGCCTACATCACTCCGAAAGCATGGAGCCACCTCCCTCTCCACATCAAACCCTCTGCCTCACTTCTTGAATTCCACAAGAATTTTGCGTCGTTCCACCAGGCCCCAGTGGCTTCATTTACAAGGCCCCTGCGCCGCAGGAACGTCACTTTTAGTGACTGTTCGGTGGCGCACACTGCAGGGCCAGATCTACAAGACCATGTAAAGCCACCCTGTGCAGCTTTTCATGGCCTTGTAGATGTGGACTGAGGCAACACAGCACAAGTCGCTGTATTGCCTCACACTGCGATGGGGCGGCGTGCGCGTTACAGTGGGTGTTCCCACATAACACCCATGGCATTTGACACATTCCCAGATTTACAAGATATGGAAACCTGGGATTGCATCATAAGCCTACGCCTCCCCAGGAGTGGCGTAGGGGAGGCGCAACGAGGAGAAATAACATTATTTCTCCTCATTTATTCCTCTTCCTATGTGTGCAGCATTCAAACAATCACCTCTAAAACACAGTCACCCTTGCACCAAGGGTGCCTGCGTTGGCACATGGCAGCCATTTGTGCACCAGCGCAGAGGGAAAGGACAGGTATGTGCTGTATCTGATCGATATGGCGCATTCCTGCCCTTTTCTTTTGATGTAGGGCAGCGCAGCAGAAAGGCGTGTGGCCTTGCCATATGTCACAGGATTGTAAATGAGGCCTTTGGTGTGCCTAGACTCACACTTGCTCAGCGCCAGGATACCCTCCTAGTTTATAGTGCTCTCCACAAATCTGCATAAAATAACAACATAACAGAGTGGTGTAAACTAGTTTCAAATAAGGCAAAAGTAAATTACGTATTTGATCCGTGACAAAGGACGCATGGTGTGACCACTGCTACCCAAGACAATTTGGTAATTTGACATTCCTGCACTAAACTCAACATCTCAACTGTAGCCCCTGACTACAATGGTGGATGCATGCAGCACCCTTAAATGGTGCATAGCTGTGAGAGTAGTGGGAGGTGTTCAGTAGTGGAGGGGGCTGTTCATAGTGTTTCACAGGCAGTAGCCTGGAGTAAGCCCAGTGTGAGGACTCAGTGGTCCACTCTTTAGTGCTACTCTTTCACACATCGGTTTTCAATGTTGTTGCCTTCATTATGCAAAAAATATTGTTTAGTTGATGGCCATTACACAGTCTAGTTATTCACTTGGACAGTTATATGCAAACAATATACATTGAGAATAACATTGCTGAACTGCTAGGATTATTTTCTATGTGTTTCACTGGCTTTATTGCTCCTCGGTTTCACTTTTGTCATGTTTTATTGACCAGTGACTTTCTTTTATAAACTAACTTTAGGAAATCTGTCTCATCTAGTGGTCAATTTTACTGTTTGACCTAGGTTTAGTGCCTCTGTTTGTAAAGACCATCCTTCACTTTTAATCACTATTAAATCAAATCGAAAATCAAATAAAATTTATCAAGTGCACATCTGCCCACTAGGAGCCCCGGCACGAGAAGCAAGAAATGAAACAAGCTATGAAACCAATCAATGGCTAAAAAGCCAAGTTTTCGATTGTTTGCTAAACTGCCTTTCAGTAGTAAAATGACAGGGAGCGAGGCAGAGCACTTCAAGTCAAATAGGTAAAGGGAAGGCCCCTGTGAGTCATTAGACGAAATCGAGGGGTCTTCTGAAGGAAAGCTTCCTCTGATCTAAGAAGACGACATGTCAGATAGTGCCACAGCCTCTTGCAGATAGTTAAAAAGGTTAAAAAGAGCAAAAGGCAATAATCAGAGGTTTACAAATGATGCTTTTCTTGATAGGAAGCCTGTGGAGTTCCTTGAGTCACAATTGTATTGATTGACATTTAGGCATCCAGAGGGTCAGCCTGGTGGCGGTGTTTTGGACGATTTGCAAATGGAAAAGCAAATAGCAAGGCAGACCCATATACAGAGTGTTTGCATAATGAAGTTTAGAGGTGATGGCCGCATGAATAATGATTTTATGCAAATCTCTAGGAACGAATTCTAACACTTTCTTTAAAGATGGAATCAGTGAAAAGCACATGCCTGCCACCAATAAAATATAGGGGCGAAAAGAGAGCATGTCATTGAACTTGACCACAAGATGTTTTGCAAAAGAAGTTGGGATTGGAGCACGACCCAACTCAACAGGCCACCAGTCAGTAAACCAGCCAGCGACTGATTTTCTGACCAAAAGACTCTCTGTCTTAGAGGAATTACATCTCAAACAGTCCCTGCTCAGAAATGGCTATTAAGTAAAGAATCAGATAAGCATCTAGTATCTGACTTATATAAGCTGCTGTCTGATAAGTCTCCCGACACTAGATCTGCGGCCCAATTGAGATGAGAGCGGGAATTGGGGCGGGAGCTATCCTTTCAAGAATGGCGAGACATCTTTTACCATATTAGACACAGAGCCTCCAATACATCCAGCATAGAAACGGCGACAGATCATGAATGAAAAGTGCTGGAGGTGTAACGATGCCCTTGGGACACTTCTGCATATTTTATGGGAGTGGCCTAAACTGGCCCAATTTCGGGATAAGATTCTGACAGAGATTGACCACTACTTCGACACTCAACTCCCCCGGTTCCCTGCTTACGTGGTGCTGGGCCTCCCTAACCCGCTGACTTATCCCCTAAAATCTAGGAGAGGTAGACACAAAGCACTGGGGGTGGCTCACCAAACGATCCTGGCCCTCTGGGGAACTGATAGAATCCCAACTAGACGGGGGTGGCTCCACAGTATCTGCCATCTCCTGGGGATGGAGAGGCTTACATTGACACTTAAACTACAAGATGACGCATTTAGGGAAGTTTGACGGCTGTTTATTTCCCTCCTTGCACAGAAATTCATAGAACTCACTTGCCCCAGATACCTAAAATCACCACGCCTGAGTGACCCACAACCTTGATCCAACAGAGGGGACTCTCAGGAATACAATAGGTCAAGGTTTATAGGGACACAAGGGTTTATGGACACCCAAGGGTGTGGGGATGGGGTGGGAGGGGGTTTTGGGGGTAAGTTTTCTTTTGGTATTATATAAGGGATTTATACGTTGCTCACAGAACTGACGGTGGCTGAACGTTGGTTCTACGTCAGGGATTGTATTGCCTTATTAATTGCTTTGCACTGCAACAAATAAAACAAATATAAACAAAATAAAACAGGCCCTGTTCATCCAATCCACCATTTCCAAAAGGCATTTCTTATAGGCAAGTTGGCTGACTGTCATCTTTTTACCAAACTAAAGAATGAGCTCTGTATCATCTGCATAAGAGATCACCTGGATGCCAAATGCTTCAATAATAGGGGCCAAACGTGACATTTACACTTAAACAGTATTGGGCTCAAGAAACCATGGAGAACGCATATTTAAGTGATTTTGAAGAGTATGTGAAGGGCTCAAGGATGACTGATTGTACCCTATCTAATATAAAAGATTGAATCTATCAAAGTGTTAGCCCACCAACCCCTAAGTCACTAAATATGGACAACAGTGTTTGATGTGAGGTGGTGTCAAAAACCGCTGACAAATCCAAAAAAGATTCGGGCGGCCATCTGGCCAGCAAAGAAATGAGTCTGAAATTTTCAAGCTTTGAGGGTCCGCAGTAGGCTTCCGCTGGAAATGGTCCTTTCTGCAGGGTCTCCACCAAACCTTTTACCTTCCTCCTCCCCTTTTAATGACATCGTTTATGTCGACTTTAGCACTTGTAGGCACTTAACCACGGCTAACCAGTGCTAAAGTGCGTGTGCTCTCATCCTAAACATAGTTTGTTTGACTTATCCACAATTAGCATATTTAATTTACCTATAAGTCCCTAGTAAAGTGCACTACATGTGCCCAGGGCCTGTAAATTATTTACAATGAGTGGGCATGCAGCACTGATTGTGCCACCCACTTAAGTAGCCCTTTAAAACATGTCTCAGGCCTGCCACTGCAGAGCCTGTGTGTGCAGTTTACACTGCCCTGTTGACTTGGCATTTAAATCCCTTTGCCGAGCCTTTAGCTCCCCTTTTATTACATATAAGTAACCCCTAAGGTATGCCCTAGGTAAGCAATAGGACAGGGTGAAGTGTAACTAAAAGGTAGGACATGTATCTTTTAAGTTTTACATGTCTTCGTAGTGAAAAATTCCCAAATTCATTTTTCACTAGTGTGAGGTCTACCTCTCCCATAGATTGACATTGGGGATTCCTTGTTACATTTAATAACTGTAATTCCCAATTGGAAGTAAGTAGATCTGTCATGTTTGGTACCTAAGGACTTGTAATAGTAAATCCCCTTTAACTGTAAAGTTGGATTTATGATTACAACTTTAAAAATGCCACTTTTAGAAAGTTGAAAAATTATTCCCGGACGCTAGTCACGGACAGAAAGCGCACTGCTTAATGAACTCAAAATGAGTGTATTAGCTCGAAATTATTCGACTGTATTGAAATCAATAAATACAAGATTAACAAAGTTATCTATGCAAACACAAATTTACTGAAACTCTTGATTACTACTACTATAAAATTGTGATGATACAACTGTATGTCTTCAACTTGTTTTATTCACAACTGAAGCCTTCAATAATGTTCTTATTCAGTCTTGAAAACTGTAATGCATTCAAACGTGGATAATCATCGATCCCAATGCATTTCGGGTGAGCAATCACCCTTCGTCAGGGAAATCTACAAATCAATATGTGTTCATGAAACATTGTTATAATTGGAACATAGAAAATGTATTTTAACATAAAAGCGCCTAAACATTCGGGACGGTTAAAGTGATTACGACACATGATATCAGTGACTTAGATACCAAAGAAGATGATAATAGCAATAGAGACATGAAAGCCAATAACCCGAAAGAAAACCCAAAATCCACATACCCGATAGAGCAACTAAGAATCTGCTGTGATCCTTGTGCTAAACTATGTGCAAGCAATACCTCCACTCTTGTGCATGATGTGCATCTAATCGGGTCCGCTGCCCAAATCATGCACAAGAGTGGAGGTATTGCTTGCACATAGTTTAGCACAAGGATCACAGCAGATTCACGGGTGTCTTGTATATCATTCTTAGTTGCTCTATCGGGTATGTGGATTTTGGGTTTTCTTTCGGGTTATTGGCTTTCATGTCTCTATTGCTATTATCATCTTCTTTTGGTATCTAAGCCCGTTGTGATCGTTCAGAGCACACAGTTGGTGTTCTTTATATTAACAGTCACTGATATCATGTGTCGTAATCACTTTAACCGTCCCGAATGTTTAGGCGCTTTTATGTTAAAATACATTTTCTATGTTCCAATTATAACAATGTTTCATGAACACATATTGATTTGTAGATTTCCCCTGACGAAGGGTGATTGCTCACCCGAAATGCATTGGGATCGATGATTATCCACGTTTGAATGCATTACAGTTTTCAAGACTGAATAAGAACATTATTGAAGGCTTCAGTTGTGAATAAAACAAGTTGAAGACATACAGTTGTATCATCACAATTTTTATAGTAGTAGTAATCAAGAGTTTCGTAAATTTGTGTTTGCATAGATAACTTTGTTAATCTTGTATTTATTGATTTCAATACAGTCGAATAATTTCGAGCTAATACACTCATTTTGAGTTCATTAAGCAGTGCGCTTTCTGTCCGTGACTAGCGTCCGGGAATAATTTTTCAATATTGAATAGGTGGTAGGGTGGAACCGCCTCAGAAACACACGCTAATCTTTCAACAAGTTCATGAATCTTTGGTAGACTAGGTTCACTATAGAAATTTGAGTGCATCACTGCTGTTGGTTTATAGACTTTTAGAAAGTTGGCATTTTTCTGCTCTTAAGCTCTGTGTGCCTGCTGCCTCTCTCCAATACATTTCTGGGGTGGATGACAGCTGAGCCTTGTGCAGTCCCTCTGGACAGCCCAACACAAAGGGATCTTAGGTGTGACTGATGGGCCATCAACATCCTGATGGGCCATCCTGGGCAGGATGGGAGGGAGGTGATGTGCACAACCTCACACTTACCCCTGAAAGGGCTGTGTCTTGTCCCCACAGAAAGGACTGCTTAACTCCCTGTAGTTAGTATGGAGCCAGGGCAGGAAGGGAGCATCTCTGTGCACTTCAAAGGCATCTCTTTGAAGTCTCCCCCATTTCAACTGGGTATAAGTACTGGACCTCTGACACCACCAACACAGTACACTTCTGGACCTGTGGATACTCTGCCAGGAAGAAGGACTGCTTTGCTGCTGAAGGACTGCCTCTCTGCTGGATTGCTGCTCTGGAAGAACTGCTTTTCTACTGTGATGACCTGCCTGCTGCCTTCTGCCTTCTGCCTGCTCCTCTCTCTGCCTGGGTGAGAAGTACTGAGCCTACACCACTTGAACCCAGAGTGACTCCAAGGGCTTGTCTGCTGGCCTCCTGTTCTGAAGTCTCAGGGACATCAAAGACGTCCAGCACCTGGCCTCTGCCATCTGTGAGTCCTACCCTGTCAAGTGGTGCCAATTCAGTCCTGGGCCCTTGAAAATGGGTTTCCTGTACTGCGTCTTGAAAATCCATGTGTTGCTGTTGTTGTGCTGGTCGGAACTGATGCAGCCGCTTTGGCGTTGATGCACCATCTCCTTCGAGGACATCGCATTGGTGGCTGCGCAGCTTGATGACGAAGCATCACCTACACTCAGTGCTGCTCAACGAGAACGCATTCCCGAGTGCAGGCTCGACGACGACACATCGCCTACGAATCCTAAGTATCGGAACCAAAACATCACCTGCTTGCTCCCTGCATCTCTCTCTTGACACATCCTCCAACCAAGGTACTTTTTCAGTGGGACACAGCTGGTCCCTGTATCTGACCCATGCTCTTCGCAGCTGGCCTGAACTTTCAAATTTTCCCCGGTCCAGCACGACCAGATAGCCTGGTTGGCGTTTTATGCTTTTAAGCACTATATCTGCAGATATTCTTAAAAAATTCATAACTCCAGTTCTACTTATTGAATTTTTGTAAATTTGGTCTTGTTTTGGTCATTGCATCAAGCTCAATTTTTCTAACCGATATGTATTATTTTGATGTGGTGTTTTCACTGTTTCACTGTTTTAAGTGCTGCATAAATACTTTACACATTGCCTCTTAAGTTAAGCCTGCCTGCTCTGTGCCAAGCTACCAGGGTGTGAGCACAGGTTAATTGTTGGTGTGTATCTGACTTACCCTGACTAGGATTGTGGTCCCTACTTTGACAGGGTGCATACCTCTGCCAACTAGAGACCCAATTTCTAACAGCTTCTTGAGCAATGGAATAACTACTACTTGTTTCCGACACTTTGGGACTAATTCAAAAGAAAGAGACAAAATAGAAATTTTATTTAAAACCAGCTTGGTTACCTCGATTGCAAACACCAAAGTGCTAGGTGGACAGGGGTCAAAGGGACAGCTAGATCTGCATTGTGAGATCGCCTAACGCAATTCATCTAAAGAGATTGGGCTAAAACTAAGCAAAGCACAAGCAACTTTAGTGAGAGTCATACCTGAATCCGAATGTGGATCAAACTCAGTTTGACTAAATGACTGTTGAATTATATCCACCTTCTCTTAAAAAAAGGTGGGCAAATTGTTAAACAGCAGTTGAGAAAGTAGAATCCTGGCACTGCAGGCTTTGGGATGGAGAAACTGACCGGAGCTGCTAACCCCTCCCCTCCGTACCCTCCCAAGCACCTTGAGACCCTAACGGGTGAGTAGCGCGCTTGACAAGTCCCTGATTGATTGATTGATTGATTGATTGAGAAAAGTACTGACAATTTAGAAAGTTTCTCATGTGGTGTTGCCAGCCTCCATAATTTTAACTGGCAAAAACTCAGCTTTGACTATCTTAATCTTTTTCCAAAACTCTTCAAGAGCCTCTTTATAGATAGCTTTATCTTCATAACTATAACTAGATCTCCATTTCCTTTCCAAACATTTACAGAGCTTTTTATTCTGCGATAATGCAGGGGAGACCTCGGGACCAAAGCTGAACAGTGCGGAGTGTGAATGACTCGAAGCGGAGCAGCTTTATCGGTGGCCAAAGACAGCCAACTGGAAACCGATTTCAGATCTGCAAAAATATGACCACTGGGTGGGGGACCTGAAGACTGTAAGGCATTGTGAAAAGCAGCATTATTAGCTGGGCTTCAGGATCGGATAGATCTTGAATATGAAGGGGCCAAAGACACTTTAACTGAAATAAGACAGTGGTCGGACAAGACCACTGTGAGAGATGGATCAACCCTGATAGAATCGATATTGAAAACTAAAACATCAATGGGGTGGCCGGCGTCATGTGTAGGATGTTAAACAAATTGCTGAAAATTAAGGGCAGTCAGAGTGTCAACAAGACGAGAATCATTGGGGGTGTCTGTGTGTAAATCAAATCAACCAAAACTGAAACAAATAGCAAATTTGACACATAAGGGTGCAAGGGACTTCCCTATCAAAATGACAAAATCTGTATCGTGTTTACAGGGATGTAAATAAGCGCCCGAGAGAAGAAACATTTTAGAGAGGTTTTTAAGGAGAATCCTATCGCTTCTTCTTGGACAAGCTTTTCAAGAGGGAAGGATATACACTGATCGATAGCTTTAAAAATAATAGCAACTGTGTCCCCTATGTGGCCAATTCTAAATTGATGAATAATGAGATAATCCGCTGGGAGTGCCAAAGCAATCTCCGGATTAGATGAATCACAAAGCCAGGTCTCAGTGAGGAATAGCACATTAGGTTTCAGATCCATTAGCAGATTAAACATCAGATGAGTGTTTGGGAAGTGATTGTACATTAATAAAGTAGGCTACAAATGAGTTGGTAGTACAAGGCAATAGAGATTTAGTTGGAACATTTTGGGAGGAGACCATCCAAGCACAAGTTGGACACGAAACAGAACTCATGGGCAAAGCCAGGGACAATGGAGTATAATGCGTGCCTATTGGCCGAAAGGCTTACAGAGCGCCCAAGGAACAGGAAATGCTATCTGGACTGAGGCCTCGACCAGCAGCATGGCAGTGCAGGACGCAATCTGGAAGTAGATGGGCTTACCTTTTGGGCAGCCGATGCACACCTCCACGCACCTGCCCTGTTTGTAAAGGGCGACAAACGCTTTCCCAGGACTCTAGAGCAACAACCAACAAGATGGAGGCTTTAGGCAGCAAATGAGGGAAAATGGCTGACCTAATATCATGCTCTCTCTGACTACTAAAACGCGGACCGGCGTGTGTGATGATAACTATACAGTGCAGTATATAACATGTCCCAAAGTGCAGAAAAGTGTCTCAATAGAGCCAATTCCTAAACTAATTATAAAATGTTAAAAACAAAGTACAGCCTCACAATTGATAAACAAAATGCATGTCCAACCCAGACAATCACAAACATACATTGGCAGCAAAAAATTGCCTGAAAAGCAGCAAAGTTAGTCTCAGATTGAAACCCTAATTTAGTTACTGCAGGTTTGGAAGGCAACCTCATCACAATAAACATTAAATGCTGGTCAGATGAGCAGCACATATATGTCCAAGTAAACCCGTAGACTGTACTTGGGTACAAAACAAATACTACCTGAATATGTAGCAGAAGTACTAAAGGTCCGCCCATAAGATGGTAGCCATTGTCAGCGTGAAACAAGTCCTAGTGCATTTCATAACCAGGGCTGGTGGAGCAACAATGTACCTTGCTGATACTTTTTACTTTCATTTTTTAGTCATTCTTGTGTGTTGAAACAATGTCTTCATGCTATAATAATTCACAGCGAATCATACTTTTTCTTTGTGCCTATAAGAATCATATTTCTTGTGATGTATGTTAGAACTATAAGGGTTTCTATACCTGTTCTAAGAATCTGCCTGCCCAGAAGCACCTGCACTGTTGCATTAAAATGATATGTAATGGTCATCTCTCCAGTTTGCCAAGGCCAGACCAATTGCTTGCGCTGCGGTAAGTCAATGCTTGCGCTGCGGTAAGTGCATGGTCTAGTCTTTTACTTGGACACTTATGTGCTACCCACCAGACTCACATTTAAGATCTGGTTCTACAGGGCTGCAGACCAATGCCTTGCCTAAGGCAACCCCATTTATTATGTCCTTGCTGTTTTTGTGAAGTTGGTGGGAGAAGCTGTCTCAATCTACTGCGAAGCAGAAAGAGAGCTTTACAGATAATTGGCAAGCAATCTAACCCAACTCTGTCCATTTGCCTTTACTCTTTCCACAGAGGTGGTGACTACCCTTGCCAACTTAGGCATCCACTAGGACTGCCCTAGCTTTCCCCTTCCTAACAGTCTTATTTTGGAAAGACACTGAGGGGCAGATTTACAAGGAAGTGCTGCAGCGTGGCACCGCAAGCCCTTTGGCTGCGCCACGCTGCGGCAACTTCAGAGCACAGGAATGCGACCTATTTACAATGATATGTTGCATTCCTGTACTCTCCCCTGCACTGGCGCACAAACAGCTGCCATGCGCCGGCGCAGGCACCCTTGCACCATGGTGCAAGGATGCCTGCGTCATGGGGAGATTGTTTTTGCACCTTCCTGCACAAAAACAATCATTACAGGCATTTTCCTCTTTCAATGTGTGCTGTAGAATGCAGCACGCATTGAAAGAGGAAAAAAACAAGGAGAAATGAAAACATTTCTCCTCATTGCGCCTCGCTATGCCACCCCTAGGGTGGCGTAGCATACTGACGCATTTCCAGGTTTACGAATCCTCGTAAATCTGGAAATGTGTCTGGTTCCATGGGTGTTGCGTGGCAACACCCACCAGCAACACCCATGGAACGCCCCTGTCACGCAAAATGCTGCGTGTTAAAGGGCCGTATTTACAAGGACAGGAAAAGCCACACAGGGTGGCTTTTCCTGTCATTGTAAATATGGGGCAGAGAAATGCGCTGCCAGTGCGTCATAAAAAGTGACATACTGGCTGCGCAAGGTGCTTGTAAATCTGCCCCTGAGAGTTTGCGACCCAAGGAGGAGAACAGGAGAAAGGTGAACCAGCACCAATCTACTGAACCCACTAACTGTGATGGAATCTAATGTTTCACTTAAACAAGGTACAATATTATACTCGCTGAAGACACTGAATGAGACACAGCGGACATAGACACCAGATCACACACAATCTGCGAATCTACTTAACATCTTACCATATCCTACTCTTTTGGAAACATTTTTTAACAGAAACCAAAAACAAATGTTTTAAACCGACATCTTCTCCTAAACTAAAGCCACAACACATTAAATAATTTAAAAAAAATGATAAATGGAATGCTTTAATTTATCTCAGACACTGTTCTGGGCCACATTTTAGTCTATCATTATTTTGCACACCATGCCACCTCAGATTGGACCCAGCCATATGTCAATCAGTCATGACCCAGCTCCAATGGAAACATTCCAGAGCGAACAGTCAGACCACAAAATAACAGAGCAGGCACAGAAGGAATCATCTTGGACTTTGTCTTGATTTCACAGAAGTTAAATTAATATTTAGAAAGTTTGTAAGAATGCAAAAATGGATCATGCTAAATCTTTCAACCAGTTAAGACATTTCATGATGTGGAAACTTGGCTCCACAAGTGCTTCATATCTGACCTAGTTATTGTGTTGCCCAAATGGTACAAAATCTTTAATCTGGACTGAATTGAGTCTCACTGGGAAGATGAGTTGTACAGCAATACAGGCTGATTGATGCTGCTTGAGACATTCACTGCTGTGAACTACTCAGGCATCAGTGTCATTTCTCACCTGAAATGATCTTCGACGTCATTGTCATATATCATCCACCAGATGCTGGCAATGAGCACTGGACCAACTCTTGTAGGTTCTCGATCACTCTCTATTACTTAATGGTAAAACATTTGCAATAGATGACACCAGTCTTCATGCTGATGGTCCTTTTGATACTACAGGTACCAGACTTGTTGGAGTCCTCGAGTCTTGGGTCTTGTCTCATTAGGTCACAGGCTTTACGCACTTAAAGTGCTGCACACGCAACCTTATCTTTGTACCTACTGACCACACACAACTCTTTTTGTACTGCTTGCTTTGATTGGCACTCTCTGATCCTGTTCTCAAAATCTCTCCCACTAAAGAAACCTTCAGGTGTTAAATCTTCGACTGCACCTAAGATAAATGGAACTGCACAGTGACACTGGATTTTCTTGACTCGCACCTGGACCATCACAGCATCTCTGATGTGAATATCTCTCTAGCTGAGGTTAAATTAGGTACCCATCAGGTCCTTGATGGTGAGGCTCCCCCTGCTCAATTGATGATCTCCAAGCTTTATAACGCTTAGTTCGCTGAGATTGCTAAGCAAGATCAGCTACTCACACATCAGGTAGAGCAGTAATGTCATAAATCCTGCTCAACTGAGGATGCTCATCATTACAATGTAGACAAAAAACCTACAAGAAGGTGTTATTCAGAGCCGAGCCTGGCTGTCTCTCCTCTCATATTCACCTGGCAGGCAACTCTCAACACTAATCGCTCATAATGTTTAAAGACTTTTAACGCAATAAAGGTGGAGCCAAGCAGGTTCTTCATTAGTTGTATTCACTACACCATTGAAACCTCAAGCGCATCAAGAGTCACCACCTGTCTGCCATCTTTTCAGTCTCCCTCAGAGGCCCCCAAACCACCCACCATTCTAAAAGTAAGTCGTAATAGATTGGGACTAAGAGAGGTCAGGGAGATCAGTAAGGGAAGGGGTAAGGAGGATAAGATAGGAGTAGAAAAGAAGTAGAAATCGATAAATTACAGCTTGCGTTTTGAGCCTCCTGCCAACCAAAGCCTTTTAGGACTATCTAGCGTCATTTTTGTCAAAAATCCAGAAAATCTATTCCACTGTTACAATTCAGTCCCTTGTCATCTTTACCATCTCGGTCTTCTCTCCCTGCTAATGTCTGGTCTTCCTTAGCTCTCACACACAGTGCGTTGTTGAGCTGTGGTTGCAAGTGGGGCCCACCGGCAATCGTTTTTGAGGAGGGGCAGATATTTTTCCTCAGTAAACTTTCATCCAGATCAAAAGATAGAAAACCACAAAAGGAGAAAGAAGGGAATAAAAGATGGAAAACATTAACCCAAGGAGAAATTAGGGATTAAAAAGAACCTGCATGAGTGAGATAAAGGGTCAGGGAGTTTCTGGTGGTGGATTAAAAAGGCACGAAGTGGAATTATAACCAGGCAACCTTGGTATTCGGCACCCCAATCTTTCAATATTGCAAGCAGCGATCTTCTGAATAAAACTTTAGTCTCTAGTTTTTTGTTTTTTTTGTGCAAATTAAGTACTGCAAACACACGATTTTTAGACTTCTTCCTAACATCAAAGCAGGGTCTCTTGATGATGCATGTCTCAATTTTTTATATCTTTCAGCATGTAATCACACAGAGACTTGCACACTGGAGCCCCAAGTTACAGAATTCAAAGTGTTGCTGACAGACTGGTTGGAAGTTATGGACATACATAAGCTCATTATTATAGATATGTTTCTCGCTTACGTTAACGGTGAATTACATACATAACAATGAGGAAACAGATGCTATGAAACTCTCTGCAGAAACACTGATAAGATTTTAGGCGTTCCAGGGAAAATTTAAATGACCTCCAACAGAGTTTGCCATAGACATTAAAAGGCAAATTTTCCAGCTGTTTGCAGTAATTTTGCACTCCCACTAGGTGGCAGCCTAAGGCTCTTATCTGACCTCACAACATAGAATAAATGATCCTGCTCTTTGATGACAGCAGTGTCACCAATCAGAATCTTGTTAAACTTCTCAAGTTGTGCCGGTGTTCAATTTAATGAAACAGGAGATAAAAAGCAATTCTGTGTTTTCAGCAAGGAAACTTACTGATCTCCAAAATTTCCATTATGCCCTTTATCTTTTTGTGATGTCTTTAATTAAGACACAGAGAGGAGGAATCAGCAGATAGGAGTAAAGCAGCAGCAGAAACTTGAGATAAGCGCAATATTGTTTCTGATTTGTTATTCTAACTCGGCTGGTGGCAGCAGCCCAACTTGTGAGCTAGAGATAATCAGGCCACACTAGGGGCTGCACCAGTCTGTATGTCAGTCTGTCATGAATAAATAATTCCATGCAGAGACTAATTTGAACATAGTCTAGGATAATGTACTGTCCTAGCTGTCTTTTGATCCTTGCTCTTTAGTATTTAGTGTATTTTTTGAGGAAATGTGGTTTATTGTATTGTGTGGTTGTACAACCTCACAATGCTCCAAACTCACAAACCTGTCTTGGGTTCCGCCAGGCCCATTTGTAAAACCTTAGCTGAACCCTTGGTAGCTGTGGCTTCAAGCAGCCAGGCTTTAATAATGTCAGGCTTTTACAAAGGAACAAGTGCAAAGCATTTAGGAGTACCAAAACAATTGAATAAGAAAGAAACGTGACACCAATTTATAAAAATATATCTTATTTTTATGATCTTTTAGACAACAAAATCCACAGGAGGGTTCCTGTGATATAAATGATTAAACAAATCTTAAGTCACTGCTTTTCACTCAAAATGCAAACAAGCACTGGCAACTACAGTGGTAAGTGGTTACTATGAAAACTTTTGAAAACCGTTTATAAAGTTGTGTTCGGGTAATCCAGTCTGGTTTCAGCTACCAACTCCGGCAGGGAGCAAGTCAGAGGGGCCAATAAGGCTTATCAGGACAGTTACCTTGCAGTCAAAGCAGTCTCCAGTCTAGTTCCAGGCTGTATGGCAAACTGCAATCGACATCAATAGAGTGGTCCTGATGCAAGGTATACAGAATGCTGAAGATGCAGAGGATGCTGATCTGGTGGCAGGGGCCACCGTGTTCACAAACACGGTGGGGTGACTTTGGCCACAGAGGTTGATGTCCCTCAACGTCCAGGTCAAGTCCAGCCAAAGTACAAAATTCACTAAATTAACCTGTGCTTAACCCTCTGGGAGCTTGTGACAAAAGCAGTCAGGCTTAACTTATAGGCAATGTGTAAAGTTTGTATGCAGCACACAAACACTAATAAAGTGAAAACACAACACAAGAAAAATCTCAAGTCAATTTAGAAAAATAGACAGAATTTTAATAAATTATTTAACAACAAAATGACAAAAATCCAATCAGTAGAACCGGAGTTATGAATTTTTTAATTTTAAGATAAATACTAGTGCCTAAAAGATCAAAGCGCCAGCCGCGGTACTCCTTCCTGCTAGTTGTTACCTAGGGTTTCATTAGATGGGCACTCACTGTTGTTCACTTGTCGGCTATAGTGCCATTTAGTTGGCTTTTTTTTGTTTCATACTTTCCTCTTTCCAGCTAGTTGTTGCTTCGGGTTTCATTAGATGGCACTCCTTGGTGTTCATTATTGGTCAAAGTGCTATTTAGTTGGATTTTTTTTATTGTTTTTGCTTTTCTTTGACTTGCTCTGGATCTGACTTTATATACATCCTTTAATAGGCTCTATTGAGGTACTGGTGTGAAATGAACAAATCTTTGGGAAATGGGAGTACCCAACACATTTGGTTGCATCATATCTTATGATTGATACCGTCCCTAGAAGTGCTTCGAAGCTGTGACACTTAGAGACTCTTTCCAGATGTGAAGTCGCCATAGGGGGTCGAAACATCGACTTAAATTACAGCTGACTGTCATTTACTGTGGATTTAAGAACAGAGCACTCGGTCCTAGAGTACTCTGTTATCAAAACTATTTGTCCAATCAGATAAAAGTGTATTATTTGTTGTTCTTTATGTCACAGGAGCACCAACAATCACCCTTGTCGCTGCTCACTCACACTGCGCTGTTTTGTTTGGTGTACTTTAGTATTATGCCAAAGTAAAAAGAATACATTTGTATAAATATAAATACACACACACACATAAATATATAGCAGCCCTGTCATTTGAGGCATACTTCCTAGTGGCACAGCTCCAGTGGCTATCTGGACAGCAGGGCGTTACCTGGGGGAGGCCTCTTCTGACAGCGGGCCTTTACCTTTGCCGGCAATCCGCCGTCTGCTCCTCCCAGGAGCCCGGCCTGCCTTGACCTATTCAATACAGGTAACTATTGGGAATGCCTGTATGCTCCACATCCATCGTCTGTCCCAAGGGGCCCTGCTATACACCCCGTTGCTGCCGCTAGTCGGCCTGCCCCGGGGTGGGGGTTATTACACTGCCTGGGAGTTGCAGATCTGGACAGACCACTCGCTTCTTGAGATGGATTCTCTATTCTCTGAGGGTCAGTTACTTCCCTTCGACCAGCTAGCGGAGGAGAGTGGGCTTCCCCTAGGGCAATTCCTTCTCCATATGCAAATCATACTTGATTGCCGGGGTCTCTGGGACCTATCTGGGGGAGAACCCGTGACCCATCCAGTGCTTTACACAGTACTGACTATGGGCCCTGGCCGACACCTTATTACTTGGATATACAAGGCCATCCCGGAACTGACTCCTGCCTTGCTTGCCCAGTTGCGTTACAAACGGGAAGAGGAGTTTGAGAGGCCACTACATGACAAAGAGTGGGAGCGGGCCCTGTAATTCCCGAAAAAGGATTCCCAGAACTCCCGCTTCAAAAATATACAATTCTTTATACTGCACCTGGCATACCTGATGCCAGTGCAACTATAGCGCCTATACCTGGAGTCACAGTTCGCTTGCCCCTGCTGCCAGACCCCTAGCACAACCTTCCTCCTTATGTATATATAAAACAAAAAGCCGAGAACTCTGGGTAGTTCCCAAGTTTAGAAGGAGAGCAGCTCCTGTATAGAGCACCCTACAACACCAGCAACACTCTGAATTTGCTCACCTCAAATGTCTGCATTTCTATGACATTTTTTAAGCATCGGATTAGCACAGTGCCATATGATGCAAAAACATAACAGTTCCTACGACAACGAAGAAAGGGAAACACAGCGTTCTATGCTGTAGGTGGAACTGTTATCTGTATTTGCATCCCATTTAGGAAAGCAATTTTCATGACAGCAGCAACAGAAAATATGACATGCACGATGCCCTTTTCACCCCTAATTATTGCAAGTGCCATTAAAATTCAAGTTTGACTACAAAGCAGTGTTGAAATGCTATTGGGGCAAGATGAATATTTCACTGCTTGTGAATGGAATTATGGGTCTTGTAGTATTATACTACTTTTGGCACGTGTCATTGGAGTTTAAAAACACCTCGGCAGAGTGGGCTATGAGAATCTATTTCCTGCGAACAAGGCGTTATTGCCAAAACGCGTCAGGTTGAAAAGGACATTATTTGCTGATGCTTGGTTTTATCTGTGATTAAATGCTGCTGGACTTCAGTTCTGGGCTTTGGCACCTTTCTTTTCGTTGAATTGCACCATGGGATCCTCTGTCCCCGTTTGCCACAGCCGTCCTGCAGGGCCGGTGCCCCCGACCATGGAGACTTCATTTGGAAATATATATATATAGCCCGATGTGAGGCCTAAACAACAAGAGAAGCACTTTTGTAAGTAGCTGTGTGGCCCTTGAAAGAGCTTTGATATTATCATGATTTTTTTTGCACTTCGCACTAAGGCACTTTATTTACAAACCTTCCGCTAACTCGGGAAATTCTGAGATTTTTAAGAATTACCCTGGGTCATTCTATCAATTTGAGTAATTCAAGATGTTTGAGTTATAAATTTTGTAGCGAATTGCACTCGCACTTTATACGGTAAATGACTGACAACCTCATTAATGTGTTATATTGTATGAATGTCAAGCAATTGAAAAATATATATAACAGGAGATTATATTTTGTGACTGATGAATCAAAATCACTTATTTACATAACTGGTTTTAACTTTTGAATTGGGGGAGATTCATCAATTGTAAAAAATCTCCCCACACGAGTAACGGGCACCAAGTCTGTTTTCAGTGGCTGCTAAACTAGGAGAGCATGTGACCTGTAGTTCCGGTATTTTAGATGTGACAATTCAGCAACGCTCGTTGTGTGAGCAAGGCAGTAATGCCGAAACGGGTAACAGCCATATAATAAAACGCAGAAGAAATCTTTCAAAGTCTGGTCCCTGTGTCGGTGTCTGATCTCAATCGGGGGAATCGGAAGTGGTGTTTATATATATATATATATATATATATATATATATATATATATCCATCCAGAAACCACTGTTGCAAGTGAAAGAACAGCTGCTATGGACACAATTTCCTTATTCAAGCGGTATTTTATTGCAAATCAGCAACCAGCTCAACGCGTTTCGGGAAAACAATCCCTTGCTCACGTAAAATACCGCTTGAATAAGGAAATTGTGTCCATAGCAGCTGTTCTTTCACTTGCAACAGTGGTTTCTGGATGTTTAGAGGCTCGCCCCCTCGCTGTGGACCGCCGCCGAGTAGAGGAAGGGGTAAGGCGAATACGGTGTGCGAGCACCGTTTGGCGGCTTTATATATATATATATATATATATATATATATATATATATATATATATATATATATCAAAGGTTACCCAATATGTAAGAGGCACTCGACCGCAGTGTTAAGGTACAAGCCTTTATTCAGGTACGGGCAACATCCCGGAATAGCACGGAATGTTTCCGCCAAGCCTCTGATGAAGAAGCTCTGTCTTTGAAACGCGTCAGGCGACGGAACAGCTGTTTTAGCTTTTCAACGTGATGGATGTTGCCCGTACCTGAATAAAGGCTTGTACCTTAACACTGCAGTCGAGTGCCTCTTACATGTTGGGTAACCTTTGAGCTATAATCTACAGGCGGCAGCCCGGCCGCCAAGAGTGCACCACCCCGCCATCCCAGGGGGCCACGAGACATGGTATGTACCGAGCCTTGCGAGTGGGGCAACAGTGAAGGATTGAGGACAGATCCACACGCTGAGGCCCATACAGGGCTTGAAAATGGACTTACCAGCTAATTAGTGCAGCCATCTATGGAGTTTAATTCCCAGCACTTCCAGTCCCAGAATGCATTGCACAGTCTCATCTGAGCAGCCCATCCAGGGGCGTGCTATTAAGCATCAATTTCACAAGGGGGAGTGACCGGAATAGCACGTAATGTTTCCGCCAAGCCTCTGATGAAGAAGCTCTGTCTTTGATACGCGTCAGGCGACGGAACAGCTGTTTTAGCTTTTCAACGTGATAGATGTTGCCCGTACCTGAATAAAGGCTTGTACCTTAACACTGCGGTCGAGTGCCTCTTACATGTTGGGTAACCTTTGAGCTATTATATATATATATATATATATATATCAGAGTAAAGACTCCCTCCTGCTTCCTTGTGGAAAGAGAGTCACGGACCCAAAATTCGTGGCAGAAACTGATGTTTATTTCATAGTAGCCGTATGACGCGTTTCGGGCAGTGAGATGCCCTTGATCACATGCGGAAACGCAGTCCGTCTTCAATTTTTATAATACATTTTTGTCATACACCCGTGTCACGTGTTAAACACCTAAATTAACAGAGACAACATACTCGAACCTGTCGTATAGTCTTTTCTCAGGTCTGCTAATTTCTCCATTTACTCCAATGCAGGCTCATTCTATACTGTTTCGTCAGCAGAATTATTATTGCACATTGTGATTGAAATACATAGTTCTGACTGAGATAGATGTCTCATCATATAAAAGATACATCCGTTAAAAAACACATATTGAAATACATTACTAATTAGATAATAATTTAAAAATATAGTAAATGTTTTTTTTAAAAAGAGAAAAAAAGGGAGAACCCACTTGAAAGCAAGACACATAATATTGAGTGTTCTATGCTTAATGTTAAAACATATATATATATCAGAGTGTGTTTTGTGTTGCTGGGAGAGCTTAGGCTTTAAACTCTCTCTGGGGGAATCATTGTAACTTGTTTTTGCAGGGGCAGAAGCACTTTCTTCAGGTGGGCCAGGTGCTCCTCTCAGGTGGAACTAAATATAGATATGCTGCACTGAAACTTTCCAAACCTGACAACTCTGTTTACCAACCTTTGGAAGGTGCATGTTTCAATCCACAGGGCATCACTTTAAACTGAAAGTTGTTTTCAGGAGTTGAAATGCAGGCATCTCCTTAGCTCCTTGGGTGAAAGCTATCTGCTATTAACTTGAACTCAGGTCAAAGGTATTTAGGTACCTGGCAGCCCCCAGTTTGTCTATGAGCTCATCAGCTCCTGGTACAGGGTGAGCACAGTCTTAGTGACTGCATTTTGGCCTTTGTAGTCCACACAGAAGCTTATCTCAGATTTGCATCTCAACTCTAGCATTTTAGCAACTTCAGCTTTGACTTAGCTTTGACCTGAACTGACAACCTATAATTCTTAATTTTTACAAGCAAGCTGTCACCTGTGTCCACATCCTGGGTACACTAAGTTGACAGACCTGCAGTCAGTGAAAACAGCAAAATGTTGCAGAAGTCTGTAACAATATTTTTTCTGCTGTCTGTTAAAGTGGATGAGAGGACTGAAGACTACTCCAGCCACTGAACCATCTTTTATACTGCTTGACAGCAGGTCAGGGAGAGGTTCCCTTTCCTCTTCTTCCCATCCATCTGTCAACATGAGCATAGTGATGGTGTTTTTTAGTCTGTTGACATGGGTAACCCTGAGAGGATTCACTAGATAGGTGACTTCCCCTTTCTTTTCCAAAATGGAGTAGTGTCCAATCCACGTATCCTGAAGGGCCCTAGGAGATACAGGCTCCAAAACCCACATCAAATATCCTGGTTGGTAATCTACCAATGTGGATTTCTGTGCTTCACAAGCTCCTGGTTGGCCTCTAAATTCTGGCTTGCCTACTTCATGTACTCGGCCATCCTGGACCTAAGTCCTAGTTCATACTCCATGATATCTTGTTAAGGTTCCTTCATGGGCCTTTCCCATCCATCTCTCACGAACCTCAGTGGACCTCTTACAGGGTCACCAAAGAGCAGTTCAAAGCATGTTCCTAGGGTGTGAAATGGTACAAAAACCATATGTTTCATTGAGAGGTGTGACAAGGCTTTTTTCTTTCCTTAAGAAAACTCTTGTATTTTGATCTATAAAGCTAAGGATGTTTTTGGTATCGCATACGAGTGTAAAAGTAAAGACTGGATAAGATAAGGCTCTGTGTCTTTATTACAAACAGTGAAATAAGGAAAAGTGCTCTGCTTGCCCTGAGTGACCAAACTGTGTAATCCTAGAAAAATCACCTTCCCACTTTATATACCATATTTTTCTTAACTGACACAACTGGGAGCAGAAATAATTCAGTTTACAGAATGTGCTCCATAACACAATCGTCACACCTCTATAGTTTAATCGCCCATACAGCTAACCCATAAAAAACACTATTGATTTATTTTATAGTGCACACCACAAACTGAATTGTCTCTTGGCTCACTGGCAGCATCACTTCTGGGTGTATTGATTCAGATCAGTTTTAAAAGCGTATGATTAGATTTTCAACTACACAAACTAAGTACATACATTTAATTATACCTACAGCTTTATCAACCGTTATGGGGCTCACGAGGTGTGCTGTGGGGGGAGCAGAGGGGTATCAAAAATATATACCCCGAGACAGGCACATGCGATAGGGAGTTATCAGGGATGGCGACTCACATCACCAGGGTTGCAGCAGTGCAGTGTCACTTTGTAATGAATTGCAATTTATAGTACCTAGTGACCTGTATTACTTTGCAGTGTTGTGTCTGTTCATTGTTTATGCATGAATATACACGTGTATCTTTGCAATGCAGGGGCAATGCTTTGCTGGGACTGTGCAGCTTCCGTAGTTTAGATTTGCTTTTAACTTTGCTTTGCATCTAGTTCTGTTTTGCCTGTATCTTCATTTTTTTTAACACTGCAGCGCCTGTAAAGTTCTAGTAGCTGTACGTGTACAAGGCCTGTAACTTTGCTGCATATTTAAGGCTGGAATGCCTGTAACATGAAACTGTCGTGCTCTGTAGTGATTGCTGTTACCATTTAACCTTCCCAGTACTTGTACATTTGTTTTGTCTAAGTCAGTTTGTTACTGCATCACAACCTGTTGCAACCTAGTGCAAAGACCCATTTCAAATAAAATTTTCTTTATTGTGTAATTCATACAAAATTCCCAATGATGTCAGTAATATTTCAACAATCTCTTCGAAAAATCAATACAATTAGACACCAGGCTATCACATCAGAGAACAAAGGACACAATTGCAAATTCTGAATGACTCTTCCATTGTATTAAATATTGCTGCATGTAGCGACTGCAGGTACTGGGGGACAGAGGACAATACAGTGTGGCGTGTGGTAAACTTTTGTAAGAGTAACAGTACCCCGTTTGTTTAGTATTAGCCTGTGAGGAGTAACAAAAAGTCCCAATATGGCTCGAAATAAAGGAAAGGAGCTTCATGTTCATGAGCTGTACTCTAATGCAGCTTTCGACCACTTGGAAGTCCCACCACTAAATAATGCTTCAATGGCAGGAGTACCTGAGTATCCGGAAGTGCTTTCCGTCTCATTTTCACATACACTGAATGTTTGTGAATACTTTCTGTGTCAGTTTAGAAAAGAAAAATACAAATATTAATTATATTCTAGTGATTAGCTGGTTCCCAGGGGCGAATTAACTCCTACCACTAATGGTAAACTAATAAGCAAATCTTATGCTAATATCAAATTGCACTTCATGAAAAGTGAAATTTGATTACTAATAACTGATTCCGTTCATGTAAGTTTAATGAGGATGATGATAATTCTAATATAATTGCTTTACTCAGGAGAATATGGAGCCAGATGAAGAGGTTCCTCCGCATTGAAATAAAAAGTGTTAATGACAAAACTTTTGATGACAGTTTTTATATCCTGATAGACTTCATATCTTTTTGAAATCGTAGGTCCATTTATATTAGCAGTGAAATGTATTTCAAACATGCAATTGTCATCATATTTTGCATATAAATTGCTCTTATCATTTCTACATTTTCTTATATTAAATTTCTGTGCTCAATATGTTTATACTTGGTCCACACTGCATGAGCATCATTGCAATACTGCATCATCAGCACCAATCAAACTCATTCCCATATCACCATCCTTTAGTATTGCCTTCCCAACAAAATATACTACTACTACGACTACTACTTCTACTTATAATAATGACAATTTGCAATTTGTAGGCCTCGAATAAATAACAGATGAGGGAAAGAAAAGCAAAACAATTTTCAAATATTGTGCCAGGTAGCCCAATGTGATAACCAAAGAGAAAAAACAAGTGCACAGCACCTCAAAACCATTAATGCGCGCATATCCTAATGCATTCAACCATTTGCTCCAGTCACCCATCATGCCCCCTTTGAAAGACAAAGGATAAAAAACAGGGCCTGTATAATGCAGATAGATAGATCAAATAATCAATAAATGAACAGATCAATCCGTCAATAGATAAATGAGTAGATACAACAGCTGAACGCATGTAAGTCTAGCAAAAGTTGCCCAACAACTCTAATGTTCTGCTTCCAAAGTATAACACATCCGGAGTATCTATCCTTGTATCTTTAGCTCATATTCAGATTATACTTTCTGTGAGCTCCCTTGTTACTTTGAAGGCCGGTTCCTATCATCTTAGTACAACCCAAGGTTATCCTACTAAACGTTCACAGACAGTGTTACAATATGGCCCACCTGACTGACGCGTGGTGACATTGATCAGACTGTAACCTTGTGCTGCCAGCTCTCACCCTGTACAGTGAAGAGGTGCTCCTCCTCTCCATACCCAGCACTGCTTTGTGTTATTGTTTGTTACCTGTCATCATTCTGGAAGGACTGGTCGCCCAGTAGCAGGTCCCGGAACCGGTAGCGAGGCGGTAGAGGCGGGACCTCGGTCTCCAGCTCGTTCATCTTCAGGGAGGAGATGTCCAGGATGACTCCGCTCTTGCTGCCACTTCCACTGCAGTCAGGGGAGGGCCTGTGAGAGGAGGGGTGAGATGTGGTCACTGACTGGACTACAACGCTATAGTGCTAACGTCATCTTTCTTATGCACACGCCCACACTGCAAGCATAGACGTCCCTAGTGTCTGATGTTCTAGTCACACATCCAGCTGCGTATTTTATGTTATGTTAAATGGGATTTATAAAGCGCGCAGCTACTCAAGAGAGTGTCCCGGCACTAACGGAACAGTGAGGGCAAGGAAACACATGCACGAGTCAACCATTTACCACACCAGAGTTTCTCAATGTAGACATCCTGGCAAGCAGAGTCTTTGAAGATGGACGTACGTTTAGAAAACATATGTTGAGAATTATTTTCATCCTAATAGAAGCTACAAAATGAGGCAGGAATAATTAAATGATTTCGACACTATGTTAAAGGACAAAGAGTACTGGGCTGTCATCCAGGCTAATTAACACGACCCCCAAGGTCATTTTAGCATAATTAGCATAGAATGATATGAACACTGGTTGTCAATTTAGCTGCAGTTTTGTTTAGCGTGAACTAGGTCCATAAAGGTGTCAGAGCGCTTTACAGAGGTCGGAGTATACACACTGGGGCTTATTTACATGCCCCTCCACCGCGGTGCGTCACTTTTTCCCATATTAAAAGTGACGCACAAGCGGCGCAAGGGGTTTGTAAATAAGCCCGATCATTTTTATGGTTTACATAGTACAAGCGATCTGACAGAGATGGAAAGAGAGAGAAAAGTGAGGGAGAGAAATACACTGAATGAAATGGTTGTAAACTGAACTATAACCTTTTTTTTTTTTTTTTTGGGGGTTTTCATACATAACATGGTAACACATTATCTTGAAGCAACAGCAGATTACAGACATTTCATTACACAATCATTTTGACAAGCGCTTGGTATGGGACAATCCGGATAGTCACTAGGCAATACATCGACATTTAACATAGTGTATATGTAAGCGTGCTCTGTTGTGGGTGCGACAGCAATGCAGGATAAATAATCTCAGCCGCGTTTTAACTTAAAACAGTCCTCTCTCTTGCGTCTACTGGGAGCCCTTCTGCAGGATGAGATAATTCTGGAGAGGTCCCCATATGTCTGTGGGCCTAGAAGCAATTGGCAGCAGCTCTATATAGGTTGTGGTCTGTTCCTGGTAATGCACTAGGTCAGTCAACCATTCCTTGAACTTCGGTGCGCGTCCTCTGCCCCATCTACAGGCTACCCTGCGTTTGGCCATCAACAGAGATATGCCTAGGAACTTCCGGTGTGTTTTGGGGATTAATGCCGTGTAGCTCAAAAGGGCCACCACAGGATCCCTGTCCAATGTTATGTCTAGCATCTTCTCCAGCGCCTCATGCACCTCCCCCAGTAGGCTTGTACTGACGGGCACTCCCAGGCCAGGTGTAGAAAACCAGCTCCCTCACTTTTGCATCTGTCGCATCTGTCATGGTCAGTTAATTTGAATCTATATTTTTTAACGGGCGTGTAATATAGCCTCTGCAGGAATTTATAATGCAGCACCCGCAACCTGTTACTGGCCGAGATTTGCGATGTCTGGGCACAGCAGTAATTCCATTGATCCTCAGTCAACTCCCGCCCCAGCTCTTCTTGCCAGTGCATGTATGCCGGGCTGACAGGTTTTTCTTGTGTTGCGCGTATGCTTTTATATAGTCCGGACACCAGGTGGCTACCCCCTGCAGGACTTAACAACTGGTGTAACGGAGGTAGGATTTCAGGCTCGTGGGGGATGTCCGGTAGAATCGCCCTCATCCCTTGTCGTAACCGAACATATAGGAATAAGTCTAGTGGAGTAGACCGTATGCCCTGAAACAGGTGCTCCGAGGAGCGGAAGGTACCGTCCTGAAATATGTCCCCCCACATATTTATGTGAAGCCGTTTACAGAGGTTCTGGAATCCTCTTTCCTGTAATAGGGGTATATCAGGGTGATAGGTTAACGGAAGTCGCGGGGAATACAGAAAGGGCGACGAGAGTTTGTCTCTGATACAGTTCCATGCATCTAAAGTGCTGGTGACCGTGGTGGGAGGTGTAGAGCGTGTGCGACGCGGGCCGTGTATGATGCCGTTCAGGGGAACAGGATCTGCAAGCCAATCTTCTGCGGCTATTTGCGGCATGTATCGTGGGGGATATATCCAATAGAACGCGTACTGAGCCTGCGCACTCCAGTAGTACAGCTCGAAGTCGGGTATATCCAACCCGCCCTGTTCATATGGTCTGATAAGGCTGGACCATTGGAGTCGTGGTTGCCTCCCTCCCCAGATAAGCGTGATCAGCGCCGTCCGTAGCGTTTTAAAAAAGTTTGGCCCTGGGTGATAGGGTATGTTTGCAAACAAATAAAGGAACTGTGGAAGTACCACCATTTTTATTAGAGAGGCTCGACCAGCGAGCGATATAGGCAAAGAGATCCATCGTGTGACATTGCTGTTAAGCCGCGTAATTGCTGTGCCATAGTTAAGCCGTATAGTTTCCTCTCTGTCTCTCGTCACCTGTATACCGAGATAGCGAAGTTCAGTATCACACCATTCCAGTGGGTAATCAAGTGGGAATTGTGGAACCGCTGGTGTGAGTGGAAACAGCTGGGACTTCCCCCAATTGATATTGATACCCGATAGTCTGCCGAACAATATGAATTCTCGTAGTATGGGGTTAAGATTGTGCCTGGGATCCCTGATATATAATGTCACGTCATCCGCATATAAGGATATCAATATTTGGCGTAGGCCACATCGAAACGCCTTATCTTGATGCCGTTGTCGCAATCTAGAGGCCAAGGGCTACATTGCGATAGCGAATAGTAACGGGGACAGCGGGCATCCCTGGCGTGTGCCTCTCGAAACAGGAAGTGAGTGAGACATATGGCCATTGATCAATACTCTGACAGTGGGCTGGTGATACAGCATCTGAATCCAGGATATATATATCTTCGGAAACCCCATGCGATGCAGCACCCCAAACAGATAGTCCCACTCCACAGAATCAAACGCCTTTGTGGCATCTAGAAACACAGCTGCAAGTGGGAACTCTGGCGCCACTGTCTGTACAAGCGAGAAGAGTGTGCGAAGATTGTGGGTGGTTGCCCTGCCGGGGACAAAGCCTGATTGGTCAGGTAGAATGAGGTTTTCCATAAGAAGATTGAGGCGATTGGCTAGTATCTTAGCCAAAATTTTGGTATCACAGTTGATAAGTGACAGGGGTCGATATGAATCGCAGGAGCTAGGAGTTTTATTGGGCTTTAGTAGAGATGTCACCAACGCTTCCCTCATGGAGGGGGGTAAGGTACCAACCTCCATAGATTCCTCGTAAACCTCTTTAAGGACTGGCGCCATGATATCGATATACGTTTTGTAAAATTCGGCAGGGATACCGTCTAATCCAGGCGCCTTGCCATTTTTTAAATGCATAATCGCTTCCCTGATTTCATCCAATTCAAAGGGCTGGCTAAGGAATTCTCTTTGCGTGTTGCTAAGCCACCCCAGCGTTATATCTCCCAGAAAGTCACCTAATTCCACTGTTTCTTGGCGGTGTGTGGTGTATAAGGTCTCGTAGTAAGCGGTGAATGTGGATAGTATATCCAGTGTGTCTCTATGTATTGTCCCTTCTGGACTTTCAATTTCTAATATATGGGACGTGAACCTGGGGCCTCTCGTCGCTTCAGCTAATGCCTTTCCTGGCCGTTCCCCTTCGCCGTACTTTCGAGCCACCCAGTATTTACTCTGAAATTTCACCTCTCTAGCAGCAGTCTGTTCGTATTCTGTCAATTTCTCACGAAACTCTGCTTGCACCTGCCCTGTCTCTCCTTTACTCATTCTGACCTCTAACCTCTTCAGATCCTGTTCCAGCTTTTGGATTGTACGCCGTATGTCTCGAAGTACTCCGAAACTTTTTGAGATGCAATACCCTCTAATAGTGACTTTGAAAGCCTCCCATATTATTTCGACATTATCAACTGATCCCTTGTTTCTCATAAAGAAGTCCCTTATCTCCTCCCCCAGCTCGGTCTGAAAGACCGTGTCCAGCAGAGCATGGGGCTGCAGTCGCCAGCGTGGCCTGGGAGTGCCATATCCCGGTGGTGTGAGCGCCAGCCTCACAGGGCAATGATCTGAGAACATCCGGGCTGGGTGAGTTACATCACGTATAGCGTCTCCTAGCCCTCTTGAGACAAGACAATAATCGAGGCGCACCCATGTGCCCGTGCGTGTCGTGAAGTGTGTACCCTCCTTCAAATGTGGGTGAACGTACCGCCAACTATCCACCAGGCCGCCTTCCTCCACTATACCCCGCAATGCTTCTTGGGACTTATTATAGTGGTGCATATTTGGATTGGACCTATCCTGTTCCGGTTTAAGGGCCACGTTAAAATCTCCACCCCAGACGACATGTGTGGAGCCCACGTTCAATATTTGCCCCCATAACCTAGTGAAAAAGTCTGGAGCGTCAACATTGGGGCCATAGCAATTGACCAGCGTCACAGAGTCTCTACCAAGTCTACCCCAGGCCAGTATGTATCTCCCTTGTGGATCTTCTATCGCTCCCGCCAATACAAAGGGTGTCTGTTTTTTGATCAGTATGGCAGTGCCTCTCGCATAGGAGGAGTATGATGAAAAGAGTCTCGTGCTAGCCCATTTACTGGCGAACGTGGTTACAGCCCTTGGGTCTATGTGGGTCTCCTGGAGCATAGCCAGTTGCACCCGCTGTCTGTCCAAGTATGCCAGGACCTGTCTCCTTTTTCACTGATCCCCTAGGCCCCTGACATTCCAGGACAAGATCGTCAGTGTGTAGTTGTCATCCGCAGCCATCATATTGTCTCACAACAAGAAGCCCAGCATCTGATGTATCAGTTATGTGAAAAATTCGTCCATTTAAGCACTTATCGATTCTATATGTAGTGTGCCTGTCTACTGCAACAATGCAATGCATTTCCCGCGGCTGCCCCCCTCCCACCTCCCGTGGCATCCCAATCATGCCAGAAACTGTCAGCCCGTCCCCGTTCCCTAGCCCTACAGCCCCACCCCCTCCCACTGAAGCAGCCCTAACCTGCCAGAAGCTTACTCCCACCCCCCCCTACCCCAACAGATAAGAACAAATACAGCTATCCAAACTGCTATTTTACCGTACATATATGAATCATCAATGGGGGAGTACCCGTTGGGGGGATTACCCTAGGTGCCTGCACAGTAGCCCCCACCCGTTGGGTCCACTAGGGATGAAGCGCGTGGACACCAAGGGGCAGAGGGTGCCCGGCGTGACATATAGGAAATGGCTCATAAAGAAGAACAGAGATTAGAAATAGTGAGTCTATTGGTCTACCGTCCTCCGTATCTGCGGAGCCTGCCGCTTCTGCTCCGCCAGCCGGTAATCATTTTCTATGTTTCTTATGTCCCAGTAAGTTCAAGACTTGGATGAGATATTCCTTACGCACTTTCTTCCACTCCCGCCGATGCAGACTGCTGGGATGATGTTGACGGTTCGGTGTCATGGTTCACTCTTTTCAAGTGCTTTAAGAACTCCTCCACCTGCTGTGGTTTTGTAAAGAATCTCTGTTTACCTTGGTGGGTAACCCTAAGTCGTGCCGGATATAACAATGCGTAGTCAATTTGGGCCCGTCGCAGCTTATTTTTGACTTCTATAAATTTCCGTCTTTCTTCCTGAACGGTTGGAGTGAAGTCAGGGAATATGGAGAACGCATTACCATCATATGTCAACTGTTGAGCGCTTCTCGCTGTGCGGAGTGCAACGTCCCGGTCCCTATAATTCAAAAGACGTGCTATGATAGGGCGCGGCGTGCTTCCCGGCGGCGGACGCGGGCCCAATGATCTATGCGCCCTCTCCACTATGAATTGATTGGAAAAGCCTTCCGCCCCAAACGTCGAGAGCAACAATTTTTCCACATATTCCTCCATTCTTCCTGTGTTGGTCGACTCAGGGATACCAAGAATGCGTATGTTGTTGCGCCTACTTCTCGCCTCCAAATCTTCATTCTTTGCAGCAATGATTTTTAGGAGCTTATCCATTTGGGCAATCTGTGTTGTTACCTGGGACGTAGTGTCTTCATTGTCAGAGATGCGGCGCTCAGTTTCTTTAATGCGATCCTCGTGCCCTTCTAGTTTATGTGCAATGGCGTCCATGCGCGTGGACATGCTATCCACTTTGTCTACTATGGTAGCGAAGCCTTGCCGAACTTCTTGCAGGATGCTTTGTACCTCTGTGGATAGAGCGTTAGCGGTTCCTTGTGCGCTCCCCCCTTGTCAACTTCCTGGTCGTCCGTTGTGTTGCGGGTACTTCTTTTAGTGGTGTCAAAGGAAAGTTTGGGTTGGCGATTATCTGGCTTCCCCATGTTGGCCTCTTAATGCGAGCTGTCCGTGTCCCCATAGTATTATGGTGTACCGTTCGCAGGGTGACTACAGTCTCGCGCGCCCCAAATCACGGTATGCCAAGGCAGTACTATGCTAGTATCCAATACTTTTGCCTGCCGAGCTCATGTATAGTAGTGAACACGTTGTGAGCTCCAGAATACTGTTGTTGCCAGTTCGCTGACACTACCAGTGTTTTATCTGCAGAGGCTTATCGCTGTTTCCATGCGCTGTGGCCTTATTGAAGGAGCGATGCTGGGGGCTGAAAACAGTGGTATCACCATTCGCGTATGTATATTGTTCATAGGGCCATCAGTTGAAGGGGCAGCGCTCTTGTTATGGGGTTAAGGTCTCGCCCTGTCTGTACCTGCGTGTTGTTTACACCTTTGCACGTGTCTATGGGGTACTAGACGGTACGTGTGAGTTCATCAGCACAGTTCCAGCGGGGGGAAGCTCGATGGTTCAGCAGGTGTTTGTTGGCGCCCTGCGAGTAGGTTTGGGATGGCAGCTAACGCTGCGTGCGGGGGTGCTGTCCCTCCTTCTTCTTTCCACCGCGTGTAAACCCTTAGGATTCAAAGCTTTGTGTGCAAGCAGGCCCCTGGTCCTCTGGTCGAGAGAGCTTGATGTGTACACGGTGCAGAGAGCCCGCAAGGGGCCCGTCTCCAGGGGTCCACCCCAAGGCAGCCCGGCAGCGCGCCGCGCCCGCTTCTATCAGTGGCTCCGCACCCGGAGGGTAACTTGTTGGGGGAGCGTCGGCCGCTATGATTTCCGCCCCGCTGCGCACCTACTTGCTCACGGCTTGCCCACGCTCCGCCGTCCCGATCTCAGCCCCCGCACACCATCTCGCTCTCAGGCCGCATCTGCCGCTCCGATCCCGCATTAAGCTAGTACTCACAGGGGGTGCTGTAGCAATTGTGCACCTGTCGCCGTTCTCTTCTTCGTCGTCCGTCACATCCACCAGGATTGTCAGCTCCGACGGTGCGCAGGAGCAGCCCCACCCGTGTTGTCCTGCTGTGGGCAGGCTCCGGTGTAGGCGGCGTAGTCCACTTACGGCTCGCAGTGCTGGTGGGCCCAGGCGCCTCGTGGCGATCCCCGGGCTTGCGTAAGAACGGAAGCCGCTCCTGGGCACCGCGGCTCGCTGCTTCTGTCCGCGCTGTCACCTCGTCATTAGCATTTCTCAGGCACGAAGGCTCCGATCCGGCCGAACACCGGAGCTGCAGCAGACCGCCAGCTGTCTCGGAGGTCAGTTTAAGCTGAGTTTATGGCCATTTAGGAGGATATTTGTAGGATCTTTGACGCCGGGCAGCAAGAGCCTCACTGTAGTGCGGCCATTTTGCGTGTGCGCCACCTAGCGCCCCCCAACTGAACTATAACCTTGATGTGTTTTTCAACTTGGGCTATTTTTCATGTTAGGTTTTGAGCCTCTGAACATTTGGACTTCCAAAATAACAGGACGTCAAACTTCAATCCACTGACCTTTTGAATTTTTTTCACAATTTCGATTACAACTCCAGACAAGGGTCTGCCTTCATCTTCACCTCACCATAAAGTCTATCCTAGTTAAAAACACATCTCCTAAAAACAGCAATTCCACCTTGCAGCACGTGTGGGAACACTTGTGTTTTCTTACTTAACTACAAATTGCAGTGCGTGCTGCTCAACGGAGACCTCCAGGGAGGCTGTGTTTGACCATGAACACCTCTGTTTTTACTTGAAAGTGTTGTGAAGAGGACACAACGACTCTAGAGAATCATCTAAGGTAACCCCTCGTCCTGGTCTTTCCACCTCTCTGTGTTACCCCAAATCTGCGGTCCATAAGCCCCTCACTACCTTGCTTGGTATGCCCCCATTACTTCCTCATCGCCTGCGCCACATCTCCCTTCCGACCTTCTCTTCTGTAACCCTGCATGTGTACAGCTATCCATCGGTTGTAGCTAGTTTCACACTTTTTAATTTACATAAATAGACACCTATTAAGTGTGTTTGGTATTAAATATTGATTATCATCCCAGTGCTGTTACGTGCAAACACCTGTATCGTTTTTAGGAGACGAGACATGATATTGCTTCCCAGGAGCTAAAAGCAAGATTATCAGATGCCTTCTAAAATACTGCCCAAAAATTCTAGGCATATTACCAAGGATTTGCGATAATTATCGCAAAGCGCGCTTAGCGCTGTTTTTTTTATCGCCGGCTATCGCTGGATTTCATCGCGGAGATAACGCGTTATTATCAACGCTTATCTCCAAGGCGATAAAAAATCCAGCGATAGCGGCGAAACCCAGCAATAGCGCGAGAAATCCAGCGATAAATTCACTGCGCTAATGAAAAGCTTGCTAATAGGCAGGTGAGGACTTAACCTTACAATCCACCTCCCATTGACAAGATGGTTAAGTCAAGTTTTTATCAGGTGTTAAATTCCAGCGATAATCGCAGTTAGCGCGACTTTTTGTATCGCTTCGCGGCATTGATAATAGGGGGAAGTTGTGTTTGCAACTGTTTGCAGTTGCTTTTAGTTGGGAACGCCTACTTTGCATGTCATTAGCGATAATTATCGCTGACATGCAAAGCGGCAACAAAATGGCCGCTATCGCCATTAAGCTGTCGCTAACAGCTGTTAGCGACAGCTTGCTAATAGGGCGATAAAAATATCGCCGCTTTAGCGGCAAAAAGTGCAGCTAAAGCAGCGATAATGCCCTTGCTAATATGCCCCTCCGTCTTAAAGTGTGACCGTGCTGACTTTGAGACCTACAATTCCTCATAACTCTCAAATATGTTTTCCCTTCTTGACATGTAGGACTTTTTATTGCAGTGTCTTTAGGTGTTCCTTAAATATACATAGGTATCAGCAGTAGCTCCCCATCGGGGGCTTCAGGGCGCTTTCTGCATCCTGTGAGGCCCCTTTGCATTTTTCAATTTTGCACTGTGTCTTCAGGAGAAGTGCTGGTGCACAGGTCAGCCTCTCCGCCTCATATCCAGGATCCTGATGACAGGGGAGGAGGAGGAACAGGAAGCTGAGACGAATGAGGCATGACCCAGCTACAAAGTGTTGTTTCAAAATAAAAATGTCTGAATTGTACATGCCTGAGGGGGGTAGTTCAGCTACATCCCCGTACCCGGACACAATCTATTTTATTTAGCAGACATACCGCGCATGCCTTAGGCAGTACATTATATCTGCTAAAATGTGGCTATCAGGCCGCACATTAATGTACCCCTGGAGCCAATGAAAAGCCACATAGAGCCATAGGGGCAGAACCCCCAGCACTGTTCCAGCTTCTGATAGGGCTGTGCTCCCACTCCTATCAGGAGTCTGGGAGAGGGATTGAGGTGGGTCTTCCCCTTTTAAAACCAGCCCTTGCTGCTTCATAGGGCTCCTCGTTGGCAACCATGGGTTGCTGGTTCTAATGCCCAGCACAAGATTCCTGCTCTGATGCTGCAAAGGAGCCAGCTAAGTAAGCAAAGTAAGTAAAAACAAATGTCATTTCTCTGTGCATGTGTGTATGTGTTTGTGGGTGATTGAGAGTGAATGGGATTGAGTGAAAGTATGTGTGTTTGAGAGTGTGTTTGAGATTGAGTGAACGTTTGAGTGTGTATGAATAATTGAAAGTGAGTACGAGGGAGTGAAGAAGTGTGATTTTGTTAGAATGAGTGATTGATTGGAGGTGGTGAGAGGGAGTGGAAGTGAGTCAGGTTTGTAGCTATCAATGGTGCAGCAGATGAAGTTGCACCAGGGCCCAGTCAATGAGTGTGTGTAAGTGTGTTCGTAAGTGAGAATGAGAACCAGTGAGTAGTAGTAGGTTTGTGTGCAACGGTGAGTGGGTATGAGTGAGAATGATTAAGTGAGAGAATGTGAGTTAGAGTAAGGGAAGAGAGTCAAAATGTGAGAGGGAGTGAGTATGGGTGAGGCAAAGTTTGAAAAAAAATGAGGTGAACTCCTGAACGGTATTAAGCCACAACTTTCAAAGATCACCAGCTGACACTGATACGTATACTAAGGGTCCCAATCTAAGTCAAAAATTGGGTGACCATTTCCCTTTGATGAGCAGAACCTGAAACCTGCTAGAATAACAGGTGTATGGGAAAGGGAGTGAGAGGAGAGGAGACTCAGACAGATCATTGCAAGACAAGGCAAGCAGATGTGGGGAAAAATACAAGTAAAACTAAAAAAATATTTTGGTATTTACCTGGCAAGCCCACTAATATGATTTTGTAGATTGGGTTTATCTTGCTATTTTAACAAAGGTTCTAGACAACACAACATGCCTAACACTGCTCCAGCACTTGAGCAAAGATGAACAGGAAGTGACAAAGACTGATTCTCTCAGAATGACTTGTTCAACCCACTGAGTTAGGGGAAAGAGTGTGAGAGGTGCCACCAACAGAAATCCACAGACTATCTACGACACATTCAAAGCTGGATATGGTCCAACGTGTCATGTATACATCTACAAGGGACCAACTCCTTCTTCTAAACCATTGGATTCCCCCGAACCCTCTTTCCGCTGTCTTCCTCCTTCGTCAGTATTCCACTTTCAAGGCAAAAGGTAGACAACCTGGGATGTGTTGCTCACTCTTATCTGTTATTGGAGCCAATCTCCTTCCATGTCCAAGAAATATCCAATCAGAAGCATGCCTACACTTGTCCTGTCTTGTACAGTACAGGTCATCCTCTTTAGGGCCTACATAGCATGGTCTTGGCCAACCAGTTACCTCATCTGTCTCTTCATCATATTGCCACCCAGGCATTGCCATTGACCCTTGCACAGCTCTTTTTGAGTAAGTGTTCCTTAATATATAATTAGATAAACAAATAGCAATCGCATTGTTGATAATTGTTCATGGTAATTACAATAGCACCTTATGGCCCCGTTTTCGTTTGTATGCCCATAACCGTACAAAACTCAAAAAGACATTTTTAAGACATTTAATTCGGTTACAGAGAAATAAGTCATGTCAGATAGGTTATGCGAAAGTACCTAACCAACTTGCTCACCATAAGACAGTAAACTCTGCAGTCAAAATGAAATGGGGCTTAATTAACATGATAAAAAGCAATTTATTTACATGCACAGCCATTAAGGCATTAATTATTGACCGCCACGTTTCAGAGAGCAGAATCCACGTAAAATTAATGTTATGCAAAACCTGAACTCACAAAGTCGGCTCTGATCGGCTAATGATGAGTTCTCTATGTCTTCCTGATTCGCATTTATTCCTGCACATCTAGCATAAATGAACTACACAAAAGGGCATTTATAATTACAAATTAAACATCCAAATTAACCGAATCAAGGTACATGAACTTTTAGAATAGTAAAGAGCACTTAAAATGGTGGAAATATACCAGGGAGTAGAAGTTACACCGTCATAATTTTGAGATAGCAGCGGGCAAGGGAAAGAATATAGGACAGCAGTGGAATGTAAACACTCATAAAGTTCATCCCAAAATGTTAGGAGCAGTAGTCTAGCATTGTGGAAATAGGAACACTTTCACATTGCAATGGACTCGGGGGCTGGGGTTTCTTCACAGGGATACATTTTAGCTTTGGAGAAAAACACTCAAATAGTTAAATGTGAAAATGTGCATTTTGGTCATACTTAAGGCTGTAATAAGCTGCAGGACAGCAGAGACCTCGCCTCCATCCGCCAAGTGGATGACAGACTGCTATATTTAAACTTCTCTGACACTGTACTGTGGATGTTTCACCAAAAGTACGCCCACACAGGTGATGGCAGACCACTCACTATGTCATGGCTTGCTGGTCATCATTTTTTTGTTTTGCATTACCTAACCTGAATGGTAAAGGATTATTTCTGAAAAAAAAAAATCTTTGTCCATAATGTGCTGGAAGTTTTCTGCCAGGGTGTCAGGGGCATTGTTTTTATCCTGTTCTTCATCCCCTTGCCTTGCACTCTGGTCGCAAACAGGAAAAAACATGGAACCCGAAAATGCCGGGCTTGCAGATTAGGGGTGGGCGGAACTCGCAGATTTGATTCTATACATGTCACAAACGGACGCACATGAGTGAGGAATAGAAAATGTATAGAAACTTGCCTTTCTGTGTTTTGTCCCCCGATATTGTAATGATATTCTGTCCCATCAATATTCAGGACTCCCTGTTCCCAACCTACAGCTACTCTACTATTGCCCTCCTGATCCACAAACAAGGAGGAGGGAATACTCATCTCCCAACAGCCTGTCATTGAGGTAGACCTTGTGAAAACACTGTGCTGAGGTTGGAGAATCCGTGAAAATACTGTGCTGAGGTTGGAGAATCCTGGCGGGCGAAACAGATTATTCGATGGCTGTGAGGGGAATAAAAATGGACTACATTCAAGCGGTACAGGCTACAAGAATGTAGCCATCGAGGAATGTTAGTAGCTTTATTGTAAAGGACCAGGAACAAGATTGTAGAGGGATGGTTACAGGAAGGAGAAAAGGTGAGGTAAGATGAAGGAGGGGCAGAAAGAAAGGGGACAATAGGGAGAGGGTTATCCCTACTCTTAAACATATTATAAAAAAAAAAAAACATTATTGTTAAATTGTCAATTCAGGTAAAAGAAGTAGGAATACATTTTAAGTCCATTAATTTCTATTTGTTTTCATAATTCTTCATTCATGTATTAGTTATAGTAGTTTGAGATATTTTAAATAAATCTGTGTTCCCTGATCAAGTGCCACATAGGGGCTGATTTACAGTTTGGCAGATTGAGAAAAGTGAGTCTGTCAGCTTGGGGGGGTGGAGGGGGAAGCAGTATCTCAACCAACATGATGGACTGCAGTCCACCAAATTTAGAAGAGGACTCTGGCAAGGGGCGGCTCCTCCGCTAAGGCAGAGGAGCGTCGCCCCACTGCTCTGTGAGAAGGTTAAAAAGGAAAAATAAAATGATAATAACGCATTGTTATTATCATTTTATTTTTCCGTCCTTGCTCAGCTGGTTAGGGGCAGGGCTGGGCTGTGTCAGAGGAGCAGGGGGAGGAGTGGTGGCACTCTGTAAGTGCGCATGACAGTTTGGCCGGCCATCTTGGGCCGGCCAAACAGTCATGCGTACCTAGCATGTTTTCCACCCAGGCTGTGTTGCACCCAGTCTCTCTCTGTGAGCTCCCAGTCCCTCTCTGAGTGCCGAACCTCGGCGCTCAGACCAATCACAACGCTGCTACCAGCCGCATCATGATTGGCTAGGGGAGTCTAGAAGCCTGGGTGCTCCCTGTTCCTGCCCCTGGAGTACTGAAAGCGGGCGAAGAGGACCAAGAGGCATCGGCACACAGGTCATTGTTTTATTTTTTCCTCGTTTCTCCCCCGTGTGCCCACCCCCCCCTCACTGCCGTTAAGTAGCAGCCGCTACTGGACTCCGGCACAGCGGTCTTGTCTGAACATTAGAAGGAACACTTATCATGGTGGCCTCATTCAAAGTACAAAAAGTTAGGTGGATGTTCGCCATTAACAATATGGGAGTTTGTCTTTGAAAAATAAAAACCTAATGCCCCCTTTCCCTGGGAGTTTTCCCCCATGGTCTAGCAGGTCTTTATTTTATTCCTGCCACCGAGCTCCAAATTTTCCTGGCGGTGATAGACAGAAAAATAAAGACATCACACTGTCCATTCTAAATATGATGGAAGGTGTAATGTGCTTCCTCTGATGGCCCCTACTCTGTCGGGCTGTCGAAGGAAGCTTTCCATTGATGGAGCCAATAGGGACTCCATTGACAGAAAGTTTACATCCACCCGTGTCTAAATGAGCTGTGCAGACCGAGAGTTGGGTGAACAGAGCTGTGAGAACGTCTTCCTTTTTTCCCTGATCACCCTATTTTGTGTTTGACACTGGTGGTAACTGACTCTGACTGTGCCCTGGGCTCTGCTTACCAGACCCAGGGCCAGTGCTCTGATTATAAGGTATATGGTAATTAGGTGTAATTATATTTGGTACTGACAGACTAGCTGTAAGTCCCTAGTATATATTAGGGCATGTAGGTTTAGAGGCCCAGTAGACTCAATGCACTTAAGTGTGCACTACTGTGTTGCCTGCTGTCATTTTAAAGGCAGCACTGCTTTTCAGGCTGCCGTTACATTAAATGTATATGCAAATTCGACTTTGGATTTAAAGGTACTTACAAAATCTCAAATTACCTTATTTTTACATGTAGGTCGCCCATAATGTCTCCCCTGGGTGTCCTAGGGGTAGGGTGCCTTGTAACTATAAGCAGGGACATTATAAAATATGTTTTATAAGCGCTGGTAAGGGAAAAACTGCCAATTTAGTTTTTCTCAATTGTAGAAAACTAGCTCCGTAGGCTAACAAGGGAATATTTTCTTTAAGTATAAATATTGATAGGAACGAGCTAGAAAAGTAATTCAAAGACTTACATTAATAGAATAAATCCAACAACTTGACACTGTTAGATTTGTTATAACCATTACAGAAAAGAAGTTATAGAACATTCTTTTCTGCAAGCCAAAATCCAGTCTTCAATCTACTCTCTCATGGTTGGCCAGCCTCTGCCTGGCAGAGCCAAGCTGTCTTAATGAGGTGTGAAGTGGCCTACCAGGGAGACAAAGGATTTCCTGTGGGTGGAGAACTGCAGTTGCAGAGGCAGAAGGCAGGATGGGGGCGGAGTCGGCAGACTAGTCTTCAAAGGGAGAATAACACTTTAGGACAGCACTGGCTCACACCCACATCCTGCACCCCCAGCCACATGTGAGCCCCTGTGATTAGATAAGTGGAGGGGCTGGAAGGGGAGTGTTAGAGAATCTTAGCCACACCAGTGGGTTGGCTTAGCCAGCTGTAACCTTCCAGGAGAAAGTTTCTCCATCTTGGATTTTAGAAGAATAGTGCTTTCTGGGACAAGAATATGCCACACTTTGGAGGAAGTGGTCATACCTGGGGTGGCACCTTGCACCCCACTGGTCAGGGGTGCCCCTGCTTTACACCCAGGAACACTAAATAAATATAGAAGAACTGCCAAGTAACTCAGATCTACTGCCTGAAACAACAAGGAGAAGAAGGACTGCCCTGCTGGAACCCTGATCTGCACCCAGAGGACTGCACTCTGAAGGACTGCACCTGCTTCACAATCTGGTACTACAGCCCTAAGGACTTTGCTTGGCTTCACAAGGATTACGGAGTGGACTCCCTGAAAGCTACAGGTTAACAGAGCCCACCTGCATCATCTCCACCAGAAAGTCCCCATCCTGGGGTGCGTCTAATGGGCTTTTAAGGATTTGGCCTGCTGCATTGTGGGAAACGTAGTCCCAACATCCCAAATACCATCTCAGAGCCTCTAGACCCTTGGATTGGTGTTTTGGACACTTTGAACCCACAAGAGGAGCTTGAGGAAGAAGATCCAGAGGTTTGGAGAAATTTGGAGCAACTTTTAAAAGAAGCTTCATGAGGTGACTGATCAACAGTCAAGCCGACTACTTCGAAAGTGACCCGGCCTAGATTTCAGGTACATCCCGCTGAAAGCTCCGGAGCTCAACACTTCCAGGATTTGACCGAGGGCTTACGTTGAACCAAGCCGACGACGTTGACTCGAATCCGGCCTGAAGAGGAGCCTCGATCGACATTGAGAAATAATCCTCCAGAAGAGTTTCTAGGTGAGAAGGTAACATTTTGACCAAGGCCTCCCATTTGTGTATCTGACCAGGGCTCCATTGTGTTCAGCCTCAAATGTTGAATTTGTCTCGGTCAAGCGTGACCAGAAGTACCAATTTAGCGCTATTGTTTTTTAAGCACTAGAAAGTGTTTATTTAAATAAAAAATCCTATCTCCAGTTTCCTACATTGTATTTTTGTTGTTTTGGTGTATATTTGTTCAAAAAAATATAACATATTTTTAAAAATTGGTGTTGGATTTGTATTGTGTATTATCTATTACTTATGTAATGTATTAGTGTTTTTAAATGCTTTTTCCACCTGTCTACTACGTTAAGCCTGCCTCCTCGTTGCCAGCTACCAAGAGTTGAGCAAGAAAATAATTTTTCGAAACCTTGAATGAACATTTTATTGTGTTTGTGGCCTTGTCACTGGTGATAAGTCCATATTTATCTCTACTAATAAACCACTTTCCAACAAGAGTGCGCCAATGCTTTTGTAGCATTCCAGCCAACTCGAATTAATTAGTCCCATTGTCTTACATTGGAACCTACAACATAATTGGAAATTTGGTTTAAAAATGTCAAAACATATCCCCCATGATCAGAAGTGAGCAAAATATAGGCAGTGGTTAAAAAAAGCACAAAAAAGTACTTTGATTTCTGATATTTTCTGACAAACCATTATGACACAGAAAAGTGGCATGGTGTTCGCCTTTTGCATTAGTGAATTTTCTCCCTGAATGAATCATGCCTTTATGCATGATTGTTTCACTAACATCAGATTTTGACAAAGTACGTCAGAATTTTTGATGAAGCTGCACTTTCTGGAACAGTTGTCTTTAATTTGTAGAAACTGTCCATAGCAAAGGCTGTCTCTAAGATTTCTCAGGTGTATACTAGTACAATGGAGGAGCATTTTCTTCCGTTGAGTTTGGTGAAGAGAGATGTAATCAACCGATGCTTCTGTGTTCAGTCCAGAACCTTGTTTTTGTGTCTATTTCCAGACACAGTGAATTTGAGATCTTGGTTGAGTCAACTAGTTGTAAAAAGATCTACATGTTGTTTGGTGTTGTGCCAACTGAAGAATATATCACTAAGGAAAATGCCCAACTCCTAACATGTCTTTTGTATGGACCCACTGGTTGTTGAAACTCACCATGTACAGATTCCCCTGTTTAATCTGTTTATAACAATCCTCTAGGTATAGTTCTGTTGCAGTGAAATTCATGCAAGATCCAGAAAAGGCGAAGTTGGTACTTGGTGGGATTGGTTGCAAATTCCCTTCTAAAGTTCCATTTCTCTTATGGCTTCTCTTCGAAGGATGTTATTGTTGAGAGACTCCATTTTAAATGTCACCAGATTTTCAAAGTTTGAGTCAGAGGTCCAACCTTCTACTATCTCTATCATTTGCACATAATCCTTGATATAAGTCCTGATTTACAATATGACTAGTTTGAGACTAGTTTCAGAAAACAATCTATGGATTTGAGAGCCAGCTCTTCGATGGGACTGCGGCCAGAGACTAAGGGTATCACCGGTGATGTTCCCAGACTTTTGTCAGTTTTTAGAGTAACCACAGGACTCCTTCCATAGATGTGAAGATTTAAGGAATTCTGATTCTTTTTATAGAACCTGGCACCCTCCCATCGCAATAAAGGACAGACAGAGAATCATATCTAGAATATGACATACATAGGTTTCTTGGGTAAATGTATCAATTAAGGGTTGGTTTATATTTCAGGAAGACAAAGACTCTTGTATAATGCAATATTCACCTTTACTCTTGATTTCATTGTTTGCAAAAGACTTGCATCACCCTTGTGGCATGCAAGGTGATGAAAGGTAACACAAAGGCTTATTAGCATTTATTTTTTTGTTTAATAATTTTTATTAAATTTTCAGAAAAACAAAAACATTATCAAGCAAATGAACACATTATGAATAAAATATAACAATTAATATATAAGGGAAAAACATGAGCAAATAATTTGAAAGAGAAAAAGAGAGAAAGAGGTGAAGAAAGAAAGAAAGAAAATAAGAGGAAAGAAAGAGATAGAGAGGAGAGGAAGAAAAGAAAGAAAGTTAGAACTTAAGAGAAAGTTAGAAATTAAGTTGCAGGTGCATATGTAGAGAGATAAGAAGTAAAGGGCAGCCAAAGTAGGTCAGATTTAATTTTCTGAGAAAGAGTAAGAGAAGAAGCAGTAGCATTTATAAAGGCATGCATGGTCTGATTTGTGTGGCTTTGTAAGTTAATGTATCACAATGCTGCAGCTTGTGCTGTGCTGTGTTAAATTTCTTAGTGGTAGGCATCACATGGGTCATGTCACCTCTAAACCGGATCATAAGTAACCCATTGCAACCCAAGAACAGTTGCAATCTTGTTTAATTACTATGGGCTGTTAGCTCATGTAGGTTATTACAGACAGGTACAAACCAAATGCATTTCGGCCCACCCAGACGGAAACTGGCAGACCAGCCCTAACTCTTAACTTTACATTTTTTAAGTTGTGCCTTCCTATCAATTTTTTCAGTTATGGAATTCGGAGTGCAGATGTTCATTATGTGCCACCCCACTGTAGTTTATGTGCTTTATAGGCAGCATGTAAATAAATCAGTAAGAGATAGCCTCTAACATGCTAGCTATTGTAATCATAGTTTTTTATATATCGTTAACATGGTCTCTTAAGCCTGTGGTAAGAGTATTTATAAAGTTATGATAATAATACATGTACTTTTGAGCTGGAGCACTATCTAATTAAAGGTGGCTTAGGTTTAACTAATGACTAAGGGACTGATTTTGATGTCGGGCAGAATTGCTTCCGCCCAACACCGACTTGGTCCTGGGACCGACCAAAACCCGGTCGGCAGTCCAGACCGCCTCATTAGGATGCCACCGAACACTGTTCGGTCGCATTGCTACATTTCCCTATGGGAGCATGCTGTAACCGGCCGTAATACATGCTCCCATAGGGAAACGGGAGGTGCAGTTCATCCCTGCACCCTGTGGTAGGCACTTCAAGGTGCCTGCCACGAGGTGCAGGAATTAACAGGGGGGCACCATAGTGCCCCCTCCACCTCCAACCGGAGGCCATGCACCAAAGGGGGCCCTACTCGGGGCCCGCAGACACGCTTTCCGACATGGTTTACATGTCGGACAGGCCAGCATGGAAACCATGTCGGAAACCAGGCATCGTAATCTCAAGGGCGGAAAGGCCCACCCTTGAGATTACTGGCGGGCTTTCGAATGGCCGACGGGCTTTCCGAGCCCATTTGGAAGCCAGCCAGAATGACCGGCGAGTTTACTTTCCGACCGCCTTCATCATAATGAGGCGATCGGAAAGTAAACCGAGGAGCCCATTACGAAGCGGCTTGGAAGGCTCTAACCAACGGTCAGAGCCTTCTGAGCCGCATCGTAAACGGCCCCTAAATGTAAATAAACTGCATTACTGTTGGCTCACCCAACCAAAGCTAAACCTCATTTTGAAGAAGAACCTAAATGGAGAGCACAAGCCTGGTGTCTCTAGACTGGTTTAGCTCACTTTCGGGAAATTTTCAATAGGTAGAAAACGGATTACCTAAAATAAGAAGTGGGTAAATTCGAAAAAAAATACATCAGAAAATTATAAATATACCAGAAAAGTGTGACAACTCAACAAGAGGAAAAGGGGCAATAGTAGGGGAGAAAGACGAGGTACTCGGATATAGGTAGGTCTAGACCTACTAAGTTATAGGTGTGTACAGTTAGGGGTTGAAGTACTCAGCATAACAGGCACAGTGGTATTAGGCTATTGGTGGACATAGAAGGGAATATTTAGAAGGAGATGCAGGGATGGAAAGTATCATTCATTTTGAAAATATGAGGAAATTGGTTGCTGTCGAATGTTTCTACAGAACTGGTTCCCTTAAGGAGGCTTTTTGTCTCCAGATTCACATGCAGCTCTACTCACATGTAGCCCTAAAATGTTACTTCATACATTGTGCACCCTAAATTATATTTCTAAATGTTTGTTTTTAAATTGTGGCTGCTTTATTAAATCTGTTCATTGTTCGGATCTGAAGATGTGAACCCCTAACATTGAGTGGGGTTGATACCCTGCCGTATAAAGCTTTGAAGTCTCCTATCTCCTCTTCAGAGCCCTGCTTTCAAATCACTGCTATGATGCATTAAAATTATATTTCAAAAGTGTCCAAGCAAAGAGGCTTCCAGTCATATTACAGCATATTCCGTAAGCGCCATAATTACTGATATACATCACGTTTGCTGTCTTTCATCTGAAAGTATTTGCATAAAGTATCTGCTACAGTGTCAGGGAGGGAGGCTATTGGACGGGTTCATGTGCTATGACATTTTATTAGAGAACCCCAATAAAAAGGCTTGCAGATAGGTGTACAGTACAGGCATAGTTTCTCCATTTAAATGCCGATTTGTCCCTAAATCTACAAATGGTGTCTGGGAATGCGAGGCGCTCGTTAGCAATTTTACATTTTTTATCATAAATTAACATGTGCTCAACCTTCAATAAATTATTTGTGGTGCAGAGCATGGCCTTTGAGCCTGATCTCCGTTCTCTCTGGAGGGTAGACCCCAATGCACATGCGCTGTGGGATGATGGGCTTTGTAGTGTCAGATATGGTCCCACTGCAGAAAGCGTTGATTTTTATTTTTTTTATTTTGCTAAGATGGGTCTGTTATGTCTGGCTCCATCACTCTTCGATTAATACACCAGTCGTCCGGAGACTAAAGTGAAGACAAGGTGCCACGATGCTTCAAAATCAGGTGGCAGAGTTGCCCTCTTCTTGTATGCACTGACGAGGCAGTGTAGAGAAGTACCATCTTTCTCATGTGCACTGAAGATGCAGTGTTAATTTATAACAGACTCCTATTCCCCGTCAATATGTTGATGACATGAACTATTGCAAAGATTTGTTATAACTGGTCTCAGCAGAAAAAATGTTTATCTATGTATTTAGCAAAGCACATTTTGCCCTTTAATTTTCAATTATGAGCTTGTGTTTCTTTGACACTCTCAATTGTATTGCATTTTTCTCCTCTCAACTATTTTAATTGATTGGTAAAATGATTTTATGATGTGTAAAAACTATCGGATAAATCTTTGATAATAATGATATTGAAGAAGAAGATGTAGGCAAGCATTTGATATAGCCTAGCCTAGCTCCTGGAAAGCTTTCTTGAGCGTGAGGTGCAGTACAAGGACCAATATGGAGTGTGGGATCCAATCATTCACTACTGTAGAGAAAAGTATTTGTGCTTCAGGAAGAAGGGTGCCCTGTATGCAAATACCCAAATGCTACAGGGAACAAGTACCGATAAAGCCCTAGCAGGGCGTTTTGTACTCTTTCACACCACAAGTGGCCCAGTCAGGCTGAACTTGGGGTGGGATCGCCAGCCTGTGAATAGGAGAGAGATGACACTGATTAAAAGGCAACAAGTATACTTTTAAAAGGTCCTTTGTAGTAAAATTGAATTGTGTATCAATTCATTAGAGGCCCCAATAATTCCCTCGACCCGTACCTCTGCTTGAAGGCTACCAAAAACACTGACAATCTGAAAGAAACTTGATAAATGCATGTACTCCCAGAAACCACCTTAAGACGCTGATCAACCACGAAAATATTCCTTTTCCTACTCACTAACATGTATGAACCTGCCCTTGTATTGCTAATATACTTCAAGACACTTACTCATGCTCGTAAGGGATCACTGAAAGAATATCGACGACAGGAATATCGACCTACACAAATATCGTTTACAAAATATCGATGTCAAGAATATCGACATCCTAGCTTTACAATGGTAAGCACAAAAATATCGAAACAAAAATATCGTTGTTAAAAATATCTCGGGAGGATGATTGGATACTGTTCTCCCCCCTCTACTTTTCTTTAGTCTGAGTCTTTTTTTGTTCCTTTGCCTCTTCCTCTTTTGGGACCTCTGCCTCTTCCTCTGCCCTTCGCCGGGGTCTTCTCATTTTGTCCCAATTCCTTCTTTTGTTTTAATATTTGAAACTCATGTAGAAATTGGATGGGACGTTTATAGGTCTTCTATCACTACCTATCATGAATTGTTAAAGGGGTGGTGGGTTGCAGGCCTGTTGGATATTGATGAATATCATTGTCTGAAAACAGATAATCCACGGGTACCTTGTTTTTACCTATTACCCAAAATCTATAAACACCCCACAAGACCACTGGGAAGACCCACTGTGTCTTCAAATGAAGGGCTCCTGAAAAACACTTACATTTTCTTAGACTTGTTCCTATCCCACTTTGTCACCAACCTGAGGTCATACTGTAGGGTTAGTACTGACTTCCTACGTCGTATTCATGATGTTCGGTGGGAAGAGAGTTATCTGATGATAGCACTTGATGTATGCTCCCTGTAAACCTGTATTGATCAGAGGCAGGGAGTGGAAGAGTGCATGTATTATTTTCGGGGAGACATATATCTCTTTTGGAACATACTGTCATGATAGAGAGAATGATGCTGTATTGTGTAAATGAGAACATCTTTATTTTTTACAAAACTCTCTATTGACAGAAGTCTGGGACCGCAATGGGCACTTGTTTTTTGCCCCCAGCCTGGCAAATCTTTTCCTAGGCTGGTGGGAGGAACAGATAGTGTGGGTTGAGGAGAATGAAATACACTGAACACATCCCCATCTGGATCAGGTATATAGATGAGCTGTTCCTGATTTGGGATGGTCCTAAGACCATGGCACAAGAATTTATCAATAAACTGGGCAACAATCAACTCAATCTCAGTTTCACACATAAAATCCGCGCCACTTATTGTGAATTTCTCGATGTAGCCATCAATATTGAGAACAAGCATATTGTCACCAGTCTCTTTAGGAAAGATACGGCGGGCAAGTCCCTTTTGCCCGCCAAAAGTAATCACCCTACGCCATTACTTAACAGTATCCCCTATGGGTAGTTTCTAAGGGCTCGGAGAAATTGTAGCTCCGAGGCTGGCTACAGAAAAGAGCCAAATTTAGAGATGTCCACCAATCCCTTGTATAGAAGGAACCGCCGTCATTGCTGTTCCTGTCAATGCATTGAAAGTTTGACAGACATCTCCTTTGTGGGTCTTCTCCCATGGTGTGGGGGGCATTTTGCAGTTTTCACTGCCTCTTACCACAATGTTTAACCAGGCTGTGACAGATGGCAACCCCTCTAATGGCCGTTACTCCATTGGGCCATCGGAGGTGCATGTCAGCGGCGTACATGGCATAATCTCTGCTGTTGACATACTGAAGGTCTGCACAACTCTATATGAGGCAGACAAACCTTCCGTTTGGTCGAGAGGGTAATCAGTTGCCATTGTAACAGAGTACACTCTCGACCAAACTTTAAATCGGCGCTTAATTTTAAAAGGACAGGAAAGGAAAGCAACAACAGTGCATATTCCCGTAAAGATCTACAGTCAGCCATACATTTTTTATTTAGGGAGCAATAGGGCATAGTATTTAAAACGCTACAAAAGCTATTTTTGCAGATTACCATCTTAATCTCTCTAATATGACAAGATGATAGTGCATTTTAAGCATATTCTTAATTGATAGCCAAGATCCTGCCAGAGTAAGGAAATTCACCTTAAAATACCAAGCTTCATAACACTTCCCAAAGATTTTTGGGGATATACAAGATGGATGTATGTGAAAACGAAAAATGAAAAACTGTGAGGAACCCGTTATAAAGAAAAATAAATTTTACATTTCATTGGCAATTGTACAGAAATTCATATGAAGAACATTAGATTAAATAAAATCCCTGAAAACAACTGTTGGAAAACGAGGCAGCATCTGTGAGGCCTGCACAAATAACATGACTACATTTGTCCTTCACTGGGAACCAAACACCCAATTGTAGCGCCTGACTCTCAGAGGGTAGCGTTGCAGAGCAGTCTGAGGCTTACTCAAGGGAGGTGGTGTGGGCTAGTAATCGCCATTTGCAGGTGCGCAGAAATAACACTCAATAATTGATTGTCCAGCCTGTACTTTGCTTTATAAAAGTAAGAGTACATTTATTAAACACACACACTACTCAATACTATGCACCAATTTACAAATATACATAAGCTGTTGGAATTACTTTGTGACATTGCGTAACATCTCCACCCCTCCCCAAAAGGGGGTGGGGTCTAGTACCACCACTCCCATGTATGCACATCATCTTGCCCCCTAATGCAGTTAGTTGAACATAACCTGGAGCGAGGGCCTTGCGCACTGGCACCATCCCAGTGGCGACCCACCCCATTACCTCAACACGCATTAAAAATAGGTTCACCTGCCCTAGTGACACATAACCCTGACTGAGCATCTTATATTGACCAAACAGTATGCACCCCTACATATTCAGGGCTAATAGTCTGGGTTGTTCCTCACTTAAGCGCAGCAGCAAGAATACATGTCTACGCATTACCTTAGAATGACAGTACTGATCACATTTGTTGATCATTATAATGCATTGCAATTCAAGCCCCTAAAGGCATCACAGATGAAATCACAGGATTACGCATATACAGCCAGACACCCTAGCAGGAATGTCTGGCAACATAACCCCACTTTGCTTATGACATCATCTTACACAGGTACTTCACATTACACATGTGACTTTCAGTCTCTCTAAAAAGAAACAACCATTAGCAAATGCATTTCTGGTGCAATTACACCTCCTCTCCTTCAGGGAATGCCCTTCTCCAGACATCCCCAAGTCAGCCCTTCACTCCTTGATGCACTTCTCAGCACACCCTCAGCTGTAGAACAAAAGTTCCAGCCTAGAAAATGTTTAAATGCATATTGAGCCCTTGAGGGGTTATTCCTTTCAAGTCCTCAGGTGACTTAGGGAGGGACTCCTCTTCGTGCTGGGGAGGAGACTGCGCTTCTCCAGCAGCTCCCCCAGCACCTTTGCACATGTAGTGGTGGTGACCCCGCTCCTCCTGGGGCCACCACAAGCACCGAAAACGATGTTTTCTCCCATGCCTTGCAAGGCATTATGGGCGCTGCAAGGCATCCTTCTCTGCGCATATCTGATGAGCGGCTCTCCTGCTGTGCCGGGGAGAGCCGCGATCGTGCTGGCGCTTCGCGCCTCGCTCTCTTCCTCGGTGGGGGCCCGGTCCCACCCGGACCCCCAGGTGAGGGTAACGGCTCGGGAGCCCACCCCCGGCCGCTCAGCATATTTTGGCAGGGGCCCGGTCCCACCCGGGCCCCGCGATGCTCTCAACTCTTGGCGGTGTCCCGGTCCCACCTGGGACCCGCGACGGCCTCTCTGGTTGGAGGGCAGCCTGGGGAGCCCACCCACGGCTGCCCCCGCCGGCTTCCCGTGCGGCCAGCACTTTTGTGTGCTGCCGCGCTAGCCGGCCGAGCAGTTCTGGTCTGCCCGCTCCAGCGGGCAGACGTGCAGTCTCGCCGTCCTCCGGCTCTCGGCTGGACCGCGGGGAGTGCGGCGGCACTCCCCCGGCCTTCTCCCATTCTTCGGGGCCCGGGGATGGGGTCCCAGGCCCCCGGACATCTTCGGGGGGGGTGCGACGGCGCTCCCCTGACCTCTTGTTCGGCGGGGGCCAGGGTGGGCTCCTGGCACCCCGTTTGGGATCATCTTCACGGGGAGCGCGGCGGCGCTCCCCGACTTTGCTTCGGGGCCCGGGGATGGGGTCCCGGGCCCCTGGGGCTCATCTTTGCGGGGCGCGACGGCGCTCCCACGCCTTCTTCGGGGGATGGGGTCCCGGGCCTGGGCACCTCTTCACGGGGAGCGCGGCGGCGCTCACCCGCCTCCATCTTCGGTGGGGGCCAGGGTGGGCTCCTGGCCCCCATGCAGGGCACCTTCACGGGGTGCGCGACGGCGCTCCCCGTCTTCCTCTCCTTGGGGGCAGCCCCGGGACCTGACCCACCCGGGGGCAGTCTTGGAGACCGGCGGCGGAGCCCCACGCGCTTCGTCGTCGGTCTGCTTAGGAGGTCAAAGGTCGCCTACCTTCCGGGGGCCATATCTCAGCCCCTAGGGGTCCGATCTGCCCCATTTTCGCGTCTTCTTGCTCCTGGGTGGCGTCCCCCAGCCACTGGGAGCACTCTCCTTCGCCCTCGGGGTCTCCAAGAGGGGGCATTCTGCAGGGAGCGGTCTTCACTGGCTCCCTGCGCCAGCCTTTCGCCTGGCTCTCCTCCTGGGCCTCTCTTCTCCCTGCGCAGAGGCCCCTGCTTCTGCGCACCGGTCCTGGGCTCTTCTTCTGGCGCTGTTAGGGGCCTGGGGGCAGTCAGGGGTACCTCCTTCCAACTGCCCATTGCCAGGCTCCAGCACCCTCCGCCTCAGCAGACCACACCCCAGAGAGAGCTTCTCTTCCTGTGCAAGCACTTTTTAAAAGTTGAGTAGGGGGCTGGCAGGAAGTCTCTGTTGGTCCTATCAAACAGCGACACATCACTTCCCTGCCCCTGCTCCCTCCTTCTTGTCCAGCCTCTGGGCTGGTTCAAAATGGCGTCGTCCAGGGTCTCTGGCCACATGGTCTCTGAAACAAGAGCCCTTCCCTCCTTGGTGCAGCCTGGTGCCTGGCACCAGTGATAGCTGCTGATGGATGGGCCTGTAGCCCCACCCATCTTCTCTTCGTGGAGAGGAGGCCTTAGCTTGTGGAAAAGAAGGTTATCAATCCAGCCAGCTGAGGTCAGCCCTCAGCCTGGCCCTGGTTATGACTGACTCAGAGAAATGTGACATTTCTGGATGACCCAAAAGCAGTACAAATATGACTTTGGACTCTGCAGAATACTTCTTCTCACACCCGTTACAGTGGACTTTAGTGCGTGTCTGGAATCTGTAGGCCTTAGGAAAGTGACACTAGCCCATGGGCTCCACTTCCCCATAGGGGAATAATGAAGTGAAAAACACAGTCAAACACACTGACTTTCCCTGGCATGTTTCTTCCCAGTGTATAAAGCCTATTCCATGTCACCACCCAATTCTGCATAAGTCCTGCCACACCATTCACTTTGTAGCTGCTCCTGGACTGCGCACGCCAGGAATCTCCCCTGCACAGCCCCTACACGTGTGCACACGCATGTACACAGGGGTCTGCATGTAACCAGCCCAGTGCCCCGTACCCGGCCTAGTCAAGCCAGGGGGACACCAGTAAAATCCACATGCAGTCTCTTTCATCATGAGTTCCCTGTGGGTGAGTCCCAACTTATGAGGCTCTCCCACAGTAAAAGCTCAACAAATAGGTGCTCAAAAGCGAAAAATCCGGGCGGCCCATAGTGTCAGAACCACCTTCTAACACACGCCGCGCCCAGCTGATTCCTACCGGGAAGAAGTAGCCACTCTACATGGGTATTCTTCCCGTAGTCAGCGATAACTAGTTATAAGGGGTTCTGACCAGACCCCCCTTCCTCACCAGTTATCCGCTCAGACCACCTACTCCTCCCATCCATGAAATCTCCACCCATGACAAGGATCCCAGACTACCCTAAGAACCCTCCGGGCTCTAGGTTAGATACCTCTAGGTCACTCATGGTCTACATGGACTCAGCCTAACTAGGCCCACCTTTGCCCTTGGGCATGCAACACTCTGCCTACCACTTCTCTGGACAAGGGTACGGTGCCTCAGCACCGATGTGGTCTTCTGGGATAGGTCTACATCCCATCCCCTGGGTCACTAGCTGGCCTCCCTTCTGGAGTTTGTTCCAACCAGTACCCTCTCTCCGTTTGGTCCTTGCACCCCAAAGATGCAACCTCTCTGGACCCTCACCCTCAGCCTGCCGCTGAGGTCATTCTGCTGCCACCACCCTTTCGGGATGACTGGCTTCCCTAAAGAAAGCACAGCCACTTGTGCTTTCCCCACACAGAAAAGCACCCTTTGGCCACTGGCCTGGCTCCCTGATAGGACCTCAGACCGGCCTCACCACCACACTGGCAGTGCCAGGGAGGAACACTGAGGGTGCCTCATCAGACATCCTACAGCTCTTTTCCCCCCGTCAGTAGCTCCACACGGAAACTACCCCGGGAGCCTAGACCCCTTCTTTGTTCTCCGCTGCGAGAACAGGGCCTATGCACCCTTCCCTCCAAGAGGTGCGCTCTCCTCCCGGAGTACCCTTAGAGAGCCTGTGGGCCCCGAGTTAGCTAGACCCAGGCCCACCTCTCATGGCTCTCCCGGTCTCCCAGCAGCGCCTTGGGAGACCGCCCAGGACCTACATGGTCCCTGGATGGCCTGCACCACCCCTTATGAAGAGCAGGGTCCCTTCCCTAAGATAGGCCCCACCTGCCTTCAGGGTAGTACTACCACACCAAGCCAGGGACCCTAAAGATCCCGGCTAGGCCTGCACCATCCCTTTGCGAAACACAGGGTCCCTTCACTTAAGATAGGCCCCACCTGTGTTCAGGGTGGTACTACCTTGCAGAAGTCCACCTCCTGCATCGAGCTGGGGAACACCCTCATGCTTCCGGTCCTGGGATACAAGTCCCCTAGGACCTACCTGACTGGTCACCTGGCCAGGCATCGCCCCAGCCACCACCTCAGGCTCACCACACAAGCTACAGGGTGACATCCTAGCTCGAGCACTACCCCACCTTTGGGGCCACCCAGCACCATGGGCCACCCCGGGGTAACCACTCACCAGACCCTGAAACCTCAGGGTCCACCCCTAACCCCTCACCTGGAAACCAGGGAGTACATCACCCCCACTCAGATCTCCACTGGGTCAGTTACCTAGCCCACCTAGTGTACCTAGGGGCTACCACTACACACCATCACTCAAGAACTACCCTCCTTTGGGGCCACCCACTACCAGGGGCCACCCCTGGGTTGCTCACCTTCCCACCAGTTAACCTGGGGGGCCTGCCGGACACCCAACTCTACCACACCCTCCTCCCACCGTGGGAAAAGTTCCTTGGGGTCCCCCACCATGGGAACCCCGGGGCATTACTACCCGGGGTAAAGAAACCTCCTGCCCCACCCTTCCAGTGGTTTTGGCCTGCGCCAATGGCAAGTAAACTTTCAGCGGGGAAGGATACCTGGGGCCCCTTCTGTGGAAACCCTCCCTGCCCTTAAAAGCGCGGGAATCTCCCAGGACCCCCTCTCTCTCCTGTCCCCCACAAAGGTCAATCCACCCCTACACCCCCACCTGTGATGTAGTTATCAGTTGCTGTCCCTATCTCTTGAGGAGACACCCTCCTCATGCAGGTGTAGTGCGTGTAGTGTTAGGGTTCAAAGGTGTACCATATGGCTTAGAACATTTGTATGCAATCATTTCCTGGAAAGCACCATCCCGCTAGCACATGATAATCAACATAACGCAGTCATATCAATACAGTTTACATTTAAACCATAATATCCTCACATGACACATATGTGCGCAGGGCTTTCCTTTCCCATACTTTTAGTTCACATAACCAAAACTTAGAACCCTTCTCAGAGCCTTGCGCTCTTCCATTTGCTCATTACTGCATAGGTAATGTGTGGCAAAACTGGACTTATCAAATGCTATAAATGCGCACCAGAATGGGATACTATGTTTCCCGCCGCTAGACACCAATATTGGAAAACGAGGCAGCATCTGTGAGGCCTGCACAAATAACATGACTACATTTGTCCTTCACTGGGAACCAAACACCCAATTGTAGCGCCTGACTCTCAGAGGGTAGCGTTGCAGAGCAGTCTGAGGCTTACTCAAGGGAGGTGGTGTGGGCTAGTAATCGCCATTTGCAGGTGCGCAGAAATAACACTCAATAATTGATTGTCCAGCCTGTACTTTGCTTTATAAAAGTAAGAGTACATTTATTAAACACACACACTACTCAATACTATGCACCAATTTACAAATATACATAAGCTGTTGGAATTACTTTGTGACATTGCGTAACATCTCCACCCCTCCCCAAAAGGGGGTGGGGTCTAGTACCACCACTCCCATGTATGCACATCATCTTGCCCCCTAATGCAGTTAGTTGAACATAACCTGGAGCGAGGGCCTTGCGCACTGGCACCATCCCAGTGGCGACCCACCCCATTACCTCAACACGCATTAAAAATAGGTTCACCTGCCCTAGTGACACATAACCCTGACTGAGCATCTTATATTGACCATACAGTATGCACCCCTACATATTCAGGGGTAACAGTCTGGGTTGTTCCTCACTTAAGCGCAGCAGCAAGAATACATGTCTACGCATTACCTTAGAATGACAGTACTGATCACATTTGTTGATCATTATAATGCATTGCAATTCAAGCCCCTAAAGGCATCACAGATGAAATCACAGGATTACGCATATACAGCCATACACCCTCGCAGGAATGTCGGGCAACATAACCCCACTTTGCTTATGACATCACCTTACACAGGTACTTCACATTACACATGTGTCTTTCAGTCACTCTAAAAAGAAACAACCATTAGTAAATGCATTACTGGTGCAATTACACCTCTTCTCCTCCAAAGGATGCCCTTCTCCAGACATCCCCAAATCAGCCCATCACTCCTTGATGCACTTCTCAGCACACCCTCAGCTGTAGAACAAAAGTTCCAGCCTAGAAGATGTTAATTGCATATTGAGCCCTTGAGGGGTTATTCCTTTCAAGTCCTCAGGTGACTTAGGGAGGGACTCCTCTTCGTGCTGGGGAGGAGACTGCGCTTCTCCAGCAGCTCCCCAGCACCTTTGCACATGTAGGGTGGTGACCCCGCTCTCCTGGGGCCACCACAAGCACCAAAACGATGTTTTCCCCATGCCTTGCAAGGCATTATGGGGCGCTGCAAGGCTCCTGTCTCTGCGCATATCTGATGAGCGGCTCTCCCGCTGTGCTGGGGAGAGCCACGATCGCACTGGAGCTTCGCGCCTCGTCTCTTCCTCGGTGGGGGACCCGGTCCCACCCGGACCCCCAGGTGAGGGTAACGGCTCAGGGAGCCCACCCACGGCCGCTCTGCATATTTTGGCGGGGGCCCGGTCCCACCCGGGCCCCGCGATGCTCCAACTCTTCTTCCCGGTCTCACCCTGGACCCGCGACGGCCTCTCTGGTTGGAGGGCAGCCTGGGAGCCCACCCCGGCTGCCCCCACCGGCTCCCGCGCGGCCAGCACTCTTGCGTGCTGCCGCAGGAGCCGGCTCGAGCAGCTTCTGGTCTGCCCGCTCCAGCGGGCAGACGCGTCTCCGTCCTCAGGTCCGGCTGGACCGCGGGGGAGTGTGGCGGCACTCCCCCAGCCTTCTCCCATTCTTCGGGGCCCGGGGATGGGGTCCCGGGCCCCCGGACATCTTTGGGGGGGTGCGACGGCGCCCCCCTCCATCCTGGTTTTTTCGGGGCCCGGGGATGGGGTCCTGGGCCCCCTCCTCCTCGCGGGGGGGGCGACGGCGCTCCCCCGACCTCTTGTTCGGCGGGGGCCAGGGTGGGCTCCTGGCACCCCGCTTGGGGTCATCTTCACGGGGAGCGCGACGGCGCTCCCGACTTGCTCGGGGCCCGGGGATGGGGTCCCGGGCCCCTGGGCTCATTTGCGCGGGCGCGCGGCGCTCCACGACTTTACTTCTCGGGCCGGGGATGGGGTCCGGGCCCTGGGCACCTCTTCGCGGGGGTGCGACGGCGCTCACCCGCCTCCATCTTCAGTGGGGGCCAGGGTGGGCTCCTGGCCCCCATGCAGGGCACCTCACGGGGAGCGCGACAGCGCTCCCCGTCTTTACTTCTCCTTGGGGGCAGCCCCGGGGACCTGACCCACCCCGGGGGCATCTTGGAGACCGGCGGCGGAGCCCCACGCGTTTCGTCGTCGGTCTGCTTAGGGGTCAAAGGTCGCCTACCTTCCGGGGGCCATATCTCAGCCCCTGGGGGTCCGATCTGCCCCATTTTTGCGTCTTCTTGCTCCTGGTGGCGTCCCCCGGCCACTGGGAGCACTCTCCTTTGCCCTCGGGGTCTCCAAGAGGGGGCATTCTGCAGGGAGCGGTCTTCACTGGCTCCCTGCGCCAGCCTTTCACCTGGCTCTCCTCCTGGGCCTCTCTTCTCCCTGCGCAGAGGCCCCTGCTTCTGCGCACCGGTCCTGGGCTCTTCTTCTGGCGCTGTTAGGGGCCTGGGGGGCAGTCAGGGGGTACCTCCTTCCAAATGCCCATTGCCAGGCTCCAGCACCCTCCGCCTCAGCAGACCACACCCCAGAGAGAGCTTCTCTTCCTGTGCAAGCACTTTTTAAAAGTTGAGTAGGGGGCTGGCAGGAAGTCTCTGTTGGTCCTATCAACCAGCGACACATCACTTCCCTGCCCCTGCTCCCTCCTTCTTGTCCAGCCTCTGGGCTGGTTCAAAATGGCGTCGTCCAGGGTCTCTGGCCACATGGTCTCTGAAACAAGAGCCCTTCCCTCCTTGGTGCAGCCTGGTGCCTGGCACCAGTGATAGCTGCTGATGGATGGGCCTGTAGCCCCACCCATCTTCTCTTCGTGGAGAGGAGGCCTTAGCTTGTGGAAAAAAGGTTATCAATCCAGCCAGCTGAGGTCAGCCCTCAGCCTGGCCCTGGTTATGACTGACTCAGAGAAATGTGACATTTCTGGATGACCCAAAAGCAGTACAAATATGACTTTGGACTCTGCAGAATACTTCTTCTCACACCCGTTACAGTGGACTTTAGTGCGTGTCTGGAATCTGTAGGCCTTAGGAAAGTGACACTAGCCCATGGGCTCCACTTCCCCATAAGGGAATAATGAAGTGAAAAACACAGTCAAACACACTGACTTTCCCTGGCATGTTTCTTCCCAGGGTATAAAGCCTATTCCATGTCACCACCCAATTCTGCATAAGTCCTGCCACACCATTCACTTTGTAGCTGCTCCTGGACTGCGCACGCCAGGAATCTCCCCTGCGCAGCCCCTACACGTGTGCACACGCATGTACACAGGGGTCTGCATGTAACCAGCCCGGTGCCCCGTACTCCAGCTGCTGCGCAGCGGCCTAGTCAAGCCAGGGGGACACCAGTAAAATCCACATGCAGTCTCTTTCATCATGAGTTCCCTGTGGGTGAGTCCCAACTTATGAGGCTCTCCCACAGTAAAAGCTCAACAAATAGGTGCTCAAAAAGCGAAAAATCCGGGCGGCCCATAGTGTCAGAACCACCTTCTAACAACAACCATAACTCTAAACCTTTCCCAAGGACTACCCTAAAAATCAAGAGTCCTAATCCAAACCATGAACATAAGTCTTACCCTTACCCTAACTACGTCACTAACACTAAATCAAACACTAAACCTATCCTAAACCTCAACTTAACCCCAGCCTAAAGCTTTAACAAATCATTGGAACAACTTTAACCATAAACTATTGTTTAACCTGGCTCCAACCTTAATCTTGCAGTTGTAAAATTATTAATAATAAATGTTTAATGGATTGTGATTATTTTCATTCGAATAGAAATGATTAATTTAACTTTATTTTTTGTCATAATGGATTTCTTCATACTGGTTCCTTCATTTTCACATTATGACATGCAAGCCACCTTCCCTTCAAAGAGCTTTCTGAACTGCTAGTAGTCTTTGCCAAAGCTTGCAAAGCAGGACATTCTGTTTTCTTATTGATCACCAGAATTGTGTGATCATTTAATATTTTAAGTGAAGTCAAAGATTTGTCATGCCTTCTGGGGACCGGGGACTGGATTCACACAAGAAGTCTTACATTTGAGATTTATGACAGGTTACCAGATTCATAATGGCACGGAGTGTACATATAAGTTACCTACAGGTTTCTTAACTATTGCATGGAAATATAAAGTTGACACATACATTTAAAGATGTGATTGTTTTTGCAAAGCATATATATTCAGATTGTTCTTACTCTGGAGAATTGGAAAGCATATGTTTAGAAAAATAGTAAAATTTACATACATTTTTTTCTTTCTTTTTTTCTTTTTAAGTGAAATATTTTTCCATTAGATGTACATTCCCTTCAGAATAACCACTATGGAGAATTCAGCGAGTTTCATTCACTTTCCCGCACTTTTTGCAGGCTTTACAGCTGGTTCACTTATTGATAGTTTTAGAAGTAATGATAAGTGTTGGAGAATTATAAACTTTGATGAATACCCACAGCCACAAATGTAAAAATATTTGTGAGCAGAGTTTTTAATGTGTGCATCCTCAGCTTCTTAAACTTGTAGGTAAGCTATAAGTACACCTATCCTCGAATAAATATTTCTGTCATGTCTATCACAGTGTATGACTCTGTCTGTGTGTGTGTGTGTGAGTGTGTCTGAGAGCGAGTGAGACGGAGATGGTGTGTGACTGCATGAAAGTGTTTTTGGGTAGATGAAGGTTAGACTTATAGTCAACATCGCCAAGAGCCATGGACTCAACATCATCTCCTATGCCGACGACACACAGCTCATCTTCTCACTGACCAATGACCCAACGGCCACCAAGGACAATTTCCAAAGATGCATGAAAGATGTGGCCATCTGGATGAACAACTGCCTCAAACTCAATACCAACAAGACAGAAGTACTCATCTTTGGGAAAGGCAATGATACCCTCTCGAACAGTGAATGGTGGCCACCTGAGCGGGGCCCAACCCCAAACCCATCGAACACGCCCGCATCCTTGGCATCATACTCAACTGCCAGCTATCCATGAAGAAGCAGGTCAGGTCCGTCTCCTCCGCTTGCTTCTTCACCCTCCGAATGCTCTGGAAGGTCTTCAGATGACTCCCACCCAACACCAGGTGAACAGTCATGCAAGCACTCATCACCAGCAGATTAGACTACGCCAACTCCCACTACGTAGGAATCACCGCCCAACTCATGACTACACTTCAGACTATCCAGAACACATCAGCCAGACTCATCCCCGACCTCTCCAGACAAATGCACATCACCCTGACCTCAGGAAACTCCACTGGCAACCAGTCGCTAAGAGATGCCAGTTCAAGCTGCTCACCCATGCCTACAAGGTACTACACAACGAAGGACCGGTGTACCCCAACAACCAAATGAATTTCCACCAACCTACCAGGAAACTCCGCTCTGAATCTCTCTCCCTAGCAGCCACCGATGCATCCGCCGGATGAACAGTGGAGGCCGCTCCTTCTCCAACCTGGCTGCCAAGGCCTGGAACAACCTACCCATGCACCTCAGAGCCTCACCCTCGCTCCAGCAGTTCAGGAAGGACCTCAAGACCTGGATGCTTGACCATTAGGACCCCGGACAGCATGAGCATGGTTCCCCAGCACCTCGAGACCCTCACGGTGATGCAGTCGCACTTTACAAATCTTGATTGATTGATTGATGGACTCTATGATGTGTGGGTATGGTGGTACAATGGTATGTGTGATGTGTGTGTTGATGTGATTGATCTTGTTTTGATGTGTTATGTTGAGTGTGTGCGTTAAAGTGTGTGGAGTAATTGTGTCTGTTGGAGCTGTTTTGTGGGTGTGTAAGGGTGTGTGTCTTGATGTAATGTGGTGTTTGTGATCTTGCAGGTATGTATGTTGATCTCATAGTGTGTAAATATGAAATTATGTTTGCTGCTCTGATTGGGTATCTGTTGGTGTGACATTGTAGGCCATAATGTGTGTGTGTGTGGGAGTAACCTTCAGCCTAGCACCTTTGTTATTAACCACCTGAACGTGGCACATTCTTGCTGCTTCTTTTCACAGACACATTTGTATGATGTATTAATGTTTTGGTTTACTTATTTATTTCATGATCTTAGTTTAAGAAACCCGTTTAAAAAATATTCCCTAGAGCAAGTCCATTAGGCAGACCATTGAGTTTATAAAGATGTAATACTAAAAGCAAATATTTTTACTTGCAAGAACTGAGCTATACTACCCAGGCGTTCATGCCCTGTTTTGCCTCCCACTGGGCTTTCCCACAGTATCTTGCTCTGCTCAATGTACATTCGCACACAGCTGCTAATCCTTAGCCCTGCCAAGTACCACGCATCTGGGGTTAGACTAACGCATTTCAGTGGTCCACTGAAATGCGAAGTCACGCATATTAGCGCCTTCTCAGCTGTGCTCGTCAAGCGCTGTGGCCCGGAGAGCGCTGGCTGCTTAATGAATTATAATAACCTGCTGAAGAGTCGAGTGTGGCGGGCAACGTGTTTGCTGCAGCTCGCCAGACTTGGGGGCTGGCTGTGCATGCAGCAAAAAATAAGAATTAAGTGTGCCTAGCCCTAAGGGGCATTACATTTAGTTGCTGGTGGGATTACAAGATATAAATGCAGTGCTTAAAGTTCCAGATGTGCACACACACACACACGTCACAACTCCCACACTCAGAATGCGTGCAGCACCGGCCACTCGAATACTAGTGCTCTCTGCTGCAGCTAACAGACAGCACAGTGGACCTCTCTCCGGTGCAGGAAATGCATGATCTCTGCAAATTTAGAACATGATGAAAGGAGCGGTGGTTGGGCCCGGAGCTGTGACTTTTCTAGAAAGTCGAAACCTTTACATTAATTCAAAGTGTGTACCACCTCTGTGTCTGCAAAGCCAGCACCAGCCACATCACGTGATTCCAGAGGGAGTGCAGCTTTTAAATGACACAAAATAATGCTCAATAGGCAAAATGAACACACTTCTATTTTGTTTAGAACAACTACATAAGGTGCCTCAGCCTCACTCTCCTGAGGCTTGCCAAATGCCCTGTGCAGGCTGCCGCGTCTCGAGCGAGTCTGAGTCAGCTGACTGTTGTTGACAGACTATTAACTTATGTCATTATTAGGCTGGCTGAACCTGTGCGCCATCTAATTGTTAATTGTTGCACTAACCAAGGGTCAAACAAGAATATAATTGATTTGCACTTTGAAATGTCTTTGATGTTTAATGTATTATGAGAAGCGTGTCCTTCACAGCGTGTCACGTGTGAGAATACACCTGATAAGAAACGAGACCCACAGAACCGATGTTCTAATTCTTATGTCATATCCTGATTCCGGATTTAGGCGCAGAGTGTTATATACTATATTTCTCCAGAGACTTATCACATTACAGAATACTCAGCCTTGGTCTAGAGTCCTGCATACTGCATACCCCATACCAGAACATGCAGCCCTTCTTCAGAGCCCAGGTTATCCAACAGCAGAACACTCAGACCTTATCTAGATAATATTATCACATTATAGAACTTTCAAGTCTCAATCACATACACTGTTAACACAGAAATGAACACTCTGCCCTTCTCTATTGTGCCAGTTATCCAAAGACTGAACTCTCACCTCTTCTCCAGGCCCTGATATCACATTACAGAATGATCACTCCTTCTTCAGAGGCTATTATCCTCTGCTTTGCATTTTTTCTGGCTTTTTAGAAGCTCCCCCACAATATTAATTTATTCATTGTAAATGCATGAATTGCTTATTATTTTATTGCTTACATTTGTTACGTAGCATGATGCTTTGATAAAGGTTGATACGGCATTATTACCTCATATGTACATTTAGGCAACTGCCCACAAGAAATCCACACATTTCTTACGTCACATTTCACAGGCCTGCTTCTCTCCTACTCTACAGCGCCTCCTCCACTATGGTGGAGGAGCGTCGCCCCACCTGCCAGCAGCCAAAAAAATTACAAATAAAATGATAATAAACACTTGTTTCTTACAGTTTTATTTTTCTCTTGAAGCCGAGGCTTGGGGCTGGGGCCAGGGTGGGGACAGGCTGGAGGGGGAGTGTTGGGGCACTGCATTCACTGCGCATGTGGGTTTGGACGGCCGTCTTAGGCCGGTCAAATCCACATGCGCAGTGAAGCTCTCTCCAACCCCAGCAGCATTGCTGGTTTGGAGGGAACAGGCACAGGCTCCCAGCCTGTGTGGGAGCGCAAATCATCGGCACTCAGGCCAATCCTGACGCTGCTTTCAGCAGCATGAAAGCAGAGTCAGGATTAGCTGCAGTGCACTCTAGGAGCCTGTGCCTGGAGGAGCGAGGAGTGCGATGCAGCAAACAGGTAGGTGTTTTAAAAAAAAAAGAATTGTCTCCCCCCCTCCCATTCCCCAACGCCCCGCCACTTTGTCAAGTCACTGCTCATACTAATGCTGAGAAATCGTACTCAAGTAAGATAAACAGGCATCTCGACAGAGCTCATCTTCGGGCTTCTGACGGAGCATCAAATCTGCAAACAGTCTGAGTAAAGGTCACTCACTGGTGCTATTTGTTTCTTTCTCAGCCAAGGCATGACTAAACAAATACAGAAACTGACCTCACTTATTGCACTAATAAAACAATTATTAGATTACTCCTACAGACAGACAGACATACATTGGGCACGGAATACTCAGCCACATGATCTGCACTACAGACACACCTCAGCCCTTGCTCCTGGCTTGCCATTATCTGCACAGTGCGGAGCAACAAATCACAGTTACAAGCACACATATGACAGACACTGTGCATGAGGTGTCGTGAGCTGCACTGTCCGGAGCAACAAACCTCGGCTACAAGCACACATACCTCAGACACTGTCCATGAGGTGCCATTAGCTGCACTGTCCGGAACAACAAACCTCAGCTACAAGCACACATACCTCAGACACTGTCCATGAGGTGCCATTAGCTGCACAGTGCGGAGCAACAAATCACAGTTACAAGCACACATATGACAGACACTGTGCATGAGGTGTCGTGAGCTGCACTGTCCGGAGCAACAAACCTCGGCTACAAGCACACATACCTCAGACACTGTCCATGAGGTGTCGTGAGCTGCACTGTCCGGAGCAACAAACCTCTGCTACAAGCACACATCCTTCAGACACTGTCCATGAGGTGTCATGAGCTGCACTGTCTGGAACAACAAACCTCCGCTACAAGCACACATACCTCAGACACTGTCCATGAGGTGTCGTGAGCTGCACTGTCCGGAACAACAAACCTCCGCTACAAGCACACATACCTCAGACACTGCCCATGAGGTGTCATGAGCTGCACTGTCCGGAGCAACAAACCTCCGCTACAAGCACACATACCTCAGACACTGTCCATGAGGTGTCATGAGCTGCACTGTCTGGAGCAACAAACCTCCGCTACAAGCACACATACCTCAGACACTGCCCATGAGGTGTCATGAGCTGCACTGTCCGGAGCAACAAACCTCAGCTACAAGCACACATACCTCAGGCACTGTCCATGAGGTGTCATGAGCTGCACTGTCTGGAGCAACAAACCTCAGCTACAAGCACACATCCTTCAGACACTGTCCATGAGGTGCCATTAGCTGCACTGTCCGGAACAACAAACCTCCTCGACAAGCACACATACCTCAGACAATGTCCATGAGGTGTCATGAGCTGCACTGATCAGGTACAGCAAAGCTGGGCTACAAGCACACGCTCCTCAGACACTTCCCATGAGGTGTTGTGAGCTGCACGGTCTGGAGCAACAAACCTCGGCTACAAGCACACATTCCCCAGACACTGCACATGAGGTGTCATGAGCTGCACTGTCTGGAGCAACAAACCTCAGCTACAAGCACACATCCTTCAGACACTGTCCATGAGGTGCCATTAGCTGCGCTGTCCGGAACAACAAACCTCCGCTACAAGCACACATACCTCAGACACTGTCCATGAGGTGCCATTAGCTGCACTGTCCGGAATAACAAACCTCCGCTACAAGCACACATACCTCAGACAACTGTCCATGAGGTGTCGTGAGCTGCACTGTCCGGAGCAACAAACCTCGGCTACAAGCACACATACCTCAGACACTGTCCATGAGGTGTCATGAGCTGCACTGTCCGGAGCAACAAACCTCGGCTACAAGCACACATACCTCAGACAATGTCCATGAGGTGTCATGAGCTGCACTGATCAGGTACAGCAAAGCTGGGCTACAAGCACACGCTCCTCAGACACTGCCCATGAGGTGTCGTGAGCTGCACTGTCCGGAGCAACAAACCTCGGCTACAAGCACACATACCTCAGACACTGTCCATCAGGTGTCATGAGCTGCACTGGTCTGGGACAACAAACCACAGCTACAATCACACATCCCTCAGACACTGTCCGTGTCATGTCGATTAGTGCCCTTCAATTTCTAGTGCTTTTCAGCAGTTTCAAGATCTTAGAGTTTCTTGTTGCTCAAATGGTTGTAATTTCTAATATTTATGTTTCCCTCGTCTTCAGTGTTTGATTTTTGCTGGAGAGAAAGTGACACTCATTGTCATTGAATATCACTCATAACTACACTAAAATTAAGAAAATGTTACACATAAACAATCTGAAACCTTGGCAGCTATGAATCCTCTGCAGACCTATGCTGGCCTGCTCTGCTGTCCATGTTGGAAGGAGAGTGAGTGGACGTCGCAGGCAGCAAACGGTCTCCAGACCCAGCTCTGGGGCCACGCAGGGAAACAAACGTTGTGGGGCTCTTGCTGCACGCTCTAAGAGGAAACATAGAGGAGGAAATAGAGGAGCAGGACTGCGGCGGCCATCTTTGAATGGGATAGGGTTTGCAAAATGCAAGAGCTGCATACCACAAACAGGAAGGAAAAATGAACGCATGTGTTTCTTGTATAGAATGCCACCTTTCATTGTGATACAAACTACGAAAAGTTATTTTGGTAAGGTTTACATTTTCTCTAACCTCTACAATTTTAAATAGCCATTGTTATAATGTATTCAATTAAAGCATCAACCCCCCCCCCCCAACCAGATGGCTACTAAGCGTCCCATGCTTTCCATATTGAACCAGTAATAGGACTTCACCAGTCAAAGCTTAGCCCTTCCTTTGGCAAATAACATCCATTTGGCTATGTTGAATTGCTCACTTTCTCTTTGCTATACTGCAAAGAACTTTGAGCATGTTGGTAGTGCTCGCAACCAGCACCTCAACTCTGCAACCAGGTGTACAAGGAAGCACTGCCTTAAGCAGCTAGTATGTCCCAGCTGAGCTGCGTTCTCATCCATCCTACCCAAGGTACTTCATTGCCCACACGTCTCAGGCACCTGTCCCTTCTCAGTCAGCACTGACCAGATTTTCACAGCTGTCTTTGTCTTATATTGCATAGTGACAGAGTGTACCTCACACACAACGCTGGTGCAGAGTGCTACCAGTACTGTTTTAAACTCCCGCCTTTATGGAGGGAGGGGATGAATTGTTTTATCATCATCTGCACCTCTCACAATAACTCTCTGGAGGGCCAGTGCATGTGTTGGCTTTAGATCACCTACTTTGCTAATACACTCCAATGTCAACAGGCAAAATACCAAGACACAAAGTGCATGAAACTCCAAACACCCAATGACTGTCCTGTGGCAAACAAAACATGTGAAAGGCATTGGATACAAAACTACTGGATGAACGGCTGACCCCTTGTTTATGCTAATTGTGGGCTGAACCAGAATGCATTGACACTGCAACAATGCAGTGGCAGAAGGGGGCTGAGCTCCTTTCTGTTCTAGGCATGTATGCATTATCACTGTGCCTATTTGATCACAAGTCCCTGCAATACACCTAAAGCTGCTGTCGCTAGGCCTGGCCTAAAAATATCACCAATAAAAACTCTATAGCAAAAATACCCTACAAAAACATAGGGGGATATTATCAAGAACGCGTGTTAACCATCGCCAAAATCGCTTAACGCAACTTCTCACATCGCAGTCCATCGCGGAAAAATAACACCGTGTTAACGCAGCATTCACAACCCGGCGGCACCATGCGATAGCCTCACGATAACGCGACAAATGCTCGCGTTAAAATCAACGCGACGCCGAAAAAATGCGAAACCCCAACGCAAAAAAAGGTGCGACGTCCCAAATCGCGAATCAAAAAGCAGCGATAACCAGTGACAGGCCTGCGATTCCCACGCGCCATGCGTGAGAATGCACTATAAAAGCAGAGAAAAAAAGACAAACAAATGCAACTGCGTACCACCATGGATGCACCCGGACCGAGTGCACAGGACAACGCGAACCCCACAAGCCCCACAGACGACCAGCCAGGAACCCCGGGCCGGGGAAGGGCAAGGAGAAGAGGAAGAGGGAGACGGGGTTCAGTCCGCAGGAAAACCAGATCATCGTCACGGAGGAGACAGAACACAACCAACAACTGTACGTCACCTCCACTGTGTCATCGGCAACACAAACGGAAACATGGCAGTACATCGTGAACAACATGAATGCAGTCGGAGTGTCGAGGAGGACAATGGAAGAGGTCAAGAGGCGCGGGAATGATGTGAAGGGCAAAACCAAGAAGAAACACTATGCCAACTTGAAAGCAGCAACGCAGATTGGAGGTGGGGGACCAGCGGCACACCAGGAGTTGGATGACAGTGAGAAAATGGTGGCCACAGTCATCAGTCGGGATACGGTGCCAGGAGTTGGGGATCGGGACACTGCTCAACATGACCTGACACAACAAAAAACACAGGGTGACTACCGACCAGGGACTGGGGGGACGGGGGGAGATGGGCACAATGGCACACATGCACAATTAAGTACAGCACACTGCACACCCACAATGACTCTGGAACATGTCCCTGATCCCTGTGCCACACAGCAGCACACATACAGAAACTCAGGGAATGTGTGTTGCATTGAATTTATTTGCACATGCTGTGCCTGTGGTCATTTTGCACTGTCTCATGATTGCCAAGCACTGACACAATGTGACGTCCTCATGTGAAGAAATTGTCAATGATGTTGTTCCTATGGGCTATTCCTGCTGCAGCTGCAGTGGGGTGTGGTCCACCTGCCTCATCTTCCTCATCATCGTCCGGTGCATCTGGCACTCGTAACCATGGGGCATTGGTGCGTACACATATGTTGTGCAACACACAACATGCAACTATCATCTTGCACACGATGACTGGGCTGTACAGGAGCCTCCCACCTGTGATGTCCAGGCACCTGAAACGTGACTTCAACATGCCAAATGTGCGTTCCACGATGCCCCTGGTGCGTTTGTGGGCCGCATTGTACTGCCTCTGGGCCTGTGTGTTCGGGGCTCGGAGGGGTGTCATCATCCAAGGGCAGAGTGCATATCCCTGATCACCTGTGACAGTGCAGAGAGACATGAGTCAATGGTTGGTTCTGCATGATGTGTTGGCAGGCTCACTATGTTTTTTATGTTTATGTTTAGGGTATTTATTAAGCGCTCATATACCAACGGTCTCTTGGCGCTGTGAGGAGTGGGAGAACTATCCTAAGTTCACTAGTTCATTGGCATCTGATATGTGTGTCATAGTGATTCCGGTCTGACATGTACTGCTAGTAGCAAATGAGCGCCATCAATGTGTATCACGTAGCCTCACTGCTGCTCCTCCCTCCCCCGAGCCACTCGTGTGCGCTGCGCGCTTGCATCACCTGCACTCCTATGCCACACCATTGTCATGCCTGTCTGCGCATGTCCACAAGCCTGACAACGACACTGTGATGTTGTGCGTTGAAGGTGGGCGGCCACATGTGTGTAGGCCTATGGTAAGGATAGGGCGGACACAGATGTGGAGTTCATGGCTGGCCAAAGTCGCGATGCGGTCGAGGCAAGACCTTTGGCACATGCTGCGGCAATAGCGAGACACACACAACAGTTGGCATGTATGATCCCGGAACCCCAGCGGGCTTGCGCTCATTCATTAATCCCTTCGTCCGAGCCCGCACTCGATGCATGTTACATTGCAACTTTGTCTATTGAGGGACGGGTGGCGCCGACACCACAACAAAGACACATGCATTAGGTACTAAATTGGCAAGCCCAACACTTAACCATGCCCAGAGCCCCGGGGTGATCATCCACACCCCTACGCTGGACTGCCGTACGCCAGCCCACTCCGGCAACGCCTACAGGGGGGTACGACACAGCTACATGTCCCAGGTCTACCCCACTGCCTGAGGTGACATGGTTGCGTCCGCTGTACACAGCACAATGCAATGTGGTAGGGCCCGGGGCCCTCATGCACACACAATGACCACACTGACACACTTAGATAGTCTGTGGAACTGGCGACGGGCACGTGCGCCCGGACCCTTTATTGCCAGGGTCACATGTCCAGTGACGCCTGTGCTGGATGGGTGTGGGGTGAGTGTAAGCCAGCCCTCAGGGAGTTGTTGGCGCTGGCAACAACTACAACAGTGATCAGACAATCAGAAATTCACAGTTCAAACAGCAATGGTCCACAACTTGAGCTGCACAGAGTTAGTGGCCACGGATGCACTACGGCCGGCACAGGCACACAGGGATGGTGACTACCGGTGCACTGAGGTAGGGCCACGAGAGCTGAGCGGGTTCTCGTCGATGTCCAAGGTGAATGTCGCAGGGGGTTTCGGGGGACAGTGGAAGGTGTTCTTCCAGGGCATGATACAGAGGGCAATACCAAGCAAACACATGCAATATGGAGGAGATGAATGCTACAGACTCATGTTTAACACCAAGTCATTACCAGCCACATGATGATGTAGACAACTCCCAGGACATTGACTGAGACGCCACCAAAGTTCAACCAGAGGGTGTCCATGAATTTCGGGGCACAGAGTTAGTGGCACCAGAGCTGAAAGGGGTTGCAGTCTGCGATGAGGCCTGTACAATGGTATAAACTCGGCCATAAGTAAATCAAGGCTCAGTTCCAAATGTGTAACCTACTTGACCGTAGTGTGGGCCGGAGGCAGCGGTCAGCAGGGGCCCCCAGCCACGTGTCCTTGGCTTGCGATGCACAGAGTCAGTGGCACCAGGGCAGTTGTTGGTGGTGTTCGGTCACCTCCGTAACGAGGATCCTGTTTGTCATCCGGACTGAATCACGTCTTCCTCTTACTCCTCTCCTAGCGTGCAATGATACGGACTCTGCCATTGTAAAATCAAGACTCAGTTCCAAATGTGTGACCTACTTGACCGCAGTGTAGGCCTGAGGCAGCGGTCAGCGCGGGGCAACGGCTGTTCAGGCAGCTCCTCCTGGTACTCTCACACACGACATTGGAATGCCATGTTGCGATGATTTGTGGTTGACGGAGGTAGATACACCAGAGCTGAGCGTGTGTGCAGCCTGCGACGATGCCGAGCCCTGCCTGGTCCGGACTGGATTGGATTTGTGTGAGGCCTGCTGGACCGCAGTGTAGGCAGTACACAGGTGACCCCGCGGTGCAGGGCGGAAGTGTAGGCCAAAGGCAGTAGTCAGCATGGGCCCACAGGCACATGTCATTGGAATGCTATGCACAGAGTCGGTGGCACCACATCGTAGGGAGTACAGTGATATAAACCCTGCAATAAACGTATGTACTCTGCCATTGAATAATCAAGACTCCGTTCCAAATGTGTGACCTACTGGACCGCAGTGTAGGCCGGAGGCAGCGGTGGAGTACGTCAATGAGAAAGGAGTAATGGGGGGCCTGTGTCGCGGAGGCCGTGATGGTCTGAGGAGGCTGCCATGGTCGCGGGCCTCGGGTTTGGAGCTTGCACCGGCACGTGGTGGGCCCTCTTTGACACACGCCGGTGTCGGCAGGTGAGCAGTGCGGCCTGGCTGCGCTGGGGCAGGCATGTTGCGTTTTGGGACCAGCGGCCGGGGTGCAGCAGGCGCACAGGATCGCAGGCACCGCCGCTCACAGCGTCGGCCTCGTGGTGGGGTGAGAGGTTCAGCCCTGGCAGACACGTTGGCCATTCCGGAAGAGAACCACGGCCAGAGTAACAGGCTTTTTATTCATACCCCTATGCGGGCCTGGCGTACGCCGGGCCAGCCCACTCCGTGCGCGCTTACAGGGGGGGACGTAACAAGCTACATTTCCGCATTGTTCCCCGCTGGCTGCGGTTACATGGTTGCGTCCACTGTCCAGTACACTCCAGACACCAGCAGTGTATGTCGACATGGAAGTGTCTGTGGTCTGCATACTGCGGTCTGTCCAGCACATCCACTCCACACTTGGCATTGTGTGCATTCTTATTCATGGGTCACATGCCGGGTTCCCACCTCTCCCCACATTCTGCAATTGTGTGGCTGAGGTGCCATGCCATTGTTGGCTTGTGTAGATGGCTAGCCCAGGTTGCCACAGTAAGTAGTGTTGTCGTGTTTGGAATGTGGGGATGTTGGTTGTCATGTTGTATGTGATTTTGTGACGTGTGCATTCCCAGAGTTGTGAGTTGTCTGAATGTGGTGTTGAGGTGTGTGGTGTGTTCCGTTGGTACTTACCGACGAGCAGTGCATTCCCATAGGTGGCATCCTGGAAGCGCTGGTTGATGATGGACTGTCGGAAGATGAAGGAATCATGCACACTGCCTGGGTAGTTGGCGACGACATTGGTGAAGAGTCCCCGATGGTCCACTATTGCGTGCACATTGATGGAATGCGTGTGTTTCCTGTTGCGGTAATTGTGTGCAGTGGCGGCAGGGGGCACGAGGAGTACATGTGTGCAGTCGATTGCCCCCAAGACGTGCGGGAAGCCAGCTATGGTGTAGAAGCCTTGCTTGGTCTCCAGCTGTTCCTGCGCAGTGTGTGGGAAGTAAAGTTGCTGGGGTACCAAGCTGATGATGGCATCCAGGACAGGTGTGAGTAACTTTGACAGGGCTGGCTGTGAGACTCCTCCGACTCTGGCAGTAGTTGGTTGGAAGGTCCCAGAGGCCAACAGGTGCAGCACAGCCAGCAGCTTTGTCTGCGGAGGGATGTTGGTTCTCTGCTGTGTTGGTACCGTCAGCCTGTGGGCAATGATGGTCAGGATGCGTAGGATGGTCGTCCTTTTGAGCCTGTAGTGGGCAATGACTTCCTCTGGTGTTAAGTCTCCCAGGCTGGTGCGAATTCGGAAGTTCCGGTGTCTTTGACTGCGCTGCCTCTGTGGTAGTCCGGGGAGGGGTCCGGGGGTGGGGGGGGTCCTGGGGGTGGTGGCGGTGGGTGTTGTGGCCCTCTTGGGGCTCCGAGCTGCATGATCAGTAGCTCCATGGCATCTGTTGTTCCTCTGGTGTGGCTGTGTGCTGGGCTCCCTTTTATGGTGCAGGTTGTCGTCTGACTTAACACCAGGTAGGAGCGGGTGTTAGATCCCTGCAGCTAACGCGCCTTATCGCATGTTTTGTGGTCTTATCGCCGATCTGGCTGGTCATTGTGAATGTTGCGAAGTGGTGTTTCCGCGGCTTTTTGCACAGGAACGCCTACTCTGCATCTCATTAGCGTTAGTAGCCAGTGTCATCCGTGGCGATGTTTTTTGCAGCTGCTATCGCAGGAATACTGGTGATGTCGGCTGTTGGCACCAGCTTGTGAATGGTGCGATGAATTTATCACGACTTTGGCTGCGATAAAGTGCTGCTAACTCAGCGATAAGTCCTTGAGAATATGCCCCATAGTGTTAAGCAAAATAACTCATTAAATTGATAATGGAAATTAATGGTTAAGATGTCACATTAAAGTCCAATGGGTAATATCAATTAGTTGACTAGGACCTGACTGTAAAATGTATCTTCTTTGGACTCAGGGTTTGGGTAGACCCAGTAGGATGCTAAGCTAAAGCGAAAATTGCTGGAAGGGGACAATCCAGAAAATCTACTGATAAGAGGCTCCAAGTAGGGGTGGGTGGTAAACTCCGCTTCTCCAGCGGAGTTCACGGAGTTTCAGAAAAACTCTGCCATCTGCCTCGTGGCAGAGCTTTTACTTGCGTGCGGCTCACCAACAGTAAGTTGGTGAGCATGAGCGAGAAAAGCAGTTGCAGCAGGTCGCTACCACTTGCGTTGAGAAAGCTGCCACTCGCGGTGAGAAAGCCGCTGCTTGAGTAGAGAATCTACTTCAGTGGCAGAAAGAAGCAGCGCCCTGTGGTGCCATTCACGCTGATTTTACAGTATGGGACAAGCTCCTTGTGCTAAAAATCAGCACGAGCAGTACGACGTACAACAACTATGCCGCTCACTTCAGGGCATTGGTCCTCCAATGACCACTGATCTCGCATTTTTTAAAGCAGCTAAAGCAAGTTTTTCCTCTTTAGGATGTTCCTGCCTGTATGAACCTGGAATCTCCCCTTTATTGGTCTGCTTGCTTGACACATCATATTGGGTATTGCGTATCTTTAAAGGGCCACCACCGTTTACACAACCCCAGTGAGACTTAAAGAGACAGTGATTATCTCCACTAATGTGAGTAAAGAAAATACATTTCTAAATGCATTTTATAAATATCTTAGGTTTCTCTTTTCTGGTTTACGAGCTCTATAGCTTTTATTTTAAAGCACCGAGAGGTAAAAGTGCATCAGTACATCAGAGGCGTAGCTTCCATTGGCACAGCAGGTGCTGTGGCACCGGGGTCCAGAAGCCTGAGGAGCCCACTGAACCATCATTATTGCTGTATTTCACAGTTAAAACAGTAGCCGGGGGCCCATTTCCTTCCTTGCACTAGGGCTCATGATAAACTGGCTACGCACCGCAGTACATGTGCATTCCACCGGCTGGACACTTTAAACGCCGCCTTCAGCTTGTTTACGTTCTGTGGCGCGATCTCTATCTGCTGTTTCCCATGTCATTATCTGCTAGAGCAGGAGGGCAAGTAGGCATTTGTAATTACATTCAGTAAGGCCATTAACGGCCCGCTAATGCAGCTCCTGCGCGTGGCAGCCCTGGGGAGGTTCTCTCCGGCAACCCTGACCTCAGCCTTCCCTCATTATCTTTTACTCAACAGACGTCTGCACCCTCCAGGTCACAGCTGACGGTGCTGGCATCTGAAGGAGAGGTGATTACTGCCTTGTAATGGTACCTGCACTTCTGCGGCCTGCTGGAGAGGGCGGTGCACTCAAACATCACATCCGCCTCTAGCAGCGGGTGGGGCAGCCTGGAGAGCGGCTGGCTGTACAGAAGAGGCAGCTCCCGCTGCGTGCACTCAGACTGGCAGTACTTCACCACTTACTTTATCTTCACCCTCTGCTTCTTCCTGGAACTGTACAGCGTGGGCACTAGAGATGTCAGGCAGTGCTGTCTGTTACAGGCAGACACGCCTTCACCTTGTACTCCTAACGACCCTTCACGATGAGGGTACCCTTTACTGTCATCTAGTGCCATCAAGGGTGGTTTCCACATCTTTGCTAAGCCTTCACTGGCTCTCAATTGCTGATATTATTATGAATGTTATAATAATATTATTACATATTGGCATTGATAACAATGAGAAGAACAGTAATATTGTTATAATGTGTAGTGTGTGCTACACATTTTCATGACATTTAGACACTATCAGGCTGATTAAGATGGCGGTTGGACGAGCGTCCGACCGCCATCGTTGCTGGAACAGGACCGACTGACAGGTAGTCGGTGGTCCCGCCCACCAAATTTGGATCCGACCGCTGTGGAGGCGGTTGGAAACATGCCTCTTTGCATTGAGGCTTGTGCTGCTGCCCAGAAAAGGGCCGCAGCACAAGCCCCAATGCAAAGAGGCATGTTTACAAACATTCCTGCACCCCGTGGCAGGCACCATGCGGTGCCTGCCACACGATGCAGGGATGTTTGGGGGGGATGCCCCCCCCAGGGCCTATAGCGTAGGGCCACGGGGGATTGGGGATGTGTTAGGGGCCCCATACATGCCTTTCCGCCAGCCATTTCATGTCGGAAGAACCGGCGTGAAATGGCTGGTGGAAAGCTAGATCGTAATCCCCACTGCAGTGCCTGAGAAGGTACCGCCCCCATTGTGGGGAATACGATTCGACCGACCGCCCAATGGGCTTCTTGAGCCTGTTGGAAGCTGTCGGTCTGTCACTAGGGTAATGTGGTCAGATCAACCCCATCGTAATGCGGCAGTCTGACCGCAGTTAAAGATGTCAGTGGAACAGACACCAACGTGCCGTCAGTGTCAGTCCCACTGACATCGTAAATGACCACTATGTATGAGATAAAGTTCCCACTACTGTACGGTATAAAAATTTTGCAGGTCACAGGGAGTTACGTGATCACATAGTTGATGAGTGTTAGAACGGGGAGGGTTCAAATCCCCACCCGTTGCTACCCAAGGTTAGAATTGGGGGTCCCCAGTTGGCTGAGGTAGGTACCTTAGCCCAAATAGGGACCCTTGCTTCTAAGTCAGGGAAAGGAAGGACACCTTCTCAGATAGCCCCTGCTCACCCCCTCGGTAGCTTGGCACGAGCAGCAAGGCTTATCTCCAAGGCAATGTGTAAAGTATTTGCAATCCCGCTCTCAGTAACCCAGTGATGACACCACAAATGGACTCCACACGAGTTTCATAAAAAAAACAAGTTTAAGTTTATATAAAAAGATAAACGATGAGACCATACGATAAGAATCCAACATATGCGTATTTGTAATATTTCACCTGGCCGGTTATTAGGCCAGCACGCCCTTGTAGGTTCTTGCAGTATTAATGAGCAATTCTCAATTATCCAAATGCAGTCCTAATGCAATGCTATACAGTTCGTAATGCAAGAATCAGGCACTTCGTAATGTAAAAATAATGCTGTTTGTTATGCCAAAATAATGTGATGCGTAATGCAACAATCAGGCAGTTCGTAATGCAAGCAACAATGCAATGCGTAATGCAACAATCAGGCAGTTCGTAATGCAAAAATAATGTACTGCGTAATGCAACAATCAGGCAGTTCGTAATGCCAACAATAATGTACTCCAGCACCGTTCACGGTGCTCTGGACGGACTCTATGCCACTCGTACTGACTCGCGGTCAGCTACTGCCAAAATATGCCCCCAACACTGGTCTGGTGTAAACAAAGTGCAGCTCCACACTCCGGCCCCGGTACTGCCACTCCTCAGCAAGTACGGGCCGGGATTCTAACTTGAGCTGGGGCTCACGCTGCAAGGATGGGAAAGGCCGAGAGCGTTTCTCTCCGAAACCGCACCCCGCCCCAGGCGGCGACACACGCACGCTCGCTGAGCGTTACCTGGGGGGGGGGTCTCGCTCTCCTCTCCTCGCGGCTTGGGCCTCCGGGGCGACTTCGTTGATCTTGGGCAGTTGAACACGGACTACCGACGTGATGGTTCAAGGTCTCTCCTTGGCAAAGGAAGGCTCGGGCCGGCGGCACCGCTCCTCTGGAATTGCCGGTCCGAGCCGATGGCAAAGTCGAAGGTCTCAGGCTGCAACAGGGCACACGCACACAGCGCCGCTGAGACTCACTTGAGCTTCGGGTGTACACGATCACAGGGCAATCCTCACGAAGGTCTCAGGGTGCCTGAAGCACACGCACACAGCGTCGCTGAGACTCACTTGGATTCCGGGTGCACACGATCACAGGACAATCCTCACGAAGGTCTCAGGCTGCACAAAGCACATGCACACAGTGTTGCTGAGACTCACTTGAGCTTCGGGTGTACACGGTCACAGGACAATCCTCACGAAGGTCTCAGGCTGCACGAAGCACACGCACACAGCGTCGCTGAGACTCGCATGGACTCCAGGTGCCCACGATCACAGGGCAATCTTCACGAAGGTCTCAGGCTGCACAAAGCACACGCACACAGCGTCGCTGAGACTCACTTGGACTCCAGCTGCCCACGATCACAGGGAAATCCTCACGAAGGTCTCAGGCTGCACAAAACACACGCACACAGCGTCGCTGAGACTCACTTGAACTACAGGTGCCCACGATCACAGGGCAGTTCTTACGAAGGTCTCAGGCTCCAAAAAGCACACGCACACAGCGTCGCTGAGACACTCCTCTGGAAACTTTTGTGTTCCTGAGTTTCCACAACAGGGAGCCAGCTCTCCTCGGGCCCTTGGGGACAAGTTACTTCAGGACACAGCACACAGCGAAGTCCTTTCAAGCAGGGGGACACAGCACACAGCAAAGTCCCTTTGTCTCTCCTTGGTTAAATCAGCAAACTGCAGGCCAGCCCCAGAACACAAAGCAAGGGTCAGTCCTATCCTTCAGTCTCTTCAGCTGTTTCTTCCTTGGCAGAGGTCCCTCTTGACCACGAAGTAGTTTCAATCCTTTACAGTCTTGATCAGTCCTAAGTTCAGGGGTTTCAGCTCTCATAGTTATACCCCTAAATGCCTTTGAAGTCTTTGTGTTCAGGGGGGCACTGACCCCTGTCCAAACCAGTTCTGGGTGTCTCTCTTTGTTAGTGGGGGTCTGGATCTTCAATCACTCAGCAGGAGATGGAGCCATTGTTTTATGGCGGCAGCCCAGGCCTCTTCACCTCCAGGGGCTACTACTCCCCCTACACTCCAGATGCAGGTCAGCCTGTTGCTGTCTCACCTCCTCCCCTGGGTCAAGACATTCCCCAGATCCTATCACTTTCAAATCCAGACAGTCAATCCACAACCAGGCAGAGACACACAGAATTGTTAGAACACAAAAAGCCAGCTACTTCTAAAAGTGTGCTTTCTAAACACACAATGCAAAAACCACCTTCACAAAAAGATGTGTTATTAAATTGTGAGTTCAGGCACACTAAACTTCACCCCTCCATCTTAAGCCTATGGGAAGATAGGCTGGAAACATATTACACAGCCCCCCCATTCTGTCTTATGGGCAAGATGGCCTTTCAACAGTGAAAAACGAAATGGAGAGTATTTCACTGTCAGGACATGGTACACACCTCAGTACATGTCCTACCTTTCACATACACTGCACCCTGCCCAGGGGTGTACCTTGGGCCTACCATAGGGGTGTCTGATGTGCATAAAAAGGGAAGGGTCAGGCCTGGCAAGTTGGTGCACTTGTCAGGACAACATGGCAGTTTTAGCAACTGCGTGCAGGAACTGCAGTGGCAGGCCTGAGTTCTCTCTTTAGGGCTACTTGTGTGGGTGGCACAATTAGTGCTGCAGGCCCACTAGTTTTTTAAAAAGAGACAGTGGTCCCTTACAAGGTGAGTCAGTATAATGCCACAATTTCACAAACAAGATTGGGTCTATTAGTGTCTCAATTGACAGTTCAAGGATTTTATTCACAAATAATTAAAACGAAATAATACATGAAAAAGGTGAGTGAGCAGGACGTGACAGGGTATTGGGAAATCAGCCAATTACCTTACCACAGGCAGGTGACTTAAAAGTGACTTTCTAAGTGAAAAATTGTAGATAAGCAGAAGTCACAATCAAAAGTACATCTTGTACTCCACAATTATTTTCAATTACAGTTTAGAGTTAAGATGCAAGTGTCGACGACGTTTCGATCCCCACCAGGGTTAGGGGATCATCATCAGGACTAAGCAATAAAGCAAGTGCCTGGGAAGTTGCCTGGATAAGTGGAGGGAGAGGGAGGTAGGGAGAGGGGTGGGGGGAAAAACAAGAGGCAAGGAATTAAAATATACCATGTAACAGAGGTAAGGTCACATAATGCGGTAAACAATTCAGAAGAACGCTTGATCAACTATACATAGGGACCAACCACTGGAGCCCCAGTGTAGTGATAAAATTCCAATGTCAGTGGATGATAGAGGCCAGAGAACGCAGGAGATCAAACCATGAAAAAATGACAGTGAGGGATAAATGGTCCAAGCCAGAGAAATCAGGAGAGCAGAGAGGCGTAGCGAATACGGCTAAGCGCGCGTGATATCCATAGATGTATACAGGAGAGCCAGATGGTGCAACGAGCAGAAGGCGTGGTGAGGCCCATCCAGTAGCAGGCGGGTCCGGACTAAATGAGGCTAATAGCTCCTAGTCAGGCGGTGCACATGTAGGCAAGGTTGTGACAATTTACAAACAGATGAAATAGGCGCGATCATGCTGAATTAGTGAAGTGGAGAGGGAGGCGCCTGAGCAGGCAATGTGCAGGTAAGCAAAGTTAAACAGTGAAAAACTAGTCGCAATTGTGCCAAGAAGAAAGAGCTGGTAGCTCCTATTCAAGCTGTGTGCCTATAAGCAATGTTATACCAATATGGAAACAAGGGAGCACGATCATGCAGAGTTACTGAAGTGGCGAGAGAGGCACTAGAGCAGGCAATGCGTAAGGTATAGTTGCGATCGTGCCGGGAAGAAAAATGTGCAGGAGGCTTGCTCAGAACTAATGGTCGATGGAGTCTGGTATGTTGTAGAAGCGCGAGCCTCCTCGGAGATGAGCGGCCTGGAGAGGAGAAGGAGACCGTGATTGGGGTGGTGGACGAGTAGGAGAAAGGGGTAGGACGTGAATGAAGGGAGCACGGCTGCTTACCAGATGGAAATAGCTTAGGGGATCAGATAAGTCCTGGTCGTGGTCTCCCGTCAAGGCAGGATGGTCGCACGGTGTAAAACGAGGTGGTTGCCGCGGGACATACCATCCAGGTGTGGACGTTGGAGGTAGTAGGGCGGTCGGCCGTGAGGAGAATGATATTTCCAAGCCTGAGGGAAAAGGTAAAGAATAAGCGGTAGTGTTGGGGTTGGACCGAAGGTGTGGGCGACAGCAGGAAAGGCGCTTACCGTGATAAGGCAGGATTAGGTCAAGAAGGCGTCATGGCGAAGTAACTAAGGACTCCGCTCTTGAGGAAAATGCCGGGTGGTGGAGTAGGCGTGGAGTGCTCCTGAATTTAAGGGGCGTGGGCGCAATAAGGTGACGCTGCGCGCAAGTGCGTATGCGTAATGAGTAAAACGCTAGATCACCAGCTCGTGAGGGCGTTTGGGAATAGTTGTGGCCATGTTGGAAGTAAAGGGTACTGGCTCGTGATCACGGTAAGCGCCTTTCCTGCTGTCGCCCACACCTTTGGTCCAACCCCAACAATACCGCTTATTCTTTACCTTTTCCCTCAGGCTTGGAAATATCATTCCCCTCATGGCCGACCGCCCTACTACCTCCAACGTCCACACCTGGACGGTACGTCCCGCAGCAACCACCTCGTTTTACACCGTGCGACCCTCCCGCCTTGACGGGAGACCACGACCAGGACTTATCTGATCCCCTAAGCTATTTCCATCTGGTAAGCAGCCGTGCTCCCTTCATTCACGTCCTACCCCTTTCTCCTACTCGTCCACCACCCCAATCACAGTCTCCTTCTCCTCTCCAGGCCGCTCATCTCCGAGGAGGCTCGCGCTTCTACAACATACCAGACTCCATCGACCATTAGTTCTGAGTAAGCCTCCTGCACATTTTTCTTCCCGGCACGATCGCGACTATACCTTACGCATTGCCTGCTCTGGCGCCTCTCTCGCCACTTCAGTAACTCTGCATTATCGCGCTCCCTTGTTTCCATATTGGTATAACATTGCTTACAGGCACACGGCTTGAATAGGAGCTACCAGCTCTTTCTTCTCGGCACGATTGCGACTAGTTTTTCACTGTTTAACTTTGCTTACCTGCACACTGCCTGCTCAGGCGCCTCCCTCTCCACTTCACTAATTCAGCATGATCGCGCCTATTTCATCTGTTTGTAAATTGTCACAACCTTGCCTACATGTGCACCGCCTGACTAGGAGCTACTAGCCTCATTTAGTCCAGACCCGCCTGCTACTGGATGGGCCTCACCACGCCTTCTGCTCGTTGCATGGCCCTCTACCATCTGGCTCTCCTGTATTCATCTATGAATATCACGCGCGCTTAGCCGTATTCGCTACGCCTCTCTGCTCTCTTGATTTCTCTGGCTTGGACCATTTATCCCTCGCTGTCATTTTTTCATGGTTTGATCTCCTGCGTTCTCTGGCCTCTATCATCCACCGACATTGGAATTTTATCACCACACTGGGGCTCCAGTGGTTGGTCCCTATGTATAGTTGATCAAGCGTTCTTCTGAATTGTTTACCGCATTATGTGACCTTACCTCTGTTACATGGTATATTTTAATTCCTTGCCTCTTGTTTTTCCCCCCACCCCTCTCCCTACCTCCCTCTCCCTCCACTTATCCAGGCAACTTCCCAGGCACTTGCTTTATTGCTTAGTTCTGATGATGATCCCCAAACCCTGGTGGGGATCGAAATGTCGTCGACACTTGCATCTTAACTCTAAACTGTAATTGAAAATAATTGTGGAGTACAAGATGTACTTTTGATTGTGACTTCTGCTTATCTACAATTTTTCACTTTGAAAGTCACTTTTAAGTCACCTGCCTGTGGTAAGGAAATCAGCTGATTTCCCAATACCCTGTCACGTCCTGTTCACTCACCTTTTTCATGTACTGTTTTGTTTTAATTATTTGTGAATAAAATCCTTGAACTGTCAATTGAGACACTAATAGACCCAATCTTGATTGTGAAATTGTGGCATTATACTGACTCACCTTGTAAGGGACCACTGTCTCCTTTTAAAAAACTACTACCCTTGGTCCCTTCTGACTATAAGGGTTTCCTTGTCTCTTTTTCTGCCGGCCCACTAGTAGCATTTGTATTACCAGTAACCCTGGGCAAAGCACTACGCTACGCTCGCGTAGTTTGCGAAGTTTGCGCTACTTCGCACAACGCGAATTGCACGTAGCACAGTGCAAACACGCGTAGCGTAGCGTAGTGCAGCGGTCATTTTGCTTGTTCGCGGTCCTCAACGTCAAGTTGGCGACCGCGAGCAAGCAAAATGACATCCCGGCGAGACTTTTTCCTCGTTCGCGATCAGCAACATCAAGTTGCCGATCGTGAGCGTGGAAAATAAACCTCCGGCGAGATTCTCAACGCGGGGAGGTCAGGTTTCTCATTGCGAGTGGTCGCGTATGCTCGCGACCGCTCGCGATGAGAAACTACCAGTCTGCGTTGAGATAGCTGCCGCTCGAGTAAAATCTACTCGAGCGGCAGTAAAAGACTAGCTCGCACTGTGCAAGATGCCGTTTTCAATGATTGCACAGTGCGGACAAGCATCCGGCACTGTGCAATCATTGCGAACAGTGCACTACGCAGTTCGCGTAGTGCTACGCGTAGCGCGAACTGCACTTTGCGTAGCTTCGCGTAGCGCTACTTCGCGAACTACGCCCAGGCTTAATTACCAGCCCTGGCACACATAGTGCATTTTACTAGGGACTTCCTTTGTAAGACAAATATACCATTACACTTTATACAGGGAGCACTTGCACTTTGACACTGATCAGCAGTGGCAAAGTGCCCAAAGCATCTAAGCTGGCAACACCATGTCAGAAAAAAGGTCTGGGGGAAGGCAAAAAGTTTAGGGAACTTTAGCCAAAAAGGGCCAAGTCCAACAATGAGGCTGAATAAAAGTGGAAGCCACAACCACAAAATCGCAACTGCTAAATATCTATGTATGTGGTATTTCTATATAACGTACCTAGCCAAAAGGCAGCAGATCATTGTACAGGGCCAAAGAAAAGCATGAACTCAATGAATGGTAGGAGAGGTAGCCGATTTGTGGATGGTCAATGCATTGTGGTGTAGCGTTCTTTAAGGTGGTGAGCCTTCAGCTCTTTCCTAAATTGGAGCAGCTTTGGGGCGGTCTTGATGAATATGGGGATATTGATCCGGATTTTGTGTGAAAAGATGCTAAAGGTGTGTTATTTTTTTTTTCATTTTTACACTTTGGGCCTTATTTAGATCTCGGCAAACGGAATATTGTGTCACAAACGTGACGGATTTCCCATCCACCATATTACGATCTCCACAGAATATAATGGGATCATATTCCGGCAGACTGGATTGGAGTATTCCCCTACGCCAAGATAAAAGTTAGGCCCTTAATCTGTAGTCTGATGGTGTCCTGACTGCACGTGTGCCGAGAACCACCACACTTTGTGACCTTGTCTGCAAGAAAGATGGGGGTGCTGCTCGTGATGGCTTTGTAAATGATGTAGCTGGTTTTGAAGACAGAATTCCATCAGGATTGGGGCAGTATGATTATATTTCTACAAGCCCTGGATGAGACATGCTGCAGCATGTAGGATGCCTTTAAAGGGGTACCACCATGGAATCTAGGAGGCTATGGAGCCATACATTACCACTGTCCAGATGGGTGAGTAAGAGGGCTTCAACAATAGTTCTGAAGTTGCTTTCTGGATGAAATGGTTTCACTTTCTTTAGAAGAGAGTACTGATATCAGGCTGTCTTTATGTTTTTTGGCAATGTGTTCCTTGAGGGTGAGGTTTCTCTCCAAGGTGAATCAAGTGGCTTGGCACTTGGTGAAAGTTGGAGGTTCAAAGCCGTCAACGATCATATATAATAGAGCCAGGTTTGTACTGCTTCTTGTTTGCTGTTTTTGGCAAATAGCAGGAATTCTGTCTTGGCTGGGCTACCTTCTGGTAGATACTGGACACCCAGGTCTGGTTGATGTGTGGGCCGTGTTTGAGGCATTGGTGAGGTCTGAAGCAAAGGTGAATTTCAGGAAGAGTTGTGTATCATCAGCATTTTGATGAATCTTGATGCTGCTGTCTGTGAGTAGAGCTTCTAGCAGTTTCATTTAGAGGTTAAGATGACATTCGACTCCGCAGGTGATGGGGCCCTTTTAGGAACTGGAGGTGCACATAGAAATAAACTGGGTCAGTTGGAGAGGTAGGAGAACCAGTGAAGGACATTGCTGGTGAAACCCATTTGAGACTCCAGGGGGCGCATGAGGGTGGGATGGTCGACTACATCGAATGCAGCCTAGAGGTCTAGCAATATCAAGAGGTAAGGGTCATCTTCATCTGTGGGTAGAATGTCATTGTCTACAATGTGTTAAGTAGTGGTCTCCATGCTGCAGCATGAAGCCAAACTGATACTCATGCAGGAGAAGGCTAGCATTAATGTAATCTTGGAGATTAACATAGACTCCTTTTTCAATGATCTTTGCAATGAATGGTAGGTGAGTGATGTGTTGGTTGTTGTCAAGGTTATCAGGGTGTAGTGTAGGTTTCTTTAGAAGTTGGAGAATCTTTCCTGTCTTGATAGCTTTTGGGAAGATGTTGCAAAGTCATCCTGTGTGCCCTTTGCACCCCATGTTTTTTGCTGACTGGTACTGCTGGTAACTGACTCTCACTGTGCCTTGGCTCTGTCTAACCACGCCCGGGGCCAGTGCTATGTTGAAAACACAGTGAAAACACACACATGCATTGGGATACACTATGTGTGGGGTACACCTATACTTGGCATGACCTACCCAATAAGCCCCTTGTAGGTAATAGAGCAGGGGGATTAAAACTACTTTTAAGTCCCTAGAATATAATGGGGCATGGAGGTTTAGAGGCCAACAGCCTTTGTTGTACTTGCATGTGTGCACTGCTGAGAGCCTGAGGTCATTTTAAAAGCAGCCCTGTGTTGCAGCAGTGCTTTTACATGCAAGTTGTGCCCAAACTCGACTTTGGTAGAAGGAGCAGCTAAAAAGTGGTAATCTAGAATATTTTGGTATCTTAGGTACCCCCAGGGTCTCCCCTTGGTGTCCCAGGGGCGGGGGGGATCATGTCATTATAAGGAGGGCCCTTATAAAAGATGTTTTATATGCCCTGGGGGTAGAGAAATTGCACATTTCACTTTCCCCATTGAAGTAAAGTGCCTCCCAAAAACGACTTTGATACTAGGAGCACTGTGGAGTGTAGCGCTACATGATCTTTGCATATCCGAGCAGGGCTCCATCAGGGTCAGCCTAAAACTTTGACTTTGCCCCGGTCAAGTGTGACCAGATGTCCCAGAGTGGCGCTATAAGTTTTTAGGCACTATATAGTGTTAAATATTTAAAGATTCATAACTCTGGTTCCTTACATTGGATTTTTGTCGTTTTGGTGTCATTTTAAAGATAAAAATATTTCCTACTAACAACAGTGTCTACATTGACATGGGGCCCAGAGTTACAAGGTCACTTCAGGACTTTTAGGCACTTGGATTTACCAAAGCAAGCAAGCAGGAAAAGGCATCAGGTAAAACGATCCCACTGGCAACAGAGATGTTGAGGATCTGGCTGACCAAACTGTGGTAGATAGTACTCAGCCCATGAGGAGGGCTTATAAAATGGAACAGTCTTCTTTTCACTCAGGGATCAGAAAGAATCTTCCGATTCTAGAAAAGCTACTAAGCTTGGTGGGCCCCAGCAACGCACTATATTGGAGAATACTGGCTTCTGTTGGTGCTTAGATGTACAGTAGTGTCAGCCAGAGATCGCAGATGCTTGCTCTGGCTTTCCATTTGGTACCCCTGCCACTAACGTTGCTAAGCCTGGTCTTCCAGCTATATCCTGACGGTTCATGCCAATTTGGTCCTGTCTGTTTGTTTCTGCTATAGTTCAATGAGGTAGTAATGTAGGGTTTCAGGGAATTCTCTTGCATCTCTCTGTGAAACATTTTAGATTTAGAAAGTCCAGAAACTAAACTGGATTTAATGTATCCTCCCCATGACCTGGAGATGAGAACAGGGCTGAGGCTCAAAGTTTATTAGAAACTTTGGGGCATATTATCAAACGGCAGCGATAATTATCGCTGGCCGCGCTTAGCGCGAATTTTTTTTACGCCGGCTATTGCTGGAAATCATCGCCATGCTAGCGCTGTATTAACAACGCATAGCGCAATGGCGATAATTATTCCAGCGATAGCGGTGTTTTCCATGGAACATCGCTGGTTTTCCAGCGATGTTCCATGGAAAACGGCAATAACCTTGCTGAACCGCAATTTTCGCCAAAAACTAACGTCTGCTAAAATGCGTGTGCCTCCTTGTAAATATCGTGATGTGCACATCAGTGATAATTTACATGCAGTACTGCCCAGTGACGCCCACTTTGCATCTCATTAGAGATGCAAAGCGAGGCGTCGGGAAAACGGGTGCTAACATGCGCTAATGCATGTTAGCACCCACTTGTAAATAGGGCGATAGTTTTATCTCCGCTTTTTTGGCTTTTAAAGCCAAAAAAGCGGAGATAAGGCCCTTGCTAATATGCCCCTTTATTTCCAGGAGACAGCTCAGTCCCAAAATGGCATAGCGGATGGGTTCCTAAGGATCAACCGTGAAGCGGAGTTGTTTTGAAAGCTATTTTTCAGTCTTAGTGAGAATCCTTTACAAGTAAAACTCTGCGACGCCAAGAGAATGGCATGTCAAGAAGTATTCAAAGTATGTGACTCGTAGACCAATACTAAAAAAATACTTTTTCATGGTTGGAGGGGCTCCAGCCTCTTAGAGTTTCACACAGGAGTTTTCATGAAATCGACCATGGCTTTACCTATAGGATGGTGAGTAAATTGCACAATGAATTCCTTTATTTCTTCTAAAATTCCATGCTTCATTTCCTGGTGAGAATCCATAGGTATCAGTAAAGCATGCTAGAAAATCTTCTACCAATATTTGTCTTTCCTGAGAAAAAAAACATTACTGGTACCTGTATGTTAAGGCAGTTTGACGTTGTTGCTTGCCCCAGGAATATATGTGTTTATTTCAAGAGGATCTATTGTCAGTATAAAGTTGTTCTTTTTCACTATGTGGGATCTGAACCAGGCATAAGAATTCCCACATGGGATCAATTAACAAAGATCCAAATACATTTTTTAATACATTTTAATGAAGCATTGTAATTTTTGTGACAGTTCTTTTGCTGATATAACAGGATGCACAAGTGTCTTTTCCTGCACCATGGTCGTCCAATGGTGATGCTTTTCATGTTTCTTTCCAGATGTTTGGTTATTCTGAAGAAGTGATATTGTTTCAGACCTCGCACCTCAATAGCTTAAAACTTAAAAAGAAATGGCTTTTAGAACAGAAGACTTATAATTCAAGATTCTGATGGTTAAATGAAGCCCGAAAAGTTCGAACTTTAATGTTTTGGTGATCTCCAGCTGAAGATTGTTTAATGTGTGATTTTGTTTGACCTTAGGGAAGGCACTCTGACATAAAAGGTTGCACTTTCAAACTGCGACTTTGGGGACCAATTATTTTGCAAAGCTGCCCAGATTCGTGGGATCCAAACATTATCTGTCGGATTCGATGTTCTATCCTTGAAAAAGCAGGTGCATTGAAGGAGGAGCCAAAATGTGTTCTGAATATTTAATCCGATAGAATAGCCATTTTTGGGGTGATATTGGAATATGTGTCTGCAGCTGTTAAATCATCATCTTACTTCAACAATGTACACAAAAAGGCTTCCTAACCTGTTCATGTGTGTTTGTTTGTTTGGTGCTTGCACGCCAATCAATTACTTGGCGCTGTACTGGTGGAGAAGGCAGACCCAGGCAAAAAAGTGCAAAACAGCTGATAAATTACTGCAAGGTCTATTTAGGAAAAACGTGCGAGGACAGCCACGTATTCAGTGAGTGTATAAAAGAAATCAGGATGAACTCAGTCTGAATCTTGAGAGGAAGAAGATCCCAAAGCCGCAGAGCCAGCGGCGGCTCACTCGGAACAGGGGTGGTGGGGCGGGTGGGGCAGCCAGGGGGGGATTAAACAAAAATAAAAAATGTACCTTCTCCACCTCATGCCTCTCCTGGCACAGCACACCTCTCCTCCTCTGCTGGAAGCATCGGAAGCACTCAGGCTTCCGTGCTCTCCCAGCCAATCACAACGCTGCAGGAGCGTCCTGTTTGGATGCTCGGGCACTGCCTGGGGAGGCTGGGCATGTTCTCCACGGGGCTGTGCAACACAGCCCAATGGAGAACATGCCAAGTGCGCATGACGGTTTTGGTCAGCCTAGAGGGCTGGCCAAACTGTCATGTACACTTAGAGGAGTGCAAACCACTCCTCCCCTGCTCTAGCGTCAGGGAGCCAGCCCCGACCCGACTCCCGAAAGAAAAAGAAAATGATAATAACCTCGTGTTATTATCATTTTATTTTTTCACTGCTGCAGTAGCAGTGGGGCGACACTCCTCCACCTTACCGGAGGAGCCGCCACTGCGCAGAGCACAAGCAGTAAATTTGTGTCCACTGCTTCTGGATTTAAGAAATCCCAGAGTCGTCAGCAGGCTGCCAGATGTGGAGTATAAAGGACGGGGAGTGGGGGTGTAACTTGCAATTCTATGAATGATGGAGCCTGTCCAAGGAATGGATTGAATGTGACACAGAGGGCCTTGAACTGAATCCTTTGATTGGTCAGTAGCCGATGGAACCTTTGAAGGAGAGGTTTAGCCAGCAGCTGCCCGTGCAGGTAAGACCGGTGGGGCCGGGTGGGGGGATTTCGACAGATGACGACGAGGGGAAATTAGTTATTTATTTAATTTTCCCTCGTTGTCGTCTGTCGAATACCCCCCCTACCCCACCCGGTCCCACCGTCCCACTGCTCCACTGCTCTTACCTGCACGGGCCACGGCTGGGTCTAGCTGTGGCAAATCTATGACCCTTCAAAATCAATGTCACTGCTGTATTTTGAACATCTTTGTAGAGATGACATGAAGCCTTTTGTAGAAAGGTAAGTTTATTACGACAAGTTCCACCCGTCCAATACAAGAGCTGGTTGGCTGGCAACTGCCGAGCCTCACACATGCAACGGTCTACATTGGAATGTGGGGAATGAGGTGACATAGGGTACCAATAGAAAGGTAGGATGAGGGTTACATAATAATGGACACTGGCTCTGGCCATGATACGTCATGACAACAATCTTGCAGTCTAATTAAGAGCATCCAGGGTAGACCAAGATAAAGTGAATTTATGTAGTCTACATTCGAGCCAATAAGAGCCAAAATGGCTGTTCGCTTCGCGTCTACGTTCAGGAAAGGGAGGAGTTTCCTTAAGACCTCAATGTAAGAGAAGCACAAGGAGACCACCACCAAGATCTGATGTGACATACACAGGGTGTTAGCAATTTTGACTCCTATACTTTTGGCAATAGCCAGTAGGAGTCAAGCCAGAGCTCTCTTTTTCCATTGATGACTAAAGCCTCTTTTATTTTAGCACCTGGATGCAACAAGCATCCACCTGAAGGCAACAGCCTCCTGAAAGTGAGCTAAGGGTGTACCTTGAATCTAAACATTCCTAACTAATAAGAGATTTCCTGCAAATGTAAGTAGTGTTTTGGCAAACAAACTGAGCCTCAAGCTGCCAAGGTTGGTTACCAGAGCTACAGCAGCATTCAACAAAGTATCACTTCATTGGCTCGCCAAGGGTGGTACCTTTATGATCAGGCGCATGTGTTTTTATTTTTACATCATCGATTGAAGAGACGTATCCTATGATTCCTGATGTGTGAGCCTCAAGGGCTGAATGTTCAGCTTGTGCACTCAGTGATTTAGTCCTTTTATATTCAATATGGAGTCAAGACCTTGAATTTTGCCATGAGCAGCATTTACAAAATGGAGGCTGAGATGGTTGCCCTTGCTCTCAGAGGGCCTTCTGTACACGCCAATGTGGCCCACTGTGGTCTGTGTATGGAGGTACCCACACCATTCTGATTGGCCTTCCCCTCACAATGGCACGGGATGTTCGTGTATCCCACTACAGTGGCGGGTGGGTGTTGCGGCCACCAGTATCCTGGATGAACAGACATTCTATCTTGTGACCCCGGCAGATCTGGTAGGTCCTTTTTGACTCAGGGTAACTGGCTTGATTTTTAAAATCTAACTAGTTAGAGAAAATTCTTGAAGTTCTTAATAAAGACGGGCAAAATCACCCAAAGTCTACCAGCCTCCCATAGAGTTTTGGCATTCAGTCTGAGCTGGTCAGTGCCACACTGTGGTTCACGAGTGGTGACATAGGGATTATGTGCGGGCAACAAACAAACAAGCTGTATCACGCCTAGTCTAACTGTTGTAAACAGGATTGAATGCTTGGAGACAAACACTCCTCATCTGTTTGAAACATTTGTGTTAAAGTGCTCATTAGCTCGTCCTTACTTATGAATAATTGAGCTAGCTGTAATAATGCCTAATCACAGGAAATGTCGAGTGGCCAGACACACCCCTATGCAGGGTGTCTTGTGGATAGTTTGCTTGAAGACAGCAGAGACTCTGTGACAGGCTGACATATCCCTAGACTGTAAAAGCTCCAAGCCATTATGTTGAAAACAAAACACCAAATCTTAAATACCTGCCAGACATACTTACTGAGACCTACTGAGACATGTCTGTTTGATAATTCAATCACACAAAGGGAGAGATCAAGGGCATAAGAGGGCTCACGCCTGCCCTTACTCACATAGCAAAACACAATAATGGAGTGACACCCTGGGACATCGCTCTATGCCTAGTTGGCTTGTGGTGAAAGTACACAGGCTCAGTGTGAAACAATCCCTGCTGTCTAACCATACTACCTTATTATTTCTCTGTATCAAGGCAATTCCAAGAATTGGATGAGGATGGCTCACTCACGTAATGAGACATGCTTTATCATTTGCCACCCAGTCCCACCCTGGGTGGTATCCTAGGCTTATTAAAAGCTACCAAAGGGTAAAGGAGGCATATATCGTCACTGAGGAGAAAATATCATGCCAACATGTTTCTGCCTATAACTACCCTAATGGTCTAAGGCATTCATCACAGCAAAGTCTATGTGTCCCTATACCACAAGGGGTTAGTTCAGGGTAACCATATATGTAAAGAGTAGAGAGGACCTACCTCTCAAATAGGGTTTTGGTAGTTTCACATTTTGGCTAATTGTCACATGGTCTATTTGGGGTGGGCCTCTCCTGTTGTCACCCTTTCATCAAGGTAGAGAGCCCACTTTGATACTACCAGGCCCCTTCGAAACACCCAACTGGTACGATCGTGTGCCATTGTCACGCTATTTTTGTGTTTTGCTATGTTTGATAATTCACACATTCAGAGCTTGAGGTTGTGCCCTGCTGTTCTCCGTTGGCAAAGAGACGTTGTCGCCAACTGAGCGGTTTTCAGCCATATACCACCCAAACCTCACAAAGAAAGACTTCACCAGGCAGAGTAATCAAAGTGTAATGCCCTCTCCGGGCAGAGTCCTTGTCAGCCTGCCCCATAGCGAGAGTGTTGTAAACAGAAGTCCACTTAGCTGAGGTGTAGGTTACATAAGATGGGTTATTTATCTTAGTAAAAGGTAAGTAATTAGTTCCAATAGTTATGCCCCACCAGGAGCAGCCTCCCTGCTGCTCAGCCCATACTACAACTGACACTCCAGCACCTCACAGGCACCCTCAAATTCCAACGCATCACCATGCACCAACATTCTACACAGGACACTCATACTGGCTGAGCAGCAGGTATAACACATCTCCCCCTTTTACAGAACAAAACAACCATATTGCGAATTAACAGATGACAAAAGACACATGCATGAAAACATATTGGACGTAAAGATGATATGATATTGCATACACATAAAGACCATCCATGTAAAAGCAAAAGATAAAAGAACAACAATATTGGGAATACCAGATGAACATATTGCAATTTCATACAGTGACAAAAGAGACATGCATGAAAACATATTAAATGTAAAGACAATATGGTATCGCATAAACATATGAAACCATGCATGTAAAGGCAATAACAATAAATAAATAACGTAACCACATCTCCTCCCTTTTCAATACATAAGAAGAAAATCACACACTCTACCACGACTCACATCTCATACTGAACCGTACACGCCACGAAACACACCAGTTGGCCAGACTAGCATGCAAGGCAGCACACAGAGAAAACTAACAAATAATTGGTGTGGAAGACAACAACACAGAGCATAACATAAACATAATATGAACCTATACAGCAACAAAAGCAGTACCGTATTCCATCACCCACTAAATAACTCTCACACTAAAACATAAAGTGTAAAACAGCAGAGTCGGTGAAATCCACCCCACACTTCATCCCTAAAAGAAAGAGAAACTAGTATACATTAAGCAAGTATACAGTAAGCAACAGGCAACTTAACCACTTCCAGTCATCCCACACAAAACATCTGAAGCGGGTGACTTAACCTCTCGCAGTCATCCCACACAAAACATCTGAAGCAAAAATGGGTGGCTTAACTCCTCACAGTCATCCCGCACAAAATGTCTGAAGTGGGTGACTTAACCTCTCACAGTCATCCCATACAAAACATCTGAAGCAAAAGTGGGTGACTTAACCCCTCGCAGTCATCCCACACTAAACATCTGAAGTGGGTGACTTAACCTCTCACAGTCATCCCATACAAAACATCTGAAGCAAAAGTGGGTGACTTAACCCCTCGCAGTCATCCCACACTAAACATCTGAAGTGGGTGACTTAACCTCTCACAGTTATCCCATACAAAACATCTGAATCAGAAAACAAATGGGTAGAGGTCGTCCCTCAAAGAAACCTCAACTGCATGCACATGTGAAAGGAAACTTGCATACAGTAGGAATAACACATACACCGTGAACTACGTTACCACCAGAGGACCTCAGTAGCAACATCCACCTAATGGAAAGATTGAACACCCTAGGCAATGACTCATACACTGTGAAAAACTATCACAGCTGTCCAGACACTAACACAGCTATCACAGGCTACATGCTCTTATGCACCGCACCAATAAAGAGATCACACACACAGCAATAAGCACACACTGACACAATCCCGCAAAACCTGAAATGTAAGGAACAACACAGAGCCTTGAGAGACTACTCTAAGACTCCCACATCACACTATCTCAAATATAGGCTTCTGTCCTGTACCACAACAACCAGGGAACCAGAGAATGTTCCAAAATTTCTCCATCCCAGGCTGCAAAATAGATCTTCAGGATAAAGTCACTCCATAAAACAACTGCAGTTCGTGCCAACATCCAATGCCAATTACAAAGCATCGACTTGCTGACTGTAAATCAATTAAACATTCCAATGAATGCACTCATTACCACCTGACATCCCAACGATGAGAAAGAGAAACAGCACGTCAGCCGATCACCCATAAAGATAGATCCAGCGCTGACCACTGCTCACCACAAACTAGCGGATGCGTGATAGCCATGGTGTCGTCCCGATGACTGTCTTTCTGGAAAGTGGCAGTGCCACAAAACGTTGAGGTGGCGGGTAGCACCCGGAGAGTACACGATACACCGGAAACAATGACGGCCAGGCAAGATGGCGGCACGCTCAGAAGGACAATGCCGGGTGGCTCCAGGCACGTACATGCTATAAAACGACCTTACACAGCTCGCGTTCCAGGATACCAGCTGAGACACCGCCGATCTCCCCGTAGCAGCTTCACACAACCCTGTGGACCCGGTAAGGGGTGCGTACCTCTGAGAACACAGGTCTCACGGCCCATTCAAACGGCGCATACGTAATGGCAAAACGGGCGAGTACAGCAAACTAGACAATTTGCCCCAGCGTAGCTAACCAATCTCGAACTGTGGAAGCATAGTCCAATAACATTGCTGGTCCCACAGCCGGTTCCTGAGATTTGTAATAAAATTCATGCCACCGCAGGTCATTCGCACTGCCTACAGGGTCAAACATGTGGACGCCTGTACTAATACCCTGGAGTAAAGACTGTTTGATGTTGTATAACACTGGTGGGGGAGCTCCAGGGCATCATAGATCTCTGCAGGCTCCAATACCTTGTAAACTTCTTCATAGTTCCACAGCAGTTCTCTCGAAGCTTCATTTACATGTAGTCTTGGTTTCTCTCTGTAAGTTAACTTCTTTAAAATATCTTACACACGTAGTTCCTTCCTTAAAATCGTCGCCAAAAATGTTGTAAACAGAAGTCCATTTAGCCGAGGTGTAGGTTACATAAGATGGTTTATTTATCTTAGTTGCAGGTAAGTAATACGTTCCAATAGTAAGCTTCAAGGATAATCCCCACCAGGAGCAGCCTCACTGCTGCTCAGCCCATACTCCAACTGACACTCCAGCACCTCACAGGCACCCTCACATTCCAACTCGTCACCATGCACCAACATTCCACACAGGACACTCATCCTGGCTGAGCAGCAGGTATAACAGAGAGATAGCACAAGCCAATATCAGGATGACACAGACAAGTCGCAGGTGACGTGCCTGGGGAGGAAGAGCTGGTCCCAGTCTACCCATCACTGATTCAGGAAGTCATTCATCCTGCAAAATAATTTGTTAGCGAGAGTTCAGTGCTTTTATTTGATATTTTGTGTGAGGAGCTTGTGATATAGTTTTGTTCGACATTCATAACTTCTGGTTGTTTAGGTGTTTGCAAAGTAGCCATGTATGTGTATTTTATTTTTTAACTTTTCAACCTTCATGAAAAGTTATGCTTGAAAATTTTAAAAAACGAATGGTGGGCAGCTTCAGAAGCCCTTCTCTTGGTAGGAAGCCATTCATGATGACACTCAGTGCTTCTCTAATCAACAGGGGAACCAATTCACTCAGCAATTGTCCAAGTCCTCACGTCTGACCCCACCGCGCAAAGCCTAAAGCTCCACATTGTCTCCTGCCCACAGCCCTCCTCAACCTATTTGACCATCTCTTGTCTGGAGCCACCTCCCTACTCTGAGGGGTCTATTATCTGGTGATTATGTGACCTCAGTTGACTGCCACAGGGAATCCTGCTGCCTGGACATTTGGAGGCAGAAATGTATCACTGCTGGTGATTGAGGAGGTACACTTTGCCTTGGGTAAAGTCAAGAAAGGCTGCCCACATTCACGAGGGTGAAGTTTCCCATTATGCCTGACTTCGTATGCAAAATGTATACATTTTACCACCCCTAATCACGTTGTGTGATAGAGCTTTGTATTGATCAGCCTCACTCGCTACGCACGCTCGCTCACACTGTACAGGGTCTGGTCTGACAAAATGTGCCAGGGCTTCTTTGGGTTCCAAGTCCAGCCCTGTCTCTTACTGTATCTATTGCTCCTTATCACTCTTTCTTTAAATCTATACCATGCAGCATCCCCGACAGATCCGCCCTCAACCCTACTCTATTCTATTTGCTTTCCTTGAACAAGCTTTTGGCCTTACTTTTAACGCATATGTGGATGACGGTTATGTTGGAACAACGCATGCCTTTACAAGGCATTCTGTTACTCTGCCGTATTTACAACAAATGTGTCTTTACCACACATTCCTTTACCACACATATCGTTACGACATGCCTTCAGGAAAGTGCTTGACTTTGGAGTGGTATAATTTACTATTCCAATTCCAGTGTGCGCATCAGCAGGGACAGCATTAGACTTCAAAGTCCTACGCTGCGTTCCCTAAGGCATGTCATTATCACGACATGCGTGGTAAGGGAATGATTGGAAAAACCGCATTTGTTGTGAAGGTCGCATTGTAACTGCAGTGCATGGTTCGGCCGTCATGGTAAAGGCTGTTGCCAGCGGATGACATCAAGCTTATCTTGCTTCGTGATAGAGATACTAAAGTTGTGCAATTTTGTTTCCAGAATTGCTTGCTGACCATCGCTTCCTGGATGAATGGCAATTACCTGTATCTAAATTTAAACACAACTGAAGTCCTCCTGTTTGAAAAAGCATCTGTCTGGAACTCTTCCTGATGGCCCTCCAAACTTGGTACTGTCTCTTTCTTAAACTTTGGCATCTACTTGCAGTGCCAACTCTCTTTATCGCAGCAAGTTATTAAATTTAACAGGCTTGTTTCTTCATGCTTCATTATTATTTCTCACTAAGGTTACAGCAATCATTTACATTTGAGCCTACCAGGACACCTTATGACCAGGCTCCAGTAAATTCAATATGCAGTCACTAGACTGGTCTTTGGCCTAAACAGACGGTCTCATTTCTCCTCCCATCTGGCCTCCCTGCACGGAATACAAGGTAGCAAAAGATGCCTTTGAGGGCTTTCTGCTTATGCTATAAGGTCATGGGCCTATGACACTAAACCAACCCTCTTTCTATAAAACTGCCCAATCACAACTTTTTATGAATGCTCACCTTCTTGTAGTGCCTAGATTTTGTCAATCCAGGCCCGGAGAATTTGATCTATTGGTAATGGCTGCTATAGACTACAACGCTCTTCAGTCCCCTTATGACAACCTGAGAACCTAACTCGATTTTGGAAATTACTGAAAAGCCATCTGTTCGCTACCCATTAGTTCTAATGCTTCTCCTTCAGTTGTCCTAAAGCGTCAGGACACCATGTTCCTGGGTAGTAGCATGCTTTAAATACTCCTTTTCATTCATATTGTGGGCATCGTTGGCATGAATTTCCCACCCCTGGATAATAATGGCTATTCTTTGCATGCCATGTTTATCTTTGGAGTAATGGTTCTTATCACTAGTAGACTATTGGACATTCTTAGAATATTCTGGGCTTCCTTGAAATTATGGAGCCCTTCCCATGCATACTGCTGGCCCTTGCAAAATGGTAGTATAAAGGCTAGCCTGTTGCCTATCATAGTGCCAATTAACATATGAAACTTTCCAACTTATAAACTGTCTTTTTACAACTCTGTCCTTGAAGCCCCTTTACACAATCCTTCTCTTACCTAGACAGTCGTGTCACTGGAGTTCAAGATACCATAATGGCATTGCTTTGCAGCCAGAAAAAAAGATGTAAACTTAGGACTCCTAGATATAAGAAAAAACAGTTTTTTTTTCCGAAGGTTTGATTTGCACTCTGATTAACTACGATATCTATATTACAATCTTTAAGCATCAGACCTGCCAACTCACACGGTGCCAGCGTATGTCAAACGATTTTGGCCCCCTTCACACGGCCACCCAGTGAGGAGCTAAAATCGCATGTTGGCAGGGAAAAAACAGCTGCAAACCACTGTAAACAATAGATTTCCATCTCGTTTTCGGGTGAAGTAAGCAGCCGATGTCCACCAAGAATTGTGAAACACCCTAGGACATCGGCAACAGCCTCAATGTCCCTTTTTTATTTTTGGGAGGGGGTGAGGGGCTTTGTGAGCGGGAAGGGGCATCTTAGGTAGCTCTTGGCATGAGGCCCCGCCGCTACCAAGGCCCGCCCCCTTCTGACACAGTGAAAGTAATTTGTACATTGGCAGATATGGAGCATGCAACAAATCCTGCAATAAGGCAACACTTCAGGAAGCATCATTATTGGTGCCCCCCCCCCCGTGCCCACATCGGAGAGCCAGGGGGAGGGGGGCACGCTGCGGGCCCCTAAAGTCCCTTTCCGCCCGCCTTTTCATGGTGGGTTAACTGCCATGAAAAGGCCGGCAGAAAGGGACATTGTTATCCCTATGGCGGTGCCTGGCAGGCACCGCCACCATGGTAGGGACTACATCCCCCTCCACCGCACAACCGTCTGATGCGTGGCGGTTGGTCTTTCCGACCACCACCCCTCTGCCCACCATCCTAATGTGGTGGGTGGTAAAAATAGTTCAGATGGCGGTGAGACCACCACCGACAGCCTGTCGGTGGCGGTCTCACCGCCATCCTAATCAGGCCCGTTATTTGGTGATGAGCAAATGATAAATATTTGCTAAAACCTGATTTCCACAATTAATGTTTGTTGCACAATATAGTTTTATCAGTAAAACCAGTGCAAATTTTCTTGTTATTTCAATAGAAAATGTGCTATCTGTAAGTGACAGTGCTCTAGTAATATATTTGCAACAGTGTGCTCTGAAATGCCTCACCGATTACATACCACACCCATACCACTCTCCTGCTGAATTGACCTGACTCATTTGCTATACTGTTGTTTGTGTGATGATTGGATTTTTCAAAAAACAGTATGACTGCATTGATGGCAGCACCCCCACTCTGAAAATTGTTCCAGCACCACTGAAACAGATGCAGTCATTTGTAAATTTTTAAAACTCTGGAGCAAATATGCAAATGAAACCTGAACAAATCCCGAATAATGCATATTTTCAGGAAATTTTCAGCATGAAAATGTATTTTGCACATGGAACAAAGTAAAATTTGCAGCAACTCGTTTATCTCATCCTTACTTTTGTGGATTGTCGAGCTCCGGGAGTGCTGGTGCATGTGTAGACGTGTGCATGCAAATATAGGATTTGCAAAGATTTGCATTTTTTCTTGAATTGTTCCCCATCTGGAGTTCTGGGTTCTAGTCTTGGCTTTGTCATAAGACCAAATAATTCATGTGGTTCTACACTAATCAGTGTCTTCTTGTGCTCCAGACTGTGAATGTCCAGCACAAAACATGAACCTCAACACCCCATCCTGTGCAACATACAGTACCTCACGTATGAGGAGACCCAGATACGATAAAATAGCTCTCTGTAAAGCGCTCTGCTGCTCCTTTGAGCTACAACTGTGGGGTATCAAATCTATGTATATATACATTTATATAAAAAAAAGTTATGCAATAAATGAGGAAAGGCAGTTCTCCTACAAATTTTTGGACACAAAATTCTTCATTTCTTTCTGTTCCATTTGTCTTAATCAGGAACTTCAGTGTTATTGCAATTAAAAAGTGCACATCTTTAAATGTAACAGTTGTTTCCTGAGCAATCTCCGTCCTGCTACGTTTAAGTTCATATGTTTACTGGGGAGGCTACACGAATACTATGGTATCTAGACATGGTGCAAGCACAGCTTATGTCTTATAAACTGCAGCTTTTGGCTGTATCCTTGTGGAAATTCCAGTGCACCATTAATAGTGATAATAATATCTAGCTTCGAAAAGAAACCTTCCTTGCACTCTGTTGTGGTTTTATACCACTGTGAATAGCAGGCATGACAAGTTCACAACTCATTTACGCTCATTTTATTACCTTATGAAGGGCAGTGCTTAATTTGAGCCAGTGGTTTGCGGTGCTCGGCACCGGTACTTAATTGTCAACACTGGCGCTTGTGCAGTCTGCCACAAGGTGGCGCTGTCTGGTTAATTTAGAGATGACTACAACAGTAAATGATTATTTTAATATACTTAAAAAATTACTATTACATGCCGCCCAAGCCATTCTTATCGCTTTGGGGGCCTGAAATAGCCGAATTGTCACACTTGTAGGAGTGGGATGGTTAGTAGTTGTGTTGTTACTATCATTGGCAGCTTGGCAGGGGCAATGTGTGGTGCAAGCTGCAGTGGCCTCACGACGAGAGCCCTGGTACCTAATTTTCTACAAATTAAGCACTGATTAAGGGGCTGATTTAGAGTTGGGAGGATATACTTTGTCAGGGCAATGGAGTAAAATACTAAGGGGCATATTATCAAGGGGCCGCGATAAAATTATCGCCGCTTTAGCGTCCGTTTTCGGGCGAAAAGCGGCGATAATTTTATCGCAATATCATCAAGGACACGCTAGCGCGTGTTTCCTTGATTTAGCGCCCGTTTCCAGCACGCCTAACTTCGCATCTCTAATGAGATGCAAAGTGGGCGTCACTGGGCGTACCCCTGACGGACTACCTTGTTAAATATCGCGAAATGTACATCGCGATATTAACAAGGAATCCCACGCATTTTTGCAGACGTTAGTTTTTGGCGAAAATCGCGGTTTTCGCCAAAAACTAACGTCTGCAAAAATGCTGACTTACCTATACCTAACAATGGGGGTGGATTATGCTGATACGACCACAGGGTCGTATCAGCAAGGTTATCGCCGTTTTCCATGGAACATCGCTGGAAAACCAGCGATGTTCCATGGAAAACACCGCTATTGCTGGGAAATTATCGCCATTGCGCTATGCGTTGTTAATACAGCGATAGCATGGCAATAATTGCCAGCGATAGCCGGCGATAAAAAAAATCTCGCTAAAAGCGGCCAGCGATAATTATTGCTGCCGCTTGATAATATGCCCCTATGTCGCCCTGACAGAGTAGCAGTCTCCTGCATCTAGAGATGTCCGCAGCCACAGCAGTCGTCGCTTATGATGACAGGAACCGCTTGAGCAGCGGTTCCTTTCAATTCAGTGAAAGATTGACACTCGGCTCTGTCAGCATGATGGAGCTGTACAGCAAACTTTCAATATGTTTTTTTTATTTTCAAAAACAAAATCCCAATGTAAGATAATGTTTTTCAAAATAAAAAAGCAATGACACCCTTGCCATGGAAGTATACTCCAATGACATGGGGGTAATTTTGCAGTTTTTAATGCCCTATCTGCCAGGTTTTACCAGGCAGCGATGGACACTGAAGACTTGCCATTTATCCGCCCCCTCTAAATAGCGTGAGTGGACAAACTGCAAAACCCCGGATGGCCCTTACTTTGTCGGGCGATCGAGGGGGCATTTCAGCGGTAGAGACAAGAGTTGGTACCACCATCGACATATTGAAGGTATGCCGGACTGTAAATGAGGCGGGCGGACCTTCAGTTTGGCGGAGATGAGAGTCTGCCACTTTTGCAATGGAGTACCTCTCCACTAAACTCTAAATTTTGCCCTAAATTCGGTGTCTGCCGTCCCAGAAATACATTAACCCACTGAGATATCTGAATAGCTAATTTACTGACTTGCATCCAATACAGTGAACCATTATAATATCCTGTAGCATTTTAGCGGTGTAAATGACAGATGTTAGAGCCTGAATTACTGGTGTTACCAATGCAATTATCCGAAATATTTTGAGTTCAAAAGGATTAAACTCTAAGTGTGCCATGCTGTGCATCAAATTCATAGCCGGATAATTTCACAATTGTGTCTGCAGTCAGTAGACGCATCAACTCACGAGTTATCAGGAGGCCTGATCCACAAATGTATTTGTGCATCTAATTTGAACTTTGGTGGACAAAAACGGTATTAAAAAGACAAAAACCTCTCCTCCTTTGGAAACCCTGACTCAGGTATAACTACGCAGTGACGTTGCCCACTGTGTAATTTTAAAATCAATACCTACAGAGAAAACATTCTTAAAAAAGCATGATGCGGCAATACAAACTTTACCCTCTTTTCAGTCACCAAACCAGGGCACAAGTCGGGGTACACGCAAGTACACAGCGTTCACCCACTATTTTCAAAGGGTGGACGCCGTCCACCCTGCAAGGAGTGGGCCCCACTCAAACAGGATGAACTTGTCCCGTGTCATTTTCCGACACCGGGACACATTCAGCAGCATCTGCGCGTTGTCTGCTTTCGTTTCCAGCAGCAACGAGCAGCCGGTGAGGGGAGCTTTCATATTTCAGACTCCAACTGCGCCCATAAGAAAGGCCGACTTTAAGGGGCCATCAGGCCTCCTTTTGTTTCACTATCCTGACTCGGAGCTATCTGAGCCTCACACTTGGATGCAAATGCAAGGGATGGGAAACAAAGGCACACAAATTGTTGTCATCACTTCACAAATACTTAGGAGCGGCATGCTTTTTACATTGTTCAATCCCTGATATGCATGCACTGCAAGAATGTCAGATGTGTTGGCCTGTCGCAGTATTCACACAAATAACAGTTTACCACTGTTTTGTTTTATTTCTTTTATAGAGCTACTCATCCCAATGCAGGGTATCAGAGCGCTTTGCATCACACCTACACATTGACAATAAATAATTTAAATGTGTAAATCAATGTACAAAATATGCTACAACAGACAGTGAGATTTGCATGGTAAAAGAGTCACAAGTCCTTCCTAGATCACTGTGCTAAATTAGAAGGTTTACAATTTATGAACTGCAAGTAACAAAAGGATCTCTTTGTTAAAAGCAGTAACTCACCTACCTACATAAAATATAGGTCTGTCATCTGCATTTTAGATTATGTACTTTGCAGGAGATGCAATAACCCTCTATGCTACTTTGTAAAAACTTGACTAGAGAAAACACAGCTCTCTTCAGCAAATGCATTACCCTCCAAAGTTATTTTACCATTATTATTCTTCCCTGGGATTTACTGGGTACATAAAGATCTCTGCAGCAGGTGCGTTAACCCATAAAATAGTATACAATGCTGACTTTTTGACCAATTAAGCAGATTAGACTTACTGCTACCTGTCTCCTTGTTTTCAACTTCTTTTTGGCAGAGTATAAAAAAATAAGGGCCTCATCTACAAGAGGCCAGCGCCGCCAGTGTCACTTTTTTTGACACTGCAGTGGTGCAGGCCTCTCAATATCTATTAGGGGACGCAAAGCCACACTGCGTGCCTTTGCATGGCCTCATAGATGTGGAGTAAAATAAAGCAGCACAAGTCGCTACGTTGCCTAACTCTACGTCAAGGAGGCATTCCATGGGCGTTGCAGTGGGTTTTACCATGCAACACCCATGGGTTTTGACACATTTCCAGATTTACAAGGATCTGTAAACCTGGGAATGCGTCAAAACTGTGCGCCTCCCTGGGGGAGGAGTAACTAGGAGAAATAACTTTATTTCTCCTCGTTTTTTCCTCTTTTTATGTGTGATGAATTTTGCAGCACACATAGAAAGAGAAAAACGCCTCCATTGATTGTTTTTGTGCAGGAAGGTGTCCCTTCCTGCACAAAAACAATCCTGTCAAAAACACAGACATCCCTGCACCATGGTGCAAGGGTGCTTGCGCTGGTGCTAGGCACCAATTTGTGCGTCGGCGCTTGCAGAAAAGACAGGAATGCTTCGTATTTCATTAATACAGCACATTCCTGGTCTTTCCTTTTGAAGCAGAGCAGTGCTGGAAGAAGCCTTGCCATGCTGCCCTGTGCCAAAAAGTTGTAAATGAGGCCTTCGATGTATAAACTGAGGCCCACATTTTGCATCGGGGTTGAGTCACTTTTTTGGCACAACCCAGATGCAAAATCTTATTTGTTAAATCACATAATGCGTTCAACTGTACTCAATACAGACATGCGAAACGTGTGAAGTGTTAAAATCTGATGTCACTTCCTGTGAGGTCATGGTTGAGATGTCACTTCATGTGATGCTGTGATGTCTCGCTGTGATGTCACGCACCATGATGTTACTTGCATACTGCCTAACTTGGTTAGTCCCCCCACTTCTTTTAGGACTTGTACCCTGCACCAAACCAACATACTGAAATTAAGTGCATTCAAACTGAATCCATATAAATCAAACGACTCGGACACTGCTGTAAAATTATATTAAATCTTGTCCGAGCTCGTGTTGGGATCATCCTGCTTGAAGACCCAAAAACCCACAAATTTTATTTCTAGAACCTCAAGCATTGGAAAACTGTTTTTATTTTTTCTAATGCAAAAACGGTTCGATCAAGTTGGGTCGTTCCTGGACACAGCACAAAGAATAAAGTAAACATAAAACAGTAAAAAAAAGTTTGAAAAATCAAGTTCGAAGGGAATTCAAGCCCATGTCAACAGAGGCACAGAACTCATAAGTAAAACATACAAGAAGGCCCTATAAAGATATCTAAGAAAAAAAGATTGATAAAAGGCATCAAGTAAGTTAGATGTAAACCTATGGTTTGCCCTGAAAATATACCATTGCAGCAGTTGCTAACATTAGAACATAACGGTTGAGAATTTCAGATTGAGGGTCCCTGGGTAGTCGGGTTGTACTGGGACCCAATTGTAACAAGGGGGGTTTCCGCTGTGTTCTGGGTTCCAGTACTATGGAACCTTTTACTGACCACATACCTCATTTTAGCACTTCACTCGCAGGGTAGAGAGGCTGGGTGCTCCAAGGCTTTCTCAGAGGAGTTGATTTTTCTTACGCAAGGAAAAGTGTTTTATTGCACACAAAAATTTACAAATATGCCCAGAATGGCAAGAAATGTCTAAGATGACTCCCTCTAAAGGGGCCCTCACAACCAACAAGACATGCAAATTAAGGACAAGTCCCTCAGATCAGGTAGCCCTTTCAATGATCCCAGGACCCCCTGAACTGGAGGCACCTCTGACAGTCTGTTTCCAGCAGGCCCTGAACACTAAAAGCAGGAAACATCCTTTACCCCGCAGTCACAACCACGACCAGCCTTTACAACGCAGTCACTACCGCGACTGCGACGTTACCACGTGTTACTTTACCATGCAAGTCATTACAACGGCTTGCTGTGGGGGGGCATTGTTGGACTGGTGTTGGATTTTTAAGTACAACACCTTCCCTACTGTTGAGTAAAATGGAGTTGGAAAAGTAATTTATGCTATTCCAAAATCGAGCGCCCCCTTAAGCAAGTAGTTGTAATGACTTGCGTGGTAAAGTAGCACGTGGTGACGTCGCAGTTGGGGTAGTGACTGCGTTGTAAAGGCATGCGGGGTAAATGCAGGTGGGGTTCCATCACACAATGCTAAAAGCACAATACCCACCCCTCAGGAGTTTCACACAATATTCTGGGTGTAGTTAATAAAGGTCAGGCCTAAGGTCTTAACAGGGTGTAAACCCATGAATGCAGACAATTTGTCATGGCCTGACTGCCTCAGGGACTGTTTGAGCAGCTCATAACAAAGGGCAAAACAAATACAGGTCTCTCTGGCCCCTTTGGGCCAATTTAGGTTTTAACATTTTGCTTCTGGTAGCACCTAGGATGGTTGATTTTAGACCTCCTTTTCTTTTAAATTTTGCAGTCTTTTGGGAACTGTTTTTTTCTGTTGCTCTCCCTCCAATGATGAGAGCTCAGTGCCTGCACTCCTGCTCTTAATACTTCTCATAGACAGGACCTGTCTTCTGTCTGGGCTCCTAGCCCTCGTAGGCCGAGGGTCTTCCTCAGAAGAACCTCATAGTACTGAAGTCAGATTACTCTCTATTTGCAGTTACCAGGCCAGAAGCGCTCCAGGCCACATGTAGGGCACCTGTCTGTCCAGCAGGAGCCAGGGAGTCATCCACCCACAGACATTCCAGGGGGCCCACTCATCCAACATCCCCCGTTGCTGTCTCCCAGAAGGAGAGTTGAGGCCAGTGCCAGGAGCCCTGGGGACACAGATCCACAGAGGCCAAGTCAGTACAAGTCAAGAGTGTGGCAACACTCGAAACAGGGGTCCATCCTTGAGAGGTCCATGTGTCCTTAACCCCTTCGGTGCTCATGACGGAATGGTTCCGTCATGAGCACCGGTGCTCCTGTGCTCATGACGGAACCATTCCGTCATGAGGACAGGGGCACGAAATCCCTCTGCTACAAACAGCAGAGGGATTTCCATTTTGTTTTTGGGCCTCGGGAGGTGGGGAAGAGCTTCCCCAACCTCCCGAGGCCCTTCACATGTTTTCAGTCTAATGACGATCGCGCGCATGGCGCGCTGTCGTCATTAGACTGAAAACGAAACTGAAACTTAGTTTCAGTTTGAGTGTTTCAGTGCTCGTGGGGCTATCTCAGGCCCCCGAGCACCGAAACACGTGGGAGAGGTATCGTTGGAAAGGGGAGGATCTCCCCTTTCCAATGGTACCCTTCCCTAGTGGATCCCTGCTTGGGGAGCGCCCCAGGAGGGCGATCCCCAAGCAGGGATCCACCCACTAGCCACCAGGGAGGGGGGAGCGGCCCCTTGGGAAGGGCCTTTGCTCCCCCCCATTTAATTTCCCCAGACAGCCTTTCAGCCCCCCCGGGGGGGCAGAAAGCACCCTAGACGCCAGGGATTTTTTTTTTATGCGCCAGGGGTGGGGCCTGCCCAGAATGGGCAGGCCGAAGCCCCCACCCTACCCCCCCAAAGTAAGAATGACTTTCTGCCCCCCCAGGAGGCATATGGGGGCAATAGCCCCTGATCTGCCCCCCGGGGGGCAGAAAGCCCACTAGGCCCCAGGGATTTTTTAAAAAATATATACGTAGGGGTGGGGGCTGCCCAGAATGGGCATGCAAATACCCCCACCCAAAATAAAAAAATTCTACAGTCTTTCTGCCCCTCCTGGGAGGCAGATGGGGCAATAGCCCCCAATCTTCCCCCCCGGGGGGGGGGCAGAAAGCACCCTAGACGCCAGGGATTTTTATTTTTCCAAAGTTCGGAGCGGGGGCTGCCCAGAATGGGCATGCCAATGCCGCCACCCCCACAAAAAATGCCAGAGTGTTTCTGCCCCCCCCAGCAGGCAGATGGGGGCAATAGCCCCTTATCTGCCCCGTCGGGGGGCAGAAAGCCCACTAGGCACCAGGGGTAAATGTTTTTCAAAATTCAGGGGTGGGGGCTGCCCAGAATGGGAATGCCAATGCCCCCACCCCCCAAAAAAAAGATGCCACTGTCTTTATGTCCCCCCCAGGAGGCGGATGGGGGCAGTAGCCTCTGATCTGCCCCCCGGGGGGGCAGAGAGCCCACAAGGCGCCAGCGATTATGCTGGCTTTTTTTATATGTAGGGGTGGGGGCTGCCCAGAATGGGCATCCCAATGTCCCCACCCACCCAAACAAAATAGCCAGTATTTCTGCCCCTCTTGGGGGCATATCGGGGCAATAGCCCCCGATTTCCCCCTTCCCCAGGGAGGCAGAAAGCCCACTAGGCACAGACTTTTTTGCGGAATGTACCTACCTCTGGATTTTGGGTCCTAGCGCAGCTAGCACCCAAGGAAACCTAGCAAACCTATAAATTTTTGAAAACTAGACACCCAGGGGAATCCAGGATGTGGTGACTTGTGCGGCTCTCACTTGGTTCTGTTACCCAGAATCCCTTGCAAACCTCAAACTTTGTAAAAAAAAAACACATTTTCCTCACATTTCTGTGATGGAAAGTTCTGGAATCTGCGTGGATCCACAAACTTCCACCCACCCCGCGTTCCCCAAAGTCTTCCGAGAAAAATGGTACCTCACTTGTGTGGGTAGGCCTAGTGTCCGCGACAGGAAACCGTCCAAAACGTAACGTGGACACACCACATTTCCACAGTGAAAACAGACCCTTTTTTTGCAAAGTGCCTAGCTGTAGATTTTGAACCCTAGCTCTGCCGGCACCTAGGGAAACCTAGCAAACCTATACATTTTTGAAAACTAGACACCCAGGGGAATCCAGGATGGAGTGACTTGACTGGCTCTCACCAGGTTCTGTTACCCAGAATCCCTTGCAAACCTCAAAATCTGTCCAAAAAAACACATTTTCCTCACATTTCTGTGGTGGAAATTTCTGGAATCTGCGTGGATCCACAAAATTCCACCCACCCCGCATTCCCCAAAGTCTTCCAAGAACAATGGTACCTCACTTGTGTGGGTAGGCCTAGTGCCCACAACAGGAAACGGCCCAAAACGCAACGTGGACACACCACTTTTTACAGTGAAAACTGACACTATTTTGCAAAGTGCCTAGCTGTAGATTTTGAACCCTAGCTCTGCCGGCACCTAGGAAAACCTAGCAAACCTATACATTTTTGAAAACTAGACACCCAAGGAAATCCAGGATGGGGTGACTTGTCTGGCTCTCACCAGGTTCTGTTACCCAGAATGCCTTGCAAACCTCAAAATTTGTTTTAAAAAAAACACATTTTCCTCACATTTCTGTGGTGCAAAGTTCTGGAATCTGTGTGGATCCACAAAATTCCACCAAGCCCACATTCCCCAGAGTCTTCCGAGAAAAATGGTACCTCATTTGTGTGGGTGGGTCAAGTACCCGCGAGAGGCAAGGGCCCAAAACCTATTGAGGCGACTTCAAAATTACCGTTGCAAGGGGAAACCTAGGGAAACCTACCAAACCCACACATTTCTGAAAACTAGACACCCTGGGGAGTACAGCAAGGTATGGCTTGCGTGGGTCCCCCAACATTTCCCTACCGAGAATCCCCTGCAAACCTCAAATTTAGATGGAAAAATCACTTTTTTCTCAAATTTCTGTGTGGGAAAGTTCTGGAATCTGCGTGGAGCCACAAATTTCCTTCTACACAGCATTCCCCCAGGTCTCCCGATAAAAATGGTACCTCGCTTGCTTGGGTGGGTCAAGTACCCGCGACAGGCAAAGGCCCAAAACCTATTGAGGCGACATCAAAATTACCTATCACAAAACAACCTGGTTTTGCAAGGGGGGTCCCTTGAGTTTTTAGCCCCGGGCTCGGCGGCCACCTAGGGAAACCTGCCAAACCCACACATTTCTGAAAACTAGACACCCGGGGGAGTCCAGCAAGGTATGGCTTGCGTGGGTCCCCCAACATTTCCCTACCCAAAATCCCCTGCAAACCTCAAATTTTGTTGAAAAAATCAATTTTTTCTCACATTTCTGTATGGGAAAGTTCTGGAATCCATGTGGATCCACAAATTTCCTACCACCCAGCGTTTCCTCAGGTCTCCCGATAAAAATGATACCTCACACGCGTGGGTGGGTCAAGTACCCGCGACAGGCAAGGGCCCAAAACGTATTGAGGAGACATCAAAATGACCTATCACAAAACAACCTGGTTTTGCAAGGGGGGTCACCTGGGTTTTTGGCCCCGGACTCGGCGGCCATCTTGGAAAACTACCAAACCCACACATTTCTGAAAACTAGACACCCGGGGGAGTCCAGCGAGGTATGGCTTGCGTGGATCCCCCAACGTTTTCCTACCCAGAATGCCCTGCAAACCTCAAATATAGCTGAGAAAAAACACATTTTCCACATATTTTTGGGTGGAATCACCGTGCCGGCACAAATGTCCTACCCCACAGCGTTCCCCTCAGTCTCCCGAGTAAAATGATACCTCACTTGTGTGGGTGGGGCTCGGGCCTGTGACTGGGAAGAGCCCAAAACATAGGGAATAAGGGTATAGCACTGAGAATTCTAAGCACTACATTTGTTTAAAAATAAATTTTTAGCCAATAATGCATTGGACACCCACATAAGTGAGGTATCATTTTACTCGGGACACTAAGGAGAACGCTGTGGGGTAGGACATTTGTGCCACCACAGTGATTCCACACAAAAATATGTGGAAAATGTGTTTTTTCTTCAGCTAAATTTGAGGTTTGCAGGGGATTCTGGGTAGGGAAACGTTGGGGGATCCACGCAAGCCATAACTCATTGGACTCCCCAGGGTGTCTAGTTTTCAGAAATGTGTGGGTTTGGTAGGTTTCCCTAAATGGCGGCGAGCCCGGGGCCAAAACCCCAGGTGCCCCCCCCAAAACCAGGTAGTTTTGTTATAGGTAATTTTGAAGTCTCCACAGTATGATTTGGGCCGTTTCCTGTTGCAGCCACTATGCCTACCCACACAAGTGAGGTACCATTTTTATCGAGAGACCTGGGGGAACGCTGGGTGGTAGGAAATTTGTGTCAGCCCAGTGACCCTACAACTTTCCCACACAGAAATGTGAGAAAAAATAGATTTTTTCAACAAAATTTGAGGTTTGCAGGGGATTCTGGATAGGGAAATGTTGGGGGACCCACGCAAGCCACACCTTGCTGGACTCCCCCGGGTGTCTAGTTTTCAGAAATGTGTGGGTTTGGTAGGTTTCCCTAGGTGGCCGCCGAGCCCGGGGCCAAAAACTGATGGGACCCCCCCTTGCAAAACCAGGTTGTTTAGTAATAGATCATTTTGATGATGCCTCAATAGGTTTTGGGCCCTTGCCGTTCGTGGGTACTTGACCCACCCACGCTAGTGAGGTACCATTTTTATCGGGAGTCCTGGGGGAATGCTGTGTAGAAAGAAATTGGTGGATCCACGCAGATTCCAGAACTTTCCCACACAGAAATTTGAGAAAAAAGGGATTTTTTCAGCTAAATTTGAGGTTTGCAGGGGATTCTGGGTAGGGAAATGTTGGGGGACCCACGCAAGCCATACCTTGCTGGACTCCCCCGGGTGTCTAGTTTTCAGAAATGTGTGGGTTTGGTAGGTTTCCTTAGATGGCCGCCGAGCCCGGGGCCAAAAGTTTATGGGACCCCTCTTGCAAAACCAGGTTGTTTTGTGATAGGTAATTTTGAAGTCGCCTCGATAGGTTTTGGGCCCTTGCCTCTCGCGGGTACTTGACCCACCCACACAAATGAGGTACCAATTTTCTCTGAAGACTTTGGGGAATGCGGGCTGAGTGGAATTTTGTAGATCCACACAGATTCCAAAACTTTCCACCACAGAAATGTGAGGAAAATGTGTTTTTTTTGTCAAATTTTGAGGTTTGCTAGGGATTCTGGGTAACAGAACATGGTGAGAGCCAGACAAGTCACCCCATCCTGGATTCCCCAGGGTGTCTAGTTTTCAAAAATGTATAGGTTTGCTAGGTTTCCCTAGGTGCCGGCAGAGCTAGGGTTCAAAATCTACAGCTAGGCACTTTGCAAAAAAAGGGTCCGTTTTCACCGTGAAAATGTGTTGTGTCCACGTTGCGTTTTGGGCCGTTTCCTGCCACGGGCACTAGACCTACCCACACAAGTGAGGTACCATTTTTCTCGGAAGACTTTGGGGAATGCAGGGTGGCTGGAATTTTGTGGATCCACGCAGATTCCAGAACTTTCCACCACAGAAATGTGAGGAAAATGTGTTTTTTTTGTCAAATTTTGAGGTTTGCAAGGGATTCTGGGTAACAGAACCTAGTGAGAGCCAGACAAGTCACCTCATCCTGGATTTCCCTGGGTGTCTAGTTTTCAAAAATGTATAGGTTTGCTAGGTTTCCCTAGGTGCTGGCAGAGGTATGGTTCAAAATCTACAGCTAGGCACTTTGCAAAAATAGTTTCAGTTTTCACTGCAAAATGTGGTATGTCCACGTTGCGCTTTGGGCCGTTTCCTGTCGCGGGCACTATGCCTACCCACACAAGTGAGGTACCATTTTTCTCGGAAGACTTTGGGAAACGCAGGGTGGATGAAATTTTGTGGATCTACGCAGATTCCAGAACTTTCCATCACAAAAATGTGAGGAAAATGTGTTTTTTTAAAACAAATTTTTAGGTTTACAAGGGATTCTGGGTAACAGAACCTGGTGAGAGCCAGTCAAGTCACCCCATCCTGGATTTCCTTTGGTGTCTAGTTTTCAAAAATGTATAGGTTTGCTAGGTTTCCCTAGGTGCAGGCAGAGTTAGGGTTCAAAATCTACGGCTAGGCACTTTGCAAAAAAAGGGTCTGTTTTCACTATGAAAATGTGGTGTGTCCACGTTGTGTTTTGGGCCGTTTCCTGTCGCCGGCACTAGGCCTACCCACACAAGTGAGGTACCATTTTTCTCGAAAGACTTTGGGGAACGCGGGGTGGGTGGAATTTTGTGGATCCACGCAGATTCCAGAACTTTCCACCACAGAAATGTGAGGAAAATTTGTTTTTTTGGGACAAATTTTTAGGTTTGCAAGGGATTCTGGGTAACAGAACCTGGTGAGAACCAGTCAAGTCACCCCATTCTGGATTTCCCTGGGTGTCTAGTTTTCAAAAATGTATAGGTTTGCTAGGTTTCCGTGGGTGCTGGCAGAGTTAGGGTTCAAAATCTAGAGCTTGGGACTTTGCAAAAAAAGGGTCCATTTTCACTGTGAAAATGTGGTGAGTCCACGTTGCGTTTTGGGCCCTTTCCTGTCGCGGGCCCTAGTCCTACCCACACAAGAGAGGTACCATTTTTCTTGGAAGACTTTGGGGAACGCGCGGTGGGTGGAATTTTGTGGATCCACACAGATTCCAGAACTTTCCACCACAGAAATGTGAGGAAAATGTGTTTTTTTGGACAAATTATTAGGTTTGCAAGGGATTCTGGGTAACAGAACCTGGTGAGAGCCAGTCAAGTCACCCCATCCTGGATTCCCCTGGGTGTCAAGTTTTCAAAAATGTATAAGTTTGATAGGTTTCCCTAGGTGCCCGCAGAGCTAGGGTTCAAAATCTACAGCTAGGCACTTTGCAAAAAAAGGATCCGTTTTCACTGTGAAAATGTGGTGTGTCCACGTTGCGTTTTGGGCCGCTTTCTGTCACGGGCACTAGGCCTACCCACACAAGTGAGGTACCATTTTTCTTGGAAGACTTTGGGGAACACGAAGTGGTGGAATTTTGTGGATCCACGCAGATTCCAGATCTTTCCACCACAGAAATGTGAGGAAAATGTGGTTTTTTTTTACAAATTTTTAGGTTTGCAAGGGATTCTGGGTAATAGAACCTGGTGAAAGCCAGTCAAGTCACCCCATCCTAGATTCCCCTGGGTGTCTTTTTTGTCAAAAATGTATAGGTTTTCTAGGTTTCCCTAGGTGCCGGCAGAGCTAGGGTTCAAAATCTACAGCTAGGCACTTTGCAAAAAAAGGGTCCGTTTTCACTGTGAAAATGTGGTGTGTCCATGTTGCGTTTTGGGCCGTTTCCTGTCGCGGGCACTAGGCCTACCCACACAAGTGAGGTACCATTTTTCTCGGAAGACTTTGGAGAACGCGGGGTCGGGGGAATTTTGTGGATCCACGCAGATTCCAGAACTTTCCATCAAAGAATGTGAGTAAAATGTGGTTTTTTAAATAATTTTTTAGGTTTGCAAGGGATTCCGGGTAATAGAACCTGGTGAGAGCCAGTCATGTCACCCCATCCTGGATTCCCCTGGGTGTCTAGTTTTTAAATATGTATAGGTTTGCTAGGTTTCCTTAGGTGCAGGCAGAGCTAGGGTTCAAAATCTACAGCTAGGCACTTTGCAAAAAAAGGGTCAGTTTTCACTGTGAGAATGTGGTGTGTCCACGTTGCGCTTTGGGCCGTTTCCTGTCGCGGGCCCTAGGCCTACCCACACAAGTGAGGTACCATTTTTCTCGGAAGACTTTGGGAAACGAGGGGTGCATGGAATTTTGTGGATCCACGCAGATTCCAGAACTTTCTACCACAGAAATGTGAGGAAAATGTGTATTTTTTGACAAAGTTTTAGGTTTGCAAGGGATACTGGGTAACAGAACCTGGTGAGAGCCAGTCAAGTCACCCGATCCTGGATTCCCCTGGGTGTCTAGTTTTCAAAAATGTATAAGTTTGCTAGGTTTCCCTAGGTGCCGGCAGAGCTAGGGTTCAAAATCTACAGCTAGGCACTTTGCAAAAAAAGGATCAGTTTTCACTGTGAAAATGTGGTGTGTCCACGTTGCGTTTTGGGCTGTTTCCTGTCGCGGGCACTAGGCCTACCCACACAAGTGAGGTACCATTGTTCTCGGAAGACTTTGGGGAACGCGGGGTGCATGGAATTTTGTGGATCCACGCAGATTCCAGAACTTTCCACTACAGAAATGTGAGGAAAATGTGGGTTTTTTGTCAAATTTTGAGGTTTGCAAGGGATTCTGGGTAATAGAACCTAGTGAGAGCCAGACAAGTCACCCCATCCTGGATTTCCCTGGGTGTCTAGTTTTCAAAAATGTATAGGTTTGCTAGGTTTCCCTAGGTGCCGCCAGAGGCAGGGTTCAAAATCTACAACTAGGCACTTTGCAAAAATAGTTTCAGTTTTCACTGTAAAATGTGGTATGTCCACGTTGCGCTTTGGGCCGTTTCCTGTCGCGGGCTCTATGCCTACCCACACAAGTGAGGTACCATTTTTCTCAGAAGACTTTGGGGAACGCAGGGTGGGTGGAATTTTGTGGATCTACGCAGATTCCAGAACTTTCCACCGAAAAAATGTGAGGACAATGTGGTTTTGTTTACAAATGTTTAGGTTTACAAGGGATTCTGGGTAACAGAACCTGGTGAGAGCCAGTTAAGTCACCCCATCCTGGATTCCCCTTGGTGTCTAGTTTTCAAAAATGTATAGGTTTGCTAGGTTTCCTTAGGTGCCGGCAGAGCTAGGGTTCAAAATCTACAGCTAGGCACTTTGCAAAAAAAGGATCCGTTTTCACTGTGAAAATGTGGTGTGTCCACGTTGCGTTTTGGGCCGTTTCCTGTCGCGGGCAGTATGCCTACCCACACAAGTGAGGTACCATTTTTCTTGGAAGACTTTGGGGAACGCAGGGTGGGTGGAATTTTGTGGATCTACGCAGATTCCAAAACTTTCCACCGAAAAAATGTGAGGAAAATGTTTTTTTTTTTACACATTTTTAGGTTTACAAGAGATTCTGGGTAACAGAACCTGGTGAGAGCCAGTCAAGTCACCCCATCCTGGATTCCCGTTGGTGTCTAGTTTTCAAAAATGTATAGGTTTTCTAGGTTTCCCTAGGTGCAGGCAGAGTTAGGGTTCAAAATCTACAGCTAGGCACTTTGGAAAAAAAGGGTCTGTTTTCACTATGAAAATGTGGTGTGTCCACGTTGTGTTGTGGGCCGTTTCCTGTCGCGGGCACTAGGCCTACCCACACAAGTGAGGTACCATTTTTCTTGGAAGACTTTGGGGAACGCGCGGTGGGTGGAATTTTGTGGATCCACGCAGATTCCAGAACTTTCCACCACAGAAATGTGAGGAAAATGTGTTTTTTTGGACAAATGTTTAGGTTTGCAAGGGATTCTGGGTAACAGAACCTGGTGATATCCAGTCAAGTCACCCCATCCCGGATTCCCCTGGGTGTCTAGTTTTCAAAAATGTATAGGTTTGCTAGGTTTCCCTGGGTGCTGGCAGAGTTAGGGTTCAAAATCTAGAGCTAGGCACTTTGCAAAAAAAGGGTCAGTTTTCACTGTGAAAATGTGGTGTGTCCACGTTGCGTTTTGGGCCGTTTCCTGTTGTGGGCCCTAGGCCTACCCACACAAGTGAGGTACCATTTTTCTCGGAAGACTTTGGGGAACGCGGGGTGGGTAGAATTGTGTGGATCCACGCAGATTCCAGAACTTTCCACCACAGAAATGTGAGGAAAATGTGTTTTTTTGGACAAATGTTTAGGTTTGCAAGGGATTCTGGGTAACAGAACCTGGTGAGATCCAGTCAAGTCACCCCATCCTGGATTCCCCTGGGTGTCTAGTTTTCAAAAATGTATAGGTTTGCTAGGTTTTCCTGGGTGCTGGCAGACTTAGGGTTCAAAATCTAGAGCTAGGCACTTTGCAAAAAAAGGGTCAGTTTTCACTGTGAAAATGTGGTGTGTCCATGTTGCGTTTTGGGCCGTTTCCTGTCGCAGGCCCTAGGCCTACCGACACAACTGAGGTACCATTTTTCTCGGAAGACTTTGGGGAACGCGCGGCGGGTGGAATTTTGTGGATCCACGCAGATTCCAGAACTTTCCACCACAGAAATGTGAGGAAAATGTGTTTTTTTGGACAAATGTTTAGGTTTGCAAGGGATTCTGGGTAACAGAACCTGGTGAGAGCCAGTCAAGTCACCCCATCCTAGATTCCCCTGGGTGTCTAGTTTTCAAAAATGTATAGGTTTGCTAGGTTTCCCTGGGTGCTGTCAGAGTTAGGGTTCAAAATCTAGAGCTAGGCACTTTGCAAAAAAAGGGTCCGTTTTCACTGTGAAAATTTGGTGTGTCCACGTTGCGTTTTGGGCCGTTTCCTGTCGCGGGCCCTAGGCCTACCCACACAAGTGAGGTACCATTTTTCTCGGAAGACTTTGGGGAACGCGCGGGGGTGGAATTTTGTGGATCCACACAGATTCCAGAACTTTCCACCACAGAAATGTGAGGAAAAGGTGTTTTTTCGGACAAATGTTTAGGTTTGCAAGGGATTCTGGGTAACAGAACCTGGTGAGATCCAGTCAAGTCACCCCATCCTGGATTCCCCTGGGTGTCTAGTTTTCAAAAATGTATGGGTTTGCTAGGTTTCCCTGGGTGCTGGCAGAGTTAGGGTTCAAAATCTAGAGCTAGGCACTTTGCAAAACAAGCATTGGCATAGCCAATAGGTCTCGCCTTTGGGACCTTATAAGTGCTTAGCCATGCAACAGTTGACGTTGTTGCACCAAGGATATTATGCTGCATAACTAAATACTAATAAGGTCCCAAAAGCGAGACCTATTGGCTATGCCAATGCTTGTTTCCCATGTCATGTGTAACAACATCAGCTATAGCTGCGCGACCCAGCACATTCAGAGTGAACTGAGATGGAGCCAAGCCAGAGATCTGATTTTGCTGTACCAACCAGAACACTATCTGAGTTATGAGAAGATTTTGAAAGTAAATGGCACAACAAATATGTAAAAATATGATAGCAATCTTTCAAATTGTAAATATGTTAGATCTTGAAAGGTTGTGTTTCCTTGATTAGACAAAATCACTGTATTGGCATTAGCATCCCCACCCCCAATTCTCTGGTGACACATGCATATGTAAACCAAAAGATGTCAGGACACAGGATACGAACCATCACTTTTTTGTTTTTCTATGTGAAACACATGACACTTGGCTACTATGGGTGCGCTATGGACGTCAGCAGTGCAAACATTTGCTCACGCAGTTTCAATTTAAAATTTACTCCATTCAGTTCATCAGAGCTTCTGTGTGACATGTCCAAAAATGATAAAGGAAGCATACACTACACAGCATGGTATATGCAGCGTTTCAGGTTACAGAAAAACAGTATGACGCAGCCGCCTGTCTCTGTATTGTTTGAGGAAGTATAAATGGGGGAGGAATGGAGATTGGAAGGGTGGTGTGCAACATACAGCAAGCTGGTAATGTACTGGCATGCTTGTCATGTGCGCTAGTTAAACTAAAAAACTGAAGCATTAATCACTTGTTCTTTTTCCTTCAAAAAAGGTGGGTGACATTTTGTGTAATTAGCCAGCATGGGACTACATGAGATAATGTAAAGCGGCAATGTAAAATGTCAAAAAAACAGTGAGCACGCGCGCATGCACCTAAAGGAATGAGAGGGAAGCAATACAGGTTGAGAAATGGTTGAATGTTAACTGGAAAGGAAACCCAGTGGTAATCAGCAGGGAAAAACGGTTCCGTTAGAGCAGAAAACCCACTCTACTGTCAGAAAGAGGATGGGGTTCATTGACGAACAGAGAATACAGATTCACCGACAGAATGATAGAGGACACATAACGCCCATTTTACTACTTCAGATTGCTTTAGACCGCCCTCCTTTGCAGCTTGAGGTCTGCCTATCTAGACAAATTTACAGTTTCTGACTTAATGTTCGATTAAATGCTTTAATCAAAGTCATGCTTGACAACAGTGCCCTCTGCCGCACCTGCTGGTATTGCTGCAGCCAAATTGGGATGTAGGGAACGATATTAGCAGGAACAGCTTGAAGAACTTAAAGAACATATTTATACAGAAAGGGACATAGAACAAGCAATGGCCGCGTGGCCGTGAAACTGACACGGCCGCGAAAGTGAAAGTAATCGCGAGGGAAGCCAGATGGCGCCTGATCGCGCGTGCACGCTCGCGTGAACGCAAGCTGGTCGCCAGCAAACTGCTGTTTGCACTTCCAAAACCCGCTTACTAAAACTCTCGCCAGTGCAGCGCATGCGGTGGCTCAGGCAAGACCTAAAAAGGGTCCGTTTTCACTGTGAAAATGTGGTGTGTCCACGTTGCGTTTTGGGCTGTTTCCTGTCGCGGGCCCTAGGCCACACAAGTGAGGTACCATTTTTCTTGGAAGACTTTGTAGAACGCGCGGTGGGTGGAATTTTGTGGATCCACGCAAATTCCAGAACTTTCCACCAAGGAAATGTGAGGAAAATGTGTTTTTTTTGGACAAATTTTTAGGTTTGCAAGGGATTCTGGGTAACAGAACCTGGTGAGAGCCAGTCAAGTCACCCCATCCTGGATTCCCCTGGGTGTCTAGTTTTTAAAAATGTATAGGTTTGCTAGGTTTCCTTAGGTGCTGGCAGAGTTAGGGTTCAAAATCTAGAGCTAGGCACTTTGCAAAAAAAGGGTCAGTTTTCACTGTGAAAATGTGGTGTGTCCACGTTGCGTTTTGGGCCGTTTCCTGTCACGGGCCCTAGGCCTACCCACACAAGTCAGGTACCATTTTTCTCGGAAGACTTTGGGGAACGCAGGGTGGGTGGAATTTTGTGGATCCACGCAGATTCCAGAACTTTCCACCACAGAAATGTGAGGGAAATGTGTATTTTTTGACAAATGTTTAGGTTTGCAAGGGATTCTGGGTAACAGAACCTGGTGAGAGCCAGTCAAGTCACCACATCCTGGATTCCCCTGGGTGTCTAGTTTTCAAAAATGTATAAGTTTGCTAGGTTTCCCTAGGTGCCCGCAGAGCTAGGGTTCAAAATCTACAGCTAGGCACTTTGCAAAAAAAGGATCCGTTTTCACTGTGAAAATGTGGTGTGTCCACGTTGCGTTTTGGGCCGTTTCCTGTCGCAGGCACTAGGCCTACCCACACAAGTGAGGTGCCATTTTTCTCGGAAGACTTTGGGAAACGTGGAGTGGTGGGAATTTTGTGGATCCACGCAGATTCCAGAACTTTCCACCACAGAAATGTGAGGAAAATGTGGTTTTTTTAATAAATTTTTGGGTTTGCAAGGGATTCTGGGTAATAGAACCTGGTGAGAGCCAGTCAAGTCACCCCATCCTGGATTCCCCTTGGTGTCTAGTTTTCAAAAATGTATAGGTTTGCTAGGTTTCCCTAGGTGCCGGCAGAGCTAGGGTTCAAAATCTACAGCTAGGCACTCTACAAAAAAAGGGTCAGCTTTCACTGTAAAAATAAAGTGTGCCCACGTAGCGTTTTGAGCCGTTTCCTGTCGCGGGCACTAGGCCTACCCACACAAGTGAGGTACCATTTTTATCGGGAGACTTAGGGTAACACAGAATTGTAGAGCAACTGTTATTACCTATTGACATTCGATGCATTTCTGCCTTCCAAATGAAAGACAATGTGTAAAAAAGAAGTCATTTTGAAAAATGACCTATAATTCTCATGATAGTATGGGTACTCACAATTTCGGAAATGTGCAAATATCTACTGTTTCTAAACTCTATAATTTGTTCCAATTTCAGAAATACATAGGTGTCTTTCATACCGATTTTTCCATGTATATATTTTCCCAAATTAATTACTATGTACCCGGTACATAATAAAAAACCATTGCAAGACGCTGCTCAGTTATTGGCTCTGGGTTCGTCGGGTTCTTGGTGAACCTACAAGTCCTATATATCCCCACAATCAGAAAGGTCCAGCGGATGTAACAGTATATTGCTTTCAAACAGCTGTCATAATTAAAAGAAGTTACAGGTGAAAACGTTGACACAAATGGCTGTTTTTTTCAACTAATTTTCAATTTTTCCTATATTCAACGGTTAGTTTCTATAAAGAAACCTTGAAGGATCTACACAAATGACCCCTTGCTGAATTCAGAATTTTGTCTACTTTTCTAAAACATATAGCTTTCCAGGATCCATTATTGGTTTCATACCCATTTCTACCATTAACTGGAAAGAGGTTGAAAGCACAAAAAATAGCAAAAATAGGCTATGTCCCAGAAAAATGCCAAAACTGTGTAAAAAATTTTGGTTTTCTGACAAAAGTCTGCTTGTCCCTGAAAGCTGGGAAGATGGTGATTTCAGCACCACAACCTCTTTTTTGATACCCTTTGCAGGGAAAAAAACAGACGCTTTCATCTGTAGCCCTTTTTCCCATTAAAAAAAAAAAAAAAAAATTTAGCTGTATTTTGGCTAATTTCTGGGTCTCCTCCAGGGTAATCCACAAACCCTGGGTACCTTTAGAATCCCCATGATGTTGGAAAAAAAGGACGCAAATTTGGCGTGGATACCTTATGTGGTCAAAAAGTTACAGGGGCCTAAGCGCGAACTACCCCAAATAGCCAAAAAAAGGCTTAGCACAGGGGGGGGGAAAGGCCTAGCAGGGAAGGGGTTAAGAATGTTTAATCAAATTATAAGGCCTGCAAAGGAAATACGCAATTTATTTAAGGTATTATCTGCGACAGGCTACGTGTGCGGAGATATCGGGCAAAGTTAGACAGTAGCCCACTCGCTCAGCTCAGACGTGTGCACATGTGTGTGCACGTGATCTCATGCAACCAACCCTGACACTCTTACCTCAGCTGCACAGCAGCGGACCTTATTTGAAAAGGTGGGCACTGCTGGTTTGCACACAAATCCATTGTTAACTATGTTTCCAGTGAGTTAGACACTGGTAGTGAGACTCAGAGCAGAGATTCATAAAGCAGGTGGTCAAAACAAAATAATAATCTTGAGAGGCTAAATGGGCCTGACCTCATTCCTCACAATAACGTGTTGACACTGTTGACACAGATGCGATCTAGTTACCGCTGAAACTCAGTGCGATAAGTCTGGGACAGTCCTGGAGTATGTCATATTTTCTTTTTCTTCAATTTTCACTGACGTTTCTCCACTCTCATATAACTACATACAAGTAAAACGACTTTTAGACATCTCTTTTTAAATTTCTGATCTCTGTACTCTATGTACCAGAGACATTATAAATGTTAAGTTCTTAAAATCAGATGGCAGAAAACCTTGATGTGCATAATTACATTGTGACATTTACCATGATTCACATTTGTACTTTGCTTCTAAGCTGCGGTAATGTTATCCATGCTACATGAATTGATGCAGAGACAAGCAATTATAAGCAAAGACTGGTAAGGCATAGAGGGATGAGAAATTAGCGATTTAAAATCAAGTATAATACAAAGCAACTTAGAGCTACATCATCTCATCAAATCTGCATCTGCTTTTCAGGACTGCAACTGTTCTTACTAATTATGTAGAAAATTGATCTGGGGCTGTATTAGGTATGCAGTGCACTTCCCTGTTTGTGCCGTGGCACACCTTTGAAAGGGTGCACCGGGTGCAAACTGGGACAGTGCACTGCATTACAAGGAATGTGCTGCCCCCATGGCAGCTGCAAACTGTAGCTGTCTTAGTAGCAGCTAATTCAGGTGAAATACAAAGCGGCTGCTTCAAAGCCCCTCCGTGTGTCACAGTGCAGGCAGCATGCCGTCCACACTTTCAAAAGGGAGAAAGAGATCCCCTTGCAGGCGGGTGCAGTGAGTGACTGCACCGGCCTGCTGAGGGATGTCTGGTGGGATCCATGTGGTCCCCATTCTCTCCCCCCCACGAGGGCTGCCTGTAGGAGGCACACTGAAAGTGCACCACCTTTTTGTGGCGCACTTGTTAGTGATTCTCCCAAAGGCACGTCAGCCCCTGCGCCCATGTCTGTAATACAACGCGGGCGCAGAGGCAAAGGGATTCCCTCATTTGCATTGTGCCACACCCTATGCAAATGAGGGAACGCCCTCTAATGATATCGCTGGTGCTATTTGTGTGCCAGCGCTATCTGTATCACACAAGGGGACGCCCAGGATTCTGCGGCCCCTTCTGTAATACCATTGTGCCACGGGATGCAAAAATCGGGCGCACACGCCCTTGCGCCTCCAGGGCACAATGTATAATACAGCCCCTGGTGTTTGCAATTCCAATGAAAATGAGCAAAATCTCGATAACTGGTTCGGGGTTACCAGTGTTTTTTGGTTGTTCTGAGCTGGTATTTCTTCACGCCATTTTATAACCAAAATTTGGATAATTTTCATATTATTCATCTGCCAAAAATGTGGGATTTTAAAGTCACTTTACATTTAGATTACTTTCCATTTGGTAATTCGGGCAATAACATGTTTTAAAAAGTTCCTGCCGGCGGCAGATTAACAGCATTCATTCTTTCTTGCCTAACTGGCGGGTAGTGGAGATTTACCAATGCAGTGAGCAAAGTCTGATTTTTTTTTAATAACTTGCAGGAATGTTCAACCTCACTATTGCTTTCTGGTTCTTATGAATATATATATAAATATGTATTCGTCTAGCCAAAATTATAAGATCAATTTTATGAACATCAACCAACAACCAGTTGCAAAAATAGTGGAGAATTATCCCACACCAGATTTTTTTCATTTTCAGAGACATTAAAGCTGATGTTTTTATTACCTTTAATGAGCATTCCAAAATGTTGGTTATTGATGAAGAAAACGAACAAAGTGGTTCAGAAATATTTAGCAAAATTATGGATGAGCAAGGTTGAATATTGTGGCTTTAGCTCCAACATCACTATAATCAATGCTCGAGTCATATGGGATGTATCTGGAAAACTAATATGTGAAAGAAGAAAAAGGAAATCAGCTTTGGAATACGTCATTATGAATTTTCAGATCACTCTGTAGGCTTATTCGATAAGAGGGATCGATTGTAACTTTGGAGTGACCATTAGCCTGCCATTTTTGGGATCGGGTTACACTTAATGCCAGTTGCCTTTACTTTATCTATGGACCTGAATGTGAGGAAATAGTTACATAATGGTTATTCTGAAACAAATTAATTAGAGCTTAAATTAACCAATATAATTGGATGGCTTGAACATTTGATAACTGGAATAAGACACTTTCTTGGGGCCTATCCCTGTATCTATAAGAGGAAATATAATTGTTCTGATGAACATGATCAGGTGGTGGAAAAATTGAATGAGGTAAAGCTTTGTTGACATTGATTAAGGAAGATAAACACTGGAAACTGAAAAGATGCCAAACTAGATCAATTCTTTCATTAAGAAATATGTTTGTCAGTAGACTTGGAAATGGTTTGACATAAAGGAATCATTGTAAAAAAAAGAAGGGGCATATTAACAACGAGGCGATAAACAATTATCGCCGCTTTAGCGTCCGTTTTCGGACGAAAAGCGGCGATAATCTTATCGCCTAATCAGCAAGGTCACGCTATCGCGTGAATCCTTGCACTATCGCCTCTTTCCCCAACGCCCATCTTTGCATCTCTAATGAGATGCAAAGTGGGCGTTACTGGCGTACCCGGATGGGCTACGTTGCAAATATCGCCGATGTGCACATCGCGATATTTACAAGGCAGCCCACAGGATTATAGCAGACGTTAAATTTTGGCGAAAACGGCCGTTTTCGCCAAAATCTAACGTCTGCTATAATCCTGACTTACCTATGTTAGACATAGGAGGTGGATTCTGCTGATACGACCACAGGGTCGTATCAGCAAGGTTATCGCCGTTTTGCAGGGAACATCGCTGGAAAACCAGCGATGTTCCTTGCAAAACGGCGATAACCTCGCTATCTCTGGAATTTTATCGCCTCGGCGATGCGCGTTGTTGATAACGCGCTAACCGGGCGATAAATTGCAGAGATAGCCGGCGATAAATATGCAAGCGCTAAGCGCGCTTTGCGATATTTATCGCCGAGCCTTGTTAATATGCCCCGAAATGTTTTAACTTCTTTTGGAAACCTCTTGGCAAACACAATGGGCCAGGCAGTGACATGGAAATCTACTTCCAAAGGATATGGCTATAAGGAGAAATATTTGAGTGAATTGTGGGACAGAAGAACGACAATGATATCTAGTGATTCCTAAATTGTAACAAACACCAAATTGCAAATTAGGAATCACTAATTTGTAAGCATTCGCTTAAATACTGGGTCAGAAATTGCAAATCATTATGAGTCACAAATAGTGACTGTCGCGCCGGCAGCGAGTGATGACCACACCCATTTCAGAAAATACACTTCCTTTCAGCTGCACAACAAAAAAATACTTTCCCTCAAATCACAGGAGGAAATCAAATGACCATGTCCAGCCAGAAACCAAAAGCGGGGGTTGGCAGAGCGCAAGAACACATGTTGGACCAAGAGCCTGAGATTCTTGTCGAGGAGTGTGCCTTTGGACATGAGGAGCTGTTTGAACATCTCCCATGTTCGTTCCTGAGGCAACAAAAAACAAATTAGGGCCAGGATACAGCAAAGGATAAATGCTGTGAGTGCCATCAAAAGATCTGTGTAAGAAATCAGGAAGAGGTTGTATAACCTACATTCCTGCTTCAAGAAGAATATAGCATCAAGAAGATAGGCGACTGCAGCCACAGGTGGGGTACCAAGTACAGAACCAGTGTCTACCAATAGACAGCCTCCGTCCATCTGAAGCAGTACAGAACCAGTGTCTACCAATAGACAGCCTAAGTCCACCTGAAGCAGTACAGAACCAGTGTCTACCAATAGACAGCCTAAGTCCATCTGAAGCAGTACAGAACCAGTGTCTACCAATAGACAGCCTAAGTCCATCTGAAGCATTTCATATATTGACATCAGCCCCTGTATCGGAAGCTCAGGTCAGTGCCTTACAATGTACTTATATAAATAAAATGGATGAACACGTGGTAATAATATGTTCTTTATTTAGCAAGTAGTCAAAATAGCCAAGGTAAATTCAAAGCTGTTCATTAATCCATTTAAGGTTTACACAGTGCCGAAAACAATGCATTATGGGTAATGTAGGCCATGTGTATAACATTAAAAAGTGTTAGATGTACATGTTTAACTTGATGGCCTATATAACATATATTGTTAATTCCACAAATATTACTTACATGTAGCTCTATTTTGAAAAGTTTAAATCGACTTGCAATAGCAAAATTCAAAGAAAGAATCACATGGCTTCCTCTGAATTTAGTAGACAGGCAGCAAAATAAGGTAAAACAATTTCTGAAGGTTATGCAGATATTAGATCTGGCTCTGAAGAATTAACAATGGTTGTAAAGTATATGTACACACAAATGGCTCAACACTGCACCACATAGGCGTAAACAAAGACATATGAACAATCGCCTCCAAACATTTTGGCACTTTGTTGAAAGGTTGGCTAAAGCCATTTCAACTATGTGTCGGAGAACTGCTAACATGCAGGTAGAGTTAGTACACAATGGGGCATATTCTCAAGGACTTATCGCCGAATTATCGGCACTTTAGAGCCGCAAAAGTGGCGATAGATTTATCGCCCTATTCCCAAGCTGGTGCAAACTGCCGATTTCGCCAGTTTTCCAGCGATAGCTGCCGCAAAAAACATCGCCGCGAATGAGAGCGACAACTAACGCTAATGATATGCAGAGTAGGCGTTCCCGTGCAAAAACACATGAAAACACCACTTCGCGATATTCTCAACGACCAGGCCAGATCAGCGAAGCGAACCAAAAACAGGCGATAAGGCGCATTAGCAGCAGGGATTTAACACCTGCCTTTTACTGGTGTTAAGCAGGACGACAAACTGCAGTATGAAAGGGAGCCCAGCCCAGAGGGGTATGAAGTTCCTCAATAGCAAGTAACAGAAGAGAGGAGATACCGTGAGGTGTGGGTAGTATAAAGGTAGCTACATGCCTAGTCAAGGAAAAAGGCAAACTAAGGGGGGGGAAGAAACCCCTTGGTGGAACTAGGGCTCTCACACACCCAGCAAGCTAGGTGTCATGCTTCATCATATGAGCCTGCCCCTCGTCCAGTCGGCGCTGCAATACCGGACGGGCTCCCGAACCGGGGCTCTTTATCGGGGATCTTCTGTTCCTGCCGGTGGGTGCAGTGGGGGTAAGAGGCCTAGTGTGTGTAGACGTCTACACACACTAGGCCTCTTACCCCTTTTTGCATACAGTCTTCCCGGGCTTGTACGTTGGACCTCGTTAAACTAGCCCGCCTACGTCCCCTCTTTTGCCAACCAGCCCAGCCCAGAGCCACATCTGAAGACCAACAGATGCCATGGAGCCAATGAGCATGCAGCTCAGAGACCAAAGAGGGCCACAACACCCACCGCCACCACCCCCAGCCCCCCCCCCCCGGACCGCCCTCCCCTGACTACCACCCAGGCAGCGCAGAAGAAGACAGCGGATGTTCCTAAAACACACCAGCCTCAGAAACACAACGCCAGAGGATGCCATTGCCCACTACAGGCTCAAAAGGACAACCATCCTCCGAATCCTGACCCACATTGCCCACAGGCTGACGGTACCAACACAGCGTACAACCAACATCCCTCCGCAGACAAAGCTGCTGGCTGTGCTGCACCTGTTGGCCTCTGGTACCTTCCAACCAACAACAGCCAGAGTCGGAGGAGTCTCACAGCCAGCCCTATCAAACCTCCTCACACATGTCTTGGATGCATGTCCACAAAAGCAACGGCGGGCCCCTGTATCCGCACCACACGCTAGTTCCAATTCGTAGTGTACCTGCGCAACCAACCCCAACGCCAGCCGTTGCCTGACGCCTCTGTGCTCCAGATCCAAGATTGTAGTTACTGAAATTGGGGTGCGCCAGGTCATGAAGTCCAGTAGTCAACAGTAGTGTAAAAACAGTTCTTTATTACAAATACATAAATCAACAATACGAAAAGCTCAGCCAACGAGTTCCATTCCCAACGGGGAACTTCATCAGGGCAACGTGTGGATTCAATTAACTGCATATGCTGCGGGAACTCCCCAATACAATTCCATATTCCAAAAGCCAGTATTCAGAAACCTGTTGGATAAATGGTGACAATGGTCAAGCATCCGTATAGTCACAAACGTAATCTGGTACAGTGTATTGCACTTGGACAAACCGGAATGCTAACAGGTATGATAAATCCTGCATAAAAAGACCGTAACAGAGGTTCGTGTGGGCGTAACCTTCGTAGGAAGGAAAAGGAAGGTTACAACCACACAAACTTCTGTCCAGGTCTCATTATGCAGGAGTCATCATACCTGTAAGCATCACGGTTTGTATCAGCTTGATACCCCTGCACCTTCACTTCCCCCACAATGTGCAGGAACAGCTGGAAACCAAGCAAGGGAACTACGCCATAGCTGGCTTCCCGCACGTGTTGGGGGCAATTGACTGCACACATGTACTACTTGTGCCCCCTGCCGACACTGCACACAATAACCACAACAGAAACCACACGCATTCCATCAATGTGCAGGCAAAAGTGGACCACCGGGGCCTGTTCATGAATGTCGTCGCAAACTTCCCAGGCAGTGTGCATGATTCCTACATCTTCCGCAAGTCCATCACCAACCAGTGCTTTGAGGATGGCACCTATGGAAATGCACTGCTCGTCGGTAAGTACCAACTGAACACACCACACACCTCAACTCCACAATCATACAACTCACAACTGTGGGAATGCACACGTTACAAAATCACATACAATATGCCAATCAACAGGACCAACTACCAGACACGACAACACAAGTAACTGTGGTAACCGTGGCCAGCCATGTAGACAAACCATCCACGGCATGGCACCTCTGACACACAATTGCAGAATGTGGGGAGAGGTGGGAACAAAGTATGTGCGAAGGAGGCAAGTGACCCATCAATAAGAATGTACACAATGCCAAGTGTGGCGGTGATGTGCTGGACAGACTTCAGTATGCAGAGCACAGACATGTCCATGTGGACATATACTGCTGGTGTTTGTAGTGTTGTGGACAGTGGACGCAAACAGGTTACCTCAGGCAGTGTGGAAGACCTTGGACATGTAGCTTTGTCGTCCCCCCCTGTAAGCGTAAGCGGAGTGGCCTTGGCCGGCGTATGTCGTGAATAAATAGCCCGGGGCTCTGGGCGTGGTTCAGTTCCGGGATGGCCACCAAAGTAACTACTGCGTGTGTCTCTGTGTCCGCCATATCCTGTCCATAGACCTACACACACGTGGCCGACCACCTTCAACGGCCAGATTTACACTGGAGACAAGGTGGCTACGTCCCAAGCCAACCCGCGCACATCTCGTCATCGCATGCAGGGTCGTGTCTGCCAGGGCGGCACCCCCACCCAGCCACAAGGCCGCTGCCGTGACCGGTGGTGCCTGCGCGATCCTGTGCGCCTGCTGCACCCCAGCCCTGGTCCCCAGACCGGCCCGCCGCCCAGCGATGACTGGCCGCCCCTGCGCACCCAGGACTCAATGCTCACCTGCCGCCACCGGCGTGTCTCCAAGAGGGCCCACCACGTGCCGGTGCAACCTCCTCAGCCGATCGCTGGATTCCGCGCCACAGGCCCCCAGCGCACCCTGCGGCACCGCACCGTGGAGTCATGTGTGTGCTGACTGCTGCCTTCGGCGTACACTGCGCTCCAGCAGGGCCCTCAATTCAAATCGAATCTTGATTTGCAGGACGGCGTATCGAGGTCTACACATCATCGCAGGCTGCACACCCGATCAGCTCTTCAGGTGCCCCTACCTCAGTGCACCGCAAGTCACCGTCCCGTGGCGGTAGGCCCGTGCCGGCCGCAGTGCATCGGGTGCCACCAACTCTGTGCACCGCAAGTCACCGTCCCTTGGCGGTAGGCCCGTGCCGGCCGCAGTGCATCGGGTGCCACCAACTCTGTGCACCGCAAGTCACCGTCCCGTGGCAGTAGGCCCGTGCCGGCCGCAGTGCATCGGGTGCCACTAACCCAGTGCGCCACAAGTCATGGACCCTTTATGATTGAGTCTTGTGGTGCGGACGCCATCATGTCACCTCCGGCAGTGGGGAATGTGATGTGGTAGGCCCCTTTTATTGGCAGGGTCACATGTCCTGTGACGCCTGTGCTTGATGGGTGTGGTGTGGGTGTAAACCAGCCCTCAGGGAGTGGCTGTGGCATGCTGACAACTAGACCAGTGATCAGCAGATCACTACAGGGAAGACCTGGGACATGTAGCTTTTTGTCTCTCTGTTAGCGTAAGCGGAGTGGGCTGGGCTGGCGTATGCCAGTCCAGCGTAGGGGTGTGAACAATGAGCCCGGGGCTCTGGGCGTGGTTCAGTACTGGGCTGGACAAGGAAGTAACTAATGCGTGTGTCTCTGTTGTAGTGTCGGCGCCACCCGGACCGCAATCGGCAATGTTGCACCCTGTGACTCAAGTCCTACAACATGAGCAACATGGACGTAAGAGGGAATCACTGACCCTACAGTCATTCATACTTTCATACTTGAATGATCATAGACATGACACATCTGTGTGAATCTGAATGTTTTATTCACATTCAGTGGAGTGTTGAAGCTGGAGCAGTACAGGGCCATGCAAACCCCACTTTACATTGTTGCCCCGTGGAGGGCCAGCCAGAGTCCTTCAGGGAATGACAAGTTCATTGGAAGAGAAAGAGTACAATCCACAGTCTGATTGCTGTGTCATTGGTAACCAAACAGAATATGGCAGTCCATGTCGAGGTCCAAGGTGAGTGTCGCAGAGTGTATCGGGGGACAGTGGTAGGTGATGATGCAGAGGGCAGAACCAAGCAGAAACAGGCCATATGGCGGAGATGAATGCTACCGCTTCCTTCTTACCACTAAGGCGGAATCATCCGCATCTTCGTCCTCTGATGTTTCATGTGCCTCACATGTGGGTGGTGGTGTTTTGTCAGTGGCACTGTGTGGCACTGACACATCAGGGGCCGGAGATGGAATGTCTGCCGCACGGTGTGGCAGTGACACATCAGGGGCCGGAGGTGGAATGTCTGCCGCACTGTGAGGCACTGACACATCAGGGGGCGGAGATGTGGATGTAGAAGCAGCAGCAGCATTCATCGGCTCCAGGCCTTGTGGCAGCAATGCCATGATGAGGATCTGCCGGGCATGGAAGATCCCAGCTACATCTTGCTGGTGTGCAGCCATGGCAGCCATTCTTTCCGCCTCCATCCGCTCCCTGTTCTCCATGATCCTCTGCATGTGTCCCAACTCCCGACTGACATCGCTGGAGCCACTCTGACTAGACAGTTGTCCTTGTCTCAGAGTCAGGACTCCAGCGATGTCAGCCATGGATCATTGGAGAGCATGGAGCGGACGGTGGATGTCCATTAGGGACTGTAAGTGGTCCCTGATGGGACTTAGACACCCACGTATGGCATCTAGTTTGGCTGCCATGAGGTCGAACCCCACCCGCACCTGATCAGCCATCTTCTCCTGGCCCCCTAACACACGGCGTTGGAAGGCCATGTGTTGTTCGTGGGGGTCCTGGGAGACAGCCGGGGTGGTGGGTGCTTCCTGCTGTGTGGTCTGTGCAGGGGGTGAGGTCTCCTCAATGCAGCTGGGCTGCCCTGCTCCTGGAGGTGAGGTGCCGAAGCTGTCCATGAGCTCTTGGAGGGCGTCGGTGTCGAAGGTGTGGAGGTCCTCTTCGTCATCAGTGAAGAGATGTTGGGTCTGCTCTGCAGGAGGTGTTGATTCTCCCTCTGCAATGTGAAGGGGAGATGCAGTTTAACATTCTGTTCACATGTATGTTGACGCATTGTACAAGTTTACATACAGACTGCATGACAATGTACATTGTGACTGTTTGGGAGGAGCTGCCTATTTGATGCGGGACAGTGGACATTTCGACAACATCATGGATGTGTGTTTGTACTTGTACATTATCATCTCACATTTCCCTGCTATGCCAAATGTGATTGGCCAGTTTCTACACACAAGCGGCACCAGTTGTGTCCTCTGTACTGTTGTGAACGTGTTGCAGTTTGTACCACATTGTTGTCAATGTTGATGTGCTCTGGATGTTATGTGTGTGTGCTGCATTGTGGGAGAGTCACCCCTGCAGCTCTGATTTTGCTGCCCCTTATCCTTTCAGGCGCTGTGCCTTTGACTTCTGTGCTTATACAGTGCTGAGATGTTGCATACTTGGGTAAATTGGGCTCTTGGTGGGAGTTGGGACTCTGGGGCATGGTTTGTCCGCAGTTGTGTTGTTGAGGTCAGGGGTTGTTTGTGCACGTGGATGTGTCAGAGTGTGACCTGCTCCTTTACGGATGTGGTCCACACTCAGCCACCTCAGTGTCGTGGCGTGCAACATGTCATGATATATTGACTGCAGCCATGCTATTCGTCATGCAGTGTCACTTGCATTGTCAGTGTGGCTCACAGACACGCTGCTTTGCTGGGTTTGGCACATGTGCATGGTTGTGAGATTGGTGATGTGTGGGAAGGGCCCCCTCTGGGCACATAGTCGACGGGGGCCTACTTGCTGTTTCTAGGTGTGCTGCAATGTGCCAAGGGTATCAGGGACATGATCCAGAGTCATTGTGGGTGTGCACTGTGCTATACTTAATTGTGCATGTGTGACATTGTGCCCATCTCCCCCTGTCCCCCCAGTCCCTGGTCGTTACTCACCCTGTTGCTGTTGCTGTTGTCTACGTTGAGCAGTGTCCGGTCCCCCAACTCCTGCCACCGTCTCACCACTGATGACTGTGGACACCATTTCCTCCATCTCATCCAGCTCCTCCTGTGGCGCTGGACTCCCACCTCCAGTCTGCATTGCTGCCTTCTGGTTGTTGCCGAGTTTCTGCTTGGTTTTGCGCTTCACATCATTCCAGCGCCTCTTGAGCTCTTCCATTGTCCTCCTCAGCACTCCGACTGCATTCACCTTGTCCAGGATGGACTGCCATATTCCATTTTTTGTTGCCAATGACACAGTGGAGGTGGCGAACAGTTGTTGATGGTGTTCTACCACCTCCGTTATCAGGATCCTGTTTTCCTGCGGACTGAAACGCGTCTTCCTCTTCTTCTTCTCCTTGCCCTTCCCTGACCCCGAGGTCCCAGGCTCGTCCTCCGTGGGGCTTGTGGGGTTCTGGTTGTCCTCTGTACTTGCTCCGGCTACCTCCATTGTGCTTCGCAGTTGTTTTGGTTTTGTTTGTGGGTTTTTTTTCTGCTTTTATAGTGATTTTTCCCGCCTGACGTGTGTGAATTGCAGGCCTGGCGCAGCTTATCGCTGATTTTTTTATCGCTGTTGGGCCCATCGCCACTTTTTTTACGTTCGGCTTTAGATTTTTATTGCAGTCCTGGTTATTTTATCGCGGACATTTGACGCGTTGTCGGGAAACTATCGCATGTTGGGAATACTGCGTTAACACGGAGTTATTTTCCCGCGATAGACCGCGATATGAAATATTGCGTTAACCTATTTTGGCGATGATTATTGCACGTTCTTGAGAATATCCCCCAATATTTGTGATGTAGCAAGAAGCCTAGTCTAAATACTAAACACTTTAGAGGAAATGCAGCTGTTCATGCAGGAATTAGGGCAGCAAGGTAAATTATAGAAACTGAAGAGGGCTTAAGTGTGAGTAGTATTTTTGCTGGTGAGCATGTACATTGATTCACCAAAATGCCGGGAGCAGCAGACATGCAATCACACAGCATTGACCTTAATGACATCACAGGAAGTGACAATATATGACCTTGGCCCCTCAATCATTCTAGGAAGTGTTGTCAAATTACCTTAATCCTGATGACATCATAATAAATGACATCTCTGAAGTTCCACAATAAATGCATGATTAATATCTTAACACATAGACAGATGTCTGTTTTAGATACCACCTGTACTAGGGTGCTGACGTAATATGCCAGGGAAACATTACTTATTTCTATTAGTATAACATGAAAAACTGTGCGTTTATCTGAAGAGAATATAGGTCCCAAAAACACAGAACAGCACTGGGACCTGAATTATTTATACCACAAAGTGTCATCTTTAATTGTTCCCTTAGTGTATAGTGCAACGAGAAACATGATGCAAATCATAGGGAGAGAGAAAAAGAGATTTAAACTTAACAATAGTAGTTATGTTCAATCCACATGTATTGGTTGATGTAAACAAGCCATATATTGGAATATGAACTATATTAGTGGCATAAATTATTCCTTACTGTTAATTCATTTTGAATTAAGATCTTTGTGCTGACTTTGCAAGGCTCTATCACTTGTGTGAAGCACAGACCTGAAGGTTTTATTGAGACACTCCATTTTTCATGTATTCAGAATAATAATACATGGCAATTACTTGTTTAAAAATGTTGCTTTTTAGTTCATTTTTTAATGAAATCAGAAGAGTGCACAATGCACTACTGAATTTTATTAATTTTACAAAACCTAACTTGTAATTTCTCGGTCCCAGTCCCAGTGGAAGTTGCAGAAAGTAAACAGTGCTCATCAAGATACTGTTTACCTTCTGTTGATGGAGTAGCAGCTGGTTCTTTTTGAAAGTGATGAGCCATAATACTCGCCCTGAATTGTAGCAAGCAAGCAAAGTGAGTGAGCCCACATATTCTAGGGAGGGCTTAGGGGTGTCTTCCCCCAAGAAAAAGTTGAAAAAATGGGGTTGGATACTGCATTTAAAAGCACAATTTTCTCATAAATTTGCAAAAAAGTTAAAGGCTCGTAAAACGCACTCATTAAGTAATCAAGTCATTCATGGTGTGCCAGACTAATTTAACCTGGCACTTCCCAAGAGTTTTCCATAATGTGTTTGTGGTGGCCCCATATGTCAAGAAGTAGCTTTATTGTGCCAGACCCAGCATATTCATATGCCATGGGCCCCCCTTTAATCCAGAAATGATATACAATATGACAGTGCCAAAACTTTGCCATGGGTAACCCTTATGTCAAAAGTTATTTCTAGTATCTAAGTGCCAGCATTTTGCAATGATTGTCCTCCTCCCATATATCACAGTTGTCCTCCTGTATACCAAAAATTACCTTCAATGTACCATTACTAGCATTTTGCCAGGAGTGGTTCGAAGCCGCGCTCCGTGGAGTTCCGCAGGCGTGAGGTAAGTTGCATTGCTCGCGCTGTTGTTTATCACCGGGCGTTTGTCCTGCACTGTAAAATCAGCGTGAACTGCACCATGTGCATTGCAAGAAGGCCTAGCTTCTTCCTACCGATCGAGTAAACTCAAGCGGCAGCTTCCTCAACACGTGCGGCAGGTTTCTCTACGCAAGCGGTAGCAACCTGCCACGACTGCCCACATTGAGAAATCTCACCCGGAGGTGGCCTAGTGTTGCATTTTCCTCGCTTGCCAACTTAACGATGGTGAACTACGAGAGAGGAAAAACTCTGCAAACTCTGCATGCGGAGCAAAGTTTACCACCCAGGCCTAAATGTAATGTGACATTTTTAATCAGTCTGATCTATGCCACCATTATTTTTGCCCAAACAAGTTTAAGTTTTGGACACCATGGATTGTCCCCACTGCTATCTTTGCTGCATCGCCATATCCAGACATATAATTCCTGTTATAAGTAATTAACACCATTACGCGGTGTTCGATGTCGGCTAACCTGGTTTATAACAGCTCATTAATTTATAGCAATGCAACCTAGTGGTTGCCATTTGGTACTGAAATTTCTTATTCATTGAATGAATGGTTGATGAATGACACCATCCCCAATGATACCAATAAAAGGTACTGGTACATAAACATTGCCTCATTGAAACAATGTTGCTGTTGACAATTGTGCGTTCACTTTCACGTAGGTCTACAGGGCTGCACCTGCTGTTGGTTTCCACTCCAGCAGAGGCAGTAGTGCTACATTTGGCACAGACAGTTTCAAAACTAAAACACAAGCCCAAATTATTTTATATTTAGGTGGGTTAGACTCATCTAATTTAGATTTCATAAGCCATCTTCATTTCGTAGAGATCGCATCGCTGGGAAATAGAATATATAATAAAATTTAATAAGCTGGCAGAAGAGCCCTATCAGTGTTGCATTTAGCAAGAGATGAATTAACATATTCCAACTGATTTGATTAAACTATGGTAAACGAGGATTAACAAAGTCAATAAATCTGCCTTGGCAGCCTCGTGACCTGATTTTGCTCTCTGTACACACAAAGCCTGAAATCAATGTCTTCCATGCCAGTAAAAAAATCTGTTTTTTTCTGCAGAGCAACTCTTGATCCGTACTTATGAAACTTTTTCTGGATTTTACAACTGACTTTCTGTTCTCTCTACATAGAGGACTTCCAGAGCAGCCACAATGTGCTCTTTCTCTGTGCTCACTTAATGATTGAGGGCCATATTTATGGCAAAGTAACGCAGCGCAGCAAGTCACCTTGCGCACCTTGCTGCACTGTGTTACAGTGAAAGGCTAGGAATGCACTGTATTTAAAGGAATACGCCGCATCCCTGCCTTTGTCCCTGGGCTGGCGCAGTTTTGGCTGCCTAGCCCTAATGCAGGCTACCATGAGGCAAGGGTTCCTGTTTGCACGCAGGAGTTGTTTGTGCAGGAAGGGGCACCTTCCTGCATAAAAACAATCCTGAGAGGCATATTCCTCTTTCTGTGTGTGCTGCAGAATGGATCACACACAGAAAGAGGAAGTAACGGGGAGAAATAAAGATATTTCTCCTCGTTACACCTCCCCGGGGAGGCGTATCTCTTTGTCACATTCCCAGGCCTACCACTTTTGTAATCTGTGAATGCGTCAAAGACCTTGGGAGATGCACGGGAACACCTACGCAATGTCCATGGAATGCCTTCCCAGTTCAGAGTAAAGCAACGCAGCAATTTGCGCAGCATTGTCTTACTCGAGCTTTATGAAGCCACTCAGACCACTCAAGGTGGCCTTGCATGGCTTCATAAATCGCATTTTGGACTTGCATCGCTCTTGCATTATATGTCCCTCAGGGGCAGATTTACAAGCCCCTTGCGACATCTTTACGCCGCCGTGGCGTCACTTCTGTGACACAGCGGCGTCGTAAACAATGCGCCATGTTGCGACATATTTACAACGTGGCGCATCTAGGGAGATGTCACGTTGTAAAGCCCTGAGCTACATTATACCTGCGTCAGGTATAATGTATGCAGGGTGGGCGTTCCCACGCAGGAAAGCCTCGTAAAAGTGACGCAGTGAAATCTACAAGATTTCACTGAGTCACTTTTACGACGCCACTGCATCAAAACCTTGTGCCTGCTTGAAGCAGGCGTAAGGAGTGACACAGCATGTTAGGAATAGGCATTCCTAACCATTGCTGGAGTTGCGTCGTACTTGCGACACGACTCCAGCAATGCGCTGCCCTTACGCCAAACAGATGCGTCACGCATCTGTCTAACCTTGCGCCATGGTACGCCGCCATAGTGGCGCAAGGGTTTTTTTACGTGTCGTAAATGAACTGGCGCATCCCTGCTAATATGCAGGGATGCGTCAGTTCTTGTAAATCTGCCCCTGAGTATTTAAGATTCTCTAAGCAAATGTTCACCATAAATGCAGTGTTTGATATTTATTCAGCAGAGGACTGCCTTTAAAATCCTGTCTCCATGAACATATGTTACGTTTCAGCCATCATGAAGGCAGAGGAAACTGCACAGGCTTTAACAGAGGGAGTTGACTGGCCAACCATCATCCATGTTTTGCGGGAATAATGTGTAGGAATCAATCTTTCCATGCAGATTCCTGCATGTTTTCCCTGTGTCCAGCAGGTGAATTCTCCAGGTCAAAAACAGCAAACATTTATTTTCAAACAAAGCTTGTTATTCCAATGGAGCCGGTAACATCTGTTACTGTCTCCATCAGAATGACCATGGTACTCATAATGAGAGCCTACTTACCCTGGGGGATGGGGAGAATGTTGGTTTGCGGCAGCCTGTTCCTGAAGCACAGGCTGTTTTACCGGTACCACTAAAGCTTTAGAGCCCGCCAAAGCAGGTTTGGCTTGGGCCTTTAATTAGGGAGGGGGCCTTTAATGGCCGATAGAGCCCACTACGAAGGGCACTAAGGCTATTAGAAGAACATTCCGCCCCTAGAGGGCAGAATGTTCTAATTTATTAAATAAAGGCCTCACAGAGCCCAAGGGGGTTGAAATCCCCTCAGGCTCAGGGAGCCGTTTGTTAAACATTAGAACGCTGTTGCTCCGGGCTTCTACTGACCACTAGAAGCCCGGAACACTCCATTGTTTTCAATTGAGCTCCCAACATTCCAATGTTCTAATATAAAATACTCAACGGATCTCTCCTTAAAATCACCTCAGTGCCCGATAAGTGGACTCTTCACGTCCCACCTGAATGTTATTGTTTGTGATGTGCATTTCTTAGAAATTATACAACTGATTCATTTTTATTTATTTTTCAGGTTTTTTATATACATTTTTAATATGAACTTTTTGTTATAGTAGTAGCAAATGTTTGAAACAGTTATCAGCAGTTACGTACGATATATTTATCATTAGGACAGTAAACTCTATCACTCACAAAAATCTAGGATTTACCTGAGTTGAACAACATCCATGGGGGCAAGCTTACGAAGAGTTGTTTCTACAGTGGCCGCATTCCCACAGGTGCGCAGTGGAATGGTCCCTTTAGTATGAGGAAGGGTGTACAATAACCATTGCATCCTTTTCAGTCTTTTTTTTACATTTCCCCCAGTATAAACATTTGACAAGGTGACATATCGTGATTAGAACTCAACAGTGTCTGCATAAACTCCTTCCAATCCAACAGGTTATCACTCAGTCTAGTCTGTTTGCTATTTTGCAATAGTCTGACCTCCTGAGCTTTGGACCATTCTCCTGGGTCTCTGTGTTAATCCATCAGTGTTGGAGGCTCTGTACTCTTTCCACTAACAGCCTTTTTGGTGCAACTACTGTGTTTTAAATCTTTGCAAACTATGTGAAGTTCCAAAAGCTGGCTATCTTAAAAAGACAGAAGATAGTGAAAGCCAGGCATGGCTCCTATGCATACCCTAATTTATGTTTCACCTTTTAAACAATTGTCAATAAAATGCTTCAACACTTAAAAAAAATGTAAGAAACTTTTACAAAACTTTTCGCTTCCCTCTTACTAATGGAAACCTGAAAGCAGAGCTTGCTGGAACCAGTCCCCACTTATTTTTCTGATGGGCTTGGCAGTAAGATCTCTGTAAAACACCAGTGGCACAATTCAGACCTTGGAAGCTTGGGGTTCTCCAAAGCTGCCTCCTCCTGGCGCAGGCAGTGTGTGGCTGACAGCAGCATGTGTCACCGGTGGACGCCTGCGCCCGCTCCCTCCTGGACACATCAAAGAGGCAGGTGATGATGAGTCCTTTATAGCATTGGATGGGGCTGTAAAATCCATCCCACGCTCAACGTCTGGTGTGAAACCAATCTGTGACGAGATCACCGCTGAGAATGCCAGATTGACTCACTTGCGAGCCAGGTCTCAGGCAGGAGGTGCAGCTGTCGAGACCCTTTGTTGGCTCCTACCAGAGACCCTTCAAGTGGTTACTGGCATCCAGGGAAGATGAGTGTTGTGGTGGCTAGTTCATATCAGTCCAGTAATAGTGCTGTTCTGATGGTTCATCTATGTCCTTAATTCATGATGCACCATACATAACGCACCTAGAATTACGCGATCCTGCAGCCGCAGCATTTTCCACATAATTATGGAGTTGCCACATTTGCCACATAATCCATCATCTGCTGCATAATGAAATTAAATTAATGGAATTAAATGAAATGAAAATGGGCATTTGTAAAGTGCAACTGTCACTCAAAAGAGAGCATCCTGGCGCTGTACTAAAGATTTTGGAAGCTGAAAAGAACCAGGTTTTTAATTCAGATTTAAAGGTTTCCTCAGATTTAGTTGCATACAGGTACTAGGAAGCAAAATCCTCGCCCTGAAGCCCAATTCTGTGAAAGACCTTCCCCCTCTGGATTTTATTCGGAAGGAAGGCGATCCCAGGAAATTAGCAGATGAGGATCTCAAAGTTTGCTGGGGCCAATAATGGCTGATCCGGTCATTAAGATATTTGGGGCTCATGGATTTAAAGGCTCTATAAACAAGCAAAAAGATTTTAAACAGGATCCTTTTATGAATGGGCAGTTTTGTAACGTCGCCGATGCTGCACTCCGCTTAGGAAGTTGTAGAACAAAGTCCAGCTGCTATATTCTGCACCATCTGGAATTTGTGGATGAGGCGTTTGGAGCAGCCCGCATTAACACTATTACAATAGTCTAATCTGGATGTAATTAAAACAAAGGCTACCATTTTCTGGTGGCCAAAGGCAAGAAGTTGACATTTTATTTTAAAGATTTTATAAGATTAAAACACATGCCTGCAACTCCCGAGGCTTGTGGAAGAAAAGACAGGTCAGAGACAAATTTAACTCTAAAATAGTTTGTTACCTTTACCATGGCTGGGGGATGAGGAAATGAGTTTGGCCATTATTTTAGGGGATAGAAAATCTTGGTTTTTCCGAAAAGAAGTATTTCTGTCTTGTTGGAATTACATTTAAGGTAGTTATTCTGCATCCATAAGATTATGTTGGGAAGGCAGTCCTGGAAGTTGACTTCGGAGATAAATTAACTTTTATCGAAGGACAAAATTAATTGGGCGTCATCACACAGCATGTGAGGTACTGGCAATCCCATATGAAGTAATTAGTGAAATGAGGGTGATATATATATATAGACTTCTCTGAGCCCTTCCATATATAAATGGAAGGGCTCAGAGAAGAGCCCTGTGGTACACCCAACGTAACTGCTCTTTCTGCTGACAGAAATTGTCCCAGGGATAATGATTGCCTTTGATTAATCAAGAAAGATTTTATTCAGGCTAGGGCTTTGTGGGAGATTCCGATGTCCTGAATCCGTTGCAATAGAATGGCATGCAAGATGGTGTCAAAGGCAGTGGATAGATCTAACAATATCAACACAGCATTGTCACCTGAGTCTAGAGTCATTTTGATTGTTTCTGAGACTTCTAGAAGTGCTGACACTGTTGAATGTTTGGACCTAAAGCCAGATTGTTGGGTGTGGAGAGTGCTGGTATTCTAAAGGAAGGTCACAAATTGTAAACGTGCAATTTTTTTCCAGAATTTTACTTAGCATTGAGAGATGGGAGATATGCCTTAAGTTGGACAGGGTGGTAGGATCGGCTAGAGGTTTTTTGTGTATACGCTTCATAATTGCCAGTTTCCACTCTAAGAGAGCTTCTGCTTGAAGAAGTGATGCGTTTAAGATCTGATTGACAATAGGGTTCACCGTGTCAACAGCTGCATGCAATATTGATGATGGACAAGGTTTGAGGGGAGACCCAGATTTGGAAGTCAGGTTAGCTCAGATAAATGTTGTTCTAGCTCACTAATTACCACAATCGTAGCGACCCTTGGTGTAGCACAGTGGATAGACCTATGAAAAGGATGATTGATAATCTTTCCGTTGATTATTACTGTATTTGGATGTTAAAATGGGACAATTGAGATGAAACCTTTACCCAGAGAGTGTTAATATGTTAAAAAATTACAAAATTGGAAGTAATACTTTCACAAACTGTGCTACATTAGATCACAAAATTTGTGTTTTCTTGCCGCATAAATTGGCGATCGCCACCACTGTGGCGCACTACTCTCGTACAGCACTGCCTCTTGTGTCCAATACAACAAACACCTCACAGCCTCCCATGGATATTTCAAGGTATGCCTAACTAAATTACACAGCGAGTATAATACATTAGTAAATGGTCGAGGGATTCAGTTAGCTTCTCTCCATGGATGACCTACAAGAATTGTTCAGTATTAAGTACATTTCTATAGGCTGGAAAATGCAAAAGTATTATTTCATGAATCCCCTCTTACCTTCTCATCTGCCTTGCCCAATGCCTCAGCGCACTCCTAACACAACTCTAAACAATATAAAAAACCTGCCAAATGATGCATGGTTTTCATTCCATAGAGTAAGCTAGCTAGTGTTCTAAGGGAGAATGCTATTTATTAAAGATCTTGTTCTTTGAGTGGCCAGAATGGCTATATCTGCAGCTACTTAAATAAGTAGGATATTCATATAGTGCTTCTACTTTAGGAATACCTCCAGGCATTTGCCGTTTTCTTTGCCTGGAGGGACCAAGTGCTTATTTTACTCATTATAAGATTTGTAATGAGAAGCTTATCCTGTCAAAAAGTGCAAGGCAAGAGTTAGGAGTTACTCCCTGCAGACCACGGTCGTCACTTCCCAAAAAGCCAAAAGGTAGTCATGCACCCTTTGACAGCCAGTGACTTAACACGGTTGACCTCTTGCCTCACTGGTCAACAACAGGCAAGACATATAGAAAGTCAACAGGGCATTGAGAGACATCTTTGGTTTATGCTCCTTTTGTTGACTTCATGACCATGGCCAGTGGTGGCAAGTGCTGTTTGATGGGTACCAAAGAGCAAAGCATGCCTAGAATCTGCTATCCCTCGCTACCCCCATTTACAAACTTCTAGTTGATTTGGGGTTAATATGTTTAATTATTGACAGCTTATGGTGAAATGCACTTATGTCTTAAGCATTTCCATACAAATATAATCCTGTCTTCAGGTTTCAGCCAGAGAGAGTTGCATCTACCACTGGCTACAGGATCCCAATCATCTCCACTCTTGCAATCAACCTCACTCCTGAACTTTGTGCTTTATGGAATTTTTGCATCTGGTTTGTTTATGATTCTTATATAAAAATAACTGGAGATGTCTAATCCAGAGTTAACCATGAAACTCATTGCACCTGCCTACAACCGGCTGGAATCAAGTGAATGATTTTCCACAAGTGGAGCTGGTGTACATTAATGTTGTTTAATGCATAAGTTCTGTATGCTCCTGGGTAAGTGTAATCTACATAGAATCCCAGAAGTTTTAGATTATGAACAAAAGTGATAGGTTGACCAAAGATCCTGGGCTGTCACTATTATTGCGTAGGATGGTTTTACTGCCATACAGCATAACCTCGGTTCTTGCACTATTAAGGTGAGGTCATCTATTATGCATCCATAGTTATATGCCTACAAGGCTTGCACATAGTTTATTTTTACTGATCTGAGGATCTGCCACCTTTAATGACTGTTTAAGAGGGAATGCAATCTTTATCCCCCAGGACGTTACCCCGAAGGTATGTACCACACAGGTAAGTTTTAGGCAGCCCCTTTTTGGTACTTTACCCACAGTATTTTACCACGCAGGTCAGTATTTTTTTAAGTGCCAATTATTACGTCATTCAAAAAAAGAAATTTAAGGATAAAGGGATGGACACGGGTTTTTGGGGGACCAGGGACGGGCAGCAGTAAAATGAGAAAAGGGTTTTGAAGGGCCCAGGAGTGGGCAGAGGTAAGGATGAGTAAGGGTTTTTTAGGGTGCAGGCATGAGTAGAGGTAAAGTGGGGATAAGAGTGTTTTTAGGTTTCAGGGATGGGTAGAGGTAAAGGGAGGAAATGGATTTTTAGTGTTCAGGAGAGGGTAGAAGTAAAGAGAATATAGGTAGACATGGGTAAGGGGTTTTTACGATTCAGGGGAGGGTAAAGGAAAGGGGGATAAGGGTTATATAGGATTAGGGGTGAGTAGAGGTAAAGAGGTGAAGCTCTTTTTTTAGGGTTCAGAGACAGGTAGAAGTAAAGGAGGTAAGTGTCTTTTAGGGTTCAAGGTAGGGTAGAGGAAAACGGTGTAAGGATATTTTAGGGTTCAGAGGTGGGCAGAAAAAAGGGATAAGGGTTTTTTAGGGATCGACTTTGATTGAAGTAAAGGGGCTAAGTGTTTTTAGGGTTCAGGGGAAGGTAAAGGTAAATGGAGGTTAGTGCATTAAAAATGGGAGGGATTGGGAGGGTTACCCCCAATAAAGAAAATGGAAAGCTAGGTGGGGGGTCTCCCTCAACCAAAAACAAAATATAAATATGTAAATATATATGTATGTGCATTAATATATATACAAAAGCACACACACATATATATTCACTGAAAAACCAAAGGCTGAAGTGATTATATAGTTAGGTTAAAATGTCAGACATTTTAAAGATAGAAAACCACTGAAATTCACCTGCTATGGCTATCTCAAGAAACTATAGCTCGAATCGCCGTCACCATGCGCAGTTTTGTCATCAAAGATGTCATTTCAGATGTTGCAGTGATGTTATCAATTATGTCATAAAGCAAGTCATAGGTGGTTTAATAGGTGGGGTACTTTGCACTCCACTGCAAAGATGCGAGTTATAGGTACCTTAGGGCACGAGTTATAGTATTTTTTTTTGTTTTTTTTAAACTCTTTTTTTATTGAAACACATATAAAAACTTAGGTGCACAAAGTAGTCAGCGAACAGACATCCCCATGGTTCCCTGTCGAGCAAATCTCTACACATCACATAGGGCATAGCCCAGTATAGGGAAGAATCCTAGTTAATTTTTTCGACACATTGATTGACATTGGAATAATATAAAGGTACAGATAATGAGTGGATCAAGACTTGTTTTGATCAGGTACAAACAGATACATTGTTAACTATCCGTGACCCCTTCTTCGTCTCAGGAGCCAAGAAACGATCACACAGCCCCACCCACACTTCTATATCCTCCTGTAACTTCTCATAAGTTCTACAGCTGTTCATATGAATCTCCTCAGCTAGAGACCACTCAGTAACATCCCTTAGGCAGTGGGACAGCAAGGGCGCCCTTTTCCCTATCCACATAATAGCCACTTGTCTTCTAGCCAAGACCAGTGCCAGTTGCAGGTATTTGTAGGACATCTTTCTCCCATTGGGTCCCGCCATATTTCCCAGGAGGCAAAATTTTGCTTTAATAAAATAATTAGAACTTTAACACTCTTGGAGTGCCATTCTCTTTGACAAAATTATATATACACACACAAAATGTGTTATAAATTCTGATATATATATATACATATATATATATATATACCCATCCACGAAAAAAGGGTTGCGGTATGGTGGCGTGCTACCTGATCGCTGGTGGTGCTCGGAAAACAGCACCAGCGCTAGAAATAGTCAAAATCCTCCCCAAACTTTGTTACAAGAAAGGGAACCGGCACTCGAAATCAGGGGCATAGAACCTGTTTATTGAGTCAGTTCACCGCGGGTGCTGGAACAACAGAGAGACACCAAAATAGCGCACTTCAGATTGATAAAGGCAGTATAACTGCCGAAACGCGTCTCTCTGGTGTTCCAGCACCCGGGGTGAACTGACTCAATAAACAGGTTCTATGCCCCTGATTTCGAGTGCCCGTTCCCTTTCTTGTAACAAAGTTTGGGGAGGATTTTGGATACATATATATAGATATATATATAGATATATATATATAGATATATAATATATATATCAGACTTTACAACAGCATTTATATATTTAATATTTTATGTATGTATGTATGTAAAAACATGCATGTTAAAGCCCTGCACAGTATTACAAAGGTCAATGCCTTGTAATGCCCGCGGGGTAAAGACATGCAGGGTAATTTCATGTGTTGTAAGTAATGTCTAATATTTGTTTGAGAGTTATCAGCATGTGATTGACACTGGAGTGCATAACCTTGCAAGAGTAATAGCAGCAAGAGTAATAGCAGAAGTCTGTCACAAATGTTAAAATGCACGGTGGTAAAGTTCAGAGCTGCAACACAGCATATTATAACAATGGACTGGGATGCGGCACGAGTGATTACCAGTGGCTGAGATTCATTCAAGCATTCCATCTACCACTCTTTTTATACTTTAGTGCGACAGAGCATATTACCACATTCTGATAGAAGCAACTCAACTCATAAAAATATGGGAGCCCTCAACCCCTGCTACTGTGTGCAGTGGTGGCTGCAACTGACCGGGGGTGATAGGGCGGGGATGGTGGGGTTGGGGGAAGGAATAAAAATAATCACTTACCTGGGTACGGTCGCCCCGCCGCCATCTTTCCTTGTCTCTTCTGTTTCTGGAATGGAAGCAGGAAGCACACAGGCTCCCCTAAGACAATCACAATGCTGCAGTGCAGCATTGTGATTGGTCTGAGCGCCGTGGTTCGGCACTCAGAAGGGGAATATGAGCCTGTGCATGTTCCCCACCAGGCGGTGCATTACAGCCCAGTGGGGAACATGCAAAGTGCGCATGACTGTTTTGTCGGCCCAAGACGGCTGGCTAAATCGTAATAGGCACTTAAGTGCTCACCACTCCTCCCCCTGCTCCGCACAGCCCCGCCCCGAGAACTGAGAAAATACGGAAAAATCAAATGATAACAACAATATGTTATTATCATTTTATTTTTCCTTTTTTAACTGCTCAGAGGGCAGTGGGGGGTAAGCTAGTGGGGCGACGCTCCTCTGCCTTAGCAGAGGAGCTGCCACTTTGTTTAAAAATATTGCAAAAGAAGAAACCAACTGACCATGTCTAATGCTGCCATGTGGTCCTGTAGACCAGGAAATTTAAGACATGAGCAAACTAAGTTGACTCTGACTTCTAGAGGCCAACTTAGGATGCTCAGGGATCTTTTTTTTGGTTGTACTTGAATCCTCTGATAGTGAATATGTTAGCTTTATGAGATGTGCCTTATGCTCACTCTCTTCTTTTCGAGTAGGTATATTGTGCACTGTTGTTCTCAAATGTACAACCACAGTACATTGGAAGTGTGTTTTTTTCTATAAAGGTTTACCTTTGCCAGGATCGGTTCTAGGATTTTTAGAGCCCCAGGCCAAAGATGAACATGCAAAACCCTTCTTATTTGCATAAGATCTAACATCTCAGGAAGTGCTATCACAGGAAGTGACATCATTTGACCATTGAGTCCCTGACACTGGTGAAGCAAACATGCAAGAAGCTACTTATCTAGTGTTGATATCATTAAAGTAACCAAAAATATAATTAATAACCAAAGTGAAATATGAACATATATGTTAAACCTCTATCAACTAAAAGCATATTACATTAGTCAAACTTGGTGGAAAAGTTAGGCTTAGATCTCTCTAAAACTGATATTTTTGCACCAGTATTCACTAATTATTTCGAGGGTAGTGCATGATTAAAATTCCAAGATAGATTGTTTCAGAGTTATATATTGAGTCTTGAAGTGAGTCCCCAAACCTCCCTTTATGTTAGTTAGTCTATGTCACTAATAAACAATGAGGCACTTGCCAAACTATGTTTCTAGACCCATATTTAGTCTAAGACGTAATGATCAAATTGTGCCTATCCTCAAGTAAATCTATTGGTTCTTGGTTAAAGGCATAATTGAATGCAAAGCCTTTGCAAGACTCTTTTCATCATCCAACTGTCCATCCACAGTAATGCCCCAGGTTACCTAACTGACAACCTTTGGTCCTTCCAACTTCCAATGCAAGATCTGCACCCTTGAACCTACTGCCCGCCTGCTTCCATAGGCTCAATGATTGGCAGGTCACTCCATGTGCAGTGATGTACCCTGTGGAACGCTCCTCTCATTCCTTACAAGCCCCACCACAGCAGCCCCCTTCGCCTGTATACTTCCATCTTCTTCCCCTCACCTCCCATGCGAGGCCAGTTCTAACTGTGCTGCTCAAAGGAGGTAATGTCCCCAGGCTTTGCAGTCACCCCTGAGGTTCGAGATCATTTGTGATGGGAGGTGTATGTCATGCTGTGCCTGCCCAAGCCGCCCCACTGCCATTCTCAACAGAACATGGACCCGGCTGACTTTCTGAGCTCGGTCATATTGTCTCTGTGCACACCAATCCTAAAGTTGCCGAAGCCTTTCCGATAGTGTGTCAACAGCAAAGCAGACCCAGGTATGGTGGCTAGTTTATTCAAAGCAATAATAAAAAAAGTCTCTAAATGAAAAGAAATTGTTTTAATGCTCTGAAACCAATTGTAAGCAATGGAGACCACAATGGATGCTGTCAAATAACGGCCTAGTGACCGAGGACCCAAGTAAAGATCAGAAATGATACCAACTTTTTTTTTTACATCAAATAAATATATCGGGGGAGCATTGAAATAGGATTCATACAGGTGGCAAATGCTGTAAAACGCTCTCTGACAGGACCCCTCACAAGATGAATACTTCATTGTAGTGGGCAAACGCAACCCCTAGATGTGGCCGAGTGGTATGTTTTGTCATGGAGTCTTTATATATGATCCTAGCATTACCACTTTACCCAAATACGCTGGAGATAAACACTATTATAAATCTGGGCAAGGCCGACAATATGGTGCCATAGTCCATGACCTTCAAGGAACTACTTTGTGTCTAGAGGGGACCATATGAAAGGAAGGGTAGTCTCTTGGTCTTGCCATCTGAATCACTGCCACCCCAATTGTAGTCCAGGTTTGATATCTCAGGCTTCCAATTCAGCCAAATTAAGTGGTCTTTGGCAAGCACTTTTTGAACTTATTCTTTTGCCCTCATTTCATGCCAAGTAGGGATGCATTTAATAGCAATCTAAAAGCTACTTAAATGTGTGGTAAAAAAAAAACCTTATGGACTACATGTGCATAATACCTTAAGGGCTAGTAAAGTTTCACCAGTGCCCAGTCTAGTCGTCTATTAACGAAAATGTAACAGGGTGGTATAGTTGAAGCTTTTGGAGCATTCAGTACTCCATTGCAGTCTCTTGGCTCCTACTCTACCAAAGTGTTTGATCTTGGGTGAATCATACTGCTCATGTGCCTCTGCCCCTAATTTGAAAATACATATTGTCCGATTAGGGGGCAGAGGCACTTGAGAAGGAAGGTTTTCAATTTCACATTCAGGGCCTTTAACTGTAGTTTCCCCCATTCTGCATTAGCATCTCCAAAGGCGACCAGTTCCTGAAGGTGCATTGTGCAGGGACCCTCCTGTGCTGCAGTTCCTCCCTCACAGCCTTGCACCAAACAAAAGCTAGCCCCCATGGAGCAACTCTTTTACAGCCCATAGTGAAACACAATATATTGCGGTGTTGCAAGGTTGAAAAGCTCAGTGGTGCACCCTGCCAGACTGCTTAAATGCTCCCAATGAGTCTTTTGTTTGTCGCCAGAACAGCAAATGAACCACACCAGATCAGTGCAGACAGCGGGACAGTTGGACAGTCCACTGAAAAGCAGGACAAATCTGCTGAAAATAGGACATTTGGACAACCTAGCGTCTGGTCCATGACTGCACTGTGGCTGCAAGGCTCAGGGGTGGGGGGCCCCTACCCTGAGCCTCACAGCACTGGACCATCGCTATAAGGGGGCTTTGCCTAGAACTTTGGGATGGACTGTACCCATGAGGAGTAGGGCCAGTACTACTGATCTGCATAAAACAGGACCCTGTCTATAGTAGCACTGTGGATGAAAATCAATGGCTTGAACTTCTACCCTGAGTGAAGCATTCCTCCTATCTCCTTTTGTGAGTTTGATAAAAGGCACACAGTCACAATACATACCGTCATACAAAGATCCTCTATTCAACTAATAGGAGCTGTCCCTCTGAACTCCACCAAATGGATCTGGTGAAAAGATGCCTAGATACTGTTACTCACCAGTAGACACGGCCAGAATTGTGTAGTCAAAGCAAAGGATGGGTAAAGCCCAGGAAGTACGCTACCCTTGAATGGCTAAAATTTCAGTTGAAACTGTCATACGCTGGAGGTGGGTAATACCCCTATGGCCCACAAATACAGGCATAGTCAGACATGTGTGGTGTAGACATTTTGGCAATGTTAAGGGCTTTCGATTAAATTGATCTGTAATATTTAATACGGACACAGTAAAGTGAAAAAATGGGTTTTGATTTTTCTATTTAAGAAATCGAGCCAGCGAACACATGTTTTGCCCCTTGAGCGATGCCGATGCCTGGGTCTTTTTCGAGGCTAATGAGCAAAGTAGACGAAACAAAACATGTTGTCATGCTTTCAGTATCCAAAGGGATACATAGGTGCGGTAGTTGTTGTGATTTGTTGATTGTCCTATTCTTCATAGCTTACTGTAAACACGTCCCATTAATGATGTCGGTGCAAGAGCAAGTTTTTTTAACTTCGGGGTTAGAAAAACAATGCGGTCATTAAGTGCAGTCCATATCAGTAGATCTCTCGATATGGACCACGCTGCGTGACCTCATTGTTTTTCTCACCCCGTTCAGCAGAGACTTGTTGCTCACCTGTTGGACTTGGCCAATTTGCAGGGTCATTCCCAAACTTTTTGTCTTCGTCCTCCTGTTTTCTGAACCCATTTTGTTGGCTTTAAGGACTCTGAGCACTTTACCACTTCTAATCAGTGCTAAATTGATTGAAATTTCCCTTTTAAACATGATCAATTTGGCTTACACTTAATTGCCACATTATCTTACTTATAAGTCCCTAGTAAAGTGATACTACATGTACCCAGGGCCTGTAAATTAAATGCAACTTGTGGGCCTGCAGCACTGATTGTGACACCCAGTTAAGTAGCGTTTTAAACTTGACTCAGGCCTGCCATTGCAGCCTGTGTGTACAGTTTTAAATTGTCATTTCAACATGGCAAAATAAACCTTTTGAAAGGCCTAAACCTTCCTTTTTAATACATTTAAGCACCCCTAGTTTAGGCCCTAAACAGCACATAGTGCAGGGTGCAGTGTATTTAAAAAGTTGTACATGTAGTTTTAACGTTTAAATGTCCTGGTAATGAAAAACTCTCATGTTCACTTTTCACTGCTACAAGGCCTACCTCTCCCATAGGATAACATTAGATTAACTAATTACATTTAATAACTGATAACTTTCAATTGGGAGCAGGTAGGAATGCCACGTTTGAAGTTTGGTGTCTGAAGGATAGTAACTTAAAACCCTCTTCAATGATAAAGTCAGATTTTAAGTCACAATTCTGAAAATACCACTTTTAGTAAGTTGGCATTTTCTTGTCCCAACCATTTGGTGCCTGCTGCCTGGTTGTCTCTGGGTCACATCACTAGGTGTAGCTGGCAGTTGGTCTTTGTATATTGCTCCCAGACAGTGAGACAAAGGGGCATAGGTGTTCGCAGGATGGGCCATCTCTGACTTGATGAGGGGGAGGAGCTGTCACTTACCACACTTGCACATCACAATGCCTCTACCTAAGCACACTCATGGAGGACTTGACACTTGTCTATTGTGACCACAGACAATCTGGGGCCAAGGCAGGGAGGCAGGATATTCCAAGCATCTCTGAGGGTGAAATCCTCCAGAACCTTCCCTACTTCAAATTGGGCACCAGGTATAAATAATGGACCCTCAAATACAACTCTTCAGTACATCTCTGGATCTGTGGAAGACTCAGAATGACTGCTGTGCAGGAAGGACTGCCACTCTGCTGCGCAGCTGCCCTGCTACCTGAGTAAAAGGACAGGACCTGCATTCATTTTGAACCCAGGACAAGGGGTGGGCAGTAAACTCTGCTCCACTCTGCACTCCACTTGGAAGGCAGAGATTGGCAAAAACTGCACCAATCCGCCGGCGGCTCACCCCTAGTCTCAGAAAGCCCACTTTGGTGGACTTACTTGTGGCAACAACAGAGGTTCTTGGCCCCCAACGACGGTCAGAAGCCAAGGGGACTTCTTCCCCCAACCAGTAGTGCACCAGGAGGCCCCTTTGCAGAGGAGTTGAGAAAGGGGGCCGGGCCTCTGATGACGTCTCAGCAATCCCACTGTGGGGGACTTACTTGTGGCAACAATAGCGGTTCTTGTCCCCTAGTGACCCTTAGCAGCCAAGGAGACTTCATCCCCCAACCAGTAGTGTGCCTGGAGGCCCCTTTGCAGAGTGGTTGAGAAAAGGGTCAGGGCCTCCGACGATGTCTCAGCAATCCTGCTTTGGGGGACTTACTCAAAGCCACTGCCCATGCAGGTAGGAGCAGTGGGGCGGTGGGGCCGGGTGGGGTAGATTTTGACAGATGATGACGAGGGAAAATTAAATAAATAATAAATTTCCCCTCATCATCACCGGTCGATATTCCCCCACCCGGCCCCACCACCCCACCGCTCTTAACTGCATGGGCTGCGGATGCTTACTTGTGGCAACAATAGGGGTCTTGGCCCCCAACGACCCTCAGCAGCCAAGGGGACTTCATCCCCCAACCAGTAGTGCGCCAGGAGGCCCCTTTGCAGAGTGGTTGAGAAAGGGGGCTGTGCTTCCGACGATGTCTCAGCAATCCCGCTGTGGGGGACTTACTTGTGGCAACAATTGGGGTACTTAGTCCCCAATGACCCTCAGCAGCCAAGGGGACTTCATTTGGGGTGACTGAGCAATATACTCTGCCCACTCACAGAACTCTGTGGAATTTGGTGGAGTTTTTTGGCAGCTCCACAGAATTCCGCAAGTGAAACTCCACGAGCTCTGCCTAGACCTACCCAGGACCACCAGAGGGACTTCAAGGGTTAGTTAACTGTCCTCCTGATCAGAGCCTCAGGGACAGAAAAGGCTTCAATCACCTTGAACCCAGCATCTGGACTCTGTCTGCCGTGAATCCTACCCCATCCTTCAAGTGGTGTCACCTCAGTCCTGGAACCTTGGAAGTGAGCCAGAACATGCTCTCCCAGCCCAGCTGTGGTCCTGTGCTCAGAGCCAATGCTGCACAACACATCGCCTTACAACCCTGCCTTGGAACCGCCACGGGACGATGCATCCCAGACACTGGACTTTGCATGGCAGCACGCAATCTCAGCAGAGCCACCGCTGCATGACACATCTTCAACACAGACCTTGGCATCACATACCCCTCCTGAACTGCACCCTCGATGGCAACACAGAACTCCTCATCGCAGTCCTGCCCCTACTCCGGAACCACCAGTGCACGACGCATCTTCAATGCAGGACTTCGCATCGCAATCCCCTTGTAGATGGTATCCTCAACGATCACGCAGGACTCTGCATCGCAGCCTTGCGGCACCTCTGAACCACAGCTGTGTGACAAATCCTCAACGCGGGATCTTGCAATGCTCCGAAACTAGGATTTAAGGTACTTTGTTCAGTGGGCCCAATTTGGTCTGTGTACCCATCCCACAAACTTGTGGCTCTGTCCAAGTCCAGCATGACCAGATAACCACAGTTGGCACTTTTGTGCTTGTAGGGACGATTTTTCCTTAAATCTTTGAAATTGCATGTCTACAGTTCTACTGATTGGATTTTTTTCATTTTGATCTAAAAAAATGTATTTATTTTTTAATCTATTTTTCTAAATTGGTGTGGGATTTTTCTTGTGTTGTGTTTTCACTTTACTACTGTTTGAAGTGCTGCATCTATGCTTTGCACATTGCCTCTAAGTTAAGCCTGACTTCTTTGTGCTAAGTTGCCAGAGGGTTAAGCAAAGGTTAATTTGGGGTTTGCTTGCTTGTGGTTAACCCTGACAGAGATTATGATTGTTACCTGTGTAATGTTTCACCCCCCCCACCCTCAACCAGTAACCCGATTTCCAACACAGCCTTTTTACCGACTTCGTTAACGGGATGTGTTCACAGCATGCTACGAAGAATAGAAAAATTGACATATCAACACAGCGACTGCAAATGCATATCCCTTTGGGTACTGAAACCATGACAACTTTTTTTGAATGCTTTGTTCATTAGCCTTGAAAAAAAACTAGATCTGTGCGCCGCTCAAGGGGTTAAACGTGTGTTGGCTGGCTCAATTTCCTAAAAGAAAAATCTAATAAACTCTTTTTTCACCTTATTGTGGTCGTACTAAATATTAGAGATCTATTTAATTGAAAACATTGCCAAACTGTCTGTCCTACATACTTCTGACTGAATCAGCAAGATAGTCACCCCTGGACTGATGGTAGTACTAAATAGCTATACAAAGCATAGAAATGTACTATACAAATCTTTCTACCATAGCATAATCAGAATTCTACTGACACTGACTTGAGCCCATGAGATCTGTGTAGCCAGATAGATAATGTTTCTGTTTGAGGCTTTGGGCTGTTACCTGGGTGCTGGGTCTCCGGCCTGAATTTGGAGTCTGTACAGTCTCTGTAAACTAGAGACTGCTCTGACACCTGAACATATCAATTGACTGAACACGAAAGATATGCAACTCTGGAGTAGCTTTTGTGCACTGAGCTTGAGCCATGGATGTGAATTTACAATAAGCATTGGTATAGCGATAGGACTGGCACTGGCTACCAGCCTTTTGGTTTTGTCAGTGCTTGCTTTGCTGTGTCATGGTTTTGAAAGCATTTGTTGTAGGTTAAATAGCCTGGCCCTCATCAATTATTGAAACATTCGCAAAAAAACAAACATTTATTAAAAGCAAACAAGTGATTTTTTTAGTCTCAAAAAGCACAAATGGTCATAGTAGTCCCTAGCACTCAAGGAACTACTTTGTGCATGGAGGTGCTCCATATGAAAGGGAAGAATACTGCCACTTACAGGGAAATTAGCCAATGGCTGAAGTGGGCTGATCCATGCTGCATGTTGTAGTGGGTGGAGGAGAAATATGAATGAAACAATAACAGACCAAATGGATTAAGGAGGGCGGACTGATAGCGCATGTAAGTATATTATGTGTATCATTTTTGTAAAATCAAAAGGCCTTGGCTAACTCCAAACCTAAGCATTACAGCGGTAGTGAAAGCGACATTTTATGCCCTTTGACCTATGGTGACATCACAGGAAGATATGATAACATCTAATGGAGTTAATGTTGAATATGGCCATGATTGGGGTGGGCGTGACGTGCGTAATTCCATGCAGCATAATCAGGCAAAATTACTCAAATAGAGATTATTCGGAATTATGCAAGAAAAGTTATTCTGCATGTAGTAGTATTTGTTTGACGTAAAAATGCACCCTTGCATCCAAAATAGATGTGAGGATGCATTTTGCTCTAAAAATCGTGCTAAACGGAAAAAAAAATACAAATAGCATGCTATAGCAGCCGCTCACGCTCGCTAAATGTGCTCTTGCGGTAGGATTTTTTTCCTTCAATTTACTTTTAATTACGCGAGGGCATAATTGCGTTATTATCTGTAATTCTGCATCAAAGAGTAATGCAGAATTACTGAAATTGATCCAATTACTCCAGCGTAATTGCAATTCTACCAAGGCCTAGCCATGATGTGAAAAGTTTAATTGCTGTGTTTGAGAGTAATTGATCTTCATGCTTCCGAAATGGGGTTATTTTCAAAGCAATTGTTTCATTCATTTGGAGCAACTGACAATAAAATGTGCCTTTCACAGAAGGCAGCAGGGTTCATTCAGCAGGCCTGTTATCTTTCAAACGTCCCATTACAGTGAATTATTTAATCGCACCCTTTGCGTCTGAAGTAAACACCTTTCAGAGAAATGAAAATGTGCACCAAAAGCAGTTATTTAGTCTGAAATATGGTAAACTGGCTATGGGTAGTAAATGTTCAGGATTCTAAAACGTGCTTTATTTTGAGGATTTCATTTCAATACAGAAGATGGCAATAAAATCGCACCAGCTACAATGGGTGCATTAACAATGTGAAATGCATGAAAGAGAAGCCTAGGACTGTTATGGAAATGCAGAATGTATTGTTTTCCTGATTAAATATTGATTGCTAAAAACCCATGGTTCTCACAGACAAGGCGGAGTCAGTGATCACAGTGTGCTCATGAATATAAAAACAGCATAAGAAAAAAAATAATTAGATTAAGTTATGTTAGGTATGGTCAGGTTTGGTTAGGCGAGGAGAGATAAAGCTTTGGTTAGGTTAAGTTAGGATAGGTTGGGTCAGGCCAGGTCAGGTTAAGTTAAGTTGGGCTTAGGTCCCTAACCACGAAATAATGACCAATGGAGAAAAACGTCAACTATAGTAATCAGAAAATATACCTTATAATTAAAGAATGGAGAAAAATCTACCCATGGTTAGTATTGGAATCGCGAAAAACTCATTTATGAAAAAAATTATGCATGAACCCATGCTAACATATGAAGGCATGTTTGCATATAAATGTATGGGCGAGAGTGCAATCACAAAAAGTCAGGTGAAAAGGGATTAATTGACTTTCCAAACCCCTGAAGAATCTGTATCCCAGATTAGGACCTTGCTCTCCCAACAATGCAGTTTCATGCAGTTGGCACTCACGCTGGATGACACTCAAACTATTTTATGAAAAGTAGTGGAGGAAAGCTCAACTCACAGTTGTGTGTCATTGACACAGCTGTGCACTATAAACCGAGGTGAAGTGCTGAAGAGGGCTTAGGGGTTCACGTACCCCATTTGTATTTGTGACCAGGAGATAACCAGATCTCTAACATGGAAGACCAGCTAGTGGCAAGTGAGCGAAGAGACCAGCCGTGCAGATGTCCAAATCTCTTCTTCTGAGGCTTGCTGGTGCACAGGGATATTTAGTATAGAAGGGTCTGCCTTGCCCAAGGTGGCTGACAAGTCGAGCAGGACCAGCACCGAGGTTTTGCCTAACTCCGCCTCCTCTCTGAGGTCATCAGTGTTAAATACCACCACTGATTCGGCCCTTTAATCCTGCATAGTTCTCTATGATAATCAGAAGCTTTTTGGTAGAAGTGGGGAAGTTAATAATAGTTCTATTGATTGAAAGTTCAATAGGGCCCAAAGGAGGGTTTTGAAGCAGTCGTTAGACCAAGCAAGGTGGGTTGTAACATTTTGCAAGTGAGATGTTAAAGAAGTTGCATAGCCGTCCAAACTGCCAAGCAAGTTCAGGTCTCCTCCAGACGGGAAGAAAAGCAGCCCCAGATCTAGGTCTTGTGCTCGCTGTGCCATAAGACTCACGCTGCACCTCACTGACGAGGCCCAAAAGGCTGAATCCAGTATGGGGTTCTTGTGTCTGAAGGGGCTCTGGCCTGGTAGTTCGGGCAGGACCGAGGAGAGTTTGTACATGGATGGTCTCTGTCCAGAGTGTCATACCTGTCAAAAAATGATTCACTGGAATACACCCTAAAGTAATTACAATTGGCAGAGATTAATTTGAGCATTCCATCCATCATTTTGTTCTTTTGTGTACAGGTGTGCCAAGGCAGCAGTTTCATGAAGAGGTAAAAAGATGAGGGGTGGGGAGCAAACCAACAATTAAGGTCACTTCCTTGGAAGAGTGGCGCCCCACTGTCACAAACTGCTCTCTTGTCTCCAGAATGGATTCCGTCCATGTCATTAACATTCCAGTAATCCCTGTGGCTACCCTGAGGTGTTCACCAAGAGCTGGTCAACCGTGTGTCAAAGCTAGTTGAAGAATAAAAGAGAATGAGGACCGTCAAGACTCCTGGCATTTCAGTCTGTTATGTTATGTGTACCAAGGCTGTTTTCCATCCATGGACTGGGTGGAAAGAGGCCCTGTTCATAAACCTGAGTTTGGAGATGTTGGCACATCAGCCAATCAGCTACTTTGCTGATGATGGGAAAGTCTGAAATTGGGCGGTAGTTAGATGAGTCAGCCAGGGGCATCTCCTCATTCTGTAGCACTGGAGTCACGACGGCCATTTTTTGGGTTCCACTGGGATCTCTGAATTTAGTTTAGATTAAACATCCTTGCCACATGGCCTACACAGCTGCCATGATCATCATTACAAATGTGAGGAGGATACAAAGGCAAGAACCACGGGCAGGTATTATGGAACCTGAACTGTGTCCTCCACTGAGAACCACCCCGTTGGAAGGTCCGACAAGCTCCCTTTACTGGGGCAATGTCCTGAATGAGCTCTGATGAGTGAGATTTCTGAGCCGTAAAAAGGCTCAGCTCATTGCCCAGTCCCTCAGGTGGGTACTGGACGGACTGCCGGGTGGGTTTGTCAATATTTGACTCTTTGAGATTGTCAGAAGAGGTGACATTCTCTCCCTCAGATATAATCCAATATGATGCATTGTTGGCCTCCAGATATTCTTTCTACGCCCCTCTTTGGGATCTTCTGCACTTTATCTCATCTTCCTTCAGCCCATCACTTTCTCTCTCCGTTTGTCAGTCTCTTCCAGCCCCCTAGTGGGACCACGTGTTCAATTCTTGAATTTTTGAGCCTTCCTGTCTGAGTGCTTCAGGGCATCATCTGTAGTGGGGATGAAGTGTAGAGATAGGCCAGCAGCACTGTAGAAACAAGATATGCTTACACACACACCCTCACACATCTATGCATGCACGCACACACACAACACACACATCCATGCAGGCGCAACCACATTCACATGAAAGTATAGCATATGCACACACAAACATGCATGCACAAAGAAGCACACATACAAGCACACTCAGCCATACACATGCACACAACATGCACGCATGCACACCCATGCAAACAAGCATGCACATATGCAAGCACACTCAGTAACACACACAACGATTTGCATGCATGCACACACATGCAAACAAGCATGCATGCATACCCAGCCACACATACAAACGCATACAGACATACATGCACACATTCACGCCTGCACACACACACACACACACACACAGCTACATAGAGTAATACAGATGTGTAGTGTCATGCACTCAGGGTGAGGGGCACTGGTGGATCAGTGTGTGCTCAGCGCCATGCACTGACACAGGCAGGGCTGCAGTGGGCATCAGGCATTTTCCCGGAAGGCTGGAAGCGTTGGGGTCCGGTTTTGTTATTGGGTCCCCGTTTTGCAGCAGTGCTGCAATATGGGCCCCCCAGTAACAAAAGCAGCAAACTAGTGTTTCCAGCCTCCCAGGGCTGGCAGTGCTTCCCCAGGGGCCAGGTAGTCATCCCTGACACCCCACTTCCTCTACCCCTCTCACCCCCCGGACTGGTTCCAAAAAATTGCCAGGGCTGCCTTCGGTTCCCAATCTGTCCCTGGAGACGGGGTGTGCGAGGTGGAGTACCTGAGGGGCAGTACGTGTATCGGATGGGAACGTATCCAAAAACACCTTGATGCCTGAAACGTTCTAAGTAAGTGCTAACATCAGGGCCCTCTTAACAGCATTATAGGCCCCCGGGCAAAGCAGTGCACTGGGCCCTGCCTACACAATCAGTTACAGGAATAAAAATGTTTAACAGAAAATTAGTGTTAAATTCTGGTCTGCATGGGGCCCCTAAGCTCGTGGGGCCCCTGGGCAACTGCCCAGCATGCCCATGCGTTAAGACGGCACTGGCTCACATTTAAATAAAAGAACAGAATGGGGAGCTGGTCTAACGGAAAGCCACAAAGCAGGATGTTTATATGTCTCCAGAGTGGGAATGAAACACAATCTACGCCTCCTTATTCACCAGCCATCCGTCCATTTGGTAAATATCCAGTGATTATGTTTATTAAATTGTGCTGAGCAGCTTGTACGCTCACTGTAGAGCTACGGGGAGGACCACGTGACTCTGCGCTCATTTGCACCCCGCTCCCTTTGTTTACTAGATTTTCAAAGTAATGTCTTACACAACAAAAGTTTTTGTCTGTAGAGTGACCAGCGAAATGAGTGAAAACTCATGGATGTTGATCTGCCAAAATGCCAGGTGTAGCAGATGCGGCATCACACCCTTTGCTCAGAATGACATCAAAGGAAGTGGCATCATATGTCCTTTGACCCTGAATCGCAGGAAGTGATGACACAAGCGGTAACTGAAGCACAGTATACACCTCAAAGAGAAAATGTATTGCTTAATCACAGGGAGATGCACATGAGATTTTTTTTAAAGAAGTATAATAGTGAGGGCCAGTGGTGCTAATTCGGATGGTCCACAGATTGCACAACAACTCAGTTATTGGCTTGAGGCACTCCTCAGTGGCGGCTCCTCCGCTAGGGCGGAGGAGCATCGCTCCACTACTTTCTTGCAGTGCGGGAAGCAAAACCATAAAATGGTCATAACTTTTAGTTATGACCATTTTATGTTTTTATTTGCTATCGGGCGGGTGGGCGGGGCTGCTCTGCTTACGGAGCAGGGCAGGAGTGGTTTGCTCACTCCTGAGTGCACAGTGACTGTTTGGTCGGCCCTCTCGGGCCGCCCAAACCAGTCATGCGCACTCCCCTGTTCACCCCTCCAGCCCCTGGCTGAGCGCCGTAAAATGGTGCTCGACCAATCACAACGCTCTATTGGAGCGTTGTGATTGGTTTGGGATGGGAGTCTGGCTTCCTATTTCCTGTTCCGACCTGGAGTCGAACACAGGCAACCAGGAAAGATGATGCAGGACCCGGCGGCGGAAAGGTACGTTTTTTGTTGTTTTTTTTTATGCAGCCCGTGGCCGCCCCCCCCTGCGCGCGCCCCCCTCACCCACGAGCCGTGCAGGCCGCCACTGGCAATCCTCATCCCTTTTAATAAGCTTGGAATTCTGCTCACTCGTAAGACACTATTGCAAAGGCAGTTGTGTCCCCTGGTGACCCCTAAATAACATCCATGTGAGAACATGATTATATTTAAAGGCAAAACTAATACATTAATCTGGATAAAGTTTGCACAACTGGAATGCCTCCCCATCCGGCCTCTGCCATCCACCCTCTCAGGACATGTCATGGTATTCTTGCTACCCTGCCAATTCAATTTGTTGCACATGTGACATCAGATCACAAATGCATGTGGGATGGTACGAACAATGCATGCTCCACTTCCCACCTCACCCCACCACCCCTTCTCTAAGCAGCAGTGCACAGGACAGGTTCTCCTGACCCAGGCAGATGACCTATTGGTACCGATATTTAAAAGGGGGGACATGCTATAGACTGATTTCACTTATTGATTCAAGTGCAAAAATGTTGGGTCGAGTTTTATTGTCGTGCCTAGAAGAATGGGCTTCACTAAATAACATCTTCTCTGACGCCCAATTTGGCTTCAGACCTGGCCTGGGGACAACAGAATAATTTCTAAATCTCTATCTAATTTTGGGGGAGTACACCAGGGCAAAAAATGAATCCGTGCACCGGGTCTTCATAGACTTGTCGAGCGCATTTGACCTCATGAATCGTAATAAGTTGTGGGACCTAATGGGAGGGATGGGCGTAGAACCGGAGCTTTCAAACCTCATTCGCCCCTTACCCCAAGATCTGTTAGTAAGGGTGGGTTATGGCCCCTCAGGCAAACCATCCCCCTACATTAAGTCCACGCGGGGGGGAGTTAGGCAGGTGTGCAGCCTGGTCCCGTTCCTTTCTCTGTTATATATCAATGGAATAAACAAACTTTTGATAGCAAAAGGAAAGGACGTTCCGGCATAGGGAATAAGCGCGTCCTGAAATTATCATACGCAGACGCCGCTGTGCTGGTCACCCGCACAGCACATGGGTTCCAGATCCTGGTGGATTTTGTTCTGGAATTTATGAAGGACCTTGATCTTCAAGTTAATTACTCAAAATCCTTCATAATGACGTGTGGCGGACCGAGCACTAAGCCTAAGGTTTTTCGTGTGGAGGACCACATTTTAGCAAAGGTAAAAAATGTTAACTATCTAGGAATTCTTTTTAACCAATCACTTAGATGGGCTCCCCTTTAAACATTAACACTACAGCTTTTTAACAGCAATATTGAAGCCATATTTAAATTTGCTAGAAAGTTGCAGAATAAACCAATATTAGAAGTGTGTCTTTAAAGGAGTCAGTGCACTTCAGTAGGCTTCTATGGTGCCGGGCTGTGGGGCTCTAGTAAGGCTGGGATTCTCCAAACAGCAAAAAACAGTTTTACCCGTAGACTGCTTCTGTTCCAGGTAGTACAGCTACCTTAATATGTCATGAAGAACTGGGGCTGACGTACCTGGAAGACCTGATTGGCCTTGCGCCCTTTTTATTTTGGGTCAAAATCTGGGCCACACCTGAGAATGTTTTGACCAGAACCTGTTTGGCCGAATGCCTATCTGTAGACAAAGCTTCCCAGATACCATGGCTGTCTTACGTGAAAGACACGTTTAAGTAATTAGGCCTAATGGACTTGTGTGATACCCCCTCTACTACTGGGCTCAAACACAAATTGCTTGTTAAACAATCTTACATGAATTACTGTATGAACACTCCCGCTCCCACTCTCAAGCAGCTCAACTGGTTTCCAATCGAGGCAAGAGCTATGATCAAAACTGCATGCATAACTCACAAAGCTCTCCACACAAATAAACCAATCTACCTCTCAAAAGACGGACAAAAGAGACCGCTACAAAGCTCAAACAGCCTTCTCCTAATACCGCCAAAATTACGTCAAGCCTTACGCGACAATCAATCTTTCCCCCACTTCAAGAAGAATTTGAAGCTTCTTTTCCTCAACAAATACTTGAACCTACCCTCCTACAGCTTCTGATCTGCCCGCCGCAATCCACTGTTATAATAGGTTTACTATATACGTTTTCTTACTCCCCATGTAACCCTGTGCTATTGCTGCTATGCAATGTTTAAACATTATTCATATACATATATATATGCCATATGCCATTTATACCTCAAAATTGTATCAGCTTTGGATCGTATTGCCTTCATATGTTTCGCTTACGCACTGCCATTATGTCATTTTGTTTTCAGGCCTACCCCAATATGTACTGCTACAAGGCGCTGTTAAAACAATATTTATATATATTGTTTCTACCTCCAAAATGTATCTACTGATACTAATGCCAGGACATGTTTCGCTTCACTACTGCCAATATGCCTGTATGCCTTCCCCAATATATAAACTACTTATTTGCTACTAGGCAAACACTGCTAAGCGCTCTGATGCCCTCGGGTCAAGTTCGCGCTATATAAAACTCAGCAAACAAAAGAAATAATTAAATAACACCCGCCTGGAGAGTGCCCAGGTTAGGGATTCAATCAGTAGGTATGTCTGCATCTCCACAACGCGCAGCATTGAGCCTTATCTGGGGTGGTTCGCGAATCCCACACATCGACATTGCCTAACTACATTAAGATTGAGGTCCTTGCACTTCAAACTTGCCTTACAATTTCAGGGGCCTGTAAAAGGGACCTCCTGCCTTGTGGGTGCGATGGGATCTCACCTCAGAGCACTAGTCACTTTATTTTATTTTGCACCTTGTACTTAGGGCTGAGACGCTCCTTCTTAGTACCAATTTTCCCCTATTCAAATGTTAGAAACCATGAGGAAGGGCTGGTATTTTTGCAGTCCCTGAGCTCGCGGGATTTGTGCTTCTCACTATTACATTTTACAAAATGTGTCTATTTTATTTTGAATTGCTATGGAAATTAATGCAATATTTTAGCAGATGAATTTTAAAATACCTGCACTGTCTTGATTTATGTCTCTTATAAGGGAATTTGCTGCAGCACTTTCTTATACTGTACTGTATGTTTTTATTTTTTGTGTTCTGCTTTTATGGCCTTTGCTGAATAAAGATTATTTGATTGATGGACCCGAGAAGTTACAGGGCTCAGATGGGTACCTTGAGGTGGCATCTTCTGCATCTTCTCCATGTGTGCTGCTATGACTCTCTTTCGAGCGGGCACACTTGACATCTTTAGGGTCAGTTAAATAAGGTGCATCATTCATCAAGGCTACAATGGCCCTCATTACGAGTGGTTTGGACTTTGGCGCCATTTTATCTCAACTGATAAAAAACAATACCATTGAGTGGGTTATTTAACAGGTACAAGGTTTTCCCCTAAAATTGGGAATCACATGCAGATGATGTTACTTATCACATCAAAATTCACCCACTCTGGTATTTACTGGGCATTTTTCGCCAGATGAATATTATCAGGTTTCTACTGCCAAACTCCGGGTGATGCATTTTTAATCATGTGTGGTATTTACCACGAGAGATAAAATCCTCAAAACACATAATTCCGAAATGTGATATCACAGGAATAACTGCACATATCAGAATTTATTGGGGCCGTTACAGTAACCATAGCTAGCTACAAGTCACTGACACCCTATGTTTTAAATTCTGCACCTTCCTTTTATAAACCATGGGGCATATTCCCAAGAACGTGTGATAACCACCACAAATTTAGCTTAAAGCAACTTTGCACATCGCAGTCCATCGCGGGAAATTAACGCCTTGTTAACCAAGTATTCACAACACGGCGGTACCATGCGATAGTCCCCAGATAACGCGTCAACTGACCGCGTTAAAATCAACGCAACGCTGCAAAAATGCGAAACACTAACGCAAAAAAAGCTGCGATGAGGCCAATCGCGATACGAAAATCAGCGAAACCCAGCTACAGGCCTGAAACCACACGCGTCAGGCGGGAGCAAGCACCATAAAAGTAGAAAAAAAACAGACACACAAATGCCAAACAACAGCGAAGCACAATGGACGTTGCCGGAGCAAGTACGGAGGAGAACCAGAACCCCACAAGCCCCCCGGAAGACCATCCTGGGACTTCGGGGTCAGGGAAGGGCAAGGACAAGAAGACGAGGAAGACGAAGTTCAGTCCGCAGGAAAACAGGATCCTGATAATGGAGGTAACAGAACACCATCAACAACTGTTCATCACCTCCACTGTGTCATTGGCAACAAAAAATACAATATGGCAGTCCATCGTGGACAAGGTGAATGCAGTCGGAGTGCTGAAGAGGACAATGGACGAGGTCAAGAGGCGCTGGAATGATGTCAAGCGCAAAACCAAGCTGAAACTTGCCAACAACCTGAAGGCAGCAATGCAGACTGGAGGTGGGAGCCCAGCGCCACAGGAGGAGCTGGATGACATGGAGGAAATGGTGTCCACAGTCATCAGTGGGGAGACGGTGGCAGGAGTTGGGGGCCCGGACACTGCTCAACAGGACCCGACACAACAGCAACAGGGTGAGTAACGACCAGGGCCTGGGGGGACGGGGGGAGATGGGCACAATGGCACACATGCACAATTAAGTTGAGCACATCTGCGGACAAACCATGCCCCAGACCACCAACTCCCACCAAGAGACCAATGTACCCAAGTATGCAACATGTCAGCACTGTACAAGCACAGAAGTCAAAGGCACACCTCATGAAAGGGATAAGGGGCAGCAAAATCTGAGCTCCAGGGGCGACTCCCCCAAAATGCAGCACACACATCACATGCAGAGCACATCTACATTGACAACGATGTGACACAATCCGCAAAACACCTACAACAGACACAGGACACAACTGGTGCTGCTTGGGTGCAGACACTGGCCAATCACAATTGGCATTGCAGGGAAATGTGCGTTGATAATGTACAAGTACAAACACACACACGTCTGTTGTCGAAATGTCCACTGTCCCCCACCAAATAGGCAGCTCCTCCCAAACAGCCACAATGTACCCAGTCATGCTGTCTGTATGTAAACATGTACAATGCGACAACATACATGTGGACACATTGTTAAACTGTATCTCCCTTCACATTGCAGAGGGAGAATCAACACCTCCTGCAGAGCAGCCCGACCCTCTCTTCTCTGGAGACGAAGTGGACGACCACAGCTTCGACTCTGACGCCCTTCAACTGCTCGTGGACAGCCTACGCAGCCCACTTCCAGGAGCTGGGCAGCCCAGCTGCTACGAGGAGACCCCACCCCCTGCACAGACCACACATCAGGCAGCACCCACCACCACTGCTGCCTCCCAGGACCCCCACGGAGAACACATGGCCTTCCAACGCCGTGTTTTGGGGTGCCAGGAGAATCTGGCTGAACGGGTGCGGGTGGGCTTCGACCGCATGGCAGACAAACTAGATGCCATACGTGGGTGTCTCAGTCCCATCAGGGACCACTCACGGTCCCTCATGGACACCCACAGTCTGCTCAATGCTCTCCAACGGACCATGGCTGACATCGCTGGAGCCCTGACTCAGAGAATAGTACAACTGTCCAGTCCGAGTGGCTCTAGCGATGTCACACGGGAGTTGGGAAACATGCGGAGGTTAATGGAGACCATGGAGTGGGCGAATGCGGAACGAGCGGCTGCCACGGCTGCACACCAGCGAGAGGTAGCTGGGTTCCTCAATGACCTCAGGACCCTCCTCATGGCATTGCTGCCAAAAGGCCTGGAGCGGATGCATGCTGCTGCCACCACTCCATCCACATCTCCGCCCCCTGAAGTGTCAGTGCCACACAGTGTGGCAGACCTTCCACCTCCGGCCACTGATGTGTCACTGCCACACAGTGCTGGAGACAGAACACCACCACCCACACGTGAGGTACATGAAACAGCAGAGAACGAAGATGCGGATGATTCTGCCCTCGTGGTAAGAAGGACGCAGCAGCATGCATCTCATCCATAGGTCCGGCTTCAGCTTGGTACTGCCCTCTGCATCATCACCTTCCACTGTCCCCCGATGCACTCTGCGACACTCACCTTGGACCTCGACATGGACTGCCATATGCTGTTTGATCGCCATTGACACAGCAATCAGACTGCGGACTGAACTCTTCCTCTTCCTTTGGACTTGTCATTCCCTGAAGGACCCTGGCTGGCCCTCCACGGGACAACATCGTCATGTGGGGTTTGCATGGCCCTGTACTGCTCCAGATGCAACACTCCACTGAATGTGCATTAAGCATTCATATTCACACAGATGTGTCATGTCTATGGTCTTTCAAGTGTGGAAGTATGGATGAATGTAGGCTCACTGGACTCCTCTTACGTCCATGTGGCTCATGTCGTGGAACAGGGGTCACAGGGTGACACATTGCCCAATGCGGTCCGGGTGGCGCTGACACAACAACAGGGACACACGCATGAGTTACTTCCTTGTCCAGCCCAGTACGGAACCACGCCCAGGGCCCCGGGGTCATATACAAACCCTTACGCTGGACTGGCATAAGCCAGGCCAGCCCACTCCGCTTACGCTCACAGGGGGGGGACGGCAACGCTACATGTCCCCTGTCTTTCCTGTAGTGATCTGCTGCTCACAGGTCTAGTTGTCAGCATGCCACAGCCACTCCCTCACGGCTGGTTTACACCCACACCACACCCATCCAGCACACGCGTCACAGGACATGTGACCCTGCCAATGAAAAGGGCCGGGCGCACGTGCTCGACGCCATTTCCACTCTCTATCTGGGTGCATCCGTGTGGTGTTAATGTAGGCATGAGGGCCTCGGGCCCTGCAACATCACATTCCCCAGGACCGGAGGTGACATGATGGCGTCCACAACACGATACCCAATCAAACAGGGTCCATGACTTTGGGACACAGACTTGGTGGCACCGGAAACATGGCAGCCGGCACAGGCACACCGCCACGGGACGGTGACTTTGGGTGCCCTGAGGTAGGGGCACCTTAAGTGCTGAGCGGGTGTGCAGCCTGATGATGCCCCATCCCGGTCGTCCGGACTGCTCAGGATTTGTGTGCCCTGCTGGACCGCAGTGTAGGCCAGAGTCAGCGGGCAGCGCGGGCCTACCGCCACGTTGCGTCGCATCCCGGATCACAGAGTTAGTGGCAACTCAAGGGCTGAGCGGGTGTGCAGCCTGCGATGATGCCCGGTGCACTGGTATGTCCTCTGCCATGGCGAAATCAAGACTCAGAATCATATCTGAGACCTGGTGGCCTGCGGAGAGGGCTGCATGATGTGGAGGGTGCCATGTCCACGGGACCCGGGCATGTGGCTTGCAGCGGCACGTGGTGGGCCATCATTACTGCACGCCAAGAGCGGAAGGTGAGCAGTGAGGCCTGGGAGCGCAGGGGCGGGCTTGCACCGCTGGGCGGCGGGAGGGGCTGGGGTACATCTGCCTGGGTGCGCAGGGGCGGACAGGCGATGATGTCTTGTGCAATTGTATGTACTTTGCCATTCATGTGTCTGGACTCTGTTTCAGATGTGTGACCTGGTGAACTGCACTACATACAGGCACGTGGTTGGAGACACACCTGTGGCAGCAGGTGGGCAGTGTGGCCTGGGTGCGCATTGTCGGCACTCTCTCTCCCTGTCCATCTCTTCTGTTATCTGTGTCTTGCTCCCCCTCTCTGTCCATCTTTCTCTCGCTCCCCCTCTCTGTCCGTCTTTCTCTCGCTCCCCCTCTATGTCCGTCTTTCTCTCGCTCCCTCTCTCTCTGTCCGTCTTTCTCTCGCTCCCTCTCTCTGTCCGTCTTGCTCTCGCTCCCTCTCTTTCTCTCCTTCGCTCTCTCTCTGTCCTTTGATGTGAGCAAGACATACCTTCTCATCATGATTTTTGTCTTGCAGGCTGTGACCTACGGATTGTCCCGAGGGGAGCCGCCATGTGTCTACATTTCTGTTCTGTGTTTCTTTGATTGAATTTTCATTTGTTACATCAACGGTGGATGTGTGATGCTCATTTTTGTGACGACACATGCATGCCACCAAATGTGATTGTGCGACATCAGGCGGATTATTTGGTACATGATTCCGTGTAGTTGATGTGGCATGTCTTTGGCCGGGGGGGGGGTCCTGGGGGTGGTGGCGGTGGGTGTTGTGGCCCTGTTGGGGCTCCGAGCTGCATGATCAGTGGCTCCATGGCATCTGTTGCCCTTCAGGTGTGGCTCTGGGCTGGACTCCATTTTGTGGTGCAGGCTGTGGTCTGACTTTGCACCAGGTCAGAGCAGGTGTTAGTTTCCTGCTGCTAACGGGCCTTCTCGCCTGTTTTGTGGTCTTATCGCCGATCTGGCTGGTCATTGAGAATGTTGCGGAGTGGTGTTTTCATGGCTTTTTGCACGGGTACGCCTACTCTGCATCTCATTAGCGATAGTTGCGGGGGTCATCTGTGGCGATGTTTTTTGCGGCTGCTATCGCGGGTAAAATGGTGTTATGGGCTGTTAACACCAGCTTGTGAATGGTGCGATAAATTTATCGCCACTTTGGCTGCGATAAAGTGCCGCTAACTAGGCAATGTGTCCTTGAGAAAATTCCCCTATGTATCTAAATTCATTTGGAACCAAGAAAACTGCAACTGGCAGGAAGTTCCCTGCTCACAGCTTCTTCTTTACAAACCATATGATCTGGTTCTAAAGTTCAATTAATTTAAGTGAACCAGGCTACATGTTCCAGAACGCTTAAATAAGGTGGCCTTATATCCCCAAGTCACAGGCTACCGCAAGTTTCTAGTGCTGAATGTATAACAACAAGGCTTGAACAGAAAACATCACACATTGTCCAGTTTTCCAATTATCTCAAATTCATTCAACATTACCTGCAAGTGAAATTTTGTGTAAAAACGATTTGAGAAATAGTGTTCCCAGAAAAACCAACCTCGTGGGAGAATTATCTTGCTAAACGTGTTTTTTGCAGTCTTTTACTCCACAAACTTACTTTTACAAACATTTTCTGACAATGTTCGTTTTCTTTTAAAAAAAAAAAAATATCAACACTTTGTTTTTTGAAAAAACATTATCGAAAATTATAAAGCTTTAAAAAAAAAATAATTATGAAGTTGCAGAGGAAACACTTCAAAACTTCGCACACTATCAATTGTAACCTACGCAAGCTGGTACTCGTTTGTTTTTAAAAAAACATTATTGTTTTCACAAACATTTTTAAAGCTTTTTTTAAAAACAGATTGGCAGATGAAACCCTTCACAACTTCGCACACTATCAATTATAACCTATCGCAATCTGGTATTTGAGTTTATTTGGCTCAAATGAAGTGAATGGAGAAAGAGCCCCCCCTCCCTTAATCACCCCCAAGTAAAGAAATTGAAAACCTGCACTGGAAACAATGTCCTCAAGGGTAACCCGTCAGGCCTACTAACAAGAATCAAATGGCTGTAAGGGACTAAGGGGTATATTCACAAGAACGTGCGATAAACATCGCCAAAATAGCTTACCGCAACTTCTCACATCGCAGTCCATCGTGGGAAAATATCGCCGTGTTAAAGTGGCATTCAGAACACGGCGATACCGTGCGATATTCGCACGTAAACGCGTCAAATGTCCGTGAAACAACTTGCGCGACGGCGATAAAAATCCAAACCCTAACGCGAAAAAAGTTGCGATGGGCCCAATCGCGAAGAGACAATCCGCGATAAGGCGCGCAAGGCCTGCAATACACACACGTCATGCGTGAAAAATCACTACAAAAACAGAAAAAAAAACACCAAACAAAAAAACACCAACAGCGAAGCATGATGGAGTCAGGCGGAGCAGGCACAGGGGACGATCGGAACCCCACAAGCCCCCGGAGCCCCAGCCAGGGTCCTCGGGGACAGGGAAGGACAAGAAGAAGAGGAAGCCGCGGTTCAGTCCGCAGGAGAATCAGATCCTGGTCACGGAGGTGATAGGACACCATCAACAACTGTTCATCACCTCCACCGTGTCATTGGGCACAAGAAATGGAATATGGCAGTCCATCTTGGACAAGGTGAATGCTGTCGGAGTGCAGAGGAGGTCAATGGACGAGGTCAAGAGGAGATGGACTGATATCAAGCGCAAAACCAAGAGCAAACTCGCCAACAACCTCAAAGCAGCAATGCAGACTGGAGGTGGTAGTCCTGCGCCGCAGGAGGAGCTGGATGAGATGGAGGAGATGGTGTCGACAGTCATCAGTGTGGATACGGTGGCAGGAGTTGGGGGCCCAGACACTGCTCTACAGGACCGGACACAACAGCAACAGGGTGAGTAGAGACCAGGGACTGGGGGGACGGGGGGAGATGGGCACAATGGCACACATGCACAAATAAGCAGACCACACTGCACAGCCACAATGACTTCGGATCATGTCCCTGATCCCCTTGCCATACTGCAGCACACATAGGAACACCAAGTACGTCACCTTCGACTATCTGCCCAGAGTGGGCCCACCCCACACATCACACAGCTCACATACAACCCATGCACATGTGCTGAACCCAGCCAAGCTGCTGGTCCGTGAGCCACACTGACAACGTAAGTGACACTGCATGACAAACACCATGCCTGCAGTCCGATTACCATGACATGGTGCACCCAACGACACTGAGGTAGCTGAGTGTGGACCACATCCGTAAAAGAGCAGGTCATACTCTGACACATCCACGTGCACAATCAACCCCTGACGTCAACAACACAGCTGCGGACAAACCATGCCCCAGAGTCCCCACTCCCACCAAGACACACATCCACCCAAGTCTGGTAACGTCTCAACACTGCATGGACACAGAAGTCAAAGGCACACCACCTGCAAGGGACAAGAGGCAGCAGAATCAGAGCCGCAGGGGCGACTCTCACAAAACTGCAGCACACACATATGACAGTTAGAGCACAGCAGCATAGACAACAATGTGGTACAAACTGCAACATGTGAACAACAGGACAGAGGGCAAAACTGCTGCCGCTTGTGTGAAGATACTGGCCAATAACATTTGGCATAGCAGGGGGATGTGAGATGAAACTGCACAAGTATAACCTCACATCCCTGATGGTGTAGAAATGTCAACTGTCCCGCATCTAACAGGCATCTCCTCCTACACAGTCACAATGTACCTCGTCATGCAGTCTGTATGTGAACTTGTACAATGCCTGGACACACATGTCAACACGATGTAATGCAGCATCTCCCCTTAACATTGCAGAGGGACCATCAACACCACCTGCAGAGCAGACCCAACAACTCTACACTGATGAAGAGGATGACAACCCCAGCATCGACACCGAAGCCCTCAGAGACCTCATCGCCCGCATCGGCTCCCCCACCTCCAGGATCATGGCAGCCCAGTGCATCGAGGAGACCCCACCCCCTGCAAAGAGCACACAGCAGGCAGCACCTGCCACACCGGCTGTCTCCCAGGACCCCCACAGAACACACCTGGCCTTCCAAACCCGTGTGTTAGAGGCCCAGGAGAAGCTGGCTGATCAGGTGCGGGTGGGGTTTGACCTCCTGGCAGCCAAACTTGAGGCCATCCATGGGTGTCTACGTCCCTTCGGGGATCACTTACAGTCCCTGACGGACACCCACAGTCTGCTCCATGGTCTCCAACGAGCCCTGGCCGATCTCAGCAGTGATTTGGCACAAATTCGGAGGCTCATGGAGGACATGGTGCGGATGGAGGCGGAAAGGTTGGCTGTCACTGCTGCACATCAGCAAAATGTAGCTGGGATATACCATGCCCTGCAGATCCTCGTCATGGCATTGCTGCCACAAGACCTGGCGCAGATGGATGCTGCTGCTCCTACACCATCCACATCTGCGCCCCCTGGTGTGTCAGTGCCTCACAGTGCGCTAGCCCTTTCTACTCCTGCACCTGATGTGTCACTGCCACACAGTGCGGCCGACAATCCACCTCCAGCCCCTGATGTGTCACTGCCACACAGTGCGGCCGACAATCCACCTCCGGCCCCTGATGTGTCAGTGGCACACAATGCTGCAGCCGGAACTGCAGCACCCACAGGTGAGGCAGAGCACACATCAGAGGACGAGGATGTGGATGATCCAGACTTCTTGATCATGAGGCGGCAGTAGCATTCCTCCCACCCATTTGGCCTGTTTCATCTTGGTTCTGCCCTTGGCATCATGACCTTCCACTGCCCCCCGATGAACTCTTTGACTCTCACCTTGGACCTCAACATGGACTGCCATATTCTGTTAGATGACCGATGACACAGCGATCAGACTGCGGTCTGGACTCTTCCTCTTCCGATGTACTTGTCATGCCCTGAAGTACTCTGGCTGGCCCGCCACGTGCCTATGATGTGAAGTGGGGTCTGCGTGGCCCTGTACTGCTCCAGCTGCAACACTCCACTGGATGACAATAAATCATTCACTATTGCACAGTTGTGTCATGTCTTCGATCATTCAAGTATGTAAGTGTGGATGTGTGTTGGGTCAGTGATTCCCCCTGACATCCATGTTGCACATGTCGTGGGACATGAGTCACAGGGTGCTACATTGCCGATTGCATTCCGGGCGGCGTAGCCACTACATCAGGGACACACGCATTCGTCACTTCCTTGTCCGGACAAGGACTGAACCAGCGCCCAGAGCCCCGGGATCATTCTTGCACGCCCGACGCTGGTCCGGCGTACGCCAGGCCAGACCACTACGCTTACGCTCCGAGGGGGGACGACATAGCTACATGTCCCAGGATTCCACCCTTGGGATCTGCTGGTCACTGGTCTAGTTGCCAGCATGCCACGGCCACTCCCTGAGGGCAGGTTTGCACACACACCACACCCATCCAGCAGATGCATCACGGGCCATGTGACACCGCCAATAAAAGGGGTCTGCAACGTCACATTCCCCACTGCCGGAGGTGACCTGTCGACGTACGCGCAACGGGACTCAATCATGGAGGGTCCATGACTTGTGGCGCACAGGGTTAGTCGACCCGACGTCCGGCGGCCATCAAGGGCCTACCACCACGTGGCGCTGGCTTGAGTTGCACAGGGTTAGTGGCACCTATGAAGCTGAGCGGGGGTGAAGCATGTGATGATGACGTGTGCACTGATATGGTCTCTGCCATTGCTGACTCAAGACCCAGTATCAAGTGTGGGACCTGCTGGACCGCGGGGGTGTGCCGCATGATGTGGGGACTGCCAAGGCTGCGCCGGCCTTGGAGTTAGCACCGGCACGTGGTGTGCCCTCTTGGGGACACACCGGTGGCAGCAGGTGAGCAGTGGGGCCTGGGTGCGCAGAGGCGGACATTCACCGCTGGGCGGCGGGTGGTCTGGGGTGCAGCAGCATGTGTGCGCAGGGGCGGACAGGCGATGATGCCGTGTGCAATGAATTGGACTCTGCAATTATTTGTTGTGTACTCGATTTCAGAGAGGGGACCTGGTGGACTGCAGGGTAGGCCGGAGCCTGCGTGCGACGCGGGCCTACCGCCACGTGGCGTTGCCTCAAGGTTCACAGAGTTAGTGGCACCTATGGAGCTGAGCGGGTGTGCAGCCTGTTATGATGATGTGTGCACTGTAATGGACTCTCCCATTCCGAACTCAAGGCCCAGATTCAGGTGTGTGACCTAGTGGGCCGCGGGGCGGGTCCACGTGATGTGAAGGCTGCCAAGGTTGCGTGTCCCGGGCTCGGAGCGTGTATCGGCACGTGGTTGGAGACACACCGGTGGCGGAAGGTGAGCAGTGGGGCCGGGGTGCGCATGGGCAGCAGTCTCTCTCCCTCTCTTCGTTTCACTGTCTTTCTCTCCCTTTCTTTCTCTCTCTCCCTTTCTTTCTCTCTCCCTTTCTTTCTTGCTCTCTCTCTCCCTTTCTTTCTCTCTCTCTCTCCCTTTCATTCTCGCTCTCTCTCTCCCTCTCCCTCTCTTCCTTTCACTCTCTCCCTTTCTTTCTCTCTCTCCCTTTCTTTCTCTCTCTCCCTTTCTTTCTTTCTCTCTCTCTCTGTCCTTTGATGAGCGCATGACACACGTTCTTATCTCGGATTTTTTCTTGCAGGCTGTGACTTCCAGATTGTCCGGAGTGGAACCGCATGGACTCTTCAGAATTGTTGCTTTGTGTTGTGTATTAATAAAGTTATGTTGTGGGAATTTCAAAGTTGAATGTTTGTTTCTCCTTATTCTGACCACACATGTATGTTTGTTGTTGTATTTGTGCGACATCAGGCTCTTTTTTTTCTCGTGATTTCGTAAAGTTGCTGTGGCACATCTTTGTCCGGGGTGGGTGGGCCGGGGGAGGGCCCAAGGGTGTGGGGGGGTCCTGGGGGTGGTGGCGGTTGCTGTTGTGGGCCTCTAGGGTCTCCGAGCTGCATGAGCAGTGGCTTCATGGCATCTGTTGTTCTTCAGGTGTGGCTGCGGGCTGGGCTCCCTTTTGTGGTGCAGGTAGTCGTCCTGCTTAGCACCAGCAAAACGATACAAAAGGGGATGATGGACGGAACGCTTGAGCCAATCAAACACTCACCCCTAGTCAACTGATCTGGGTTTAATCCATCATCATTCTTTAGCTCACTCCACCACCCCAGTTCAGACATGGCCATATGCAAATCAGTCTGACCCTGTGCCTCATGGGAACAGTCCAGCCCGAACTGCCAAGCCATGTCTTCCCTGGACCGGAAACAAGCATCCTAGGACCGGTTTCTGGCATTTCAGCCGTCATCAGCCAGGCTTGCTTGAATCCAGTGGCAAAGTGAGCAAGGGACCCACGTCTGGGCATACCCCCGCCAACTTAGGGCGACCAAAGCGATACAAAAGGGGATGATGGGCGGAGCAGCTTGAGCCAATCAAACACTCACCCCCAGTCAACTGATCTGGGTTTAATCCATCATCATTCTTTAGCTCACTCCACCACCCCAGTTCAGACATGGCCATATGCAAATCAGTCTGACCCTGTGCCTCATGGGAACAGTCCAGCCCGAACTGCCAAGCCATGTCTTCCCTGGACCGGAAACAAGCATCCTAGGACCGGTTTCTGGCATTTCAGCCGTCATCAGCCAGGCTTGCTTGAATCCAGTGGCAAAGTGAGCAAGGGACCCACGTCTGGGCATACCCCCGCCAACTTAGGGCGACCAAAGCGATACAAAAGGGGATGATGGACGGAACGCTTGAGCCAATCAAACACTCACCCCCAGTCAACTGATCTGGGTTTAATCCATCATCATTCTTTAGCTCACTCCACCACCCCAGTTCAGACATGGCCATATGCAAATCAGTCTGACCCTGTGCCTCATGGGAACAGTCCAGCCCGAACTGCCAAGCCATGTCTTCCCTGGACCGGAAACAAGCATCCTAGGACCGGTTTCTGGCATTTCAGCCGTCATCAGCCAGGCTTGCTTGAATCCAGTGGCAAAGTGAGCAAGGGACCCACGTCTGGGCATACCCCCGCCAACTTAGGGCGACCAAAGCGATACAAAAGGGGATGATGGACAGAACGCTTGAGCCAATCAAACACTCACCCCCAGTCAACTGATCTGGGTTTAATCCATCATCATTCTTTAGCTCACTCCACCACCCCAGTTCAGACATGGCCATATGCAAATCAGTCTGACCCTGTGCCTCATGGGAACAGTCCAGCCCGAACTGCCAAGCCATGTCTTCCCTGGACCGGAAACAAGCATCCTAGGACCGGTTTCTGGCATTTCAGCCGTCATCAGCCAGGCTTGCTTGAATCCAGTGGCAAAGTGAGCAAGGGACCCACGTCTGGGCATACCCCCGCCAACTTAGGGCGACCAAAGCGATACAAAGGGGATGATGGACCGGAACGCTTGAGCCAATCAAACACTCACCCCCAGTCAACTGATCTGGGTTTAATCCATCATCATTCTTTAGCTCACTCCACCACCCCAGTTCAGACATGGCCATGTGCAAATCAGTCTGACCCTGTGCCTCATGGGAACAGTCCAGCCCGAACTGCCAAGCCATGTCTTCCCTGGACCGGAAACAAGCATCCTAGGACCAGTTTCTGGCATTTCAGCCGTCATCAGCCAGGCTTGCTTGAATCCAGTGGCAAAGTGAGCAAGGGACCCACGTCTGGGCATACCCCCGCCAACTTAGGGCGACCAAAGCGATACAAAAGGGGATGATGGACGGAACGCTTGAGCCAATCAAACACTCACCCCCAGTCAACTGATCTGGGTTTAATCCATCATCATTCTTTAGCTCACTCCACCACCCCAGTTCAGACATGGCCATATGCAAATCAGTCTGACCCTGTGCCTCATGGGAACAGTCCAGCCCGAACTGCCAAGCCATGTCTTCCCTGGACCGGAAACAAGCATCCTAGGACCGGTTTCTGGCATTTCAGCCGTCATCAGCCAGGCTTGCTTGAATCCAGTGGCAAAGTGAGCAAGGGACCCACGTCTGGGCATACCCCCGCCAACTTAGGGCGACCAAAGCGATACAAAAGGGGATGATGGACGGAGCAGCTTGAGCCAATCAAACACTCACCCCCAGTCAACTGATCTGGGTTTAATCCATCATCATTCTTTAGCTCACTCCACCACCCCAGTTCAGACATGGCCATATGCAAATCAGTCTGACCCTGTGCCTCATGGGAACAGTCCAGCCCGAACTGCCAAGCCATGTCTTCCCTGGACCGGAAACAAGCATCCTAGGAACCGGTTTCTGGAATTTCAGCCATCATCAGCCAGGCTTGCTTGAATCCAGTGGCAAAGTGAGCAAGGGACCCACGTCTGGGCATACCCCCGCCAACTTAGGGCGACCAAAGCGATACAAAAGGGGATGATGGACGGAACGCTTGAGCCAATCAAACACTCACCCCCAGTCAACTGATCTGGGTTTAATCCATCATCATTCTTTAGCTCACTCCACCACCCCAGTTCAGACATGGCCATATGCAAATCAGTCTGACCCTGTGCCTCATGGGAACAGTCCAGCCCGAACTGCCAAGCCATGTCTTCCCTGGACCGGAAACAAGCATCCTAGGACCGGTTTCTGGCATTTCAGCCGTCATCAGCCAGGCTTGCTTGAATCCAGTGGCAAAGTGAGCAAGGGACCCACGTCTGGGCATACCCCCGCCAACTTAGGGCGACCAAAGCGATACAAAAGGGGATGATGGACGGAACGCTTGAGCCAATCAAACACTCACCCCCAGTCAACTGATCTGGGTTTAATCCATCATCATTCTTTAGCTCACTCCACCACCCCAGTTCAGACATGGCCATATGCAAATCAGTCTGACCCTGTGCCTCATGGGAACAGTCCAGCCCGAACTGCCAAGCCATGTCTTCCCTGGACCGGAAACAAGCATCCTAGGACCGGTTTCTGGCATTTCAGCCGTCATCAGCCAGGCTTGCTTGAATCCAGTGGCAAAGTGAGCAAGGGACCCACGTCTGGGCATACCCCCGCCAACTTAGGGCGACCAAAGCGATACAAAAGGGGATGATGGACGGAACGCTTGAGCCAATCAAACACTCACCCCCAGTCAACTGATCTGGGTTTAATCCATCATCATTCTTTAGCTCACTCCACCACCCCAGTTCAGACATGGCCATATGCAAATCAGTCTGACCCTGTGCCTCATGGGAACAGTCCAGCCCGAACTGCCAAGCCATGTCTTCCCTGGACCGGAAACAAGCATCCTAGGACCGGTTTCTGGCATTTCAGCCGTCATCAGCCAGGCTTGCTTGAATCCAGTGGCAAAGTGAGCAAGGGACCCACGTCTGGGCATACCCCCGCCAACTTAGGGCGACCAAAGCGATACAAAGGGGATGATGGACGGAACGCTTGAGCCAATCAAACACTCACCCCCAGTCAACTGATCTGGGTTTAATCCATCATCATTCTTTAGCTCACTCCACCACCCCAGTTCAGACATGGCCATATGCAAATCAGTCTGACCCTGTGCCTCATGGGAACAGTCCAGCCCGAACTGCCAAGCCATGTCTTCCCTGGACCGGAAACAAGCATCCTAGGACCGGTTTCTGGCATTTCAGCCGTCATCAGCCAGGCTTGCTTGAATCCAGTGGCAAAGTGAGCAAGGGACCCACGTCTGGGCATACCCCGCCAACTTAGGGCGACCAAAGCGATACAAAAGGGGATGATGGACGGAGCAGCTTGAGCCAATCAAACACTCACCCCCAGTCAACTGATCTGGGTTTAATCCATCATCATTCTTTAGCTCACTCCACCACCCCAGTTCAGACATGGCCATATGCAAATCAGTCTGACCCTGTGCCTCATGGGAACAGTCCAGCCCGAACTGCCAAGCCATGTCTTCCCTGGACCGGAAACAAGCATTCTAGGAACCGGTTTCTGGCATTTCAGCCATCATCAGCCAGGCTTGCTTGAATCCAGTGGCAAAGTGAGCAAGGGACCCACGTCTGGGCATACCCCCGCCAACTTAGGGCGACCAAAGCGATACAAAAGGGGATGATGGACGGGCACGCTAGAGCCAATCAAACACTCACCCCCAGTCAACTGATCTGGGTTTAATCCATCATCATTCTTTAGCTCACTCCACCACCCCAGTTCAGACATGGCCATATGCAAATCAGTCTGACCCTGTGCCTCATGGGAACAGTCCAGCCCGAACTGCCAAGCCATGTCTTCCCTGGACCGGAAACAAGAATCCTAGGAACCGGTTTCTGGCATTTCAGCCATCATCAGCCAGGCTTGCTTGAATCCAGTGGCAAAGTGAGCAAGGGACCCACGTCTGGGCATACCCCCGCCAACTTAGGGCGACCAAAGCGATACAAAAGGGGATGATGGACCAGGAACGCTTGAGCCAATCAAACACTCACCCCCAGTCAACTCATCTGGGTTTAATCCATCATCATTCTTTAGCTCACTCCACCACCCCAGTTCAGACATGGCCATATGCAAATCAGTCTGACCCTGTGCCTCATGGGAACAGTCCAGCCCGAACTGCCAAGCCATGTCTTCCCTGGACCGGAAACAAGCATCCTAGGACCGGTTTCTGGCATTTCAGCCGTCATCAGCCAGGCTTGCTTGAATCCAGTGGCAAAGTGAGCAAGGGACCCACGTCTGGGCATACCCCCGCCAACTTAGGGCGACCAAAGCGATACAAAAGGGGATGATGGACTGAACGCTTGAGCCAATCAAACACTCACCCCCAGTCAACTGATCTGGGTTTAATCCATCATCATTCTTTAGCTCACTCCACCACCCCAGTTCAGACATGGCCATATGCAAATCAGTCTGACCCTGTGCCTCATGGGAACTGCCAAGCCATGTCTTCCCTGGACCGGAAACAAGCATCCTAGGACCGGTTTCTGGCATTTCAGCCGTCATCTGCCAGGCTTGCTTGAATCCAGTGGCAAAGTGAGCATGGGACCCACGTCTGGGCATACCCCCGCCAACTTAGGGCGACCAAAGCGAATCAAAAGGGGATGATGGACGGAACGTTTGAGCCAATCAAACACTCACCCCCAGTCAACTGATCTGGGTTTAATCCATCATCATTCTTTAGCTCACTCCACCACCCTAGTTCAGACATGGCCATATGCAAATCAGTCTGACCCTGTGCCTCATGGGAACAGTCCAGCCCGAACTGCCAAGCCATGTCTTCCCTGGACCGGAAACAAGCATCCTAGGACCGGTTTCTGGCATTTCAGCCGTCATCAGCCAGGCTTGCTTGAATCCAGTGGCAAAGTGAGCAAGGGACCCACGTCTGGGCATACCCCTGCCAACTTAGGGCGACCAAAGCGATACAAAAGGGGATGATGGACGGAGCAGCTTGAGCCAATCAAACACTCACCCCCAGTCAACTGATCTGGGTTTAATCCATCATCATTCTTTAGCTCACTCCACCACCCCAGTTCAGACATGGCCATATGCAAATCAGTCTGACCCTGTGCCTCATGGGAACAGTCCAGCCCGAACTGCCAAGCCATGTCTTCCCTGGACCGGAAACAAGCATCCTAGGACCGGTTTCTGGCATTTCAGCCGTCATCAGCCAGGCTTGCTTGAATCCAGTGGCAAAGTGAGCAAGGGACCCACGTCTGGGCATACCCCCGCCAACTTAGGGCGACCAAAGCGATACAAAACGGGATGATGGACGGAACGCTTGAGCCAATCAAACACTCACCCCCAGTCAACTGATCTGGGTTTAATCCATCAACATTCTTTAGCTCACTCCACCACCCCAGTTCAGACATGGCCATAAGCAAATCAGTCTGACTCTGTGCCTCATTGGAACAGTCCAGCCCGAACTGCCAAGCCATGTCTTCCCTGGACCGGAAACAAGCATCCTAGGAACCGGTTTCTGGCATTTCAGCCATCATCAGCCAGGCTTGCTTGAATCCAGTGGCAAAGTGAGCAAGGGACCCACGTCTGGGCATACCCCCGCCAACTTAGGGCGACCAAAGCGATACAAAAGGGGATGATGGACGGAGGCAGCTAGAGCCAATCAAACACTCACCCCCAGTCAACTGATCTGGGTTTAATCCATCATCATTCTTTAGCTCACTCCACCACCCCAGTTCAGACATGGCCATATGCAAATCAGTCTGACCCTGTGCCTCATGGGAACAGTCCAGCCCGAACTGCCAAGCCATGTCTTCCCTGGACCGGAAACAAGCATCCTAGGACCGGTTTCTGGCATTTCAGCCGTCATCAGCCAGGCTTGCTTGAATCCAGTGGCAAAGTGAGCAAGGGACCCACGTCTGGGCATACCCCCGCCAACTTAGGGCGACCAAAGCGATACAAAAGGGGATGATGGACGGAGCGCTTGAGCCAATCAAACACTCACCCCCAGTCAACTGATCTGGGTTTAATCCATCATCATTCTTTAGCTCACTCCACCACCCCAGTTCAGACATGGCCATATGCAAATCAGTCTGACCCTGTGCCTCATGGGAACAGTCCAGCCCGAACTGCCAAGCCATGTCTTCCCTGGACCGGAAACAAGCATCCTAGGACCGGTTTCTGGCATTTCAGCCGTCATCAGCCAGGCTTGCTTGAATCCAATGGCAAAGTGAGCAAGGGACCCACGTCTGGGCATACCCCCGCCAACTTAGGGCGACCAAAGCGATACAAAAGGGGATGATGGACGGAACGCTTGAGCCAATCAAACACTCACCCCCAGTCAACTGATCTGGGTTTAATCCATCATCATTCTTTAGCTCACTCCACCACCCCAGTTCAGACATGGCCATATGCAAATCAGTCTGACCCTGTGCCTCATGGGAACAGTCCAGCCCGAACTGCCAAGCCATGTCTTCCCTGGACCGGAAACAAGCATCCTAGGACCGGTTTCTGGCATTTCAGCCGTCATCAGCCAGGCTTGCTTGAATCCAGTGGCAAAGTGAGCAAGGGACCCACGTCTGGGCATACCCCCGCCAACTTAGGGCGACCAAAGCGATACAAAAGGGGATGATGGACGGAACAGCTTGAGCCAATCAAACACTCACCCCCAGTCAACTGATCTGGGTTTAATCCATCATCATTCTTTAGCTCACTCCACCACCCCAGTTCAGACATGGCCATATGCAAATCAGTCTGACCCTGTGCCTCATGGGAACAGTGCAGCCCGAACTGCCAAGCCATGTCTTCCCTGGACCGGAAACAAGCATCCTAGGACCGGTTTCTGGCATTTCAGCCGTCATCAGCCAGGCTTGCTTGAATCCAGTGGCAAAGTGAGCAAGGGACCCACGTCTGGGCATACCCCCGCCAACTTAGGGCGACCAAAGCGATACAAAAGGGGATGATGGACGGAACGCTTGAGCCAATCAAACACTCACCCCCAGTCAACTGATCTGGGTTTAATCCATCATCATTCTTTAGCTCACTCCACCACCCCAGTTCAGACATGGCCATATGCAAATCAGTCTGACCCTGTGCCTCATGGGAACAGTCCAGCCCGAACTGCCAAGCCATGTCTTCCCTGGACCGGAAACAAGCATCCTAGGACCGGTTTCTGGCATGTCAGCCGTCATCAGCCAGGCTTGCTTGAATCCAGTGGCAAAGTGAGCAAGGGACCCACGTCTGGGCATACCCCCGCCAACTTAGGGCGACCAAAGCGATACAAAAGGGGATGATGGACCGGAACGCTTGAGCCAATCAAACACTCACCCCCAGTCAACTGATCTGGGTTTAATCCATCATCATTCTTTAGCTCACTCCACCACCCCAGTTCAGACATGGCCATATGCAAATCAGTCTGACCCTGTGCCTCATGGGAACAGTCCAGCCCGAACTGCCAAGCCATGTCTTCCCTGGACCGGAAACAAGCATCCTAGGACCGGTTTCTGGCATTTCAGCCGTCATCAGCCAGGCTTGCTTGAATCCAGTGGCAAAGTGAGCAAGGGACCCACGTCTGGGCATACCCCCGCCAACTTAGGGCGACCAAAGCGATACAAAAGGGGATGATGGACGGAACGCTTGAGCCAATCAAACACTCACCCCCAGTCAACTGATCTGGGTTTAATCCATCATCATTCTTTAGCTCACTCCACCACCCCAGTTCAGACATGGCCATATGCAAATCAGTCTGACCCTGTGCCTCATGGGAACAGTCCAGCCCGAACTGCCAAGCCATGTCTTCCCTGGACCGGAAACAAGCATCCTAGGACCGGTTTCTGGCATTTCAGCCGTCATCAGCCAGGCTTGCTTGAATCCAGTGGCAAAGTGAGCAAGGGACCCACGTCTGGGCATACCCCCGCCAACTTAGGGCGACCAAAGCGATACAAAGGGGATGATGGACGGAACGCTTGAGCCAATCAAACACTCACCCCCAGTCAACTGATCTGGGTTTAATCCATCATCATTCTTTAGCTCACTCCACCACCCCAGTTCAGACATGGCCATATGCAAATCAGTCTGACCCTGTGCCTCATGGGAACAGTCCAGCACGAACTGCCAAGCCATGTCTTCCCTGGACCGGAAACAAGCATCCTAGGACCGGTTTCTGGCATTTCAGCCGTCATCAGCCAGGCTTGCTTGAATCCAGTGGCAAAGTGAGCAAGGGACCCACGTCTGGGCATACCCCCGCCAACTTAGGGCGACCAAAGCGATACAAAAGGGGATGATGGACAGAACGCTTGAGCCAATCAAACACTCACCCCCAGTCAACTGATCTGGGTTTAATCCATCATCATTCTTTAGCTCACTCCACCACCCCAGTTCAGACATGGCCATATGCAAATAAGTCTGACCCTGTGCCTCATGGGAACAGTCCAGCCCGAACTGCCAAGCCATGTCTTCCCTGGACCGGAAACAAGCATCTTAAGACCGGTTTCTGGCATTTCAGCCGTCATCAGCCAGGCTTGCTTGAATCCAGTGGCAAAGTGAGCAAGGGACCCACGTCTGGGCATACCCCCGCCAACTTAGGGCGACCAAAGCGATACAAAAGGGGTGATGGACGGAACGCTTGAGCCAATCAAACACTCACCCCCAGTCAACTGATCTGGGTTTAATCCATCATCATTCTTTAGCTCACTCCACCACCCCAGTTCAGACATGGCCATATGCAAATCAGTCTGACCCTGTGCCTCATGGGAACAGTCCAGCCCGAACTGCCAAGCCATGTCTTCCCTGGACCGGAAACAAGCATCCTAGGACCGGTTTCTGGCATTTCAGCCGTCATCAGCCAGGCTTGCTTGAATCCAGTGGCAAAGTGAGCAAGGGACCCACGTCTGGGCATACCCCCGCCAACTTAGGGCGACCAAAGCGATACAAAAGGGGATGATGGACGGAACGCTTGAGCCAATCAAACACTCACCCCCAGTCAACTGATCTGGGTTTAATCCATCATCATTCTTTAGCTCACTCCACCACCCCAGTTCAGACATGGCCATATGCAAATCAGTCTGACCCTGTGCCTCATGGGAACAGTCCAGCCTGAAATGCCAAGCCATGTCTTCCCTGGACCGGAAACAAGCATCCTAGGACCGGTTTCTGGCATTTCAGCCGTCATCAGCCAGGCTTGCTTGAATCCAGTGGCAAAGTGAGCAAGGGACCCACGTCTGGGCATACCCCCGCCAACTTAGGGCGACCAAAGCGATACAAAAGGGGATAATGGACGGAACGCTTGAGCCAATCAAACACTCACCCCCAGTCAACTGATCTGGGTTTAATCCATCATCATTCTTTAGCTCACTCCACCACCCCAGTTCAGACATGGCCATATGCAAATCAGTCTGACCATGTGCCTCATGGGAACAGTCCAGCCCGAACTGCCAAGCCATGTCTTCCCTGGACCGGAAACAAGCATCCTAGGACCGGTTTCTGGCATTTCAGCCGTCATCAGCCAGGCTTGCTTGAATCCAGTGGCAAAGTGAGCAAGGGACCCACGTCTGGGCATACCCCGCCAACTTAGGGCGACCAAAGCGATACAAAAGGGGATGATGGACGGAACGCTTGAGCCAATCAAACACTCACCCCCAGTCAACTGATCTGGGTTTAATCCATCATCATTCTTTAGCTCACTCCACCACCCCAGTTCAGACATGGCCATATGCAAATCAGTCTGACCCTGTGCCTCATGGGAACAGTCCAGCCCGAACTGCCAAGCCATGTCTTCCCTGGACCGGAAACAAGCATCCTAGGAACCGGTTTCTGGCATTTCAGCCATCATCAGCCAGGCTTGCTTGAATCCAGTGGCAAAGTGAGCAAGGGACCCACGTCTGGGCATACCCCCGCCAACTTAGGGCGACCAAAGCGATACAAAAGGGGATGATGGACGGAGCAGCTTGAGCCAATCAAACACTCACCCCCAGTCAACTGATCTGGGTTTAATCCATCATCATTCTTTAGCTCACTCCACCACCCCAGTTCAGACATGGCCATATGCAAATCAGTCTGACCCTGTGCCTCATGGGAACAGTCCAGCCCGAACTGCCAAGCCATGTCTTCCCTGGACCGGAAACAAGCATCCTAGGACCGGTTTCTGGCATTTCAGCCGTCATCAGCCAGGCTTGCTTGAATCCAGTGGCAAAGTGAGCAAGGGACCCACGTCTGGGCATACCCCCGCCAACTTAGGGCGACAAAAGCGATACAAAAGGGGATGATGGACGGAGCGCTTGAGCCAATCAAACACTCACCCCCAGTCAACTGATCTGGGTTTAATCCATCATCATTCTTTAGCTCACTCCACCACCCCAGTTCAGACATGGCCATATGCAAATCAGTCTGACCCTGTGCCTCATGGGAACAGTCCAGCCCGAACTGCCAAGCCATGTCTTCCCTGGACCGGAAACAAGCATCCTAGGACCGGTTTCTGGCATTTCAGCCGTCATCAGCCAGGCTTGCTTGAATCCAGTGGCAAAGTGAGCAAGGGACCCACGTCTGGGCATACCCCCGCCAACTTAGGGCGACCAAAGCGATACAAAAGGGGATGATGGACCGGAGCAGCTTGAGCCAATCAAACACTCACCCCCAGTCAACTGATCTGGGTTTAATCCATCATCATTCTTTAGCTCACTCCACCACCCCAGTTCAGACATGGCCATATGCAAATCAGTCTGACCCTGTGCCTCATGGGAACAGTCCAGCCTGAACTGCCAAGCCATGTCTTCCCTGGACCGGAAACAAGCATCCTAGGACCGGTTTCTGGCATTTCAGCCGTCATCAGCCAGGCTTGCTTGAATCCAGTGGCAAAGTGAGCAAGGGACCCACGTCTGGGCATACCCCCGCCAACTTAGGGTGACCAAAGCGATACAAAAGGGGATAATGGACGGAACGCTTGAGCCAATCAAACACTCACCCCCAGTCAACTGATCTGGGTTTAATCCATCATCATTCTTTAGCTCACTCCACCACCCCAGTTCAGACATGGACATATGCAAATCAGTCTGACCATGTGCCTCATGGGAACAGTCCAGCCCGAACTGCCAAGCCATGTCTTCCCTGGACCGGAAACAAGCATCCTAGGACCGGTTTCTGGCATTTCAGCCGTCATCAGCCAGGCTTGCTTGAATCCAGTGGCAAAGTGAGCAAGGGACCCACGTCTGGGCATACCCCCGCCAACTTAGGGCGACCAAAGCGATACAAAAGGGGATGATGGACGGACACGCTTGAGCCAATCAAACACTCACCCCCAGTCAACTGATCTGGGTTTAATCCATCATCATTCTTTAGCTCACTCCACCACCCCAGTTCAGACATGGCCATATGCAAATCAGTCTGACCCTGTGCCTCATGGGAACAGTCCAGCCCGAACTGCCAAGCCATGTCTTCCCTGGACCGGAAACAAGCATCCTAGGAACCGGTTTCTGGCATTTCAGCCATCATCAGCCAGGCTTGCTTGAATCCAGTGGCAAAGTGAGCAAGGGACCCACGTCTGGGCATACCCCCGCCAACTTAGGGCGACCAAAGCGATACAAAAGGGGATGATGGACGGAACGCTTGAGCCAATCAAACACTCACCCCCAGTCAACTGATCTGGGTTTAATCCATCATCATTCTTTAGCTCACTCCACCACCCCAGTTCAGACATGGCCATATGCAAATCAGTCTGACCCTGTGCCTCATGGGAACAGTCCAGCCCGAACTGCCAAGCCATGTCTTCCCTGGACCGGAAACAAGCATCCTAGGACCGGTTTCTGGCATTTCAGCCGTCATCAGCCAGGCTTGCTTGAATCCAGTGGCAAAGTGAGCAAGGGACCCACGTCTGGGCATACCCCTGCCAACTTAGGGCGACCAAAGCGATACAAAGGGGATGATGGACGGAACGCTTGAGCCAATCAAACACTCACCCCCAGTCAACTGATCTGGGTTTAATCCATCATCATTCTTTAGCTCACTCCACCACCCCAGTTCAGACATGGCCATATGCAAATCAGTCTGACCCTGTGCCTCATGGGAACAGTCCAGCCCGAACTGCCAAGCCATGTCTTCCCTGGACCGGAAACAAGCATCCTAGGACCGGTTTCTGGCATTTCAGCCGTCATCAGCCAGGCTTGCTTGAATCCAGTGGCAAAGTGAGCAAGGGACCCACGTCTGGGCATACCCCCGCCAACTTAGGGCGACCAAAGCGATACAAAAGGGGATGATGGACGGAACGCTTGAGCCAATCAAACACTCACCCCCAGTCAACTGATCTGGGTTTAATCCATCATCATTCTTTAGCTCACTCCACCACCCAAGCCATGTCTTCCCTGGACCGGAAACAAGCATCCTAGGACCGGTTTCTGGCATTTCAGCCGTCATCAGCCAGGCTTGCTTGAATCCAGTGGCAAAGTGAGCAAGGGACCCACGTCTGGGCATACCCCCACCAACTTAGGGCGACCAAGCGATACAAAGGGGATGATGGACGGGACGCTTGAGCCAATCAAACACTCACCCCCAGTCAACTGATCTGGGTTTAATCCATCATCATTCTTTAGCTCACTCCACCACCCCAGTTCAGACATTGCCATATGCAAATCAGTCTGACCCTGTGCCTCATGGGAACAGTCCAGCCCGAACTGCCAAGCCATGTCTTCCCTGGACCGGAAACAAGCATCCTAGGACCGGTTTCTGGCATTTCAGCCGTCATCAGCCAGGCTTGCTTGAATCCAGTGGCAAAGTGAGCAAGGGACCCACGTCTGGGCATACCCCGCCAACTTAGGGCGACCAAAGCGATACAAAAGGGGATGATGGACGGAGCAGCTAGAGCCAATCAAACACTCACCCCCAGTCAACTGATCTGGGTTTAATCCATCATCATTCTTTAGCTCACTCCACCACCCCAGTTCAGACATGGCCATATGCAAATCAGTCTGACCCTGTGCCTCATGGGAACAGTCCAGCCCGAACTGCCAAGCCATGTCTTCCCTGGACCGGAAACAAGCATCCTAGGACCGGTTTCTGGCATTTCAGCCGTCATCAGCCAGGCTTGCTTGAATCCAGTGGCAAAGTGAGCAAGGGACCCACGTCTGGGCATACCCCTGCCAACTTAGGGCGACCAAGCGATACAAAAGGGGATGATGGACCAGGCAGCTTGAGCCAATCAAACACTCACCCCCAGTCAACTGATCTGGGTTTAATCCATCATCATTCTTTAGCTCACTCCACCACCCCAGTTCAGACATGGCCATATGCAAATCAGTCTGACCCTGTGCCTCATGGGAACAGTCCAGCCCGAACTGCCAAGCCATGTCTTCCCTGGACCGGAAACAAGCATCCTAGGACCGGTTTCTGGCATTTCAGCCGTCATCAGCCAGGCTTGCTTGAATCCAGTGGCAAAGTGAGCAAGGGACCCACGTCTGGGCATACCCCCACCAACTTAGGGCGACCAAAGCGATACAAAAGGGGATGATGGACGGAGCAGCTTGAGCCAATCAAACACTCACCCCAGTCAACTGATCTGGGTTTAATCCATCATCATTCTTTAGCTCACTCCACCACCCCAGTTCAGACATGGCCATATGCAAATCAGTCTGACCCTGTGCCTCATGGGAACAGTCCAGCCCGAACTGCCAAGCCATATCTTCCCTGGACCGGAAACAAGCATCCTAGGACCGGTTTCCGGCATTTCAGCCGTCATCAGCCAGGCTTGCTTGAATCCAGTGGCAAAGTGAGCAAGGGACCCACGTCTGGGCATACCCCCGCCAACTTAGGGCGACCAAAGCGATACAAAGGGGATGATGGACGGGCAGCTTGAGCCAATCAAACACTCACCCCAGTCAACTGATCTGGGTTTAATCCATCATCATTCTTTAGCTCACTCCACCACCCCAGTTCAGACATGGCCATATGCAAATCAGTCTGACCCTGTGCCTCATGGGAACAGTCCAGCCCGAACTGCCAAGCCATGTCTTCCCTGGACCGGAAACAAGCATCCTAGGACCGGTTTCTGGCATTTCAGCCGTCATCAGCCAGGCTTGCTTGAATCCAGTGGCAAAGTGAGCAAGGGACCCACGTCTGGGCATACCCCGCCAACTTAGGGCGAACAAAGCGATACAAAAGGGGATGATGGACGGAGCAGCTTGAGCCAATCAAACACTCACCCCCAGTCAACTGATCTGGGTTTAATCCATCATCATTCTTTAGCTCACTCCACCACCCCAGTTCAGACATGGCCATATGCAAATCAGTCTGACCCTGTGCCTCATGGGAACAGTCCAGCCCAAACTGCCAAGCCATGTCTTCCCTGGACCGGAAAAAAGCTTCCTAGGACCTGTTTCTGGCATTTCAGCCGTCATCAGCCAGGCTTGCTTGAATCCAGTGGCAAAGTGAGCAAGAGACCCACGTCTGGGCATACCCCCGCCAACTTAGGGCGACCAAAGCGATACAAAAGGGGATGATGGACGGAACGCTTGAGCCAATCAAACACTCACCCCCAGTCAACTGATCTGGGTTTAATCCATCATCATTCTTTAGCTCACTCCACCACCCCAGTTCAGACATGGCCATATGCAAATCAGTCTGACCCTGTGCCTCATGGGAACAGTCCAGCCCGAACTGCCAAGTCATGTCTTCCCTGGACCGGAAACAAGCATCCGAGGACCGGTTTCTGGCATTTCAGCCGTCATCAGCCAGGCTTGCTTGAATCCAGTGGCAAAGTGAGCAAGGGACCCACGTCTGGGCATACCCCCGCCAACTTAGGGCGACCAAGCGATACAAAGGGGATGATGGACGGAACGCTTGAGCCAATCAAACACTCACCCCCAGTCAACTGATCTGGGTTTAATCCATCATCATTCTTTAGCTCACTCCACCACCCCAGTTCAGACATGGCCATATGCAAATCAGTCTGACCCTGTGCCTCATGGGAACAGTCCAGCCCGAACTGCCAAGCCATGTCTTCCCTGGACCGGAAACAAGCATCCTAGGACCGGTTTCTGGCATTTCAGCTTGGCAGTTCGGGCTGGACTGTTCCCATGAGGCACAGGGTCAGACTGATTTGCATATGGCCATGTCTGAACTGGGGTGGTGGAGTGAGCTGAAGAATGATGATGGATTAAACCCAGATCAGTTGACTGGGGGTGAGTGTTTGATTGGCTCAAACGTTCCGTCCATCATCCCCTTTGTATCGCTTGGTCGCCCTAAGTTGGCGGGGTATGCCCAGACGTGGGTCCCTTGCTCACTTTGCCACTGGATTCAAGCAAGCCTGGCTGATGACTGAAATGCCAGAAACCGGTCCTAGGATGCTTGTTTCCGGTCCAGGGAAGACATGGCTTGGCAGTTCGAGCTGGACTGTTCCCATGAGGCACAGGGTCAGACTGATTTGCATATGGCCATGTCTGAACTGGGGTGGTGGAGTGAGCTAAAGAATGATGATGGATTAAACCCAGATCAGTTGACTGGGGGTGAGTGTTTGATTGGCTCAAACGTTCCGTCCATCATCCCCTTTGTATAGCTTTGGTCGCCCTAAGTTGGCGGGGTATGCCTAGGCGTGAGTCCCTTGCTCACTTTGCCACTGGATTCAAGCAAGCCTGGCTGCTGACGGCTGAAATGCCAGAAACCGGTCCTAGGATGCTTGTTTCCGGTCCAGGAAGACATGGCTTGGCAGTTCGGGCTGGACTGTTCCCATGAGGCACAGGGTCAGACTGATTTGCATATGGCCATGTCTGAACTGGGGTGGTGGAGTGAGCTAAAGAATGATGATGGATTAAACCCAGATCAGTTGACTGGGGGTGAGTGTTTGATTGGCTCAAGCGTTCCGTCCATCATCCCCTTTTGTATCAGCTTGGTCGCCCTAAGTTGGCGGAGTATGCCCAGACGTGGGTCCCTTGCTCACTTTGCCACTGGATTCAAGCAAGCCTGGCTGATGACGGCTGAAATGCCAGAAACCGGTCCTAGGATGCTTGTTTCGGTCCAGGAAGACATTGCTTGGCAGTTCGGGCTGGACTGTTCCCATGAGGCACAGGGTCAGACTGATTTGCATATGGCCATGTCTGAACTGGGGTGATTGAGTGAGCTAAAGAATGATGATGGATTAAACCCAGATCAGTTGACTGGGGGTGAGTGTTTGATTGGCTCAAACGTTCCGTCCATCATCCCCTTTGTATCGCTTTGGTCGCCCTAAGTTGGCGGGGTATGCCCAGACGTGCGTCCCTTGCTCACTTTGCCACTGGATTCAAGCAAGCCTGGCTGATGACGGCTGAAATGCCAGAAACCGGTTCTAGGATGCTTGTTTCCGGTCCAGGAAGACATGGCTTGGCAGTTCGGGCTGGACTGTTCCCATGAGGCACAGGGTCAGACTGATTTGCATATGGCCATGTCTGAACTGGAGTGGTGGAGTGAGCTAAAGAATGATGATGGATTAAACCCAGATCAGTTGACTGGGGGTGAGTGTTTGATTGGCTCAAGCGTTCAGTCCATCATCCCCTTTTGTATCGCTTGGTCAGCCCTAAGTTGGCGGGGGTATGCCCAGACGTGGGTCCCTTGCTCACTTTGCCACTGGATTCAAGCAAGCCTGGCTGATGACGGCTGAAATGCCAGAAACCGGTCCTAGGATGCTTGTTTCCGGTCAGGGAAGACATGGCTTGGCAGTTCGGGCTGGACTGTTCCCATGAGGCACAGGGTCAGACTGATTTGCATATGGCCATGTCTGAACTGGGGTGGTGGAGTGAGCTAAAGAATGATGATGGATTAAACCCAGATCAGTTGACTGGGGGTGAGTGTTTGATTGGCTCAAACGTTCCGTCCATCATCCCCTTTTGTATCGCTTGGTCGCCCTAAGTTGGCGGGGTATGCCCAGACGTGGGTCCCTTGCTCACTTTGCCACTGGATTCAAGCAAGCCTGGCTGATGACGGCTGAAATGCCAGAAGCCGGTCCTAGGATGCTTGTTTCCGGTCCAGGGAAGACATGGCTTGGCAGTTCGGGCTGGACTGTTCCCATGAGGCACAGGGTCAGACTGATTTGCATATGGCCATGTCTGAACTGGGGTGGTCGAGTGAGCTAAAGAATGATGATGGATTAAACCCAGATCAGTTGACTGGGGGTGAGTGTTTGATTGGCTCAAACGTTCTGTCCATCATCCCCTTTTGTATCGCTTTGGTCGCCCTAAGTTGGCGGGGGTATGCCCAGGCGTGGGTCCCTTGCTCACTTTGCCACTGGATTCAAGCAAGCCTGGCTGATGACGGCTGAAATGCCAGAAACCGGTCCTAGGATGCTTGTTTCCGGTCCAGGGAAGACATGGCTTGGCAGTACAGGCTGGACTGTTCCCATGAGGCACAGGGTCAGACTGATTTGCATATGGCCATGTCTGAACTGGGGTGGTGGAGTGAGCTAAAGAATGATGATGGATTAAACCCAGATCAGTTGACTGGGAGTGAGTGTTTGATTGGCTCAAACGTTCCGTCCATCATCCCCTTTTGTATCGCTTGGTAGCCCTAAGTTGGCGGGGGTATGCCCAGACGTGGGTCCCTTGCTCACTTTGCCACTGGATTCAAGCAAGCCTGGCTGATGACGGCTGAAATGCCAGAAACCGGTCCTAGGATGCTTGTTTCCGGTCCAGGGAAGACATGGCTTGGCAGTTCGGGCTGGACTGTTCCCATGAGGCACAGGGTCAGACTGATTTGCATATGGCCATGTCTGAACTGGGGTGGTGGAGTGAGCTAAAGAATGATAATGGATTAAACCCAGATCAGTTGACTGGGGTGAGTGTTTGATTGGCTCAAGCGTTCCGTCCATCATCCCCTTTTGTATCGCTTGGTCGCCCTAAGTTGGCGGGGGTATGCCCAGACGTGGGTCCCTTGCTCACTTTGCCACTGGATTCAAGCAAGCCTGGCTGATGACGGCTGAAATGCCAGAAACCGGTCCTAGGATGCTTGTTTCCGGTCCAGGGAAGACATGGCTTGGCAGTTCGGGCTGGACTGTTCCCATGAGGCACAGGGTCAGACTGATTTGCATATGGCCATGTCTGAACTGGGGTGGTGGAGTGAGCTAAAGAATGATGATGGATTAAACCCAGATCAGTTGACTGGGAGTGAGTGTTTGATTGGCTCAAGCGTTCCGTCCATCATCCCCTTTTGTATCGCTTTAGCACCAGCAAAAGGCAGATGTTAAATCCCTGCTGCTACCGCGGGTTATCGCTTGTTTTTGACTCGCATCGCAGATCTGGCTGTCCGTTGAGAATCGCGCGCTGTTGTCTTTTCGTGTGTTTTTGCACGGACACGCCTATTCTGCATCTCATTAGCGTTAGTTGGCGGTGTCAACCGTGGCGATGTTTTTTGCGGCAGCTATCGCGGGTTATGTGGCGATGTAGGCAGTTAGCACCAGCTTGCGAATGGGGCGGTAATTCTAGCGCCACTTTTGCTGCGCTAAAGTGCCGATAACTCGGCGATAAGTCCTTGTGAATATGCCCCTGTGTCTTATACCGCAAACAACTCACCATGTCTTCAAACAGAAAATAACACTTCCTGGTAATCTATTCAAATCTAATTATCCTTCGATTGTGGATTTCATACTAATCTGGAATCAGTGGCATAACCAGTAGCGGTCGGTGGTGGGAGTGCCGCCGGGCGCTGACGTGGGGCGGGGGAGGGTGCAGGGCGGGGGGTAGTAAACTACGGATTACGGGCGATTACAGGTAAGGACACATATAAATAAATAAAACAAATTTCGTTTCTCGCGCTGCATCACATTTGGCGATGCAGCGCGAGAAACGAAATTCGTTTTATTTATTTATATGTGTACTTACCTGTAATCGCCCGTAATCCGTAGTTTACTACCCCCCACCCTGCCCCTACCCCGCCCCACGTCAGCGCCCGGCGGCACTCCCACCACCGACCGCTACTGGGCATAACGTAAAATGATGGAGCCCCATTTGAAGAATATGAAGAGGGGTCCCTGAGTTTCTCATATATCACAGATATTTATTGGCCTTGGACTGACTGAGGCCCCTCTAAAGGGTTTGGAGGTCCCTAAAGACCCCCCCCCCCGCCACAGGGGCAGAGAGGGCCTGAAACGAGGTTTTAAGGCATGGTGAAAGCAGGCACTTGCCCAGGGCCCCCACCCTCCAAAAGGCCCCCGGCAAAGTGAACTTTCTCTATGCCATTTGTCTATTTCTCCATCTCAATCATTAATGTGTTATTCAATATTGTTTGGCATCATGGGGCTTGAATTAGAAAAAATGGGCAATAAAATACAAAGCTGTTCAGGATAGGGGCCCCTAAAGTATGTCTTGCCGAGGGCCGCCATAATCATTAATATGACAGTGAGGTCCTGCGTTACATCCCTATCTAGAACCAGTGCTTCGAAGGGAGAAAGTAAGGATCAGGCGCTAGCTCTGACAAAGTAGAGCTGTCCTTGACACTCAGTCGCAGTAGCAGCATCGCATTCATTACAATGAAAGCACTTACCAGCAGAGTTGGATTGGTAAGGCAGGCACTCGGGCAATGGGCTGGTATCTGAGTTGCAGCTGTGAGCCACTTTTTGGGCTGAGCGGTAGCAGATTTGGGCTTTGTCTGTGCTGTTCAAATGCCACCAGCGGCCCAGTGGGGGCCTGAGCGGCCTTCCCAGAGGCAGATGGACCTCTGTTATCTCCCTTTCACCTAGGGGGTGGAGGTGTAATTCCTAGTCTGTCAATAGGCCCGCCCATTGATGTATGCAGATTGAGCAGGGGAGGGGGGCCTGAGCAGAAGCCACCTCACATATACAGGTGTGGTTCACCAGTGTGAACTAATGCATGCACATAGAGTGCAGGCAACATTTGTATTTTTTTTTATCTCAGTGAAGTTAACGAAACATGCCACGTCTAGAGAATCCCGCCTCCTTCTTTGCATAAATCTTAAAACACTGAAGCAGTGTTTTGCGGAAAGGCGCCATACACAAATGTAGGCCACTTTTATTTTAGCGTGCCTAGGCCTATTTTTGATCCCAATCCAACCCTGCTTATCAGTCATTCCCCCTACAGTACCTGCTCAGCACTGAGCCAAGAGCATGCGGACAAAGAAACTGCGACTGGTGAAGTCTCCAGCCTGCCAGCTGAACCGAGCCTGCCACTGAGCCCATATGTCCATTCTAGAGCTCGGCAGCACAAGTATTATAAATACATCATTCCAACAATGTAAAGTCCCTGAAACCAAAACAGGAAATATTCATTCCCCTGCTAAACACCAAAAGCTCCCCTACTGTAACTGGTCGATTGCGACCCATCTCAAGTCCACATTCTTGAGCAACATCTTACAGGTTCAGGTCATAAACCAACACCAGGAATTCACTGAGACAAAAACATCCTCATGACAGACAATCCAGCTTCAGACCAGGTAGGATGGAAATTCTTGGTGCTGACATCAGGGAAGATGGAGAAAGAGAACGAGCCGCCCTTGATGTTGAGTCACTAAATTCTCATCCCGCTCGACCTATCAGCAGTTTACACCAAAGTTGGCCCTGTAAGTTCACTGGCCCACCTGTAAAGCTGAATTGGCATTATGGCCATGACTCAGCAACAATGTCAATCATTCCATTCAAATCACAGTCAGCAGATCAGAACCAGAACTTCGCCATTGAAACCTACAATTTGTTAGGTCCCTCAAGGAGCACTACTATCTCCACCGATCTTTAGATTTATAGGAGACCACTGACCCAGTTTATCTCTCAGTACCAGATGTGATTGTAATGTATTCAGATGACATTCAAATCCACATCTGGGTGGGTGACTATTCAGGCACGTGATCAAGTATCGCTACTAGTCTTCTGGCTAAACGGAGGAGGGGTATGGATTCATTTATGGCTGATTTATCTGCTGAAAGAGTAACTTATAACAGTAGGGGGTGCCCACGCAAATTATATACAATATGGGGGAGTTGGATGAACTATTATGGATTTTCTGAAGATGGTGATATCGCTGCAGGTCCTTCTCTGTTTTACATTCTACAATCTGTGATGATCCATTTTGTTGTGATGACTATGACAATGCTGATTTCTCCTCTCTTGTTTGAATAGTCTATCAATGGTAGACCTTTAATGTATTTTAGTCCTAGCGCCATGTTCTCATGTTTAAAGGGAGTACCCACCAGTACCCCTTTTGTTATTTTTCATAAAAATAAAAATAAAAACATTTTTATAAAAAATAAAGAATCACTACTTGTCTGAAACACGTAAACTACTGTATGAAGTAGAGATTCCCTCATTTGAAGGGCAGAAAAAAACAAATTCTAGGAAAGGATGAACCCCTGGTAGGTGATCTAGAATTCGCGGAGCCAAGAAGAAGTTACCCCCATTCCTTGCTCAAGTTGTTGAAAATCTTAGTTGGCCAAGATCTCTCCATGACCCACTGGGTCTCAGCTACCGTCAAAAATGCTAACTACCACCTAATGATGTTGAGAAACATCATCCAACTTCTGCAGCTCAGACACCAAATTGAGGTTACCAGGGTCTTGGCCCAATGACCCCTGGACTATTGCCACAAAATCTATGCCATGAAGCTAAGAAAGGCAAGTCTGACTTCGGGCGGTAGTTAGAAGAGCCAGCCAGGGACATCTTCTCATTCTATAACACTGGAGTCACGATGGCCATTTTGAGTCCACGGAGATCTCTGGATTTTATTTAGATTAAATATCCATGCCTCATGCCTACACTGCTACCGTGATCATCATTACAAATGTGAGAAGGATACAAACGCAAGGACTACGGGCAGGTATTAGGGAAGCTGAACTGTGTCTTCCACTGAGAGCCAACTGGTTGGAAGGTCCGACAGGCTTCTGTTACTGAGCCAATGTCCTGAATGGCGAGAATCTGAGCTGTGATGAGTGAGATTTTTGAGCCGTAAAAAGGTGCAGCTCATTGCCCAGTTCCACGGGTGGGTAATGAAGGGACTGGCGGGTGGGGTTTGTCAATATTTGACTGTTTGAGAGTGGCAGAAGAGGTGACATTCTCTCCCTCAGTTAGAATCCAATATGATGCATTGTTGGCCTCCAGATATATTCTTTATAAGCCCCTCTTTGGGATCTCCTGCACTTTATCTCATCTTCCTTCAGCCCATCACTGTCTCTCTCCGTTTGTGAGTCTCTTCCAGCCCCCTGGTGGGACCATGTGTTCAATCCTTGGATTTTGGAGACTTCCTGCCTGTCTGCTTCAGAGCATCATCTGTAGTGGGGATGAAGCGCAGAGATGGGCCAGCAGCACTGTAGAAACAAGATATGCTTACACACACACACCCACACATCCATGCATGTGTGCACACACAGAACACTCACATCCATGCAGGCGCACCCACATTCAGAAGAAAGTATAGCATATGCACACACAAACATACACGCACAAAGCACACATTCAACCACACTTAGCCATACACATGTGCATGCAATACATGCACACACCGAAATGCACGCATGCACACTCATGCAAACAAGCATGCACACATGCAAGCACACTCAGTAACACACACTCACAAAGATTTGCATGCATGCACACACATGCAAACAAGCATGCACACCCAGCCACAAATCCAAGCACACGCAAACATACATGCACACATTCATGCCTGAACAAACACACATACACTGCTACGTAGAGTAATATGGATGTGTAGTGTCATGCACTCTGGGGCAGGACATTGGTGGATCAGTGTGTGCTCAGTGCCATGCACTGAGACGGGCAGGGCCGGACTAGCCGTAGCGGGTATCGGGCGTTTTCCCTGAAGGCGGGAAGGGTGGGGGCCATTTTTGAAGCGGTGGGGGGCGGTTTTGTTATTGGGGGCCACTTTTGCAGCAGTGTTGCAATATGAGCCCCCAGTAACGAAAGCAGCAAACAAGCGTTTCCAGCGTCCCAGGTCATGCAGTGCTTCCCAAGGGGCCAGGCAGCCATCCCCGACACCCCCCTCCCCCACAAGCCCCCGCCCCCCAACTGGTCTGAGAAAATTGCCAGGGCTGCCTTCGGTTCCCAGTGCGGCCCTGGAGACGGGGTGTGCAAGGTGGAGTACCTGAGGGGCAGTACGTGTATCGGATGGGAGTGTATCCAAAAATACCTTAATGCTTGAAACGTTCTAAGTAAGTGCTAACATCAGGGCTGTCTTAACAGCATCATATGCCTCCGGGCAAAGCAGTGCACTGGGCCCTGCCTACACAATCACTCACAGGAATAAAAATGTTTAACGGAAAATAAGTGTTAAATTCTGGTCTGCATGGGGCCCCTAAGCTCGTGGGGCCCCTGGGCAACTGCCCAGCATGCCCATGCGTTAAGACGTCACTGGCTCACATTAATTAAAAGAACAGAATGGGGAGCTGGTCTAACGGAAAGCCACAAAGCAGGATGTTTATATGTCTCCAGAGTGGGAATGAAACACAATCTACGCCTCCTTATTCACCAGCCATCCGTCCATTTGGTAAATATCCAGTGATTATGTTTATTAAATTGTGCTGAGCAGCTTGTACGCTCACTGTAGAGCTACGGGGAGGACCACGTGACACGGCGCTCATTTGCACCCCGCTCCCTTTGTTTACTAGATTTTCAAAGTAATGTCTTACACAACAAAAGTTTGTGTCTGTAGAGTGACCAGCGAAATGAGTGAAAACTCATGGATGTTGATCTGCCAAAATGCCAGGTGTAGCGGACGAGGCGTCATACACCCTTTGTTTGGAATGACATCACAGGGAGTGGCATCATATGTCCTTTGACCAGTAGCGGTCGGTGGTGGGAGTGCCGCCGGGCGCTGACGTGGGGCGGGGGAGGGGCAGGGTGGGGGGGTAGTAAACTACGGATTACGGCCGATTACAGGTAAGTACACATACGAATAAATAAAACGAATTTCGTTTCTCGCACTGCATCACCAAATGCGATGCAGCGCACGCAACAAAATTTGTTTCATTTATTTATATGTGTACTTACCTGTAATCGGCCGTAATCCGTAGTTACTACCCCCACCCTGCCCTCCCCACCCACGTCAGCGCCCGGCGGCACTCCACCGCTGACCGCTACTGCCTGACCCTGAATCGCAGGAAGTGATGACACAAGCGGTAACTGAAGCACAGTATACACCTCAAAGTGAAAATGTGTTGCTTTGCTTATTCACAGGGAGATGCACATTAGATTTTTTTTCAAGAATAATAATAGTGAGGCCCAGTGGTGCTAATTCGGATGGTCCACACATGGCACACGAACTCAGTTATTGGCTTGAGACACTGCTCACCCCTTTTAATAAGCATGGAATTCTGCTCACTTGTAAGACACTATTGCAAAGGCACCTGTGACCCCTGGTGGCCCATAAACGACATCCATGTGAGAACCTGATTATATTGAAAGGCAACACTAACAAATGAACCTGGATAAAGTTTGCATAACTGAAATGCCACCTCATCCAGCCTCTGCCATCCACCCTGTAAGGACATGTTGTGGTATTCTTGCCAATTCCATTTGTTGCACGTGTGACATCAGATCACAAATGCATGTGGGATGGTACGAACAATGCATGCTCCACTTCCCACCTCACCCCACCACCCCTTCTCTAAGCAGCAGTGCACAGGACAGGTTCTCCTGACCCAGGCAGATGACCTATTGGCACCGATATTTTAAAAAGGGGTCAGGTCTCAACCAACATGCTATAGACCGATTTCACTTATTGATTCAAGTGCAAAACGTTTGGGCTGCGTTTTATTGTCCCGCCTAGAAGAATGGGCTTCACTAAATAACATCTTATCTGATGCCCAATTTGGCTTCAGACCTGGCCTGGGGACAATAGAACAATGTATAAATCTCTATCTAATTTTTGGGGAAGTACACCAGGGCAAAAAATGAATACGTGCACCTGGCCTTCATAGACTTGTTGAGCGCATTTGACCTCATGAATTGTAATAAGCCGTGCGACCTTATGGGCGGGATGGGCGTAGAACCGGAGCTTTTAAACCTCATTCGCCCCTTACACCAAGATCTGACAGTAAGGGTGGGTTATGGCCCCACAGGGGAACGCTCCCCCTACATTAAGTTTACGTGGGGTGTTAGGCAAGGGTGCAGCCTGATCCCGTTCTTTTTCCTGTAACACATCAATGGAATAAACAAACTTTTGATAGAAAAAGGAAAGGGCGTTCCGTGCATAGGGAATAAGCTCATCCCAAATTATTATACGCAGATGACGCGGTGCTGATCACCCGCACAGCACATGGGATCCAGATCCTGGTGGATTTAGTTCTGGAATTTATGAAGGACCTTGATCTTCAAGTTAATTACTCAAAATGCTTCATAATGACATGAGGCTGACTGAGCACTAAATATAAGATTTTTTAGTATGGTGGACCAAAATTTAACTATCTAGGAATTCTTTTTAACCAATCACCTAGATAGGCTCCCCTCTTAACATTAAGACTACCACTTTTTAGCAGCAATATTGAAGCCATATTTAGATTTGCTAAAAAGTTGCAGAATAAACCAATATTAGAAGTGTGTCTTTAAAGGAGTCAGTGCACTTCAGTAGGCTTCTATGGTGCCGGGCTGTGGGGCTCTAGTAAGGCTGGAATTCTCCAAACAGCACAAAACAGTTTTACCCATAGACTGCTTCTGTTCCAGGTAGTACAGCTACCTTAATATGTCATGAAGAACTGGGGCTGACGTACCTGGAAGACCTGATTGGCCTTGCCCCCTTTTTATTTTGGGTCAAAATCTGGGCCACACCTGAGAATGTTTTGACCAGAACCTGTTTGGCCGAATGCCTATCTGTAAACAAAGCTTCCCAGATACCATGGCTGTCTTACGTGAAAGACACGTTTAAGTAATTAGGCCTAATGGACTTGTGTGATACCCCCTCTACTACTGGGCTCAAACACAAATTGCTTGTTAAACAATCTTACATGAATTACTGTATGAACACTCCCGCTCCCACTCTCAAGCAGCTCAACTGGTTTCCAATCGAGGCAAGAGCTATGATCAAAACTGCATGCATAACTCACAAAGCTCTCCACACAAATAAACCAATCTACCTCTCAAAAGACGGACAAAAGAGACCGCTTCAAAGCTCAAACAGGCTTCTCCTAATTCTGCCAAAATTCAAGAAAGTGAAATCTGGCACCTGCTCCTTCTCCTAATGCTCCCAGAATCTGGAACACGCTACGTCAAGACTTAGGCGACAATCAATCTTTCCCCCACTCCAAGAAGAATTTGAAGCTTCTTTTCCTCAACAAATACTTGAGTCTACCCTCCTACAGCTTCCGACTGGCCCGCCGCAACCCACTGTTATAATATGTTTACTATATATGTTTTCTTATTCCCCCTGTAACCCGGTGCTATTGCTGTTATGCAATGTTTAAACATTATTTATAGATATATATGCCGTTTCTACCTCAACAATGTATCAGCTTTGGATCCTAATGCCTTCATATGCTTCGCTTACCTACTGCCAGTTTGCCTGTATGCCTACCCCAATATGTAAAATACTTAATTGCTACTAGGCAAACACTGCAAAGTGCTCTGATGCCCTCGGGTCAAGTTTGCGCTATATAAAACTCAACAAACAAAAGAAATAAATAAAAAAACACCCGCCTGGAGAGTGCCCAGGTTAGGGATTCAATCACTAGGTATGTCTGCGTCTCCACAACGCGCAGCATTGAGCCTTATCTAGGGTGGATCGCGAATCCCACACATCGACATTGCCTAACTACATTAAGATTGGGAACCTTGCACTTCAAACTTGCTTTACAATTTCAGGGGCCTGTAAAAGGGACCTCCTGCCTTGTGGGTGTGATAAGATCTCACCACAGAGCACTAGACACTTTATTTTATTTTGCACCTTGTACTTAGGGCTGAGACGCTCCTTCTTAGTACCAATTTAAGCTATTCAAATGTTTGAAACCATAAGAAAGCAAGGGCTCATATTTTTAGAGTCCCTGGGCTCGCAGGATTTGTGCTTCTCACTATTAACTTTTATAAAACGCGCCTGTTATATTCTTAATCGCTATGGAAATTAATGTAATATTTTAACACATGAATTTTAAAATGCCTGCACTGTCTTGATTTATGTCTCTTATTTATAAGGGAATTTGCTGCAGCACTTTCTTATACTGTACTGTATGTTTTTATTTTTTGTGTTCTGCTTTTATGGCCTTTGCTGAATAAAGATTATTTGATTGATGGACCCGAGAAGTTACAGGGCTCAGATGGGTACCTTGAGGTGGCATCTTCTGCATCTTCTGCATGTGTGCTGCTATGACTCTCTTTCGAGCAGGCACACTTGACATCCTTAGGGTCAGTTAAATAGGGTGCATCAGTCATCAAGGGTACCACGGCCCTCATTACGAGTGGTTTGGACTTTGGCGCCATTTTTATCTCACCTGATAAAAAACAATACCTTTGAGTGGGTTATTTAACAGGTACAAGAACTCACATTATGGGTTTTCCCCTAAAATGGGGAATCACATGCAGATGATGTTACTTATCACATCAAAATCCACCCACTCTGGTATTTACTGGGCATTTTTCGCCAGATTAATATTATCAGGTTTCTACTGCCAGGTGATGCATTTTTAATCATGTGTGGTATTTACCACAAACGATAAAATCCTCAAAACTCTTAATTCCGAAATGTGACATCACAGGAATAACTGCACATATCAGAATGTATTACATACTATATTGTCAAGTTATTCCACATATATTGTCCTGTCGACATGTGTGAAGCTCACCCTTGAATCTTCGTTTCTTTTATGGTATTACTATTTTACCGAAATAAAGAGTTCTTGATATCAGAATTTATTGGGACCGTTACAGTGACCGTAGCTAGCTACAAGTCACTGACTCCCTATGTTTTAAATTCTGCACCTTCCTTTTATAAACCATGTATCTAAATTCATTTGAAACCAAGAAAACTGCAACTGGCAGGAAGTTCCCTGCTCACAGCTTCTCCTTTACAAACCATATGATCTGGTTCTAAAGTTCAATTAATGTATTTAAGTGAACCAGGCTACATGTTCCAGAACGCTGAAATAAGGTGGCCTTATATCCCCAAGTCACAGGCTACCACAAGTTTCAAGTGCTGAACGTATTACAACAAGGCATGAACAGAAAACGTCACACATTGTCCAGTTTTCCAATTATTTCAAATTCATTCAACATTGCCTACAAGCGAAATTTTTTGTAAAAACTATTTGAAAGATAATGTTTCCAGAAAAACCAACCTCGTAGGAGAATTATCTTGCTGAAAGTGTTTTTTTGCAGACCTTTACTCCACAAACTTTTAAACCTTTCTCGTTTTCACAAAAAATGTGAAGCTTTTAAAAAATAAATAAATTATGAAGTTGCAGAGGAAACCCTTCACAACTTCGCACACTGTCAGCTATGACCTATTGCAATCGGGAACTTGAGTTTTTTTGGTTCAAATGACGCGAACGGAGAAAGAGCACCCCCTCCCTTCACTACCCTCAAGTAAAGCTTAATCTAAGAAATGGAAAGCCTGCACTGGAAACAATGTCCACAGGAAGTCACCAGTCAGGCCTACTAACAAGACACAAATGGCTGTAAGGGACTGTGTTTTATAATCAGGTTCACTGGAATTATGCAATTGTGCAGCCGCGGCAATTTTTGCATAATTATAGATTTGCTGCATTTGCCACAAAATCCATCACTTGCTGCATAATCTGAAGAATTTAACAACAAAGAACTGTTTCTAGCTGAAACAGTTCAAAAGTTACTAAAAACGCAGCGACACGTGTTGCCGCACAGTGAAAGGCCCTTTGCGAAGTTGGACTGGTCACCTTTCTGTTGCTTATTGCTATATTTGTGTGTCAAACTGGCACTAAAAAGGTTCAGCTAATGCCTAGTGTTAAGTTTAAAATTGACAAAATAATGAAGTCATACTATCACAAAATATGCCACATAATGCCGCATAATTTGCCTTTTCTTGCTGTATTATTTACTCACCCCAGCCGCATAATTTGGCCCTCCACTGCAGCATAATGTCAGTGGCCCTGCTTATAATGCGAACAACTCACCAAGTCTTCATACACAAAATAACACTTAATGGTAATCTATTGAAATCTAATTATCCTTTAAATGTGAATTCCAGACTAATCTGGAACTAGTGAAATAACTCTAAATGATGCCCCCCCTTGCAGAATATGAAGAGGAGCCCCTCAGTTTCCCATATCTCACAGATATTCATTGGCCTCGGATTGACCGAGGCCCCACCAAAGGGTTTGGAGGCCCCGGCCACAGGGGCAATCAGGGCCTGAAAAGAGGTTTATGGCATGGGCAAAGGGGGCATTTGCCCAGGGCTCCCACCCTCCTGAGGGCCCCTGGTAAAGTGAACTTTCTCTCTGCCTCTTGTCTATTTCTCCAACTCAACCGTTAATGTATTATTCAATACTGTTTGACATCATGGGGCTTGAATTAGAAAAAGTGGGTAATAAAATGCAAAGCTGTTCAGCCCAGGGGCCCCCAAGTATGCTTTGCTGAGGGCCGCCAAAATCATTAAAATGACACTGAGGGTCTGCATCACATCCCTATCTAGAACCAGTGCTTCGAAGAGAGAAAGTAATGAGCAGGCACTAGCTTTGACAAAGTAGGGCTATCCTTGATGCTCGGTCACAGTAGCAGAATCGTATTTATCCCCATGAAAGCACCATCAGTCGGTCCCACTGCAATACCTGTTCAGCACTGAGCCACGGGCATGTGGGCAAAGAAACTGAGAGTGATGAGGTCTCCAGCCCGCCAGCTGAACCAAGCCCACCACTGAGCCCATATATCCATTCTAGATCCAGGCAGCAGGGGAGAGGAGTTGGCCTAACGGCTAGGGCGGTCGACCTCGAATCTGGGGAACTGGGTTTGAGTCTTGGCAATGACGCTGAACATCCTGTGATTCTGGGCAAATCACTTGATCTCCCCGTGCCTAACAAAAATGAATGGGTCCTCATGTAACGCAACTGGTGCACATGTAAGCGCTCTGATACTCGATACCTTTGGGCCAAGTTCGCGCTATATAAAACTCCGTAAAAAAAAAAAAAGTGTTATAAATGCATCTCTTTTACAGAGTAAAGTCACTAAAACAAGCAATAGACATCCCTCTGCTGAACACCAACAGCTCCCCTACTGAAACTAGTCAATAGCGACCCGTCTCAAGCCAATATCTTGCAAGTTTAGGTCACAAACCAACACCAGGAATTCACTGAGACAAAAACATCCTATTGATAGACAATCCTGCCTCAGACCAGGGAGGATGGACATTCTTAGTGCTGACATCAGGGAAGATCGAGAAGAAGAATGAACCGCCCTCGGTGTCGAATCACTAAATTCTCATCCTGCTCGACCTATCAGCAGTTTACACCACAGTTGGCCCAATACGTTCACTGGTCCACCTGTAAAGCTGGATTGGCATTATGCCATGACTCAGCAACAATGTCAATCATTCTTCAAATCACAGTCAGCAGATCAGAACCAGATCTGCCCCCTCGTCATTGAAACCTATAATTTGTGAGGTCCCTCAAAGATCGCCACTATCTCCATTGATCTTAAGATCTATAGGAAACCACTTACCCAGTTTATCTCTCAGTACCAGATGTGATTCTAATATATGCAGATGACATGCAAATCCACACCTGCGTGGGTGACTACACATGCCAGTGATTGAGTATCCCTACTTGTCTACAACATGCAAACTACTGGATGAAGTACTCACGCCAATAGTTAATATGAGAAATCCCTAGGCAACTAAATGGTCATAAAATATATCAGACCATAAATTTAAGGTAATAGCACTAAACTCAAAGTACCACTGTTAGTTATAAAAAGATCAATTTTATTAATACAAACATTTGTTAAAAAATGGCTCAAAGTTCATGAATTCATGAGGTTCTATATCAATGGACAGTAGACATACATGAGGTGGCGGAACAATGTAACACAATTTGAGACAAAAAAATCTTTAAAAGCTATGTCACAATACAAGTAGTGCAACTATAGGTACTTTGATGTCATTTCACAAAAATGGAGTCTGGATAATCACATCAAATAATATAACATGACATCACAATGTGTACATACAACACACAAGAAGACAAAGAGCCAATAGAATAGATAAGGGACTAGGACGAAAATGGGAATAAATGCAATGATGCAATGTTGGTTCTTCAATGTATCGACACACGTTTCGGCGAACATGGAGCCTTCATCAGGAAAACCACATTGATGATTAATGCCAGGACCAAACCAAGGAAAATGCTTGGTTTAAATACAACTCCAAGCGAATCTCTGAAGGGCATCCAACACTTCCAGAAGAAGGGTTATCTTCTCGATAGGAAGGTGAACCAATGAGTCTGGTTTTTGAGGAATCCGATAGTGAGAGAAAAACGGCAAAGTAAATCAAGCAAAATCTTTATTGTGCATCAAAAACTGACACAAAGGTTGAAAACTAGGAGAAAATCATTCCTATGTCATCGATGACCAGACAATTCCTTTATAGAACAAGACAGGGAGTCTTCAATAAGGCGTCACCATTTGAAAGTGCTTACGGGCTCAAGGCCTCAACTGACGTATGGGTCAACAAAGGATGATTCAAAAGACTGACGCCTTCATTTGAAGGGCAGAAAAAAACGAAATTCTAGGAAAGCATGAATCCCTAATAGGTGTTCTACCATCCACATTATTTCAGCCTTCAAATAACTTCAATTGCTCCCAGAACCCAGGCATTAAAGTTACAATTACCCTGTCACAACTACAAAGCCCTAGGGGAGCAGGTCATAGGTACATACAGAAGATGTCCCAAGCATACACTCCCTGCTGCATTCTTAGATGAAGTACAGGAAACAGTATAGTACAAACCTGATTCAACTAAACGACACATGGATGAAGGTCAACTTATGTCATGGGTACCCACCTGTGAACATCACTAAATCAAGATCTGTAGAACAAATTAAACCTGTAATCATTCAACGGAAGTCCAAAAATGAGCTTTTTCAAGCGGTACCTGACTCTTACTCCAAGAGTGCCTAGACCGACCCTGCTCCAAAATGGGAACAGCCTCCTATGTTTATTCCATCAACGCCAAGCGCGCAAGAGCCCCAGCTGGGTGGACGCAGACACTCAATGCCATCACCATCAGGGTAGAATTTACACCAGAATCAATAACAATCAGCTTACGGGCACAACGAAGTGATTCACAAGCCAGCACTTCACAAAACCAATACAGGAAGAAAAAAGCTGTGCTGGCACATCATAGTGGCTGGCTTTTTGCTTGCATTTACCCAACCGTGTCGTAAAAGACGTCGGGTTGCCTAGGCCCTGAAAGCACTTTTTTATTTACAATGCACAGGTATACATAAGAGGGCAAGCAACCGAAAAAAAAGCACTAATACTGAACACCGATAATATTTGGTGCAAGAGAAGACTTGTTGCAGCAGGAGCATCTTGAAGCTGAGGTGCTGTGCACAGAGCAGGTTGGCGTGTGCGGTCCTGATGAGGCGGAGTTACAGAAGCCAGGATGTGATGTGGAGATACCTTGAGACCATCTCAGTCCTGCAAAATGCTGCTCTGGTTACAGGAGAAATCAGATTTCCTTGGCACTGTCTAAAAAAATCTTGGAGCAGTCCTGGAAAACAATCTTCATTTTATATTTCCAGGAGTACTATAATGTGCACCATTTACATGTGCAGAATTCACATGCGCTCAAAAAGTATGTGTGCAAATCTCACACCACTGTGCATTTGCAGGTTTATATTTTTTTAATCCAAACCTACCGAATTAGAGAGCGTCGCCCTTTCATTCCTCTCCCATTTAAACCCCAAAAGTCACTTACTCCAGCCCTTAAACAAATGTACATTTGCAAGCGTTTTAAGCGAGGGAACTATCTTCAAAGGGGTATGAAAAGTTGGGAGTTGGTGAATGTTCAGCTCCCTCATCAGGTGAGACCTCCCTGGAACAAGAAAAACACACCCTACAACTAACTGAAAATGTGGAAAACACAATACTGGTGTAAATTGAATTGTATAGAAATTCCGTTTTCAAGTATAAAATTCTAGAATCCGCGGTACTGAAGGTCTGTGTTAAGAAGCTGCAATTGAAAACCCTGGTGTTTGTTCACCGAAGGGAATCAAGGTCACAGTTGTGACACTCTTAGTCTGCGCAATGCACATTTTCTATATTTAACATATTTGTCATCTTAAAAACAGGGTGATAATGCATATTTGCTCAGGGTCACACGTCTTTTAGCCTAAACTAAAAGGAGGATTCCATTTTCCAAGGTAAGAAAGCGTTGCAAGGGGCATCTAAGCGGAGAGAAGTCAAGGCTGCCGGGATTCAAGCATGTGGCTCAGCCTTCTTTCAGAGCGCTGCAGTGTGTGCCTAGTGCACCGAGCTAACTTACCTTCAAAGATGCAGTGAAGGGCGGGAGACCCTGATACTGCTGTGGAAATATGAGCGAGGCAAGCCCTATGAAGAAACAGCCCACCTGTTAAAATATTAATAATAGCACCTTGTTTTAATAGTGCTTGGCGTTCCAGCTCGATGGCTTTTTGGCACTGTAAGCAGTGGGTTGCTCTTATTACACAGCTCAATGCTATCTTTCTTCGTCCCCAGTAGCATTAAAAACAGAGGCAGCCCTGCTCACAATTGAACCTGTGACGTGTAAATCTGGCACAGATCCACGAGGCAGGTGCGTGAAACTGGTGCCTCGCAATTCTCTTGAAAAAGACAGTGTTGAGGAGAGCAACGAAGCTATTTTCTCTTATCAGGACAGTCACAAAGAAGTCAAAACTGAAAAGAACTCGCATCCTTAAAGGGGCCGTTGCCATGTCGTAGAGTCTGCTCTCTGCTTCTTAGCGCTCCATAAACCTTTCCTAACCCAAGGGGCCTCGGGCTCTCCATCCCAAGGCTGCTTCTGTCGCCAGGGCGCGTGGAATATTAATGAAATGTTTCATTGGGGTGAATTATTTTCAATGCAGAATGTACCCAAGATACAGCTCAGCGCCCTCTTCTGCGCTCTGTACAGCGCAGATCATAAACTGTCATCTAACTCAATGGTACTCGCATGTATCCACCTTTGCAGGATGGAAGGCTGAGATAGCCCCTTCAGATTTCAGACTTGTGATCTCCAGGTCTGGGACTGAGAGGTGGTGAAGGGAATTCTCTTTCGTGTAAACGTTTTGTGCAAAGGGTCACCATAAGCAAAACGGGTAGCCAGGACTCGCGTCGAATAGAAGACAAGCGCGATTGTCTTAATTACAATAACACGTCAAAGCACAGTTCACTATGCCTGTGATAGAAACATGAGAGCCCCTGAACAAATGTCCCCCCCCCACACACACCCCCACACCTGCCAAGGAACGCGCGAAGCAGCAACTAAGCAAAACCTCAAAGAAAAGTCTCATGGCAAACGAATTAAATAAATAACAAATATCTTTACTTATAAAGCGCCCCATACCGCATGCCGGTCGTTTCTAGGTGCTGTAATTTACAGGTGATCACTTTAGCTATTAAACTGTTCCTCAATGTACTGGCCTAGCGAGGATAAAAGGTTAAGTTTGACTTGCTGTGAAGGGAACTTGACACTGCCGCCTCCTCGAAGTCACAGGCAGTTTTATGAGATACGGTCCAGACCCTGACACCTTCCTGTCCTATGTCCAGCGCCTTGTGTTAGCAATGAGCATACAAAAGCGCTCGCAGCTCCTTGAGGAGCTTGCTGTACGCTACATCAAATTCTTGAAATCGGATTAGCTGCGCTCCATCCACTCTCTGAGCACTCTCGGGAGCACGAAAGAGTTCTACTGCCTTAAAATCGTCTCATGCCAGTAGCCATCTTACAGTGTGTGCTTGATTTATGAATGGCACTTGCTGCCACACTCTCGCGACTTCTTGGCGCTCGGAACCGCAGGCATTTCCGTCATCCAATTGCACGGCACTCATTACATCCATCCGAGGAGGATGAAAGCCTGTTCGTCCCGGCTGTGAATTAAACTAACAGTTCTCTGCAGCGAGCACATGGCTCCAGAAGGCAACCTTCCCTGTACGCATGGGCATGGCCCGGATTTAATTGGTGTTCCCTGAGTTTTTACTTAGCATTCGGCTGGTTAGATTTGTCCTACATGTATGCGAGGCAGCAGAGACCTGTTTAATAGTTCGAACCTGCAGCTTTCTAAGGCAGAGGGAGAGGGGCGACCGGGCGAGGGTGGACGATATGGGGTTTTGGAAGTGACATGCATGGCCACCTACCCAGGGGCGTAGTTTCGTGGGGAGTGGGGGTGTTGGGGTGTCACACCTCCTAATACATTTCTCTTCTGGTAAATAGTTGGGTGCGTGTGTTTTCAAGTGGGTATGGTGAGGTGTCTGTCGGATTTCACTAGGAATTGTTACATATACACAGACAAAAACACACACACACTCTCTCTCTTTCTCCGTTTTGAAAGTCTTCAAAAATGTTGATAACTTTACAAAACACTGTTTCCCCCCTAATTTAGCACTCCTACCAATCTGCCTTCCTCTCCCTTTCCACTGCCCCTTAAGCCCCTCTCATACGCCCTGCCCTCGTATCATGTATTTTAATATTAATATTAAATGCCAACGCGATTGTTGGAAAATCTGAAGCTCAACTCCCCCTCCCCCCCAATCTTACTGGCCAAGCTACGCCCCTGCACCTACCTCTGAGTCCGGAAGAGCCACCTGTTCCTCCCTTGCGCACACACCATCCGCGCCCCCTCCTGGAACTTCATTCTGCTTGGGGGGCTCTCGGCGGACGGTCCGGAGGGCGGACGGTGAAGGGCGAGGAGCTGTGCCCTGTACCCGTTGCTCGCCTTCTCTTGTCGGGAAAGAGGTTTCACGCTTTCCTTTTTCGCCACAATTTAGGCGGGGCCAAACCTTGCGACTCCTCGGAATCAAAGTCTGCTGTGGGCTAATAAAACCGCGGGATGCTTTTAGGGAGAGATGCAAACAGCCTCCCAGGGGTACCTCCAACTACAGAAACTCCGTGGGCAGAACCAAACCAAACAGCGGAAAGCCGTGGGCAGGAGCAGGCAGTGCCCCGCTGGCTGTCCCCTCTCTGAGGCGCACCGCTCTCGACCGAGCGGGCGGTGATATAGCGAGGTCTCCAGAAGACATCTCGGGTAACTGCCTGGTTCCCACGAGAAACCTCCTCTAAACAGATGCCAGTCACTGTACATGGCACAGAGTGACTGCCGACTCCGAGCGCTGCCAGCTCACTGCGCAGAATATGCCCAGCAGTGGTGGCTGGTGGAATTAGAAAGAGGTGAGGCGTAAGACTGGTTAACCAATTTTGGTGAGCGCGCAATCTGCGCGGTTATGAGAGGGAATTCGGGTGTCTCCCCCCAAGAAATGTAAAAACAATTGGTGTAAGATGGTGCAACTTTTATCCATGAATAATAAGAATCTGTCCCACGTATAGGGTATACATGACCGCTGATATGACTCTTAGTTTACTTATAGTATTGTAATCAGGGAGGGGACAGGAACATTTCTCAGTTCATGTTAAAAAGTCTCACTTTTAACAAATACTTCTCAATGCATGTATCTATTTACAGAGTGCCAACACGTTGCCATTTTGCCACCTTGGAAGAGTATAGAGATGAAGCTGGACAGCGTAATTACTAAACAACAGACAGCTGCATCGATGTGCATTTTGCATATTTTCCAGGGGTACAGTCTTCCATTGTGTACCCAAATGGTTTTCAGAACATGAATAACCGAGATACCAATAAGTCCTAAGGGTGTAAGTTCAGAGCAGAGTCACCTATGACTTAATTAATTATACAGAATGTGAAAATAGGTTTGTGGCATTTCAAAGACCATCACTTTGGAGCGCAAACAAATTGGCATGTTAAAAGCATGCAATTTAATATCTTATTTGGGTCAATTTTTGCCGTTCACTTTCTGACAGGACTAATAGTTGTTCTGGAAACAGGGTGTTCACGCAAGGCCGAGCTGTGGCCTCTTGGGCACAGTGCTGGCAGCGGAGGTATTCTCAGTTTCATAAGAAACACTCAGTGTTGTCGTGGGCACAGTTTTTGCTTCCTCGTACTGCAGCTGCCCAACTGCATAACGGAAGTTGCTCAGACCTGGGCAGCTAAATCCAACCATTTGGATGTCGATGAGGCCTATCCCTATAAATATTACTGATTTTGTTCAAGTGTTTAAGGGACTGGACGGCACAGTTTTTATTAAGAGCATTAAAAGCCCCTCTATATTACCCGTCTCAATCGGACTGCTTTATTGGCTTTGGGAGGAGGAAAAGCTAAGTTGACCCATGGGGATTCTAAGATATGGCACGCACATTAGTCAGATTTCTGCACAGTTGATGTAAAACCCTATAACGTCTTTCAGGAATTGAAACTTGTAATCTGCATGTTACTCACAGATCTTGACAGCAGGCATGAGAAACTCTTGTGCACCTGCACCCGTGATCTGCTTATTACAAACAGTTTGCTTCAGTGTGCACCCAACCCGCTGTGCTATCTTATTGGTTCTTTAATTGCATACAATAGAACTAGCACACGCAGCAAATGAAACGAAAACAACCAAAACATCCAACTACGAGGCATGTTATTTATAGGGATCAATGAGTTCCGGTTACTACACCCCTCCTGTCCATGGGGTACACTGTGGAGGACAGGTCTGTAATAGATTGCCATCTGCTGCCTCTGTGGCAAGCTCCCCTAGCAGAATCACCCTCCTATCTGGCTCATACCTGTCGATTGCCACGGATCTTCAGTCACACATAAAACAGTAACTGCAAGAGCCATGCAAACCTCAAGCTGGAGGAGCAAACACAAGGGCAGACTGGTGTAGGGACTTGGGGCACTAACCAAGCCTAATGAGGTGGCTGGTAGAGTGCTTAGCCAGGGGGTTCCCTTCAGATGTCAGGTGTTATGAGTAGCACCGGACCTGCCCTGACAAGTTAGTCTGGTCCCACACACATGACTCCAGCAGCTAGAACTGGGCTACATGTCCAGCTCAGTATTTCACAGCTGAGGTGCTCTAGCTAAACAAATGTATACAGACATTCAAATCTGTGTTGTTCCCGATCTCCGATCTACCCAACAGCACTTTTGAAAGATGTGTGCTTAGGGACAGTCTAGTTCTACTAAGTGTCTATAAACGTATTTAATAATCTTGATGTGCATTTTGGGATGGGCCAAAATGCACCACTACATGCTTCTTCCCAAAACAACTGCTTCCAGCATCAGTCGCGATCGGCAAGACGGAGGAGGGGGGGAGGGGGCCGCGCGGGTGTGGGGGGGAGCGGGACAGTATTGAAAATAAAGTTAAAACTAAACCTACCTTAATACCTTCCTCCCACTGCTTCCTCCGGATCACGCGCCACCGCTCCTGCTGCTCCCGGCCGGGCCTGTGTAAATCTAGACAGCCTCCTTCTCGTTCCCCTAAGCCAGCAGCGTTGTGATTGGAGGCGGGCGGCGCCCGGCCGGGCGCCTGTAGACCAGGGGCCATTCTCTCTATGCATGCAGCCTACATAGAGAGAGTGCGCAACTGCGCATGACTGGTGTGGTCGGCGCTGAGCCCTAACAAACCGTCAGCACCAAAGACAGTGGGCTAGCCACGCCTCCCCTGCACTCGAGAATGAACGCCCACCCGCCCGCCCCCAACTAGGCACTCCAGGCACTTCTGCTTTCCTCCGTGCGAGAAGCAGAAACATGAAATGGTAGTTTTACCATTTCATGTTTCTGCTTCTCGCAAGGCGAGAAAGCAGTGGGGCAACGCCCCCACGCCCCAATGGAGGAGCCGCCACTGATGCCCAGGAGACTCCCTGGGCTCTGGGTCCATCTAATGCTGGCTTCAAGTCACCCTCAGTCCGGGGGAGGGCGCGGGCTGGCTATCGTCAGAGCAATAGAGAGATGGAGCAGCCACGTATGTACCATGTATGTACCACAGCCCAAATGGGCGCCTATGCGAGCTTTAACCCACTGTGGTCCTACCTCGACCTTGAAAGGATGAAAGGGTGAGTTGACCCTTTAAGTTTAATACGACTGGACTATAACAGACAGGGCTGTATTCCATGTGCTTTATCAGAATGAAGCATTTACGGTTTTCACATGACTAAAGGCACGATGGGGGCATGTTATAAATAGGGCGCTGAAACAAATGGGTACCTATACTCACCGGTCCTTAAAACTCCAACTAAATGCTGTGAGAAAGTGGAATATATTAGCTGGGGTGGATGGTAGCCCCCCGCAAGTAAGAATGGCTCTTTTCTTGCCAGTAGCGGTCCGTGGTAGAAGTGCCGGCCGGGCGGTGACGTGGGGCAGGGGAGGGGCAGGGTGGGGGGTAGTAAACCACGGATTACGGCCGAATACAGGTAAGTAAACATTTAAATAAATAAAACTAATTTCGTTGCGCGCACTGCATCGCATTTGGACCGCTACTGTTTCTTGCTAAGTCCAGTAAATGCTTCAGTAATTTCAGCCTAAAATCAACCCCTGGTAGCTAAGTCACAGAACAAACAAGCTTAACTTTTACCACCAACCGGGAGGCACAGCCGACCCTAGATGGTAGGTGGCTAACGACTCTCGTGGGCGGCAGAAACCGGGCAGCAGCAGGGCACGAGAGCGCGCCAAAAGACAAGGGTCAGCAAATGACCAGTGGGTTTGGATTCAAAGGACCCAATAAGGAAGGAGGGGCGTGACCGTAAACACGGCCATAAAGGCGGATGGGACAAGCAGTCCCCAGCTTTGCCGCCATAAGAAAATACGGGTTACGGGTGCCTTTAAGGCAAGCGTTCAAGCCCCAGCAATGATGGCAGGCAGGCCCGGTTCTAGCGGGTGGGCCGGGTGAACATGAACCATGGCCCTCTCAGTGAATCAGCCACCGATGTACAACAACAATAAAAACTGTTCAGACAGTCGCGGTCCGTGTAGGAGTGCCGGCCGGGCGGTGACGTGGGGCGGGGGAGGGGCAGGGTGGGGGGTAGCAAAGTACGGATTACGGACCTATACAGGTAAGTAAACATTTAAATCAATAAAACGAATTTCGTTGCGCGCACTGCATCGCCAATTGCGATGCAGTGCGCGCAACGAAATTCGTATCATTGATTTAAATGTTTACTTACCTGTATAGGTCCGTAATCCGTACTTTGCTACCCCCCACCCTGCCCCTCCCCGCCCCACGTCACCGCCCGGCCGGCACTCCTACACGGACCGCGACTGTGTTCAGATAACTGGTGATTTATGATCCTGCTGGAGAGCAATCATTTGTCTGTTGGTAGTTTTTAAATGCAGATAAACTGAATTTTATGTGGATAGCTCAGTGGGCTACTGCCTTTGTCACATAGATCCTTGTGTTACTTGCAGTTCAGAAGTTACAATCCTAAAATAGGACAGTGACCTATGAACTGTCATCAAAGAGCTGCATACAAACTTTGCTTTTTTGTGTTGTGATATAGTTAGAACTTCTCCAGTCTTTCAATATTATAATGTTGCTAAAAAGAGTTTGTTTGGGCAGTTATACATTTTTATCAGTAAAGCCAACCCCCAACCAATGGAGTACTCTTTAAATCCTGAGTTTGGGCTTCTCCAGACCAAACCCTCGTAAAATATATTGCCCACCAGTATGGATGACATGTGATTCCTATACCTTGTAATCCTCATTGGCTTATGTGACATTCCCCCTAGACTGATTTATTGTCTCTGTATAATGTGTGCGTGATGTAAAGTACTGTGACACCCTACTCTGATTTGAGTAGCGCTATACAACAAATGAAATGCATATGAGAGAGGGGCAACGGAGAGATGATGGGCAATGGTGGAGGGTGGCAGTGAGGGAATCCGAGCAGGAGGTCATGGGGTGGGGGAACTACAGAGAGATGTGGGGCACTAGTGGAGGTTGGCAGTGAGGGAATCTGAGGAAGAGGTCATGGGTGAGGGGCTATGGAGCGATGAGGGGCACTGGGGGAGGGTGGCAGTAAGGGAATCCGAGGGGGAGGTCATGGGTGGGGGTGGAACTACGGAGAGATGAGGGGCACTAGTGGAGGGTGGCAGTGAGGGAAGCCGAGGAAGAGGTCATGGGGTGGAGGGGGGGGGGGGAACTACAGGGAGATGAGGGTCACTAGTGGAGGGTGGCAGTGAGGGAATCCAAGGAGGAGGTCATGGGGTGGGGCGGTGTTGGAAAACGAGGCAGCATCTGTGAGGCCTGCACAAATAACATGACTACATTTGTCCTTCACTGGGAACCAAACACCCAATTGTAGCGCTTGATTCTCAGAGGGTAGTGTTGCAGAGCAGTCTAAGGCTTACTCAAGGGAGGTGGTGTGGGCTAGTAATCGCCATTACAAGTACGCAGCAATAACACTCAATAATTGATTGTCCAGTCTGTACTTTGCTTTATAAAAGTAAGAGTACATTTATTAAACACACACACTACTCAATACTATGCACCAATTTACAAATATACATAAGCTGTTGGAATTACTTTGTGACATTGCATAACATTTCCACCCCTCCCGCAGGGGGGGTGGGGTCTAGTACCACCACTCCCATGTATGCACATCATCTTGCCCCCAATGCAGTTAGTTGAACAGAACCTGGAGCGAGGGCCCTGCGCACTGGCACCATTCCAGTGGCGACCCACCATATTACTTCAACAAGCATTTCAAATAGGTAACCCTGCCTTGGTGACACACAACCCTGACTGAGCATTTCCTACTGACCATGAAGTATACACCTCTACATCTTAAGGGCTAGCAGTCTGGGTTCTTCACCTAAGCGCAGCAGCAAGAATACATGTTTAAATTAAACATCACTTTAGAATGACAGTACTCATCACATTTGTGGATCATTAGAATGCATTGCAATTACAGCACCTAGAGGCATCACAGATGAAATCACAGGATTACGCATATACAGCCAGACACCCTAACAGGAATGTCTGGCAACATAACCCCACTTTGCTTATGACATCACCTTACACCGGTACTTCACAATACACATGTGACCTCCAGTCCCTCTAAAAGCAATAACCACAGTAAATGCATTTTAGGTGCAATTACATCTCTTCACACCCTCAGCTGTAGAACAAAAGTTCCAGCCCAAAAGGTGTTAAATGCTGACTGAGCCCGTGAGGGGTTATCCTTTTCAAGTCCCCATGAGACTTAGGGAGGGACTCCTCTTCGTGCTGGGGGGGAGACTGCGCTTCTCCAGCAGCTCCCCCAGCACCTTTGTCACAAATGAGGGTGACCCCCCTCCTCTGGGGGCCACCAGGCACCAAAAACGATGATTTCCCCATGCCTTGCAAGGCATTATGGGGCGCTTCAGGCTCCTTTACTTGCATATTATATTAGCGGCTCTCCCGCTGTGCTGGAGAGAGCCGCGCTGCAGCCGGCGGCCTCCCGCCGCTTCTGCTGGCCTCGGTGGGGGGCCCGGTCCCACCCGGACCCCCAGGTAAGGGGATGCAGCTCGGGAGCCCACCCCGGCCGCTCTGCCGGTCTTTGGGGGCCCGGTTCCACCCGGGCCCCGTGCAGCTTGTCTCTTTTTGTTCGGGGTCCCGGTCCCACCCGGGACTCCCACGTGCCGCTTCGGTGGAGGGCAGCCTGGGGAGCCCACCCCCGGCTGCCCCCGCCGCCTCCCCGCACGGCCAGCACCCTCGCGTGCTGCCGCGGGAGCCGGCCCCACACTTCTGGTCTGCCCGCTCCAGCGGGCAGACGTGTCTGATGCGACGGCACTCCCCCCACGCCCGTCTTCACTTCGGGGCCCGGGGACGGGGTCCCGGGCCCCTCCTCATCTTCACGGGGGAGCGCGACGGCGCTCCCCGATTTTACTTCTTCGGGGCCCGGGGATGGGGTCCCGGGCCCCTGCACACATTTTCGCGGGGGGGGCGCGACGGCGCTCCCCCGACTCTACTTCTTCGGGGCCCGGGGATGTGGTCCTGGGCCCCTGGGCACATTTTCGCGGGTGGCGCGACGGCACTCACCAGCCTTTCATCTTCACGGGGAGCGCGACGGCGCTCCCCGGCTTCATGTTCAGCGGGGGCCAGGGTGGGCTCCTGGCACCCCGCGGGGGCACATTCTTCACGGGGAGCGCGACGGCACTCCCCACCTTTACTTCTGTTGGGGGCAGCCCCCGGGACCTGACCCACCCCGGGGGCACATTCAAGACCGGCGGCGGAGCCCCACGCGCTTCGTCGTCGGTCTTCGTGGAGGTCAAAGGTCGCCTACCTTCTGGCGGGCATATCTCAGCCCCCAGGGTACCGATCTGCGCCATTTTTGCCTCCTCTCGCTCCTGGTGACGCTCCCCAGCCCCTGGGAGCACTCTCCTTTGCCCTCTAGGTCTCGGAGAGGGGGGATTCAGCAGGGAGCTGTCTTCACTGGCTCCCTGCGCCAGCCTTTCGCCTGGCTCTCCTCCTGGGCCTCTCTTCTCCTTGCGCAGAGGTCCCTGCTTCTCCGCACTGGTCCTGGTCTCTTCTCCTGGCGCTGTTCAGGATTCTGGAGCAGTCAGGGGGTTCCTCCTTCCAACTGCCCATTGCGCCAGGCTCCAGCACCTTCTGCCTCAGCAGACCACACCCCAGAGAGAGCTTCTCTTCCTGTGCAAGTTCTTTTAAGAAGTTGGGGAGGGGGCTGGCAGGAAGTCTCTGTTTGTCCTATCAAACAGCGACACATCACTTCACTGCCCCTGCTCCCTCCTTCCTGCCCAGGCCTCTGGGTTGGTTCAAGATGGCGGCGTCCAGGGTCTCCTGCCACATGGTCTCTGAAAGCCCCTTCCCCCCCCAGAGCTGCCTCCCCTTTGTGCAGCTTGGTGCCTGGCACCCAGTGACAGCTGCTGATGAATTAGCCTGCAGCTCCACCCAGCTTCTCGTCGTGGAGAGGAGGTCTTCGCTCTGGGAAGAAAGGTCTTCAATCCAGTCTACTGAGGGCAGCCCCCATCCAGGGCCTGGTTAGGGCTGACTCAGAGAAATATGACAGTTCTGGATGACCCAAAAGCAGTACAAATATGACTCTGGACTCTGCAGAATACTTCTTCTCACACCCGTTACAGTGGACTTTAGTGCGTGTCTGGAATTTGTAGGCCTTAGGAAAGTGACACTAGCCCACGGGCTCCACTTCACCATAGGGGAATAATGAAGTGAAAAATACAGTAAAACACACTGACTTTCCCTGGCCTGCTTCTTCCCAGTGTATAAAGCCTATTCCATGTCACCACCCAATTCTGCATAAGTCCTGCCACACCATTCACTTTGTAGCTGCTCCTGGACTGCGCACGCCAGGACTCTCCCCTGCGCAGCCCGTACACGTGGGCACACGCATGTACACATGTGTCTGCATGTAACCAGCCCGGTGCCCCTTCCTCCTGCGGCTGCGCAGCGGCCTAGTCAAGCTAGGGGGACACCAGTAAAATCCACATGCAGTCTCTTTCACCATGAGTTCACTGTGGGTGAGTCCCAACTTATGAGGCTCTCCCACAGTAAAAGCTCAACAAATAGGTGCTCAAAAAGCGAAAAATCCGGGCGACCCAGAGTGTCAGAACCACCTTCTAACAGGTGGGCTAGGGAGAAATGAGGGGCACTAGTGGAGGGTGGCAGTGAGGGAATCCGAGGAGGAGGTCATGGGGTCGGGGGCAGCTACGGAGAGATGAGCGACACCGGTGGAGGGTGGTAGTGAGGGAGTCTGAGGAGGAGGTCATGAGGGGGAGGGCCTATGGAGAGATGAAGGGCACTGTTGGAGGGTGGTAGTAAAGGTATCTACGAAGAAAGAGGTCATTGTTGGGGCCCCAAAAAAGACTTTTGCACCAGCACTAAAGCCGGCCCTGTCATGGTCTTTCTGTTTTCGTTTATTTAATTAACAGGTGGGTGATTAGGACAACTGTGGAGCATACTTTAAAGTACATGCTAATTACATTTACTGCTATATTCAATGTTTCAAGTTTGAAGGTGATTTTACTAATGTTTTTTACCAGGAATAATGAAAGTGGAACCGGATGGTGGCTGATATGGGGCTGGGGCCCAAGGTCAGCTGTGAGATAGGGTGCAATGGAGAGGGGTGGTAGAAAAGTGGATAATCAAGCCTGGAAGGGAGTGCGCTGCAGAGGTAGGGGTGAGGTGGAGGTAGTAATGAAGAGGGATTTTCCTGAAGGCTCGCACAGAGGGTGCCCGAGTAGTGTCACTTGCCTGATACTCCCACCTTAGAAACCTCCTCTTCCCATCAAAGGGACATTACATGTAGAAAAAAAACACTTTTTGAGAGTGATAACATTTAGAAAGAGATTTGGAAAAGAGTGCGTTTTACTGGGCCTTGTAAGACTAAGGAGAGATAAAGGAGGGCCCAGAAGCAGGCCTGGCTAGACATATAAGTGACAAATCGGGCCTGCAGTGCCCCACTCGAATGCACCCTTGGCCCACCCAAATAAAAGTTCCTGGAGCCGGGCCTGGTGGATTAGTCGACTAAAGCTTCCACTGTAGAGGGTGGTTTTAGCCTTTTTATCCTTCAGGGAGCCGATACATTCTGCATATGAGACAAGTTATTATTAGGGTTTGGTGAGCAGGTATCTCTACATGCGTTCCCATGCCTGCAGCACAGGGAGTATGAAAGAGGTCACGCAACTCTAAACTGACACGTTACCGAAGGCCTCTGGGAAAGGCACTCGGAGCCACAGGATTCATAACAGGTAAACTATTTATGAAACGTATCCGTACTGTAAGGAAGGCGGGGCCAACCAAAGTCACATTGAAAAGTTGAAGGCTTGGACCACTGGGCTCAAGTTAATCTGCGTAAGCTTTCGGCCTGAATATTTGCAGAGCAGGGAGGGGCGAGGACACCAAATGACCATTTTAGGATTCCATTGAGAGGCCCAGTATCTCTGTTGCTAGGTGGTACTCTGCATGCCACGGGAAGGGAAATGATGTTCAGAAACTCTTAATCAATATTATCACCGGCTCCAAGCTTTTGTAAATAGTATGGTGAAGAGACTGGAGCACAGACGTAGCGCATTAGCAGCAGCTGTGCTAAACTAGTGGCACATAGGCAGGCAACGTCCTCGCTTATTTAGCCGACCCACCAGGTTAATGGCTCAAAGTATCCATTCATTGGGGTGACCGAATTGTATCACAATTAGTCACCAGGGTGCCGGTGCGCGTGTAGCTAATAAAAATGAAATTGTTTATTATACAGATATAATCGTACTGACAGGGTTCAAGGACCAGCTGCGGACAGTAGTGTGGAAGTGCGCATGCCCAACGATAAACCTTGGACTGTAGATCATTAGAATGTTAACACGGTGGGGTAGATTTTGAAAGCAGCATTTGACTAAATCCCCTCAGTAGTTACGAATTACTACAGCCAAAATGCAGCAAATATACAGAGAAGCAACATGTTGAAAAATGTAACCAACTCAACGCAGACCAACTGTAGCACATTCTCTGGACGAAAGGCACTGGTGGGGAATCCCTGCAGGGCATGCTGCGATGAAGAACGGTAGGGCCCTGCGACGTCTGCGTTGGTCGCACTCTATATTTCAAAATGACTGCTCTGTCAGGGAAATTTTAGAGATGGAAAAGCGCAGGGGCAAAACTTCGGTTATGAAGGCATTAGGTATCTGGTTCAAACCACACTAGTGTTGACTATTTATTTTATGAATTATTATGGTAGATAAATAAACTCCTTTGGCCACAGGGAGCACGTCAGGGCAGCACATACATGTCACCGCATTGCATAGGATTTCAAACTTGCCAGACTTAATAGATGGATTTCGTACTTACATGGTTGCACGTTCCCCAAATGGAAGCGAGGGAATGGAAGCCTTCTGGGGTAAAGGTGGGTAGCGGCCTGAGCTGCTGATTTCGTCCCCCTTGGCCACCAGTGCCAGGGTCAGGGTTCGGCAGCAACACTCTGTGATTCTGGGCAAGTCACCTAATCGCCCAGTGCCTACAATTTCATTACAAGACCGGAGGCTACCATTATGCATTATTCTTTTAATGCAACTTCAAGCAACCATTTTAAAGTTACATCACAAAGCAAAGCTCTAGAATGTACAAATGTCACGATGACAACAGGAACACACAGATCTGCCTCTTTTAAATGCGGCTTCAAGCAGATAAGTTGTGTTTTTCCATTGCTCTCGTCATTTGTACTGTCATTTATCTCTAACTCTTTATTGACATTACTGTTTAGGATTGCTATTTCGCTAATCTTATCCTTTTACTACGCTATCACTGTTTAGCCTCTAACCTTGAACTTACTTATGATTTATATGCCATGATGTCCTGTTTGAACGCTATCCTCTATCCCTTGAACTTACTCGTGATTTATATGCCATGATGTTTTGTTTGAATGTTACTCTGCTACCGATCGTAATGCCATGAACCTCTGACTCGCCATTTGCCATCGCGTACACCCGAGTTCTCTCGGCTCCCGGTTGCCTTTTTTTACACATTCGTACCTTCCGGAGGAGAGACGCCTCTCTCCTCCTCCATTCTGCTCTCTTGTGCACTTCGATCTCCCTCGGTCAGTTCACCTCGATTCGATCCCGAATTCAAGGCATGGCACGACACGGCCCTCCCTCGCATCTCCAATTTATGGAGTGCGGGCCGCGCCGTGCCTCCATCATGCTCCTGTCATTCTCCGTTGTTCGCGGCAGCTCTCCTTTTTAAGCATTTCCTTATACAATATAAAAAAAAAGAAGAAGACGGCGTTGCGCCAAGGGCTTGCCCGCATTAGAGGAGAGACCCCTGGCAAACACTTTTTAACACACTACGTACGCTGCTCCATAATTATGCCTCATGATGTTGCTTAGCAACGTTTTTTCTTTCCAACAGCTGTTCACCTGACGGTTGACACGACGCTATGATTTCCTTTTTCCTGGCTCTGTTCTTCTGGCTTTTTCTTTTTCTAACCAACCGATTCCTGGCTCCTTCCATAAAATAAAAAATAAATAAAAAGACACCAATTTAGCTTAGAACTTTACCTTTTAACCCCTTTTACATCCTGGGCTTGTGATCTCCTTTTCCACTGAACTAATCTATTTAGTGGTTTTTCTGTCTCTATCTCGTCATGTCTGACGCTGATTCAGATGAATCTCAGACCCAGGCACCCGCTCCTAATTCTAACGAGGAGCTCATTAAGAAAATAATACAAAAGGAGTTACATTCCTGCATGAGGGAGACTATAAGTAAAATTGTTGCCGGTAAGAGATCTCTTTCCGACCCTAATAACCCCATTGCTCTCCACGGAGGGCACATTTATGACCCTAACAAAAGTGGGGGTAAAAGACTAAGGAAAAACAACAATTTAGATCAAGAGAGCACACAGGGAGGTCCAAGCACCTCGAATGTATTGGGAGGTTTATGCATCTCACGAATTGAAGGAGGACTAAGCTCCTCAAATAATAAGGGAGGCCTACGCGCCCCAAAAAGACCATGTGCCCATAACGATACAACTCTTTCGGATGCCCTAAGCGGCTCACAATATCCAAGTGCTCCATCTGATCCCCTCTTAACCAATGACATAGATATTTCAAATGAATCCTTGGATGAATACATTTTTGATCTAGACCAAATTGATAACGATGACAATTTTGACCTCTCGGAAGAGGAACTCCCTTCCTCGTCAAAAGAGATTATTTTTGATCCTCTAGGCGGGGAAATGTTCTTCCCTGATAATATACAACACCGTAGGAGTTCACAATGGTGGCCCCAAAAACATGTGGCCAAGTTTATCAAGAGGTGGATCAAGAACCCCCTTGATAGAGAGGCAAGAAATATCCTGAAGGCAGAATGCCCAAGACCCGTCATCCAAGATAAATACTGCCTCACCCCTAACCTGGACCCTGAACTTATCAAGTTCTTATTCAAAATGGGTAGGGACTCCAGGAAAGGTATGGAACGCTCCCTCAAAAGCTGTCAAGATTGCATGCTTGACATGCCTGGTCCATTATGCCGAATCATCGACTTAGTCGAGGAGAGCTATATTAATCGTTCTCCACCCAACATTGACCTATTACGAGGATGGAGCCAGAGAACACTAATCCTTCTTGGCAATGCCAATGCTTCTATTAATACTGAGAGAAGGAAAGTGGTTTTATCTAAAATCGATCCCAAGCTCTGTGACATGGCAGAGAAGGAATCTTCCTCCAACCCCAATGGGCTCCTCTTTGGGGAGGATATGATCAAAGGTTTGGGTAAATACGTGGCAACCTTCACGGCTGTGGATAAAGCGCAAGCCAACATGCGCAGAGTCTTCAATTCGAGTGTTTTTGCCAGGGCCGGCAGAAGGGGTCGTTCTGCCGGCCGCCTCTTCCAGAGACCCTTCTTCAGGCAAAGAGGTTTTGGTTGCCCATTCCAGACCAACCCTTCATTCTACCCTCAACGAGGTCGATCCACCCGCTCAAGAGGCTTCAGAGCCAGAGGCGCCAACTCCTCCAACACTTCAAGTAAGTACCTTTTTTCCTCATCCTTCCTCTTCAACAGAGAAAGTTGGGGGTCGCCTAAAACATTTTCTACACATTTGGAAACAAATTACACACGATCCTTGGGTTCTAGAAACTGTTCAGGGTTTCAGAATAGATTTTACGAGAAAACCCATTCAAGTCTTAACTCCCAAAGTGTTAAACCTGACACTAGAACAACAGTCTATTGTGGCAGAGGAGGTAAATTCTATTTTAATGAAAGGTGCGATTGTAGAAGTCCCTTGGGACCGCAAGAATTTCTTGAGCAACATTTTTCTGGTACAAAAAAAGGACAAGGGGTGGAGACCAGTTATAAACCTAAGAGAACTGAACAAGTCTCTCACCTACAATCATTTCAAGATGGAAGGTATCCATCTCCTCAGGGACATGCTTTTAGAAAAAGACTGGCTAGTGAAACTAGATTTAAAAGACGCCTACTTTACAATTCCAATGGCAGAAGAATCCCAATCCTTCCTTCAATTCGCGTGGAAAGACCATCTTTATCAGTTCCAAGCTCTTCCCTTCGGTCTTTCATCTGCCCCCTGGTGCTTCACCAAATTAATGAAGGCCATTACCACGGTCCTGAGGGAAAGGGGTGTTCGCCTTATAATCTACTTAGACGACATCCTCATCATGTCTCAAGACCTTCCTCAAATTCTGAAAGACTTGAATTCTACTGTAGAATTATTAGCGAGTACAGGTTTTATTATAAACAGGGAAAAATCCATCATGACTCCCACGAGATCTCTAGAGTTTCTGGGCTTCACGGTGGATACCGTGAAGTCTATGCTGTTGCTTCCCCCGAAAAAGATTTCCAAGATTTGGAAGGAAATACGCCATGTTCTGAAACTCAAACTTGTAACCCTAAGGGAACTAGCAAGACTCTTGGGCCTCCTTTCATCATCAATCCAAGCTATTTTCCCGGGTCCTTTACACTATCAGGCCCTTCAAAGACTGAAGGGCAGAGCCCACCGATCTGGCCTTTGGTACGGAGACCAAGTTCGGCTAGACACAGAAGCCAAGACAGAACTGACTTGGTGTTTAGAAAATCTGGATGCTTGGAATGGCAAAGCCATTTTTGGGACTTCCCCGGATTTTGTGCTAGAATCAGATGCCAGCCTTCATGGCTGGGGTGCTTGTTTTCAGAATCAGAACACAGGAGGTTTATGGTCCTATTCGGAGAGTTTGCACCACATAAAGTTTCTGGAGTTAACCGCTGGGCTTTATGCCCTAATGAGTTTCAAACAATCACTTCAAGGGAGGTCAGTCGTTCTCAAGATGGACAACATGTCAGCTGTTGCCTACATAAATCGTCTAGGGGGCACCAGGTCACCAGACCTCTCCAACCTAGCCAAAAAACTATGGATGTTCTGCTTGGAACACAAAATTTAGTTAAAAGCAGAATACCTTCCGGGTCTAAAAAATGTTTGTGCGGATTGGAATTCAAGGTTCCTCGTAGATCACACCGACTGGAAACTAAACACAAACGTGTTCAAGAGTCTAGACTATCTTTGGCATACCTTAGAGGTAGACCTCTTCGCGAGCAGACTCACGTCCCAACTTCCCAGATACTTCAGCTGGATGCCAGACCCAGGTGCTCTGGCAGTGAACGCCTTTCTTCAACCTTGGAAAGGAATTCGGGGATATGCTTTTCCCCCCTTCGCAATGATCCAGCGTGCCCTTCAGAAGTTGAGGACGGAAAAATCTTCAATAGTCCTAATAACTCTCTTTTGGCCCTCCCAAGCCTGGTTCCCAACAACCTTGGAATTAGCTTACGAAATACCCTTTCTACTTCCAGCTTCACCAGGCCTCCTAAGAGACATAGATGGTTTGGATCATCTCCTCCTGCAGAACGGGATTTTGAACCTTCTTGCCTGGAAGGTGTCATGCGAGCCAACAAAATCTCTGGGCTTTCGGCGCAAGCTTCTTCTCTCCTCCAAGAATCATGGGCCCCTGGTACACACTATAGATACAACGGCATCTGGAAAAGATGGGTTCGTTGGTGCCTGGAAAGGAACTTGGATTCTGTGTAGGCTCCTATTGTGCATGTAGCCAATTTTCTTGTTGAACAATTTGAAAGAGGTCTTTTCTATAGGTCAATTAACTGTTATAGATCAGCCATTTCTGCAGGTCACTCCTTTTTAAATAATAGAGCTATCGGCAAGAATCCTATAATTTGCAGAATTATGAAAAGCATCAGGCTTAAAAGACCTCCTAAACCTAAATATGAAACTCTATGGGACGTTAAATTATTACTTGACCTATTTTGCAACTGGCCCAATAATAACCTGCTAGATAATAAAAAACTCTCCATTAAACTAGCTTCTCTCCTATGAGTAATATCCTGCCGTAGGGTTTCGGATGTTAAAGCACTGGAAATATCTAACAGGTCTTATGAGGCCTTCAGCGTCAGATTTGAAATTATCAAGAGAACTAAAACAATGTCTGATATGATTTTTTACCCTAGGTTCGATGCTTGTAAAAAATTGTGTGTGGTGGGTTGTATGAAGGAGTATGATTCAAGAATGAACTAACATCGCACCGCTGGCGTAAACCAACTTCTTATTTCCTTCGTTAAACCCTTCAAACCTGTCTCTTCTTCTTCCATAGCTAGATGGGTTAAATTGGCTATGCAATTGGCAGGCATTGATCTGCAAAGATTTCAGGCACATTCTTTAAGAGGGGCCATGGCTAGCCAGTCCTTTTGGAAAGGAGGTAAGTTAGATGACATTCTTAAGGCAGCTGACTGGTCCAGTTCCTATACCTTTGCAAAACATTACTGCAAACCTATCGAACACATGTCTGATGTAGTTTTACTAGACTACCAACATGCATAATGGTAGCCTCCGGTCTTGTAATGAAATTGCGATTCTCCTATTACCATGACCAGAGAATCTGGATTTCATTAAAGACACAGAGGCTAACATTATCCCAACCCTCCCTGCCGGGAGTGGACTTACCATCTCATTAATTTATTGCTTTTCTCTTGTTCTTAGAGTTTTAATTGTGTTAATGTTTTGTTAAGAACATAACTCAGTTTTTTCTTTGTATTTTGCCTTTTAGTATGTGTATTTTCTATTTTTCATCATTTCTCTTTTCCCCTTACATAGGGCGTTAAGTACAATTCCTAATATTTTATCCTTTTTCAGATAATTCGACTTGATTGGCTCCTCATCGAGATTCAGTTCAAGCAAGCCTCGTCATCTCGCCTACTTCTACATGGAATTATTAATTATTTTAAGGAGAAGCCTTTGCTATCATGATCCTATCTCTTGGATTTAGTTTCTTTTGGAAGAACTTTACCTTTTCCTCTCATTGCATTTAAAAGAGGCAGATCTGTGGGTTCCTGTTGTCATCGTGACATTTGTACATTCTAGAGCTTTGCTTTGTGATGTAACTTTAAAATGGCTGCTTGAAGTTGCATTAAAAGAATAATGCATAATGTTAACCTCCGTGTCTTTAATGAAATCCAGATTCTCTGGTCATGGTAATAGGAGAATCGCAATTCAGCACCTCGTTTTTTCCCAGCATAAGTAGGCGCACAAAGTGCAATGCCTCTCAGGCGTCTGCCATTGGCAGAATCCATCGGGCCAGGAGGCTAGAATCCGGGATGCAGCCAGATGCCAACAGAGACAGCAGCCAGGTCCAACGTTAATGCAATGCAGCCACACCTTGGGCAAACTTTGGGGGAGCGGCCTTAAGAGTTAACAAGGGTTTAAAAGACCCTGCTGCAAAGTTCCTTGTTTGAATCGGCAGCCCCAGGCACCAATAGAGTGGTCAGATAACGCTGGTGAGTAACACGCCTACTGGAGTATTGACTAGGCCAGTGCTGCCTCCAATAAAGTACTGCAGAGGGTTAGGGTGCCTCCTGGGAAGAGTGGGCATCAGGCAGAGCACAGGATGGTTTACATAGATAGCTTGGGTAATCCTTGTTTCCTTTTGGCACGGTGCAAGGTGTAAAATATTTATGCAACACTCCAAGCGGTAGGAACTGCGTGAGCACCACACAAAAGATCATTTGTTATCCTAAAGTTGCATAAAAGGTTAAATCCGGTAGAAATCAATTGTTAAGGGTAGGGGTATCCGTAACCTTGGTGTTACAATTAACTTTTGAGTTGATGCTTTAGAACCGGAGACTATACTGCCTATCAGACGGATGGCTTGCGACCACTATACCTGGTAGGCATCTGTCTTATGTAACATTACTTATACACTGACGCCAGTAACGACCGGTTACTCTGTTACTTTGGTCCCATCTGTGGAACGGTCTAACAAGCTGAAGGAAGCAGCATGTTCAGGCGTGACAAGTCAGGGTGAGCTAGGCTGCTCACAACACTAATAGAATAGAGACAAACTGGGCCTATCGGCCGGCAGTGAACAAGTGCAGGAACCATGGGCATGTCAAGGAAGGGGGCCACTGTATCCCCCAAGAAAGGGAAGCTGGTAACTCAATCGACCATAGGAGCTGGGCCATTAGTTGGGAACGCATCAGGCAAGGACGAAGAGCTAGTGTCAAAGTGCTAGGCGTACACTGGACCGAGGTACAGTAGGAAACACAGCCAAAGGCTCAGGCTGAGGCTGAAGGGGTTGGAGGGGCTCTTTCCTCAAGGTGAGCCAGGGTAACCCGTACATCAACCCCTAGTCAAGAACTGAGGGCCTGATACAGCGGGTGAACAGTACTCCCAAGGGGAACGCATCAGGGCTCGAATCATAGCTTAATAATAGCATTGGGCACAAGCCTATACTTTGAGGAATCAGAGCCCCCCAGATTGGGGCATAGCACTGGGCGTTGCCACAAACCTCACTATCGTAAAGGTTTATGGTGGTGCGGGGACTCGCAGAAGTCAGAGAGCCCCCCCCCCCCATCGCGGTGTCCTCGAAGGACCAAAGAGGTTAAGGATCACCTGCCGAGCAGAGAGAGAGTTAGCTTCCTCCGAACATAATATGGGCACTAAAATTGATTGTCCTAGGGTCTGAGTGGGAGCTGTCAGTGGTCGGTAAACCACCTCCAGCGTGGCGGGGAGTCACGAGGTTTTACCACTAAAGATCTTCACCGAAAGAGGTCAAAGGGGAATTGCCCGAACAAGGTCCTTGGGATGCCTTAACGGCAGGGACTCTTGACACAAGGGCAATAGCCCCAACAAGGTCCTTGGGATGCCTTATGGCAGGAACTCTTGAGAGAAGTGCCCGGACAAGGTCTTTGGGATGCCTCACGGCAGAGATATTTGAGGGCAAGCAAGAAAGTAAGAAATGGTTAGCGCTAGGCAGACACGGCACTTGCAGCCCAGGCATGGACACAGGGCCACGAACGCCACACATTTGGTAGCAAGTTGAAGCCTGGAAGCCGCGACACGCTGTACCAAGTGACAAGTAGAGCTGTCACAGCAATGGAAAACGATTTGTGACAACCGCAAAGAGACAGCATGGCTGTAAGGTTGGCGCATGGAAGGGTTAGGCAAATAAGGGTTACCAACATGCAATAGAATACAAGAGGTATACAGTATAACCTGCTATGAAATGCCTTATGGGGAAATCCAAGATAAGCAAGGAATGAACATGTTGATGACCAATGCCATCATGGCAAGTGTTTAAAAACTTAAGATGTGAATAAACTGCGGCCGTTCTAACACCACAAATGTCTTGGTGTACATAATTGTGATTGTGGGGAAAGGAGGAATGACGGGTGGGCCGGTGGGATGCTCGCACAGCTGGTGGGGGGGGGGGGTTAAGAAATGGTGTAAAGCATTTAGAACATGGGTACTAACAAGCATTCTCCCGGGGGCCGCAAAGTTTGGTCTATGGTGTGATCGAGGGCAGCACTTGATGCCAGCGGGGGGTGTAAAGTGGGTGTAGGGGAAGCAAAGCATGTATATCTAGTGGCTGTCTTTAAAATGAAGGTGTTACTAAAGATAAGGGCCTAGTTACTTCCTTTCCCTAACTGCAATTAACCTTTAAATAAGTGTGATCTCGACACCCCTATAGATGATAAGTGCTGGTCGTATTGCTGTGAAGCTGCAAGGAATGGTAGGCTCCGCTTAATACATATTAAATACATTAATAGGGTGTACTACACTCCCAAAAGACTATGCCGTTATGGGCTAAGGGATACCGCGAATTGTGACAGATGTGGGGAGCAGGACGCTGGGTTCCTTCATGTGTCTTGGCAATATCCAAATGTACTGGCGTTCTGGAAGAAGGTCTTTTCGGTGCTGGGTGAGGTCACTGGACAGCCTTTGGAGCCCTGCCCGCTGGTTGCACTGTTGGGATTTGACAGGGAGGTAACAGCCAGTTGTAGGAAATTGGTGGCAATGGGATTATTGCTAGCCAAGCGCAGAGTGGCCGTGCACTGGGCAAAGGGTCCTGTACCTCGGATTACTGAATGGAGCGAGGACATGCTTTATTGTAACACGCAGTCCGATGTATATAATGAGATACTCCCAACGCAATGCCACCCCAAGGGATTTTGGGGATTATATCAGCAATACCTGGTTGGGAAGGAAACAGGGGAGCCGGAGGGAGAAAACTCCTGAACTGTTTTTTAATGGAATCTGCTTTGCTGCAACTTTCTTTATTTTTATAGGTTGTAACCTCTTATCAGTAAGATGGCCTAGATACCTGGAACACTGTGGTTTTATCTTGCTCAATTTGCGAACTGTCAACGCACTAAATTCAATTATATGCACTGTCTTTTACAGGTATGCTATAGATAATTCACGATTAAGTGACGTAGTAGCAAACCTGCCTCTTAATAATGTCTGCCTTGCCTTGTTAGTTGGTAGTTAATAGCACATTACTGTACTTTTGTATGTCTGCTATAATGTTGCCTCATTTGTGACAATATAGAATGTGCTCTGTTAAATGCATAAACAAAAATTAAAAAATCTTTAAATAAGTGTTGTATATTTAACTTTTTTTTCATGTTAGTGCTGAGTCGAATAAATGGCAGCCCAGTGCTGCTGCTGCCCAGGGGGGCCGCATGTAAAGGTCAGGAGGGACGCATGCGGCCCCCAGGCCGTACTTTGAGTATCACTGATTTAGAAGTACCAAAACAGTTAAAAATTGAAAACACAACACAATAAAACTCCCACTCCAATTCATAAAAATAGAGACTATTTTAATAGACAAAATGACATCACAACGACAAAAGTCTAATAAGAGGAACTGGAAATATGAATTTTTAAAGTTTGACTTAAATTTCAGCATCAAAAAATACAAAGTGCCAACCGCGGACAACTGGTCGAGCTAGACCAGGACAAGGATAATGTTGGAGGCCAACCGCAATGGAGTGCAGATTGGATACAGGGCCCAGGCAGGTCCCGGTCAGAGAGTTACCTTCAAACGTATACATTTTTCTGGAGAAAAGGTGCCCATCAATGAGTTGTAGGCGGGGCAAGATGCAAGCTGGATCCGAGTCAAGGTAGACAACGGCAGGTTGCTGAAGGAAGGGATCCCAGTGCATTAGTCAATGAAGGTGGGAAAGCTCCGAGCGGGTGAAGTACAGCATCCATGCCCAGGAAGGTCTCGACGTTGATTGGCTTTGGCGTCACTTGGTGTAACCCTCTACATTCGGACTTAGAAACTTTTTGGGAAAGTCAGATCTCCTTCAGTGTGGAAGACCAACAGTTGAACCCCACTGGCAATTTGATATTAATGACTTTAGCTCGATGGCTGTCCCAGTCAACTGTCGATTCTTCATAATAAAAGTTGGCAAAATGTTTTAAAGTCCAGTTTGGACAGGAGGAGTATACACTAACACCAGCCAAGAGCTCCAGGATCTTAGGAACAGCACCTGGAGTTCAGGACTCACTCCAACAGAAGCCACCATCAGGATCCAGGACAGACCCAGTTGAAACTGGTCAGCTGACTCTTCAGGAAAGAGGGCTTCTTGTAGCTTTTGTGTCACTGTAGCTTAACAGGAGGTCAACAAACTGACCCTTGGAGTCTACTTCTTTGTCCTGAGAACAGTGGCAGCAAATTCAGCCCTTAGGGTGTTCCCCGTAGGTCACAACAGCAGGTGCAGTTCTTCTTCTGTCTTCCACGGGTGCAGCAGTGTTCTCAAGGCGGTATTAGGGGTGCCATACGTATTCCCAGTGGCAGCCTTTTGTAGAGGAAACTCCTGGCCTCACCCTAAAAGTTCCTAGGGGTTACCCTACCCACTTCTATTAGCACTTCCTGTGTGTTTTACTGTAAACTATCCTGCAGTGTCCCTCTAACCTAAAATCAACATGGCAGAGCCTTTCTTTGCCTGTGCAGAGCTCTCTGTGCCCACCCTGAGTGTCTTCTCAGATGTGTGGCTATGATAATAGACAAACCCTGCCTTGTGGTCACTCAAAAACCATTAGGAAGGCAGTTTCTCACCCACTGGAGTGGTGCCTGGTTAGCTAACGGGACAATAGAGGGGGCAGGTCCCGGCATGAGCTGCATCTGCCAGTGACATGGTTAGCATCCTTTGACATCAATTCATTTCCTGGGCACAGCCCATATGGCCATTCTGTCAGGGGAAGGTCAACCCTTCCCCCTTTATCTCAGCACTGTGAGCCACTTCACACCTAATCAGGCAGCCATTCAGCTCAAGGGTGACACTGAACACTGGCAGGAAGGCACATTTGGCTCAGATAGGAAAATAGCAACTAAAGTGATATTTTCAAAATAGTAATATAGCAATATAAAGTATGACTTGACCATTAAGGGCCCGATTTGGATGTCAAGCGGAAAGCCATTCATCAGCCTGTCGGAGGCTTTCTGCCCGACATCTAGGGTTTCCCTCCGACTGCAGTATTATGAGGACGGCGGTCGGGAAAACCACGGGGAGATTCCGCTCCTCTTCCGACGGGCTCATAGAGCCCATCGGACGAGGAGCTGAATTGCCCGTTGGAAGAAGAGAGGTATTGTAATCCCTTGAATGACGGTGGAGCCAGCCTCGGCTCAACTGTCGGGATTACGATGTCGGTTTCCGACAGCCTTTCTATGTCGGCCTTTCTGACATGGAAATGTTGTCGGAAAGGGACTTTGGGGGGCCCTAGCAGGGCCCCCATCCCTCCTAGCTCCTAGACTATGGGGTCTGGGTGGCACATCCCTGCACCGTGTGGCAGGCACCGCATGGTGCCTGCCACACGGTGCAGGGATGTTTACAAACATCAATTTTTCAATGGAAGCTTGTGCTGTTGGCCTTTATAGCCCGCTGCACAAGCTTATATTGAAAAATGGATGTTTGCGAACGCCAATGGGTCGCATCCTAATCCTGTGGTCGGAACCGCCAACCTAAGGTCGGGTGGTTCTAAACCGCAACGGCGACATCCGCCCAACATTTTAATGAGGCCCTAAGTTGGATTTTAAATTGCTATAAAAATGTAGTACTTGAATCAGTGTTCTAGGTACTCCCAAACTTAAGCTGAAGTCAAGCATTATAAGCTTTAATAACGTACCTCAGTGCTTTCCTATGGGAGAGCTAGCCTTGTCACAGTGAATAACAATGTTTTTTCACGGTTTGGCTATGTGAAGCAAACAATATATATGTCCTACTTTTTAAATACCATGCACCCTGCCATATGGACATCTAAGGCCTACCTTCAGGGTGATTTATGAGTATTAAAAGGAAGGTTTAGGCCTGGCAAAAAGTTTATTTTGCCAGGTCGAATTGGCAGTTTTAAAACTGCTCACCTAGTCTGCAGGGGCAGGCCTGAAGACAATGTTTTGTATTGTCAGTTTATTGGTTGGCTCAAGATGTGCTGCAGTCCATAATTTACTTACGGGCCTTGGGTACACTTTTGTAACAAATACTAGGGTAAGTTAAATATGTCAATCAGGAGTGTAGTCAGCTTTGACATACTTTATGGTTTAGACACATGCACTGGCCACTGGACAGCAGTGTATAGTGTTCAAAAACCAGCAGAAAAATGTAGTCAAAAATGGGGTTGACCTAGCAAAAAGGGTCTTTTTCATACAAATGCCTTAGCTACAAACTCTCTCACGCCTTCCAATCTAAGAAGCCGGAACTTTTTCAAGTCCCTGAAATAAGGAAAGCCTGATGTGAATGCAAGGCTGTCTCCCTTCTCACACCTAAACTATGGAAAGCACTCAAGGGATGATAAAAGGCCATCTTTTCTTCAGAATTCTTTTTAGAAAATATGGCTTTTAGCTGATCACATCAAACTTTCATCCTCTTATCGCAATGGACATATTTGAATTCTAGCAATGGGAAATCCATTTGTGATATAAGGGCGCTCTGTACAAATTTCTTAATTCACACACATAGAAGCAAAGACCCCAGCCCTTGAAAGTGGTCACGAGAATCCTATGACATAAATATAGCTTATTCTTTCAATGTAACACTTTATACAGGATGTATAAATTGGGGAGTCTCACAAAGAAAAAAATGCTTTGTTTTACTATAATTAAGGTAAGATAAAGACAAGACCCTCCAGGTGGGGGTCCCTTTAGAGATATGTGCTGCCCGGTTGTTTCACTTGAACAAAGGAGAGAAAGAAGTGCTACAGAGTAAGGGACACTGATGGCTCAGCATCCCACAGTTAAAAAGAAACTGGGCATCTGCTCAAATCTCCGTTCATTGTGTCCAATGCATCCCTTTAGAAGCTCAAGTGCGACATGCAAGTTCCTGCAGGTGGCTTATTGCGATACATTGAGAGCTATCATAGTGAGGGAGGGCACAGCCTTTAAGAGTACAATGTGATTGAGGGCACAGACATTGAGGGTGAGGGAGGCATCAATTGGGCTAATAAGAAATATAGGGACAGATATTCAAAGCATTTTTGAGGTCGCAAATGTCCCAATTCGCAGAATCAGACCGTTTGCAACCGTAAAAGTGCTTTTGCAAATGTACCAAAGGCTAAATGTGATCTGGTAATTTGCTATTGAATCTCCTCAATGTGCATTTGTGATTCAGTATGTGGAAGTGACGTGTTTAGAACGTCCCTTCCAAATACGGAATCAAAAGTAGTGGTAACCCATTTCCCTTAGAGAATGGTTAAGATTTTTTTTTTTAAGAGTAGGCAGTGGCCCAAGGGACTTAAACGTTTCATTTTGTTTTTAAATGCAGCCCATTTTCCTTTAAGGAAAAGGAGCTGCATTTAGACAAAAAAAAAGATTGCTTTTTTTAAAAGCAATCACAGACATGGTCGATCTGCTGACACCAGCAGACAACCATCCCTTTGATGGTGACATATCATAATGGGTCACAAATTGCGACCTACCTCATTAATATTTATGAGGTAGGTCGATTTGCAACCTACTAGAAATCATTATTAGGGAATCCAAAAATTCATACATTAGGAATACTGATTTTCTAATTGCAATTCAGAGATAATCGCAATTAGTAAATCTGTATTTCTAATGTTTGTACATCTGGCCCATAGTTCCTAATTTAGATGTTGGAGGAAATGGTACTACGTTGCACTGTCATCGGAGTACCTTTTCTGCCCACCTGAGGGCCCGCCCACTGGATTTACAGATGGGTGGACCTTTAGTATGTAGATGGCGGAGACTACTGCGTCTCTGCCCATTGCATACCCCTCCGATGGCCAGACAGGGTAAGGACCGTTGGAGATTTGGCCATGTGTCCACCCACCAAATTTAAAGTGGGCAGGCACATAGCCAGTTCTTACTTTTACATACCGCCACCTAAAACGTGGCAGTATGTAAAAGTAAAAACTTTTCAATGACCCTCACACCATGGGAGAACATTCCCATGGCGAGGGGGGTCATTGTGTTTTTTATATAAAAAAAAAAAAATCGGGTTTTGGGATTTTTTTTTTTAAATAAACAAAGAAAATGAAAGTGTGCCATGTGTCACCATCAACTTGACTGAGCAGCAAGGCACACTTTCATTTCATTTACAGGAAGCCCCGTGACAGCGATTTTCGGTAAACACAAGAGATGCCTGTTAGGCTGTTGGACATCAATAAATGAAGCAGGCGAAGTACCATCGCATGGTGGGATTAAAGTGCTTCGCCATGGTGACGGTTCTAACACCTCCTGCTAACGTTAAAACCAATGCAGAAACAACAATTGATGAACAGAATGCAGAACAATGTCATACATTCACCCCAGTACAGGGATCTGGGCCTAAATCCATGGCTTTTTGCTCCCCATGCCATTCCAGTTTGAACTCAGCCATATGCAAATCAGTCTTGACCCTGCACCCAATGGGAACAGTCCAGCCCGAACTGCCAGGCCAGGTCCTCCCTGGACTGGAAACAAGCATCCTAGGACCGGTTTCGGGGTTTCACCCCTCATCAGCCAGGATAGCTTGACTCTAGTGGCATGGAGAGCATGGGCCCACGTCTGGGCATACCCGTCCCACTAGAGGTGACATATGCAAAAACAACGATTGATGGACAGAATGCAGAACAATGTCATACATTCACGCCAGTACAGAGATCTAGGCCTAAATCCTTAGGTTTTTTGCACCCCATGCCATTCCAGTTTGAACCCAGCCATATGCAAATCAGTCTTGACCCTGTGCCCAATGGGAACAGTCCAGCCCGAACTGCCAGGCCAGGTCCTCTCTGGACTGGCAGCCAGGTCCATAGTTGGGAGACAGCGTGGGTGAAGTAGGTGAGTAAAAGGACGCAAGGAGAGAAAATTATAGTTTGAAAATGGCACGGTTGGTTAGGGGAAGAGATTGGGTAATGGGAAAAAGTGGGTGAATACACAGCACGTGCAAGGGTATGGAATGTGAGGGGTACAGAGAGCAGGCACACAGTGGGTGATTGTGAGAGTGACTGGATTACCACTTCCAGGATAGGTAGCACAGAGTAAGTGAGAGTGTAGTGGTGGAGTTTGCCATAGAGTGTAGGAGGGCACACGGTTGATGAATCAATACAGAACAGGAGAGACGGAAAGGAAGGTAAGGATCATAAACCAGGTAAGTGACATATAATATGGAATGGACACAGAGTAGGGGAGATCATAGCAAGGATTAGAGGTCACAGAGTGTGTGAGGATCAAAAGTGGTTTAGTGTCACATAAGGAGCAAGGTGTCCTGAGTGGGTACCACTGGGTCAAAGGCACTGAGGAAGGCCCATAAGTCCAGTCTCTCAGTGCTAGATTACAGACTGCAGGAATAGCAAGGCTCAGAGCGCATCTATGCCTGCCAGCATCCGAGAACTGGAAAGAAGCCAACTACTCCACCTGGGATGCATTTCCATGGACGGCTCACTGCAATGCACTGGTGACAACAGATTTTAGCCCAGCCAAAGAATACATTTGTTGAGTCTCAAAAGTGTGATTGGATTCGAGTTTTAGCATTACAGTGGGTGGACTATAATAGAGTGACATAGAAGGGAGAGAGAGTGGATGCAGCAATATTATAAACACTTATAATCCCTAAAAAGCTACAAAGTGACATTATGGTTGCGACACAAAACCTACAATCTACTGAAACTGATCAACTATTGGGAGCTGCACACACCAAACTCATGCCCTACCATACGCTGTTAGAACCATAAATACAAATTACTACTAAGATATACTCTGCAGACATTTCACATGCATAAAATCTCCTCTGTAGTTACGTGTTACACAGAAACATGTATGTACATTTACCACATTTTACTCTACTTCTGCTTATGCCCTGATCCTAGAAGAGTAAACACTACACAGATTAACACATGAAGTTCATTGAACAATTGATTATCTGAAAAAAGAAGTTTGCATGGGAAAACAATACTGGAATTTATTACGTTTTTAAACCTCGAGAAAGTCCCTAAAGGGGACGAAATGCATGGGCTAAGTTTGTAAAAAAGACCCATGACGGGTAAAAAAAGTGTTCAAAGGAATGTTTCAAGTTTGGAAAAATAAGAAGAAAAAAGAGACATTTTTAAAATCCGAATGACATTTTGACTGGATACTCATGTTTGATACAATGATAATATGATAAGAATGAATTTAAACTATTAATGATTGGAGTTACTGAGCACACATTATATTGGAATTAGCTTTGTAAGTGATCACATGTTGACCCAAGTAGGGCCTTAATGATTGCACTAGTATTGGACCCTTACAAATTTGTTATTGCATGGGAAAGGGGTATGAACATTGAGTGGAGGCATATGGGAACATAAGCTGCTATTGTGAATTGTTTCATACATTTGGTTAGCTAAATCAAGGTAACATCAAATCTACTCTTATCACCATTAACGTTTAATTGTTCCTAAAACGGTAAATTTTTCTCTTATTTAAGCACATTGTTTACCATTAAGTCATGCAATATCCCTGCGTTTTTTTCACAAAAAAATGGTCAAATCCTTGAGTAATTAATTGTTAATTAATTCATTATGTGGGACGGATAGTTTTATCACAAGTGTCTGAACACATTCTTGCACTTTGTTTGTTCTTGATTCTATTATCAGACCTTAATGTCAATCATTCCACTTAGACTTTGTCACCAACCCATAAGTGTATAAGAGAGACTATAGTGATGACATTCTAATTAGTTACATCCTAAACGTCTCAATGATGGTCTTATTGCATTGGACCAAAAACTGATCTAAATCTCGCACAAATGTATTCTTGACTTTATCTCAACTCTTAAAAACAGTGCAATATTATTCGTGTCACGTATGCCAAGTTTGATTTCTCTCTGAATAAACTCATTATTGCATTCCCTTTCAGTTGATAATCACAGTGGATTAAAATGCTAAAGGGATCCACTTTGGGCCACTTAAGTCTGGTTCCATTACACGCTACGATGGAGATTTAACCCTGTTTACACATTATAATCATCTGTATTTCATTAGACTACAAATTAATTAATTAATTAATTAATTAATTATAAAATAATATAGCCTCGACCTAAGTCTTATCCTGCATCATTCATGAGTAGATTTAAGGTATATTTATTACTTTGCCAAATGTCTATCGTAGCCTATGCATAGGTTAAATAAATAGTTTTTTTTTCTTTGCCAAACCTCTAACATCTAGTTTTGCCAACGCTCCAATCACAGTATTGGTCATCTCCCACATTTTTATAATTGAATATATAGCAATTAGACCAATTTTCAATCAGTTATCTGTTAAATATTAGGCAAAGTAATTGCTGTTTTACCCACATATCTGGCAGTTTGGTTTAGCATTGGGCATGCAAAAGTGGTGTTCTAGTGGACGTTAGACTTTAAGAATCAAGATGGCCGCCACCATCATATGTCATACGTTAGACTTTAAGAATCAAGATGGCCGCCACCATCATATGTCATACGTTAGACTTTAAGAATCAAGATGGCCGCCACCATCATAAGATGACATCTTTCCACTTGCGCTGTAATGTGGGCACCATACTAGATTGCAGTGTTTCGTACAATTTAAGTGTGGTACTAAAATTTTAGTTACACTTTTATACTTGCATTTGATCATAAACAAATTTTGGTTTGTAAAATTTAAATCTGTTTTATTCCATGCAATATGCTAGTACACATATATTTGTGTTGTTAGGAGGACTAACTTGCTTTTCTGTACATTAAACCATAAGTATTATGGTAGCCGTCACTGTCCCATGATGATGTTGTTCTGCTTACTCCATTATGCTGCACTGCAAGCACCCTTTTATAGTGTAGCACAAGCTATAATATGAAATCAACTTATTTCGCCTAAGAATTATATGTATTTCTATCGTACAATTACAAGTGTTAATTTACTTGCATGTAAATAGTGAAAATACACACTTATCAAACAATGATTGGGGGAGGCAATTAGAGTCTATGGGGTGGTTCTATAACTACAGAATTAAATTTTTTACGGAGTTTTATATAGCACGAACTTGACCCGAAGGTACCGGGTATCAGAGCACTTTACATAGCACCAGTTGCATTACATGAGGACATTCATTTTTTTGTTAGGCACGGGGAGATTAAGTGATTTGCCCAGAATCACAGGATGTTCAGCGTCATTGCCGAGACTCGAACCCAGTTCCCCAGATTGGAGGTCGACCGCCCTAGCCGTTAGGCCAACTCCTCTCCCCAAATGCCAAAAATAACTCCATTAACTCAAATGCATAAGCAATTTTCAGTGAATGGTGCAATTCTCAGCAATTTCCGGTAATTCGCACAAAAAATTTACCACAACCGCAGAGGAACAACAGAACAAGATCTGCTGCTGTTTGCTGTGCTCTTGTTTAAATGCATCCTCCAGCTAAAAATTGACGCAAGGAAGCATATTGTGCGAAAATATAGTGCATAATGATGGATTTGCATTGACTGTAAATACACACATAATTACTCATCATTTTGCTGTAAATTCACATAGATTTTGTCTGTGGGTCAGCTGTCACGTGTCCATGGTGTTTTGCATTTTAGCTCTGTAATTGGGGGACCTGAGCTTGCACCAAGATGGCACCGGATAGGTGATCCTGCAATTCCCCCTCCACAACGAGTCCCAGGGCTTTCTGTTACCTTCCAGGGCAAACTCCCTAGCGGTAGATGGGATGAACCCATAAGCGATGCACTGCGAGCCCCTTCCATGCTGAAATAGGACAAATCTGAGCCCAGGCCTGGCAGAGAAGTCAGCCCAGCAAAATCAAGATGGTGGCTGCGCTTCAGTTGAGACTTGGAGGTCCCACCGAGTCACCTGAGTGGGAGTAGCCCGGCTCACCAGCAGAGTTCCTGTGCCCGGGAGATTGAGGAGAGTAGGACTGATGGGGGCAGCCGCGTGTGAACTATGCACAATGACTACGGGGATAGGTTCAGTTCAGCCTTGAGATGCCGAGAGCACTTTTCAGGTCGTTCTGCACCTAGGCCTCGTAGTGAAGATGAGAGACTGCATAGGGACTGACCCTCTGCTAGATAATCAGCATACTATTGGGCGTGGGCTCTGCTAGCCCAGAAAAGAGGAGGCGGCCTGAGGGACCTACCTGGCCTAGAGGCAACCTTCAGAAATCTACTGGTGACACCATAAGACCTTGGCTGCTACAGGTGATGTAAAAGCCTGGGTCATGGGCTAAATGAGGTTAGGTGACCTGTGGGGAGGAATTAGATCGAGCCCTGCTGACAAGCGAACTGCTGAGGAGAGCGTGCAGGCGCTGACCCTGATGCTCACTATAAGCAGTGCATGGGTGGCCTGGGACTGGATGTGCGACCTTCCCTCTCTTTATGGGGTTCCCCGCTCAGCCTTGGTCTCTGCATACCTGAGTCTCCTGTGTTTTCCGTTTTATGGAGGACAGGACTGTGTAAGTCCTGTACCCCTAACACATCGTGGTAGTGGCCAAAAATAAAAGTGTAGGGACAATTAAAGACTTGCTTCAGCAGAATCTTAACAAAAAAGAGGCGCTTCCCATCACCAAACCACACAACATGGCAAAGACTCTCACAATGCTACTGATCTGGATGGCAACCAAGATGGAACTGTCACAAAGTCATTTATGCTGCAATTCTTTCATGACATAAAAACCAAGATCACTGGGGTCCATGCAGATCTGAGACAAAGCCTAAAATAGGTAACAAAGGTAGTGGAAGAACTCGGCGGGCGAAAGGATTCTCTCGAGCGTACTTTGGAGGAGAGGGTTATGGATCCAGAGGACAATAAAGCTCAACTGTTGCAAATGAATGACCAGATGATTGTCCTTCAGGAAAAGCAAGAAGATCCTGAAAACAAGTCACGTCAATGTAATCTTCACATTTGAGTCATGCTTAAAGGCTCTGAGGGCAGAGATGTCAAGGCATATTTCCAGGGTTTATTGGAATCCATCCTGGAAACGTCTGGCAACAAACCTGTTGACATCGATTGTGCCTATAGGGTGATGTCATGAGAGCGGCCAGAAAGGTGGGCTAGATATCCTATAATGGTACTGATGTGCAACTATTTCAAGACCTCTCTCTTATAACCTTTCAGAAACGGAGATCCTTCACACCAGTCATGTCCTTTCTTCTGAGAAAAGGCATCCAATGCGAGTGGGGTCACCCCTTCTGCATCATCTTCAAATAGGAAGACTTTCCCGAGCAACCAAATCCTTAATGCCAGATTCTTGACCTCAGCCCGCGTCAAGAGGATACTGGAGATAATCATGGGCCAATCTCTCTCAGCTCAGGATCCCTAAGTGGAGTAAGGTCCCACAGAGCTGCTCATGACGAACCTCAATAACAGATAACATTCTGCAATCGCTCATCTCCAGAGATCCAGCGCATTGTCGCCCCTGGCCTTGGGCAGCGTACTTGAAGATGAAGCTGTTGAAGCGTCTCCATGACCGACTTTGTTCTGTAAGAGACTTGGGGGGGGGAAGATGGAGCCAATGGGTCTGTCCGCTGCAGGTTTGGAATATCGTGATACAGAGGATACCCTTGCTGGGGGGTGGGGAGGGCTGCTTCGGACATTTATTGAACAGTAGCATTTTCCCCTCTCCTTAATTCTTAATGGTCACTTACATTGGGAATAGAATTTTCATGTTTTGGGTATTTCCAAGTGAAGGTAAGGCCAAGCATTCTTCCATTTTTAGGTTGTTGACGTTGGGTTAACATTGTTCACGTTAATCTTAGGGACTCCGTTATTGGGGTATCACTCTATGTTCTTATACACTACCTCCACCTCAGGAGCACGCCAAATGTGAGTTCATTGAGGCACCCCTCTCAACTTATTTACAATTCCACGTGACGCAATTGATTGTTACATCTTAACACTTGGGAGATTTAAATAATCACACAAAGAGAAAATGCCTACTTCAAAGTCACTCTGCTAAACACGGACAAGGGCCTTCTATGGGAGACTCACCTGCTCCCCTTTGACCATGCTCGCCACAGATCAACTACCTTCCCCAAATGTTTTCTCCTCATCTGGGAAGAAGACAGGAGGGGTGGGAATTCTTACACGAGATGGCTGTGTCTTCATAGCTAAAGACCAAGGGAAACTACCTCACCTTATCTTTTTTGGTTATAATTTCATACTTTATATCATTGAAAAAGACGTGCAGCTGCTCCCTTACTCTCATCTCCTGTTCTTCACTGACTTGTTTTTTACTATTGTTTCACAGATTGTCTTTATCATTATTATACCCCTCTGTCTCATTCTCCCCCCTCCTCTTTCTCTCTACTTCACCCTACTATTTTATTTCCCTGCTGGTTCTACCGTCCTTTTCACCCCGTTCTCATAATATTGAACCTGTCTACTGCCTCTACTCCTGGAATCCCCTCCTTCTCCCACCTCCCTTCCCCCCTAACGCATCCGACCCGAGGCAACACACTACTGAACCACCACGATCACTTGGATACTTACCTTCACTGACGTTCCATCGCCCCCCTCTCCTATTCCCCATCCCCATTCTATTCCTCCCAATCTCCCTCCCGCTCAACTACCCCATACCCCCTAACCATTATTTTGGCTCCATAATGCCTCCCCTCAACCATACTCTCATGACACTGGACTCTCCCATCACTAGACATGGCCCTAACTCCTGGTCCATCCTTTATCCCTCAAACCTTTCCAAAAATGGCAAGAAAAACTTTAAACACAAACTTCTAATTCTCCACCAAGAAACCTTATTTGTTGACAACTACCTTAGCCTAACCTCCATCATAAAAACCAACTTTATCTTCTACACCAAACGCCCCTCTAAATGGAAAAGTATCTTTCTCCACCACCTTCCTAACAAGAATTCCTGCAAAATACCCTATGGTCTGAAACTTTCCACCACTCCTTCCCCCACATTTCCTGGCGAAATTGACATCTCTATTTTCAAATCAGGAAATATCCTTATCCAAGCCTCCGAAAACCACCTCACCATTTTTGAACACCACTTCAGCTCCTTATCCCAACACTTACTACCTACACTTACCTCTATCCTCCCAGCCTCACAAACGCAAGATGCCTTTTTATCCCCTCAATCCCTGTCCCCTACCCATCCGTTCCCTGACCCACCAATCACCATTGAAACCCCCGATTCTCAGATGCATTTTCCCACAACCTCATCAGCATCCCCCCCTCCTCCTGACTTTCTTTCAACTCCCTCAGCCTCCCAAACCCCTCCTCCTCCTGCACACCCGCCCCCGATCCCCTGTCGGCTCCTCGAATAACGACTATCTCCTTCTCCCTTAGTAACCCTACTACTACGCCCTCAGACACCCAAATCCTCCCCCTCCTCATGTAACACTTCCCCGTGGTCCCTCATCAGCTCCACAAATAACTCCTATCTCTTCTCCTGTTAACCATCCCCCCTTTATCTAACTAACAGCCCCCAACACCCCTCCCATGCCCCCTTTTCCTCTCTTGACACCCAGTTGACTCCCGGGAATGCCCTCTCATACCCTTCAATTCCGCCTCTTCCCTGCAACCTTAACACCCCTCTCCACCCTCCGCCTGGTTTCCCACCTTATCCACACCCTAGACCGTCACCCCTGACCAACTTGGACCATTCCCCTCTCCCATTTGATCTCCTAGCCCCCTTCCCTATCTCACTTCTTACCCAATCACTCCTCAATATAGAACTCCAACTCTCAACCCTCGTGTTAGAACTCTCTTCTCTCAGAAATGACGTCAACTCCCTCTCCACAAGGAACCTTCCCATTCACACCTATCCCTTGGACTCTACTCAAACATACCCCGCACTCCATAACCAAAGTAATATTTCCCCTAACGACAATTCACCTCCTAGACCATCTTGCAGTAATTGTTCACTCAACCAACCCCTCTCCATGAGCCATCTTCCCTCCCCTGACCTCCCTGATCTCAATAAAGCCTACCCCCTCACCACCTCGCCTATGAACTCTCCTCCTCCTCATTGATCAATCCCTGTGATCCTGGGAACAAGTAGGACCCCGCCCTCCCCAGTCTCGCCCAGACCCCCACAACAACTCACCACTATTCACTCCTGTTCTTCCACAAAAACAAACGACCCTAAACCCCTCAACTGCATGCTGGTCAACTGCTGATCAGCAACGTGTCATGCAACAGAAATCGCTGAAACCATCCTCAGTGAAAACATTGACATCGCCTTTCTGACGGAAACCTGGCTCAACGCCCACTCATCATCAATCCTTGATCTGCTCTCTCCCCCCGGTTACACCATCCTCAGAAAAGACAGGCTTGATAAAATTGGAGGGGCCATCGCTATAATTTATAAAGAAGAACTTCAACTCTCACCTGTCCAGCACCCTGACTTTACTACTTTTGAATACCTTGGTGCTGAACTCACAGCTCAGGGCTCCCCCTATTCGCCTACATAATATCTATCATCCCCCTGGTGACCCTCTTTCCTTTGTTGAAGAATTGTCTGATCTTCTTATCCAATCAGCGACCTCCAAGTCTAAAAACCTCTTCCTCGGGGACTTTAACCTCCACTGGAACAATAACGATGACCCCTCGGTTAAACTCATCAACGACCTACTTGATAGCAGCGACATGACACAACTCTGCAATTCGCCTACACACTCTAAAGGTGCCACCCTTGACGCTATTATTACTAGCAATGACCTGGCTTCTCTTTCCCGCATTATCCCCATTGACTGGTCCGACCACCACCTCATCCTCTTCACGATCAACAGTTCTGTGCCCCCCCTTCCTTAAACACCATCTTGCAAAAGAAACTGACCAGAAATCTTCACTTTATTCCTCCGGACAAACTGGAGACAAAAATTAAAGCTTATCTACGGCTTACTCCTCTCTCCCAAAGTGCCAATGACCTTACAGAACATTACAACAAATCCATCGTTGAAGCCCTTGACCAAATTGCCCCAGCCAAATTAAAACTGCAAAAAAGCAAACCCTCCAAATCCTGGTTCAATACGGACCTCAACAATGAGAGACGAGCTCTCAGGCAGACTGAACGCACATGGAGGCAACAGCCTTCCTCACCAAATCTTGTCCTCCTCAGAGCCGCAAGGGCCAAATATAAAAAACACATCTTTAAAGAAAAAACCACCTTCTTCCGTTCACAACTTGACCGGGCAAGAAATCGACCTAGGGAACTATTTAACATTGTCAAAAACCAAACTGCCTCAGACCCTCCTAAACTATTGGCTACGGTCGAGAGATGTGAAGAAATTGCTAGCTTCTTCTCTGATAAAATCACTAAGATTGATCAATCCTTCATCTTAACTCCCCCCACTTAGCCTACCTCCCTCCTTAGCATTCCCGCTTTGTCTTCATCCACTCCTATCCCTCCCCCGGAATCCGCCCAACTCCCCCTCACTGCCACCCCTTCTGAACCTTACTACTCCGCCCCCCAGCTAAAAAACAATGCATCCTGGAAGAACTTCTGTCCAGTATCTGAACGGGATGTCATCAACATCATCACCAAGCTTAAACCATCCTCACATACCAGAGATCCACTCCCAGCCTATCTTGTACAAGACCTCAAACACATCATTGCCCCTTATTGGGCCACTATCATCAACGCCTCCCTTGCCACCGGCAGTGTCCCCGAGTCCCTCCAACTAGGCCAAATTACCCCCATCATCAAAAACGCTACTGCTGACCCCAATGACTTAAATAATCTGTGCCCCATTTCTAACCTTCCTTTCTTATCTAAGGCCCTGGAAAAATGCGCCCTGCTCCAGATGGACAAACACATCGAATCTTTCAACCTCTTGGACGCTTTACAATCAGGCTTTCGAAAGGGCTGTAGCACTGAAACAGCCATGCTCAATATTATTGATGACATCCATCGCTCCCTAGACAATGGGGAATCCTCCCTTCTCATTCTTCTTGACCTCTCCGCTGCTTTTGATACTGTTAACCATACTGCCTTACTCAATATTCTCAAAGACCGTTTTGGCTTTGATGGTGCTGTTCTCAAATGGTTCACCTCCTTTTTCCAACACAGAACGCAACAAATTAAAATCAGCGATTGCCTTTCTAAACCTTTGCCAGTCACCTTGGGTGTACCCCAGGGCTCTATTCTCTCTCCCACTTTATTCAACCTACTCATGGAACCCCTCACCCTTATCCTTAAACAAGCGAAAATAAGTTACCACCTCTATGCCGATGACACCCAACTTTACTATCGGATCAAATCCCATGCCGATGTCTTACATCTCAATGATGCCTTGGCTAAGATTCAATTGTGGTTTCATCATAACCACCTCAAACTTAACCCTAAAAAAACAGAAATCATTCTATTCTCGCCTAAAAACAACTCGCTCCCTATTCAACATTGGATCTCTGACATCAAAGCTCTCAACTGCTCTCTCTCCATCTCTAACTCAGTCAAATCCCTCGGCATCAGCGTCGACCAAAGCCTCAGTCTTACTCCCCACATAAAAAATTCGGCCAAAGGTGCTCTTTTCACACTTCACCATCTTAAAAAAATTAAACCCTTTATCCCTGCAGATGACTTTAAATCAGTTGTGCATTCACTGGTCCTGTCTAAAATTTACTACGGGAATGCCACTTTCGCTGGTACTCCTAAAGTCCACCTAACACCGATCAAATCCATTTTGAACCTTGCTGCCAGGCTTATTACTGACTGTAAGCGCTTTGATCACATCTCCCCCGTTCTCAAAGACCTTAAATGGCTTCCGATTGAAGGCAGATCCACCACAAGACTGCATGCATCACGCACAAAGCCCTCCATCAAAATACCCCTTCTTACCTCTCTGACAAACTCCACAAAGCGGGCTGTACTAGAACAATGAGGAGCACTAACGCTCTTGCCCTTGTCCCTCCTTTATTAAAAAAGAAATCTACACAGTCCCGCTCTTTCTCTGGAAACGCGCCCTCCGTATGGAATGCCCTCCCTAAAGATTTACGTTGCAACCCCTCTTACACCAGCTTCAAAAAAGACCTCAAGCTGCTCCTTCTCAATAAATATTGGGGTCCTTAATGTACTGTCACTGGCTAATAATTCCTACCCTTGCCCCATCAGTCTAGGTCCCCTCGACCTATTGTTTCACCCCATCCCCCCCATTCTATTCTTTCATTTCGACCCCCTCCACCCCCCCTCTTTATTTTTTGGGTTATGCCTACCTTCTTCCTCTTATTTTCCCCTTACCTCTCACCCTCCACTGCTGTCCTTCACTTTTCTCACCCTCCTCTCACACTAACTAACTATGTTTTCCTCCAGTGATATTTTTATCTCATTACCTCATTGTATTAAGTGAAATTGAAATTCTGTTTTACCAAAACCTGTAAAGCGCTCTGATACTCTTGGGTCCAGCCAGCGCTATATAAAACCTTTAAATAAATAAATAAATAAAGATAAGACGGCAGAAGGGGGGGGGGAGTATGGGGCAGCCGTAGAGGGAAACTCTTACTGTTTATGTCAATCAACTACCCAAACCAGGAGCAGGAACAATTTCTGTTCCGAGTACTAGATTCTTTTTGGAATACACAGAGGGCCCCATTATAGTGGGAGGAGACCTCAACCAAGTTATGAATTGGGTGAATTCCGAATTGGGAATTAGATAGAACACAAAACAATTACAGGGGACAGTCAAGATTCAGGACTGGGGAAAGCCAAACTTGAGAACCTTGTAGATGGGTAGATATATAGGCATCCCCGAGGCAGGAATTATTCCCACTTTTCAGTCGCCCATAAAAGTTATGCACAAATTTACCATATTATTCTAGATAAGAGATTTCGCCTTGAAGACCAGGAAGTCTGCCATGGGCGTCTAACCGTCTCTGATCCTAAGTGATTTCCTGCATGTCAGGGTAACCCACATTTCTCGGCAAAGAAGGTGGTACCTGGCAGCTTAGCAAGGCTTTGCTAAGGGAACTGGTGGTCATTATTAATATCAGTTAAAGAGTTAAGGACTGCATAATTCATAATGACAACAGGAAAGTGAGGTCTAGCACACATTGGGATGTAAAGAAAACAGTCCTCAAAAGGCTGTTCATTGCGGAGGTAGCCAGACTTCAGAGAATGAAGGATGCATCGACCCTATGGTTGAAGACAGAATTAAGGGTGGCTTAGGAATCCCACTAATGCACACAGTCCCAGAAGCTATGGAGGAGGATGGTGGCCCGGCGGAGATAGATCCAGGTATTAGAAAAAATAAGCACCTTTCTTGTTGACAAAATGAGATAGCCCTTTTGATGAACTGGGTAACAAACTAAGTACACTTCTGGCAAATCTCCCAAGGGAGTAGCAAACAAAAAGCCTTACACTAGAGGTCATGAATAGAAGTAGTACTGTGTGCTTAGAGGAGGTGAAAACAGCTGGCTGCATCTATGACTTCAACCCCACAGATCCACTACAAGCTAAAAATATCTGGAGGGGACAACACTCCCTGCTATCTCAGCTGAAGAGTGTGAGTAGTTAGAGCAACCCTGCTCTAAAGAAGAGATTGAAGGAGTAATACCTGGGCTGCACATCTCTAAGGCCCTGGGTCCGGTGTGGCTATGGGCCCTATTTCACCAAACCCTAAACACACAGCTACTCCCGATTCTAATGAAAGTTTACCGTGAAACAGGTGCAGAAAGGAAAGTGAGACCCACAATGTGGAATCCATGATTTAGTTGATTTTAAAACCAGGTGAACCTCCTGAAACCATGTTTCCTATAGGCCTATTTCTCTTTTCCATCTAGACATCAAAATATTTACTCAAATCGTGACATCCTGACTGCAATATATTATCAAAGAGATGATACACCCTGATCAATCAGGCTTTATTAGTAGAAGACAGTCTAGTGCCAATACCAAAAAAAACCTTCATCTCAGTAACACTAGCAAACAAGCATTTGCAATGCAATAGGTCTCGCATTTACGCGAGTTTGAGCTATTGGCATTGCAAATAACAATGCGTTTTATTTATGTTTCAAAAACCAAAACATAAATAAAAGGCATTGTCATTTACAATGCCAATAGCTCAAACTCGCGTAAATGCGAGACCTGTTGCATTGCAAATGCTTTTTAAAGATGTTGCACATCAGCGCTGAGTTTGAAATCTCTGCCGAATCCCTGCTGCTGCTGGTAAAGTCGGACTCGAAAGCCCAGGACATAGCGCGCACTGCGGCAGGAGCCGCACGGGTCACGCCCACCGCGACAGTCGGCCCATTTAGTGAGCTCACGGCACCCGCTACGCGTGACGCGTGCGGGCGCGCCAGGCTAAGCCCGGGCCAAGGGTGGGCCCGTTTGAGCCCGTTCGAGACCGACAGAGGCCGGGTCGGGCCCCCCCAGTTCTGGCTGCAGTAAGTGCCGATCCATGTTAAGTGGGTAAGCAGATTATTGATAACCATACACTGCTGTAAGAAAATTGTGGTGCCATTTGAAAATGGGGAAGAGGAAATTGGCAATATGTAAAAGAAATGCTGTGGAAAACACTGCACCGATTACCAACTATTTGAAAAGTGCTATGGGCATAATAAATAATGAGATTGTGCAAGTGGAGGAACAGCTGGCAGCCGCTAAAACTGCTTTAGATGCTGCTCAAAAGGGGGCTAAGTCTGTGGTGGAAGTGCATGGTGAAAGTAATACTCCTAGTCCCGATATCCTCCCCCAGGAGCAGTTAAATAGCAGTACTGTAAATGATATCCCTAAGAATACCAAATCCGATCAATCGATTAAACTAGGGCCTTCTGCGTCAACTATCCTTCTTGAAATTGCCAATGTTTCAGACACACCAGATTCAGACTCACCACCAGCAAAAAAATGTAAACAAAGCCTAGCACCAAGGAGGCTTAGTCCATTAAGAGTTGTACAAAAAAAGGGGAAACCTACAAAATTAGCAGGCAACGGACAAGGAGTTAAGCCTGTAGAAACACTGAACGATAAACATGCCATAGACACTCTTTTTAAAAAATTGCATGGGAAAATTGATACCATCGAGAGGCGGGTCATGACTGAAATAAAAACGGTGCAAAAGGACATTGCAAAGTTATTGGAACTGGTTACTGCTCTTCAGCTGCCAACTGTATCAAATACGCCACAGAATGTAAATTTAAATAATAGAAGTGACACACACGTCGGTGCAAATAACATGAACAGTACGAATAATGCAGAAAGGGTCCGTGCCTTGCCACTTATTGATACATATGGGAAGGAAGCACATGTTTTACCCACACAAAATTCTGGGGGAACCATAGGGAATGGTAACAAGAAGAACGGAGGTCAAGTTCAACTTGGGAGGCAACGGGACGTCTCTTTAAGTTTACCCCCACAAGCAACTCCATATGTGATCGTCCTAAAAAATGTACCTAAATTGTCTGGAAATACTATTGAAACTTGGGACTCTTTGAAAAATAGGGTGATTCATTGGTTCTCTGTGAATACGACTTGTAGTATTGGGTGTTTATCACATGAAGTGATTATGGTAAGAAGAGTCAGTTGGGTGGGCAAATCCATAAAAACGTGCGAGGGGGATTGTGTAATCGTAAATTTTCGTCGGCCCTATGTGGTGGGTTCATTATTAGAAGAGGTTACAGGTAATCAGGATCGACAATTTAATAATATTGAAGGAAATATTGTTGCATTACCTCTGGGATATTTTTATAGATCCAGAATGGACTCACCCTCGGCCGAGCCTAAGCTAGTACTAGTACCAGTAATCAAACACATTACATGATACCGTCTATGTTAAATAGGTTTGAACCACTTAGGAGGTGTAGTGAGGTGGATTGACTGGAACGTAATATAGTATGCCCAAAAGCTGTTGTACAAGATGGTCATGATGTAAGAGCCTATGTTAATATTTCGAAAGAAATAGCTCATACGGACCAGGATCAAACGTGTGAAGGTACTGTTAATACCATCAGCAATACTGATAGTGTATCCTTTGCAGAATCTGAGATACAAAACTTTAGAAATGAAATCACCTCGCCTATCACTGTGGCTGTTTGTAATTCCCCTAGTTATACATTGCAGGAATCAATACATATCATGACATGGAATGTTGCAGGGGTAAGGAGTAAATTGTGTGATATCTCTTGGCTTAAAACTATACAAAATTGTGATTTGGTATTAATACAAGAAACATGGCTTACAGAAAATGTCTTCATTAATGGGTTTAAGACAATTTGTACTAATGGGATTCCTTCAAAGGCAGGGAGAGCAAGTGGAGGTTTGGCAGTATTAATATCAGTATCCTCCCCCTTGATTCTAAAAAAAACATATAATAAATCACAACATTTTCAGTTTTTACTTCTTTCAGTTAGAGGAAAACAGGATATGATAGTGATCAATTTTTATAATAAAATTTTTAATGGTTCAAGACATGAGATTATTACATTATTAGATGAAGAGTTAGCTAACTTTATAAGGAGTGCAGGGACCGATTGCTTTTTAATTTGGGCAGGTGATTTTAACATTGAACTTTGTAAATTTATATCAGGGATCCAATGCGGATATGAGGATGAATTGGGCGATAACCCCTCACATTTCCCACATAATAACTATGGGGAAATTATAAATTATGTTATGTTTAAGTATAATTTGGAAATTATGGAGATGGACGCCCAAGAGAATGCGCGAGAGGGAAGGTGTATTATCTATACATTTAAGGGAGCTAGGTCATCCTCATGTATTGATCATTTTATTATTTCAAGAAATTGTAGGCCTCTTGTTCATAAATGCAATGTACACTCCAGTTTACTAAGTGACCATCACCCTTTGTCATTAATATTAAAATCTCCACTTTTTAAAATAGATGAACCATGTATTTATGCTGCTGAGGTAAAGACACAGGGTGAAAATGGGATTTCTATCAAATGGGCAGGAGTCGATCTAAATGTTTTTTCAGAAAGGATAATCCCAAAAAATAATCATCATATATCAACCGTTTTAGACAATTCTTCTAGTAGCACTGATATAGTTATGGCCTTTTTAAATATCTCGGCTGCAATTGCCGGAAATTTGAAACGCAAGCCTAGGACAAACAGGGTATATTGCCCAAGATGGTTTAACCAGCAGTGCTCCAGACTAAATAGGGATTTAAAGGTAGCTTTAAAAGCTATTCCTCGGAATAGGGAAGATATTAGCACCCTGCGGAAATTATATAAGCAAGCGTTAAATCAAAGAAAAACGGAGATTAGAGATATCGCGTGGGACAACTTGATTAAAGCTGCCGAAACCAAAGATTCGATACTTTTTTGGAAAACTTTGGATCAGCCACTTTCTAAAGATATTTAGTTTGTTAAAGTTGATGTAGTAGTGACTCCTGAAGAATGGCTATCCCACTTTGAAGCTATTTTTAATGTGACACGCCAGTTTACTACAATAGATGAGAATAATAGTATCATCTTATTAAATAATATTAAACCGGAAAGTATAAGTCATGCGGAGATTAGATCAGCCCTTATGAATAGTGCTAGTGGGAAAGCGGCAGGCCCGGACGGGGTCCCAATTGATGTTTTTAAATATAATATGGATTTTTGGGTGCCCATCTTACATAAATTTTTTAACGCAACAATTAATGGGGTGATACCTGCAACCTGGGCTGAGAGCGTGATAGTCCCTTTATTTAAAAAGGGCGATAGAAGTAGCGCGAGCTGCTATCGCCCAATATCTCTTCTCGATTCAACATCCAAGGTAATGGGCAGAATGATGCTGGCCAGACTGGAACACTGGGTAAAAGAAAAAAACATATTATCTGTAGTACAGTATGGTTTTAGAAGGGGCATCGGAACGATTGAGCAGTGCCTGAATCTTGAGTTGCTGATAGGAAAATATACCCTTGCAAGGGATGGCTCTCTCCACCTTTGCTTTGTTGATTTGTCAAGCGCCTTTGACTTGGTAAATCATTCAAAGTTATGGCAGACGCTTGAAGGGATGGGCGCCCCACAGGACATAATTAGTTCTTTATCACAAATTTATGTACATTTGTCCTCGAGGATACGCTTCGGGGAAAATGGAGAATGCACAAAGCACTTTAGCATCACACGCGGGATAAGACAGGGTTGTACTCTTGCGCCCCTTTTATTTTCGCTTTACATTAATGGGGTTGACTCGTTATTACAGAATTTGAGTGTTGATGCCCCAAAGGTTGGTAAGCGGGTCACCCCATTATTATTGTATGCCGATGATGCTGTCCTAATTTCTAGGACAGCAAACGGCCTACAATTATTGATGGATAATTTTACTAACTTTATGACGGAAAAGCATTTAAAAATTAATTTGAATAAAACCCTAGTCATGTCATGCGGGAAAAGGAATATTAAGAATAAATCACATTATATCGATGGTATACAGATAGAGAGGACTTTTTCTTTTTCGTATTTGGGGATTCTTTTTAATTGTAAGGGCACGTGGAGCGCACACATAAATCTATGTAAATTGAAATTTGTGAAATCGGTTGAGGCCATTTTTAGATTTACCCAAAAAATTGGTAAAAAACCAGTTCGGGAAATTCTAAAATTATATGGGGCAAAGTGCATTACTGGGAGCTGTTACGGGGGAGCCCTGTGGGGCTTGGCAGATATTTCCCAGTTACAAATCCTGGAAAATAATTTTTTAAGAAGATTGCTAGCCGTACCAGCTTCCACTGCCACTATTATAATACATAGGGAGACTGACACTCCTTATATTCACGATTTGATTAGCATAGCTGCCCTAACTTTGTGGCACCGCATTTGGACTAGGGAAGAGACACATTTTACGAGGGATATTATATTGGATTGTCTGACCCAAGACCATTGCAAGAAAATAACATGGTTAAGCTATATCTGCGGTCTTTTAAATGAATGTAATTTGGCTGTGAATTTGAAAAACCCTGAGGACATACAACACTTGAGTAAAATTTAATTAAAAATGAGGCTCCTCAATGTTAGGACCTCATTAAGGGATGTCGCCTCGAGTACTAAACCATGTATATCTTTTTATCTTGAAGGGCCAATATTAACGGGTATTCAGCCATATCTTATTTTTATAACTGATGTACAACATAGATTTTATTTAACCAGATTACGGATGAATACGCTCCACTATCATTTTGCATTTCCCAAGAGGGCCAAGTGGTGTGCTAATTTACCAAAATGCCCGTGTGATGGTAGGTCTCCACAGAGTACTCTTCACTTTTTACTTTTTTGTAATTTTTAGAATGATATTAGAAAAGCTTTTTACGACCTATTTTTAAAGCAAATAGTCTGTACTCCTTTAAAGTTGCTTTTAATTATATTCGAAAATTGGAGAATGTATTAATTTGTAATGCGGTAATTTGTTTTATATTATTGGCTATTAAACAAAGGAAGGATCTTGCTTATTTGGAAAAATTGAATTATGAAATAGATTAGATTTTACCTGCTAGTAGATTTGTTGAATTATGAAATAGATTAGATTTTACCTGCTAGTAGATTTGTCCTAAAATTAAAAAGTAATTTTTGAAACAATTGTACATAAATGTATTTTTTTTATCTTATATTGAAACAATTGTACATAAATATACTTTTTTATCTGATATTATAGTATGCTTTTATGGACATTTTGTATGTGCCGAATAAAGCTTGATTTGATTTGATTTGAGTGACAAAATGTTACATTGTCTGTTCTATCCTTTGTCTTACTTGTGTCACCAAATCTTTACCGCTTCTGCTCTCTTTACATTCCTCATATAAGTAGTGAGCAAAAGAAGGATGACAATCTTACTTAATCGTAATGTAATCTTAATCGTAATGTAATCTTACAGAAAGAAAGGGGAGTAAATATATAGAATAGTTTTCCAGCAAGTGACTGATCCCAATAACCAACAATAATCACTTGGTTAACAACTTACCTTGGGTATTGGAGCAGTACGCTGTCAATGAAAAGCGCTTTAACGCCTCGTCAGGGGTAATAAGCGCTATATAATTACATGACATTACAATACAACTGTAACCAAAGTGAGGAAAAAAAGACATCCGTGTTTTCTAATATTAGTGTTAAATTTACAAGTGATCCACAAGGTGGCAGTCACGGATCACTTTTGAGATGAAATGCACACCGTAGTCTGAAGTATTATAGAAAACAAAGAGAGCGGCGATATGCGCGTGAGAGAGAGAGGGGGAGCAGGAGGTGAGCCCGGGAGTGGTGCGTGCGTGCGCGTGCAGTCTGCTCATTTTCAAGCACTGCACTCGTGCTTGTGGCGCGCCCCTGCTCGCTCCCGCAAGGTGGATGCCGCCACAAGCACGAGTGCAGTGCTTGAAAATGAGCAGAACGACGGCAAAAGGCTCTCCTATGCAGCGCATGTGCGCTGCATAGGCGAGACCTAAAAAGGGGGAAGAAATGTGGCCCTGATCTCCTTGGACACTGAAAATGCGTTTGATAGAATCGATTGGGGCTTCATGGATGACACCCTGTGTGAGAATGACCTGGGTGAGAGCATTTGGGGCTGGCTAATGGCAGGGTGCAATGACCCCGAGCATGGGTCAGAGTTGATAGGAGACTCTCACAATGGATACAAATAGAGGGGGCCCAAGACGGGGATGTCCTCTTTCTTCACTCCTTTTTGCTCTCTCTCTGGCATGCCAATCCCAAAGATTCGGAAACAACCCGCAAAATCAGGGTGTGAGGCACATCAGAGACAATGTTAAACTCAGTCACAATGTTTGCAGATGACATACTGGTGTCACTGACTGATTCTTCCAAATCTCTACTGCCTCTTAAAGAGGAACTTGCAGAGTTTCAGAAAGTGTCACATTTCAAGATAAACTGGACTAAATCAGTCTTCTACCATGTCAACTATGGTGGCAATTCAAGAGGAAAAGGAACAATTGATGGACAGAATGCTGAACAATGCAAACATTTACCCCCAGTCACAACGATCTGGGTTTAATCCATTGTTCTTTTGCTCACCACACCACCCCAGTTTGGACCCAGCCATTTGCAAATCAGTCTTGACCCTGTTTCTCATGGGAACAGTCCAGCCCGAACTGCCATGCCAGGTCCTCCCTGGGCCAGAAACAAGCATCCTGGGACTGGTTTTGGGGCATCACCCCTCATCAGCCAGGCTCACTTGAATCCAGTGGCGCAGTGAGCACGAGACCCACGTCTGGGCATACCCTTCCCACTTAGGGAGACAAAAGCAAAAGGAACAATTGATGGACGGAATGCTGAACAATGTCTGGGGGTGAATGTTTGCATGAGTTGAAATATTTGTGGATTGCCTGAAGACATTAGAGCAAGAGAAAGGAGTGGTGGATTAGGCAAAGAGCAGAGTTACATGAAATATGTATAAGTTGGGGCTGGATTGAGGTCCACCACAAGTAATAAAGGCATTATCTTGTTAGGTCCAGTAAGTGGGTTCAGTAATTTAAACCTGAGCTCAACTCCTGGCAGATATGCCACAGAGCAGGCAGGCTTAACTTAGAGAAAATATGTTAAGTATACAGAAGTACGAGGGGGCGTGGTTTGCCGAGCAGCGGAATGGCCGCTCTTTGAGTGCGCTCCGCCGGCTGGGTTGTAAATCCTACCATAATCCTTGTCTACGGTGGCGTGGCAAGCCCCTGAGCGATGTCCCCAACTGACTGCCCACAGCGGACCGCTCGGAGGTGAGATTCGTGCTCTGCGCGAGCTCTGAGGTGTGCGTAGCGGGGGTGCTGCCTACCGCCTGTGCGATCCAGGCCCGCTGTGTGTACGGAGAGCGGCCGCCCTACAAATCGAGCTCGAGGCTGCGGCGAAGATACAGGCCGAGACCCGGAAATGCGGAAGCCCTGAGACGACTAGTCTCGCAGCCGAGTTTGGGTACGTGAGCGGCGCAGGGTGTAAAGGAGACTGAAATTGGTGGTGTCTGCCCCACTCGGCGCAAGTGGTTGACTTTTGTCAAGGAGAGGTGTGTGCTCGGCGTGAATACAACGGCCTGCCGCCGCCATCTTTGACGATTTGCGGCCGGAGGGGAGGTGGAGGAGGGCACACGCCGAGAGGACAATCTGGCGCCATCGGCGATTCCTCATTGCTGCCGTGCCCTGCGGAGTGCTCTGTGGCGCCGGCGGTGGAAGTCGCGACCACAGCATTGTGACTGATCCCCTTACTGCTGGGAGTGGGCCATCGTTGCGGTGGACTTCCCGTGTTTGCTGCGGCAGGAGTGAGGCGGAGGAGGCTGTGCCCTTGATCAGACACTGTACGCCCTAAACGGGTCTCCTTGCCACGGTGTATTGAGGGACGCCTTGCAGAGCAGAGGCGTTGGGGTCCAAGAGTGGCGGCTGCGTGATCGATCTAGCACCTGATCCCCCAGCTACTGGGAGCTGGACATTCCTGGAGTGAGTACAGAGACACGAGACGAGGTCCCTTGGCTGCTTGAATGGTTCCCCGGAGCCGGACTGCAAACTGACGCTCGCTGTGGGTTTCCCTGTGGTGTTGCTCCTGGAGTCTGCCGAGGCTTTGGAAGAACTCCACATTTGATCCCTGCGCTGTGAGGGCTTGTGCTGGCCTGCCTCCACTGTCTCACCCGGTAGGTTCTGGTGACGAAGACTCCTCAAAGGATGTGAATGTGCGCAGGTGGGCCGCGGCATTGGGGAATTGAGGAAAATCTGCGCTGGGACAAGCTGCATTGTGCGCCTTGAGTCGGGCTTGCCGTGGGGTGGAGGTCGGCGGCTGAGAGGCCCGGAGAATTGACTGGGGCTGAGAGATTTCATCTGACCAGGTTACACGCCACCCGGTCGCCTCGACATGGGCAAACAGGATGCCAAACAACCGAAACTCACATTTGATAGACGCTCCACGCGCCAAACTGAGACGCCTCTGGATACACAAATGGAGGAGCAACAGGAGCTGCATTCTGAGGACCAGGGAGAGGACTTGCGCACCCTCATGCTGGAGATGCGTTCCAGCCTGAGGAATATTGACTCCAAATTGGATACCCTGACTACGCAGCTGGACTCGGTCAAGGCCCAAGTCATTGTCCATGAAACCCGATTAGACGTCCTGGAAAACCGACAACCCGAATTCCACGAATTTCAGGTGACAACCAAGGAAAAATTGTTGCACATGGATAAACTTCTAGGGGTCATCCGCGCCAAGAATGATGATTTGGAGGCGCGGTCAAGGAGAAACAACTTACGTATTACTGGTATTCCGGAGACCACCGCCATTACCAAGATGGAAACCTTTGTGACGGACCTCCTGCATGCGCTATTTGACCCTCATTTGTCCCCTGTCTTCGTGGTGGAAAGAGCACATAGATCCTTTGGTCAGAAACCTCCAGTGGGGGCGCCGCCAAGACCGATATTGGCCAAATTGCTGAACTATCAGGACCGGGACAATATATTGAGAATGGCGAGGGAGAAAGGCCAATTGTCCCATCAGGGTAACAACATATCGCTCTACCCGGATTTTACCCCAACTGTACAGGCGGCGAGACGCGAATTTCTACAGGCCAAGAGACTACTTTTACAGGCGCAGATTCCCTACTCCTTGCTATACCCTGCCAAGTTGAAGGTTTCGTATGATGGTACCGCACATTACTTCACTGACGCAAAATCTGCCCTGAAATTCGCCAAGCACGTGGGGGGGAAGAAAAGAAGGGACCCTCGTGGGGCAGCGGCATCCACGTCTAGCCAACTCAGTGATAATGACTGACTCCTGACATCGCTCTCTTCCGATCTGAGTGCCTCTTCAACGAATTGCTGAGCTATGTGGTATTTCATATATACATGACTGTGGGCTTTTATGCTCTATTTTCTTTAGTTAGCTGATTTGCCTGGGGATGTCGGGGAGGGCTTGTAGCGTACGCTGCAGTACTCCCAGCCACCCTGTTAACACAGGGGTGATTGCTGTTGCCACTACGCCCCCATGGGAAGTTTCCCTTTTATTTTCAGGAGATTGTTCTGTTCTAGTTCTTCAGGGAGGGTTATGCTGCAACCTGATTGGGGGGTTGGAGTGGGTGGTGGGTGGGTGGCGGGGATTGTTTGCTTGTTTGAAGCCAGTATGGATACTATACATTGGTCACTGTACACACCTTGTGATTTGCTTACTATACACACTGAGTCCCTCATCCGCGCTGAAGAGTTCCATATAGATAAGCCCACGCACAACCATTACATTTGCTAACGTGGAACATTAGAGGGTTAAATGATAGTCGTAAGTCCAGACTTGTGCATGCTTATTTATCTAGACACAACATTGACGTCTGCTTATTACAGGAGACGCATTTAAATGCTGCACCATCTCAGAGACTGCGCCATCGAAGATGGGGTCATATGTACTCCTCCATATATTCCAATTATGCTAGAGGCGTAGCTGTGCTGGTTAAGCAGGGGATAGACTGGCGCGAGCGAGAAGTGCACAGAGACCCTGAGGGGAGGTTTGTCATTATCTGTGGATTGTTGGGAGGGGTTTCCCTGGTGATCGCAGCAGTTTATGGTCCGAATATTGATTCCCCCGAATTCTTTCAGGATATATGGTCCAGAATCAAGGCGACAGGATATGACACCGTGTTGTGGGGTGGAGATTTCAATGCCATATTGGACGATGCCATGGACAGGAAGGGGGTGGCTCGCTCTTTACACCCGGCTGCCAGTGCCGCTTTGCAATCCATAGCTGCAGATGGGGACCTAGTAGACATTTGGCGTACTAGACATCCCTTGGTGAGGGAAGGTACATGTATATCAGACCATCACAGTGCGTGGTCCCGCCTGGACTTTTGGTTGGTCTCTAGGGACGTTGCGGCCTGGACCACTGACATCTCGCACTTACCGCGCACACTGTCGGACCACGCCCCATGCTTGTTGCGAATACTGCTCCCGGGGTCACTCCCCCGTGCATTCACCTGGCGTCTCCCACCAAATGCCCTGCTGGATGAGGCCTTTAAGGAAGAGATAAGGGGGGACATTACTGACTACTTTACTAACAATCTGGGATCTGTGGATACAGAGGCATCGCTTTGGGAGGCCTTTAAGGTGGTGATCAGAGGTCAATGCATTGCGCGGCAGGCGGGGGTGCTGAAGGCCATTCGGGGTACGCTTACCTCCTTGGAGACCCAGATTAAGGTACTAGAGGACACTTTCTACTCCACAAATGACCCTCTCACTGCACAAAAATTGAAATCTTTACTGTTAGATTATGCAGAGGAGGCGCAGCGCGAAACGAAATTTTTGGGTAAATATGCTGAGGCCCGTCGATACGGGGAGGGGACAGGCCGGGCGCACATTAGCAGGCATGATTAGACCATCTAGATCGGCGACATTTCTTCATGAGATACGAGATCCGCAGGGCAACATGGTTAGAGGCCACGTGGGGGTGTCTGATGAGTTCTCTGCGTTTTATTCCAGGTTGTACACGACTACTCGGGGGGCATGTGAAGAGGAGCAACAATCGTTCCTTGATTCACTGGCACTGGTCTGGTTTAACGACACCCATCGAGAATATATGGACCTCCCATTTACAGTAGAAGATGTGGCGCGGGTTATTAAAGGCCTACCCCTAGGTAAAGCTCCTGGTCCCGATGGCCTAACTACATCATTCTATAAAACCTATGCCGAGGACTTGGCACCTAGGTTGTTAGCGGTGTATGAGGAAGCACTGGAGTTTGGCGTGCTACCCCAGTCCATGAGGGAGGCGACGATTCTCACGCTTTTAAAGCCTGGGAAACCGGAGGAGGAGCTGGACTCCTACCGTCCACTTTCTATGATTAATGTGGATGTCAAAATCCTAGCGAAGCTGATAGCTAACAGATTGCAGCCTCTCCTACCCATAATAGCGCTGCCAGATCAATCGGGGTTTATTCCGGGGAGATCGACGTCCCATAATCTACGAACGATTTTTTCGGTATTGCACTACTTACACCCAGACGAAAAAGCCGCAGTGGTGTTTTTAGACGCCACTAAGGCGTTTGATACGCTCGAATGGCCCTATCTTTTTTCCATTCTGGGGCGCATGGGCTTTAGTCCGCTTTTTATGAACCGCATTAGGCTGCTGTATTCTTCGCCCACGGCACGTGTCCAGGTGAATGGGGTGCTCTCTGATCCCTTCCGGATCTCTCGCGGCACTAGACAGGGGTGTCCCTTATCCCCGCTGCTTTTGCGATCGCAATGGAACCCCTGGCCGCCCGTATCAGGCAACACCATACTGCACGAGGTATTGGACTCAGCTCTCGTAGCTTGCTCATCTCCTTATATGCGGATGACGTCACGCTTTACGTTGTGAACCCCGCAGAGAATCTAGATCCGATGCTGAGGGAGTTCATACGATTTGGCGGACTTTCGGGTGTATTTATAAATTGGGCTAAATCGGTGATATTTCCGTTGACGGATGGTACCCCTCCGGTAACGTCGGAGTTCCCCTTGCGATGGGAAGCTGCTGAGGTTAAATATTTAGGGGTCTGGATAAGTCGAGACACACAGGAGGTGTGGCGCCTCAATTACGGCCGAACTGTTATGTGGCTGGAGGAAAAGGTAGAAGTGTGGGCTCGGTTGCCACTGTCGTTAGCCGGCAGGATAGCCCTAGCCAAAATGGTTATTTTGCCCACATTTTTGTATTTGTTTGTTAATATACCGATTCCACTCACCAAACAATTTTTTAACACCCTCCAAGCAAACCTGACCACGCTGGCGTGGGCTTGGAAGCAGGTTAGAGCCTCTTGGGATCTGCTAACTCTCCCGTTGCGACAGGGCGGTTTGGGAGCCCCTGACATGCGGCTATATGCACTGGGGGGCAGATTTACAAGGCCCTTGCGCCACTTTTGCGTCATTTTTAACATGGGAAAAGTGACGCAAAAGTGGCGCAAGGGGCTTGTAAATCTGCCCCTATGTGCTCAAGCACAATTTTTGCATTATTGGGTCCACCCGACCCAATTCCAGCCGCATGTGGCGGTTGAGACAGATGTCATGGCCCCCATCCCGCTAAAAGTGGCGCTGTATCAAAGGGCACGCCGCCCTCGAGGTGACATAGACTCTGCTGGGACCCTGTGGTGGTCATGGGATGAACTGCGTAGAAGAGCGGGGATCCCGGTGTTGTATGCCCCTTCCATTCCCCTGGCTCAGAACCCGATGATGCCTGGTATACGGGACAGTCTGAGCAGGTCTTTAGCTCAGAAAATGACTCTCCAGACGTTTGAGGATTTATATCCAGGAGATGAATTTCGGCCTCCTCCTGTAGCTCCCGAGGGTCAGGTGGTACCGTTCTCTGAGATGTTTTTATATCATAGAATACGCACGGCGTGCCGTGCCCTCTGGGAAGACTTCCCGAAGGCGCCGCCGGCCCTGCCTGCATTGGATAACCTGCTGAAATTCCCATCTCCCCGTAAACTCATTACGCGCCTTTACACCCGCATGCAAGATACCGCCCGGTAGTGACGCACACTTCGTTTAGGCACTGGACCGACGAGCTGGAGACGCCCCTGACTGAGGCACAGTGGGATTATTGCTGTGGTCAACTTTCGGAACTCTCCCCGAATTATAAGTTGAGATTGATCCATTTCAAGTATTTGCATAGATACTACAGAACACCAGTGAGCCTCCACCGAATGGGCATCCGGGACGACGATAACTGTTGGAGATGTGGCTATGCCGCAGCTACATTCCTCCACATTGCATGGCACTGTCCCAGGATAGCCGTCTTCTGGGGGCAGATTTTTGAGTCAGTGAACAACATCTTGGGGCTGTCACTGGCCCCGTCCCCCACGCTTGGACTACTAGGGTACGTAAAAGATACACCGCTCAAGTTGCGTAAATTGCATGCTCTCCTCCTATTGTTTGCTAAGAGACAGGTTGCAGTCCTCTGGGGCAGACGCCGAGTGCCTTATATTAAAGATTGGGTTAGGGACCTCATATATGGGCACGCACAGTTGAACACATTTTGGGAATTGATGCCACCCTCCTCTAGACCTCGGAATATATGGGAGCCATTCTTAACATGGAACGCTGGATCACAAACAACGATTGGAGTGGTGGACACAGGAGATGCACAGACTACACCCTAAACATGATACCCTCACACCCCATGCCCAATTCGAATGTCAGGACGCATGTATTGGTGTGTATGACTAGTGGCCCAATGCATAACAGATGTAAAAGCCCCCTCCGAGGCCGTTATGTGCAAAATGCTTACTCCTGGGATAATGTTTGCTTAACTATGTGCACTATTTTCTGCTTGCTTCTTATCATGTTTGAAATTCGTGGAGGATGGATACGGTGTAAGCTGTTATTAGCTTTGTGTACTGATGTAATTATGGCTATATTAGCTACTTTCTTGATTAATATTGAACTGGCCTGTTGGAATGTATTGGAAATGTTTGGTTAAAAATGTCAATTAAAAAAAAAAAAAAGTATACAGAAGTACCAAAACAGTTAAAAGTAAAAAAAAAAAAAAAAATGAGAATTCCACTCCAATTCATAAACATAAGTAGAAGAGTTAAGTAAAAATAGCACCAAAAAGCACTGAGCCCCAATGCGGGTCAACCAGTCGCTGCAGCCCGACACCTAAGCACAATTTAAGGCTGATCCCGATAGAGCACAGGTCGGATACACCAACCAGATTTCACACGGCAACTTCATACATGACCCCTCGGCAAAGCGGCCCTATTAGCAGCTCTGAGCTGTAATGGAGTGACCCTTGCTGCCCCTGCTGGCGGTGCCATAAAGCAGCTAACTAGCTTGCCTTATGGGTACACAACCTTGGGCAAGCAAACATGCCAAAAACATACATATAGAAAAACTGCAGGGAGGGAATGAAAATTAAAAAGCGGCAGAATGGGACAGCTGGTACAAACAGCTGCGGACGATCATTCTGAAAAACCTTATCCTGCTCTTCCTCTGCCAGTCACGAGTGGCTTATTTTATGAATTTGAGCAGATTTAGGTTGCATATTAGATAGGAGGTATTCATAATTTATGTAGCCTGCAGGAAAAGCTGCCAACAGTGCCCAACAATTGCAGCATGTAATTGTCTTTATGGAACTCAGATGTTTGAACAAATGCTGAAGGTTAACTGCTTGAGTCTGGCCAAAAGCAAGGCAGGAGGAGTAAAAGAGTGTTGAAGGGGCTCCAGTGAGTGATGTCACAATACATCCCAAATTCCAAACAGACGACTTTAGACCAAGCAGCATTCTAGAATGACTGTTACTGGAGATTATTAGCAATATAGGACTAGAGAAATTGATTTTTTTGCCTTACACTGGATGGCCCATTTAAGGCACTATGGCTCTAATTATGCAAGATTTAACACGAGAGTGACGACATCAGCAAGATCGCTGGTCTGCAGGTCCATAATTCATTGATTCTGCAAATATGGGATATAGTATCCCCTGACGTACATTATAGGGACATTTCAAGTCACCAAGGAGTTCCATGACCGTACAGAGGAACATGGTGAAGACTGAATTCCTTAATAAGGTCATGAAAGTCCCAAAATATGCCATGTGGCATAATGGTATAATTCCGCAGAACTTTGGGTAAAGCGTAACATGAAATGCCAGAATTTCTGCAAATTCTGCCGGTGTATTTTAAATTTTGCAGGGTCTTCTCTACAGTTAGACCATAATGCAGCCAACTTAATACTTGTCTGACACCAAATATTAACTAACATTTACATAAGTCACAGAAACAATGTGAGGCAAGAGACAATATAAGGGTTCGATAAAGCTGAGATAAATGTAATTGTAGCTACTTAGCTTAAATGTCATACAGAACACAAGCCTGCTTTGAGGCACAAGGCTTCAACATCCACCCTGCTTGGCGTCTTTAGCAACTTTCATAAGATGTGACCTTCAAATGTTATAAAAACTACCCGAGGCCCTAAAAACAATGCTTGATGCCTATATATGGCAATAGAAATTACCTGAGCAAGGTGCACCTTTAACAGCGGAATGATTGTAGAACCACCATCTTTGTGATTAATCACACTAGACTATGCTGTGTTTGCCCTACAAAAGGCTTGTTTTGCATAAATGTTAAGATCAATATATGCTGCATCAAACTATATGCCCAAGTACTTGTAAAATTGCAACTCCTGGGCAGGTGTATCTTTTTGGCACATTCCCAGGTTTTCCAGGTTTGGTAAATATGGGAATGCATGAAAAGCCATGGAAGTTGCATGGGAACGCCCATGGAAGACCTCCCTTGCACAGAATATTGCAATGCAGCGAATTGCGCTGCGTTGCATTATTCCAGATTTTTTAAGTCATTCAAAGCCATGCAAAGAGGATTTGCCTGTCTTCAAAAATCTGCCTTCAAAGTTTGCGTCACGCATGTACCACGTTGCGTGGTGCTACATGAAGCAAACGTCTCGTAACTATGCCCCTTATTGTAGAAAGGTAGTGACGCTACGGGGCATATTTATGACATTAGTGGCGCAGGGCAGCAGAGCAAGTCACCTTTCTGCACTGCCCTGTGTCACAGGGAAAGGGCAGGAATGCACCATACTTATCCAATATAGCGCATTCCTGTCCTTTCCTCTTGCGCTGGTGCTGTATTGGCAGCCTAGCGGCAATGCAGGCACCCTTACTCCATGGTGTAAAAAGAATCCTGAGAGGCTTTTTCCTCTTTCTACGTGTGCTGCAGAATGAGAGAAAAAAATTAGGAGGAAGAAACATATTTCTCCTTATTATGCCTCCCCTGCGGAGGCACATCGTTTTGGCGCATTCCCAGGTTTACTAGGTTTGGTAAATCTGGAAATGCATTAAAACCATGGGAGTTGCATGGGAACACCCACCACAACGCCCATGGAAAGCCTCCCTTATGAAGAGTAATGCAACACAGCGATTTGTGCTGTTACATTGCTCCATATTTTAGAAGCCATTCAAACCCATGCAAAGTGGTTTTGTGTGGCTTCAAAAATATGACTTTGAGGTTTGCATCCGCATGTACCACATTGCTTGGTCAAACCATGACTCGAGCTCTGATAAGTATGCCCATAAGTATGTTATTCCTATCTCTCTTTAAGGAATAATGTCCACTATCTGTGTGATCTTAGACAAATTGATTTTCTTCAGTGGTTTCACAGTATCTTGAGGGTGCCTAGAAGTGGAGACTTCTCAGTTTTACATTTGCACCCACACATCTATGACCTAACATGGTTGCAGGCTTACAACTTTCAGGACTTCACAAAACCTTTCAGAAGTACGCATGGATAATAATATGTTCCTGGTATGCTCCTAGATAACTTATGTGAATTCTCTTTTTCGCGCGGTTCATTCTATATGTGTAAATTTGCTACTGCAAACTATGCTGAGCAATTGCAAACACTCAAAAAATCCCTACAAGAAAAACATTTTGCCTGTGATAAAACCTGTTCCCCTACACCGGCTCTAATTTTGGAAGTGTTCCCTTCCCTTCTCACTCATTAGAGGATTTATTCCTACACTTGGCAGGAGCAAATTGCCCTCATCTCAAGAAGGGAAGCAGTCAGAGGAGTTCGTGAATACCTAAAAATGTGTAAGTTTATGGGTATGCAAAACTCCTGAAAGCCCACTCCTGACCTGTGTGAAAATTCTTGCTTGAATAAATCCCTTTATGATGGCAAAATCAACTTTTGTGAATGACTTGTCATTCTGCAGCAGTACAAAAGGCAATTTTCGCAAGTATATATGTCTTACACAAGATAGCTTTTATAATGGGGCTTTTAAGTGTACATGTTTTGGCTCACCATCTTCACGCCGACTGAGTGATGTTAAGGAAATTAATGTTTATTAGTGTCCTATGCTTTGAAAATGACACCACCATGGATGTAATTTAGGGGTCGCCGGGGGACGTAGCTGCGACCCCTGGCTTGCCCTTTGCGACCCCTGCACTTCCTTTGTAACCCCTGGCCTCAGATCTGGCAAACACAGTGTGTATGTATGAGTGTGTGTGTGTGTGTGTGTGTAAGCACGTGTGTGCGTGTAAAAGTGAAGGTAAAATGAGGTGCAATGTATCTTCTGCTAACCCTGGCATTTTGGCGAATTGACGTCCATGGACACCACCAAGGTATGGGCAAGATGTGCATGGGCGAGCTGGGCCCAGGCCCGGGGTGCCATTATTCCAAGGGTTGCAGAAGGGAGCTGCCTGACTTAATGTTATGCAGCAGCTTGTCCATCCCACTTGGTCTCAATCGGCTCCCATTAAAGACTTTTGGCCTAATTTACAAGCCCTTTGCGCCACCCGTACGTCACTTTTTTCCCATATTAAAAGTGACACACCGGCAGCGCAAGGGGCTTGTAAATAAGCCCCTTTGTAATCAGCCCTTACTGTACCTCTGCAAAATTGTTATCACCCCATCAGTCCTCTGCCATCCTCCCATCTTACTCACACCTCCTGCCGTCACACCGCAAAGACCCCCCGCCCCACAACAAACACCCCAAAAAAAATTCCGCACAGGGCGCTGGTCTGGTCAATCCGATTTAGGGCTGGCCCTGGTACCACATTCGGTATTTTGATGTCATTTGATAGTAAATATCCAAAAAGCTTCTGAAAAATGCTATTTTACGCTTCATGTACATGAACTGTTTATAGCTTCCGAATTCAACACCAAGTTGTATAGCTAAAAGAGTGTTAGATGATGAGTGTGCACAAAGGTATGCTGACAGGTATTTCAGGGGGAAATTTCTTTGAGCGCCAGTATTTCAAATCCTTCCAATTTGTGACCTTGCAGAAGATGTGTACATAGCATTTGCTTTATCTTTGTGAAAATGCGTCAACGTCAAAGCAATGGCCAAATGTAAAAGTCAGCAGCTGTGAAGATTTTGATTATGAGTGTAGAGTGGGAGGTAAAAAAAAGCACATCTTGTATAATATCAAAATATTGTCAATATACATGTATGCCCACTGAAGCCCCAGGGTGTGTTTGGTAAGTCAAAGGCAATGCTTGTGAACCATACTTCTCATTTTAGCCTTATTTGATTCAAGAATGTGGAGTGCCTCAGAATATTTTTCACCCCCATCAACGTGCCAAATGCTGAAACAGACTCCCCTCAGTTCAACCCACTTTGCAACCCCCCACCCACCCTCCAAAACAGTGTTGCTCTCCATTGACTTCCATAAGATCACCCTCATGGCAAACACTTCCGTCCTCCGAAAGATTGTTCACCATCCGTTGACTTCAATGGAGTCACCTAAGCAGCAAACCCTCCAATTGTTCAAAAGACTAATCACCCACACTGACTTCAAAGTGATCACCCACCACAAACTACATGGCTTCTGTCTCCTTACAATAGCAGCTGCTACCGAGGGGGGGTGGTGGGGCGGAGGTGGGGTGAGCGGAGTGGGGGGGGGCAAAAATACATAAAAGGACTTACCTGGGTGCCGCCAGCCACTGCCTCTCCTCCGTCCTCTTCTCCGGCAGCAGGTCAGGAAGCACACAGCCTCCCAGAATCCCTAGACAATCACAATGCTGACTTACAGCAGCGTTGTGATTGGTCTGAGCTGTGGTTCAGCGCTCAGAGAGGCACTGGGATGCTATGCATGATCTCCACCCAGGCTGTGCAATACAGCCTGGTGGAGAACATGCTAATTGCGCATGATTGCTTGGCTGCCCAAGACAACCGGCCAAACTGTCATGCGCACTTAGAAAGTGCTCACCACTCCTCCTCCAGCTCTCAACAGCCCCGCCCCGCCCCCCAAACAACTGAGCCGGTACGGTAAAATACACTGATAATAATGCTGCGTTATTAACATTTTATTTTTTCATTTTAAACTACTCAGTGAGCAGTGGGCTGACGCTCCTCCGCCTTAGTGGAGGAGCCGCCGGTGCATCCTTAGTGACTCAGCAGGCCCACCCATACCATCGGAGTAGGCTATTGCCTCGGGTAGCAAGTGGAATACGCCACCAAATCCAAGGAAAAAATCTAAATATAAAATGAAAATGAAAAAATGGTTTGGCCACTGACTTGCGGCACCAGTTGCTTCCAGGTACTCTAGGCCTTCCACTGTATGAGTTTTCTTGTAACATAATTTTATTGATTTTCTGTGTACAGACGAACATGTTTATCAACAATTAACACTTCCACAGTGTCAAACCTGGCAGCCTGTCAGGGTGGTCTTCCTCTTAATTGTTTGCCTTACTCCTCCATTTTTTCTGGTCTAGTTTTGTTAGCCTTAGGGCTCTGTGTACTTTATCACTGCTGACCAGTGCTAAAGTGCCTGTGCTTACTCCGTAAAAACATGGTAACATTGGCTTACACCCAATTGGCACACATAATTCACTTGTAAGTCCCTAGTATAGTGGTACTACATGTAGCCAGGGCCTGTAAATTGAATGTTACTAGTGGGCCTGTAGCACTAATTGTGCCACCCACTTAGTGGCCTGAAAACATGTCTCAGGCCTGCCATTGCAGCCTGTGCGTGCAGTATTAAACTGCCATTTCGACCTGGCAAAATAAACCTTTTGTCAGGTCTAAACCTTCCTTTTTAGTACATATAAGTCACCCAAGGGTTGGCCCTAAACAGCCCATAGGTCATGGTAACATGTATTTAAAAAGTTGGACATGTACTTTTAAGTTTTACATGTCCTGGTAGTGAAAAACTCTTAAATTCGTTTTTCACTATTGCAAAGCCTGCATCTCCCATGCAATAACATTAGGTTAACTTATTACATTTAATAAGTGATAGCGTTCAATTGGAAGAATGTAGGGAAGCTGAGTTTGATGTCTATGGAATTGCGATTTAAAACCCTCTTTAATGGTGTAGTCGGATTTTAAATTGCAGTTCTACTTTTAGAAAGTTGACATTTTCTTGTCCTAACCATTTGGTGCCTGCAACCTGTATCCCTGGTCACATGACTAGGTGTAGCTGGCAGATGGGCTTTGTGCATTGCTCCCAGACAGTGAGACAAAGGGCAATAGATGTTGGCAGGATGGGCCATCTCTGACTTGATGAGGGGGAGGAGCTGTCACCAACCAGACTTGCACATCACAAAGGCACTGTCTGGGCACACTCACAAAGGGTTTCACACTAATCTTTTATGACTCCAGAAAAGCTGGAAACAGGGCAGTGAATCAGGAAATTCCAAACTCCTCTCGGGCTGGAAACCTCCAGAACCTTCTCCATCTTCAAAGCGGGCACCAGGTATAAATAATGGACCCTCTGACCCAACTCTTCAGTACACCTCTGGACCTGCAGAAGACCCAGAAGGACTGCTGTGCTGCTCTGCAAAAAGGACTGCTCCCCTGCTGCCTGAGTAAAAGGACTGGACCTGCATTTTGATCCAGAACCACCAGAATGACTCCAAGGGATGGCCTCCTGATCAGAGTCTCAGAGACATAAAAGGCACCAACCACCTTGAACTCAGCACCTACCAGTATCAACCAGTTGTGAGTCTTAACCCCCAAGTGGTGCCATTGCTTTCCTGGATCCTTGGAAGTGGGCCCGAAGGTGCTATGTAAGCCCAGCTGTGGTCCTGTAAACAGAATAGATGCAGTGCAACACATCTCCTCGCAGCTGCATCGGAACCCCGGCAGGAACTTGCATCCCCAACGCGGGACCTTGCATCGCAGCCCGCAGTCTCCTCGGAACCACCACTGTGTGATGCATTCTTGATGCAGGCCTTCACATTGCAAGCCCCTCGTCAACAGCATCCTTAATGACAATGCAGGACTTTGCACTGCAGCCCTGCAGGTTCTTCGGAACTGCAGCTGCACGATGCATCCTCGACACCAGAATTTTTGCATTGCACACTGCCCGTTCTATCGAATCCTCGATGACAGAGGACTCTGCATCACAACACCGCAGCTTCCCCGGAACCGCAGCTGCACAACTCGATGCATCAACTACACAGGATCACGCAACGCTCCAAAAGCCAAGAATTAAGGTTATGGCACTTTGATCAGCGGACCTAACTTGATCCCTGTATTCAGCCAGTGCTCCATCGTGGTCAGCCTGAACTTGTGACTTTGTCCGGTCTAGCCCAACCAGATAACTAGGGGTGGGTGGTAAACTCCGTCGGCAGAGGTCTTTACCCACTCCATGCTCCGCTTGAAACGCGGAGCTTGGCAAAAACTCTGCCAACCACCATGTGGTGAAGTTTACCAGAGCCCACCCCTAGACAATCTGCAGCTCCCAAGGTCTCCTAATAGCAGCAGACTGCACTGTTTCTGACACCTTCCTCCCCTTGTAAGACCGCCAGAAAAATAAACATTTAATAGAAAGTGCTTCAGTGAGCGCTTTCTTGAGTCGGCACCCACGATATGCATTCTGCTAACAAGAACTGCTTTCTATGTAGGTTCTCGCCTGCCCATTGGTTCAGTTTTTGGACGAGCGTGTTTTTTTACACAGGGTTCTCTTCAAAAAAGGACTCAAAATCGCTGAGGTTGCAGGATTATCTGTCGTTTCTGCAGTTGATGCAGGTGAGATGATGTGTGGACAAGACTAGGACATAATTTTCATTGGTGCAGCAGATACAGTGGTCCTGGGACTCACGAGTGTTAAAGTCCCACTGCACCCTAATTGTGGCTGTCTTTAACTACTTAAATGTGGCCACATGACATGTTGATGATGGGGCCCTTGGAATCATTACTGCCACACCCCTTTAACCATGGACATCAATTCACTAAAATGCCAGGGGTAGCGGAAGTGACTTTACATGCCCCTTGACCTTCACTTTCACTCACACATACATATGATTATACAAACATACATACGTATTCACACAGACACACACATACACACACTCTGCCTACACATGCACACACATGCACACATACACACACTGTCTACATAAACACATTCAAAGCTGCAAGCATGCACCCAACATATATACATTTGAAAGCATTTTTTTAACTTTGCCTCAGCTGCCAGTGAAAGTCATATTCCAGCTATTTGTGCTCCATTTTTTAATAAACTAATAGCGAATATTGTAATATTATCATTATTAGTATAATAAATATTGACAAAAACGGGGTGAGTGAAGCCCCCACCGACGTCCATAAAGGACGAGCTGCTTCTGTTCCTGCCACTGATTTTGCCACTGCTGATGCTAAGGATCGCAATGACAGTGCCAGGGGTCACAAGGGGCATGCCAGGGGTCTCAGCAACCCCTAAATGACACCCATGCCTTTTACCTGTAATGATGGAGTGCTACAAAGTGGCTGCGCCTCTCTTCAAGGGTCTCATACAAATACTCAGCGCTTAAAGTGTGGGGAACATTCAGTGGGGCTTAAAAAAGGGTGTGCTTTACCTGCAAATAGGAAAGTACACACAATGTAAAAACCATTATAAGAATACTGGAATTATTTCACGGTGAAAATACAAATAATTTACCTCAGTTCTCGTCAGTTTCCGTACATTTCGGCCACAGCAGCCACCCCCAAAATATAATTAAGCCCAGTGTGGTGAGTAGAGTTTCATCGATGGAGATTAACCCATTTCATCCCATCGACAAAAGACAGAATTTATAATGGGATAAAATGATTTACTCAGGATCATACAATTTGGTAAAGTACAGAATCCAGGATTACAACTTGGGTCTCCCTGGCACACAGCCAACAGCCTGGCAACTAAACCACACCCCTTTAATGGATAATCCATTAGCTAATGTGCATCACCTCTAAAACAATTCACCGCTGAGCACTTATGGATGTGGAATACGCGCACCAGAGGAGCACGAGGCTCATGGGTGCTACCATCCAGTGGCGACTGCCACAAACAAAAAGTTGTGAGGCAGGTGGAGGAGGTGAGGGGGTGCGGGAGGGAGGGTACGGGGGTGAATAATAATTTTAAAAAAAGAAAGGAACACTTACCTGAAGCTGCCTGCCACCTCCCACCTTGGTGTTCTTCCTTGTCCCAGCAGGCACTGGGGCAGCATCACAGACTCCCTGTGCAATCCCTGCACTGCTCTCATACTATGAGACTATACTATACCTGGCAGGCCAAAAAGACGCTCTGCTCAGGCACAGGGAGTCTCTGCTGTTTCTCCAACCCGGTTATTCAATACAGCCAAGTTGGAGAAACCTAAGTGCGCATGTGTGTTTTGCCGGCCTGAGACGGCCGGCCAAACACACAAGTGCACTTAGAAGTGCACAAACCAATCCTCCTCCCCCCTCCTATGGCCCCGCCTCACCCCACTCTACCAGCCAGCAACTGAAAAATAAAACATGAAAGTATATTGTTTTATTTTTCAGGTGCTGGCTCTATACCAGTGGGGCAATGCTCCTCCGCCATTGCAGAGGAGCGGCCCCTGCTGCCATGAAATAAAAGGTTTCAAAAACACTGGAAGACTTGCAATGCACCCTTCAGGTTAACAATGTATTTCAAACTTGCACTGATTTGAGAGCATTGTCCAGTTTTGTGATAAAAATAAGACCGGTCACAAGTTCTCTGATGTCATTATTAGTCAGCCGCAGGAATAATGTCATGCTAACATTAAAAATAAAAATTCATGGTCATATGCAATGTTCTTCATTCAATGTTGTTCAATTGCAGTCTGACGGATTTCCTTTCAAATTCATTCATTACCTGGTTTAGGAACAAAACTGGGGGCTATTGTTGCATTCTACGCTGGTTCATTTTACTAACCTTTCATCTAGATTTGCAATTCACGACCTTTACTGGCAAAATACTGCAATTTATATATTTAAAAACATTTTAAATTCAGCAGGTATACTAGTAGATCGAGGATAGCAAGCCTGCACTGAACGAGAATGCCTATTGTGGTAGTTAAAATATTAATTATCTATTATTTATAAAGTGTTTTCTTCCACTTTCTGCCCTCAGAATGGTGAAAGTCTGAATCGGCCCTTTCGCAATCCAAACATGTGACTGGCACTTTCTTGACTTGCATATCTAGCCCGCATTTCATACCAAAGGCCAACATTGTAACCAATGTATGTACAGTTTTCTGACACCCCATCGACACCCCTTACACCATAGATCAATATCATGCTCAATAGAGGTCCGGAAAATATGTTCCGACCCTAGTAAGAGATTCGAGAAGCCTGCCTGTTAATGCCTGACTTCAACATGGCTGCCTCAGAGGACTCGGTCACGTGCACAGACGTAGCGTGATGGGGTATTCAACATCAATGTTATTGTGGTTGGTTTCTGTGTTACCAGGCTCTGCTATAGTAGGAAGAAAAGAAAATTGGACGTGTGCCAACTGTGGAGCTAAAGGCAGGTGTGCGCTCTACAACTTGTCCACCCCAGGGCATTTTGACCGCAGTTTAGAGTTCTCTCTGTCCTTGGCCATCGTTTTCTTGTTCGAAACAGAGAACCCATGGTCCCCAGTCATCTCTTTTATTGCCACCGCACTAAGCGATGAGTGGCGTATCATTCAGCACAATGTGCAGAATGATTCCGCCTGCTCGCGGAACTCAGCGGAATTCCACTGAGTGAAACTCTGTGAGTTCCACCCACCCCTACGAGATAACCACAGTTGGTGCTTTGTGCATGTAGACACTATTTTCACTTAATTTTTTTAAACTGCAGATCTCCAGATCTACTGATTGGATTTTCGCTGTTTTGGTCTCAAGTAATTTATTACATTTTACTCTATTTTTCAAAATTGATGTGGGCGTTTTCTTGTGTTGTGTGTTTCACTTTATTACTGTTTGAAGTGATGCATAAATACTTCACTCACCACCTCCAAATTACGCCAGACTGCTTTGTGCCAAACTACCAAAGGGTTAAGCATGGGTTAATTTGGGATTTGCTAGTGTTTCACCCTGACAAGACATCAACCAGTAACTCAATTTCCATCACACATAATAAGATAATACGTATCCTATCTAAGAGAGGTAACGTCTTAGGAACTATCAATTCTTGGAAGACCAGTATCATGTTTATGTCTGTATCTGTGTGATCTTCACATATTCATAACTGCTTACAGTGCTAGAAGACCATACTAATGGCATATTTGGGCTACATACATCCAAGTAGCAATATATTGACAGCTGGTCAATATATACCAGTTTTTTAAATTGAGCTATCCTTTATTTCCCACATTTTACACTGCTCCCAAGATTCGGAATCATTCCAGAACAATTGTTTATGTGCAAAAAAGTCTAATGGTACATACATATTTCAAAATGTATATAGCTATACGTGAGCAGTTTAGAATCTCACATTAAGGGTTCATAAGACATTTTGGTCAAGGTTGGTGAGTTCCCTTAGAAAAAGAACTTTGTGGTAGGAATGATAGACGTGGTCAGCTTGTTTAGCAGTATTCACCACATTAATGGAATGGAAGCACTAAAGCATTACTTTTGCCCTCACCCATTATACCTTTATAGACATAGCCGTGACATATAAAACACCAAGTTTTATCCTTCACCATAATTATTTTGTGCATAATAAGTAATTTTTACTTCAATAGTGGGGTGCCACAATGAGGACTGCTTTCGCCCCGGATTAGGCAAATTTATACATGGAACATTAGGAGGAGACAGTATTCTGGCAGGAGGACCTGGAAATATACCATAAAATGCCATCTTCCGGACATGGTTTTAGATTTATTATCTGGTATGGCAGAAAACAATAATTAATAGACTATGTAGAAATACTTTACAACAATGTTAAACATATCACTATATCTACATCCTTAGGGGCAGATTTACAAGCCCCTTGCGACACTTTTACTCTGCCGTTGTGTCACTTTTGTGACGCAGCGGCATCGTAAACAATGCGCCACGTTGCAACACATTTACAACGTGACGCATCTATGGAGATGCGTCACATTGTAAAGCCCTGCGTCACATTATACCTGCGTCAGGTATAATGTATGCAGGGTGGGCGTTCCGATGCAAGAAAGCCTCGTAAAAGTGACGCAGTCACTTTTACGACGCCACTGCATTAAAACCTTACGCCTGCTGGAAGCAGGCATAAGGAGTTACGCAGCATTATAGAAATAGGCATCTCGAAGCATTGCTGGAGTTGCGTCGTGCTTGCGACACGACTCCAGCAATGCGTTGCCTTTACGCCAATAGATGCGTCACGCATCTGTCAATCCTTGCGCCACGGTGCGCCGCATTGTAAATGCGATGCATCCATGGTGGCGCAAGGGTTTTATTGCGTGACGCAAATTAACTGACGCATCTCTGCTAATATGCAGAGATGCGTCAGTTCTTGTAAATCTGCCCCATAGACTTTTTGGATTTACAGAATGTAGATAATGAAATATGTTTATCTACAAACATGAAACCTTTTCGCACAAAGCAATGTTATAAGCAGACAGTTTGTATCCAAATCCAACCAGATGAAACACATTTTACGGGGGTCTTTAACAACGAAAAGAAGTTGTATGAAAGAAAGTCAATTTGTGAGAGAACAATCATTGATACATTTAAAAAGAAGGGTTACCCAGATGTACATCAGAAAATTGTCTACAGAAATATTGTCCTATCTAAATATTGTGCCCTAAATATTGCTTACAAAACGAACATCCCATGGGTATAGATTTTCAATTATTAACTCCAATGAGAAAATATTTTTATAAATGATTCTTAGGGCACAAAATTTACATCACACGATATTCTGACAATGATGTTCTGGTGCCACAATGGGCGGGCACTAACTAAGGCACAGGAAATAGCATGACTAGACAAGTGTAAAGAAGTTGTTGCACCCAAGAAAGAAACATAAATTTGCAGATACAATCTGCTTCTAACTATTACAATCCACATGCAAATTTGTCACATTTTAGGGCAGACATGGGGGGGGGGGGGTGGTGCTGCATACTGAAACAACTTTAAAAGAAACTCATTCCCAACTCACGACCGATATTTAGAAAGAAACGCACCCAACCTCCATACTTAGCAAACTGGAGGTTAGTGAAATCATCAGCATAACTCCCAGAAGTGCCTAGAGTTTTATGTGTCAAGTGTACACTTATGGCATGAGTAAGGTCACATACCTTAAAATCAAATATTATAATAATCCCCATCATGTCATTATTAAAAATAGCACAAGTTATGTGGTCTATTTAAAGCAATGCCCATAGTCTCCCGTTTTGTCCAGGGGGTCCCCCCCAGGTCACTGCAATTGCATGATTATGGATGATCATGGTTCAGATGCAGATAGCCGCCTCACAGGCAAATTACACTCAGTGTCTCCCAGTTCACGTTTACAGTTCCCATCAAGTGAGGTTTCATTGCTCAGACTTTACCACACATGGTGGATTCAATCCAGTTGGGCAGCCACCCGGTTCATTCTCCATGCGTCTCCTCTCTCCCGCTTCTGGGAAAGCACACAAATTGCCATCTCTGTCAGGGTCTCTTCTGTGGCTGCAGGTGCCCGCTCGGCAGATGCATTGTCAGCAAGCTTGTTGCTTCATGTCTCTGATGGCGGAAGGTGGCAGTCTAGCCAAAAGGGATAGGCATTCCTGTTGGAGCCTGGATAACACATGGAACAGGTGCTCTCATATCAGTGAATCCATGCTCAGGCCAATCTCCTCCTGGCAGTGCGGCCACACACAGGCCAATCTTTGATGGTGATCCAGCGCTCAGGGATCAATAAATTTGTAATGAACAAGGCCCAATTACATTACCCAACAAAGTCCCTTCACGCTGGGTTCAGTGCAATGCAAAGTTCGTACCTAACTTACCAACTGAACCTGCATTTCTCATAGAAAATAATGTGGCGATGACATCTTTTTATAGTTGAATAGTTGTAGGCAATAATCTATAAACACACCCTAAATAAAGACGAACACTGTGTATATTTATAATGTTTTATCTAAATAATGTGAAATAAATGCTCATCAAGTACCAATACAGTACAAATCATGGAATATCACTGAATAAACAATTAGCAAAGAGAAATGTTAAAATTCACATCACATTGACAGTGCATTGAAGGAGTGGAAAGGCGAAGAGAGAAAAGTTTCAGAGACAAAATACATTTGCAAATGATTATGCAAATTCAGGTTTCTATCTATACTAACCCAGAAGGAACAGGAAATCTACTCTCTGGCCACGAGAGTAGTAAGGGCCCCTCAAGAAGATTTGTAAGGGCAAGGTCTAAGTCAGGAATCAGGAACAGGAAGATAATAGGTAGGCCTCTACAGCAAACCGACGACAGCGACGATCACACCTAACGCCATCAGCATCGCAAGAAGACACCAACCGCCCCCTCCCACTAAGGCACCTCAATTATACCCTAAAACCCAATTGTCCAACCCACACTTGTTTCAATTCGGAGACAATTCTACATTTTGATTGGTTAAGGAAGGGGGTGTACTGTCACACCACACTTGGCATGTCCATCTTACTCAATGTTCTATTGTTTTGTTTTTTCAACATCACAACTACATCATCCCAGGAAATACAAGTATACAAATATCAGACTTCAGCTTCCTTCTCTCTCCGCTAATGTTTCCAGTTCTGTAACTTCTTGTGCCACTCGTGCGCTTCCAGAGGAAACGTTCATCACTTGCTGATTGTTTTTCGTCTCCACGTTTAACTTTTGGCAGGCACACATAAATTCGAAGGTCGCTCGCCTTTGCCTTCCCTCCACATTCTCTTTTGCTTTTTCAGTTAATAAATCTTTTTGCTTAACCCATGCTTCTACGGAAAATAAAACAAATATAATTACTCATTTTGAAATGCTTTTCTTTACGCACCCTCCCAAATGCTGCATCTAACCATGCACAACCCATGTTAATATTTTCCTGACAAACGTTAATAACGTGCACAAAAGCAGCATTAGTCTCTTTATTTTTCATTAGTCAAGCATTTGCGGCCTAGTTCAGTGCTTTAGTACGCGCTTGCGCAGTATTATTTTCCCTTATGTTAGTTATTAAAACCACACGTTTTTCACTGCACACTGTTAGAACAATTAGAAAATGTTACTAGGGGTCTCAATCCGAGCAGGTTTTATTTTTTGAAAACCCTGCTCCATCAATGGCCGTGCAGTCACATACAGACTTATTTCCAGGTGGGCAATAAGGCTGTGCACTGGCCTTACCTCTTCTGGGCAATGAGGTTTCGTTCTGGCCATGCATCTTCTGGGCATCACAGCTGAGTTCAAGCCACAAGTCTTCTGAAAACATTGTCTGAGTTCAGTCAGTGATTCTTTTTGGTCCCATGGCTGAGCTCAAGCCACACGTCTTCTGGGCACAATGACAGTACAGGCCAAGCTGACTCAGATCACAGCCACTATCAGAGTACAGCAATCTTGGGGTCAAGCCATCTTGGGTCCCACCAGGAACTGCTGGTGGAAAGACTCTTTTAGAGACCCCCCTCCTCCCCAGGCTCACACTGCACCTTGTTCCGCCTAAGCAGACACACCTTCTTCAGAGTTGGGAAGCTCTGTCTCTCAAGAAAATGTGGAACTGGAACAACAAGTGAAGTAGTGGGGTCCCACTTTTATGCTGCAAAAGCAAACAGGAGATGTGTATTCACTGTCTGCATTTCAGAATCAGTTTGGTGTGGTTCTTCTTTAAGTGTCATTTCCAGGATTCTCTGCAACCACATCCTTTGGGTAGAGACATGCTTCTCAGAGCAAAGTTGTCTCCAGCCTGGAGCACCCATAATAAATGCACAAAGAGGTTATGAGCTTTCTTTGCCTGTCTGTCACCAGCCAAATTAAAAGAGTGATCAGAGAACAGCAAAAGACTGGGCCTCACACAAACGGTCCCGTTTACCTTGTACAACACTGTCTGCGATCCCATCCTAATACCAAATGACAGTGTCAGTGAAGACTAATCAGCAAACCGTGGTTCAGCAAAAGGCCCAAGTGCATTTCTAAAAAGTTTTGTCTCCCCTTCCTTCACTTCAGCATCTAGGTACCCTCCCCTAGCTTCACGAATGTCAGCAATGCAATTTCACTGCCTAGGAAAACAACTATACCCTCATCTTGTGCAGCGGGTCAGGCTAGTGTATCCAAAACGGATCTCACAAGCCTCCATTATTTTGGCTCGCTCATGAACACCATGTATGTACCACAAACGCCACATGCACAAAATTGACTTGAGATGCTAGATCTGGAATCTGGGTAAGCGCATGGAAGCTAAATTGAGTGTACCAGTAGGCCTCCATATCAGTGGCACAGATAGAACAGTATGGCCGCAACACGAGATTTACAAAACATGGTCACAACTTTTTGTGTGAAACCCACAGCGGCAGGGAGGGAATGAAAATAGACCAATGTCTGTACATGCGAATGTGCTTGGTGTTTCCCGCTATATCACAGGTCAAGAGCAGAACCATACTCATGCACACACCAGATTAGCATGAGTCTAGGGCCACAAATTAAAAATCAAGATACCAGATACTCGCAGGGACTCACCCAGGGAAGGAGAAAACAACGCTACACCTTGCAGGAGTCATCGCCATCCTAATAGAGACATATTTTACATTATTGAAAGAACAGATACTACCTTAGGTACACAATTTGTACACTGCAAGAAATTGGGTTATTAGTTAAAGGGGGTGGAACCCTCACTAAGGTAAAAACCACAATCCTTTTCAGGGTGAAACGCAAAAGTCATGAAATCAATCTCTGCTAAATTCTCTGGTAGCGTGGCAGAAAGCAATCAGGCTTAATTTAGGGGCACTGTGCAAAGTATTTATGCAGCACACAAACAGTAAAAAAACAATGCAAGTAAAATCTCAAACCAATGTAAAAAAATAGAGTACATTTTAGTAAATCAAATGAAACCATAACAACAAAAATCCAATCAGTAGGATCTGAGATATTTAATTGTAGCGCTTTTAGTGAAAATAGCACCTAAAAGTACAAAGTGCCACTTTCTGTCATCTGATCTCGCTAGACTGGGGAAAGTTACAGTCAGGTTAACCACCATGGAGCACGGGTCGGATACAGAGACCAGGTTAGCCCTGCTGAGAAGTTACCATCTAAGTCCAGCGCAAAGAGTTCCGTTCGCGGCGGAGGAGGCCGCAAGGAGGAGGCTAAGCATTGCAGATGGTTGTAGCTGTAGTATTAAGAGCAGGTAGGGCATCACTGATGGTCATCGCTGAAGCACAAAGAGCCGGTCAAGTGTCGTGGACTGTCCTTGCCGTAGCACAAAGTGCATGTCTCCCGTTGCTGGTTGCTGCAGACAGTGGTTGTTGGCACGAAGGTCAGGTTTCACTGAAGCTTCGCATTGGCAGTTGTTGTGGGCGACAGAGTCTTGGAGCAAACAAGCCCTTCACAGTTGTTAAATGCCCCAAACTTCAGGATTTTCACCTTTTGTTCTTTAGGAGGGGCTCTCACTGACGCCAGACAAGGAGCTAGGACCTGGGTGGCACCCCTTGTTGATCAGGATTCACTTCAGCAGGGCTCAGACAGGTCTAGTTTCTGTAACTTCCAGGACTCCAGGGGTGGCTCTGGGTGTCCAATATTTATACCTGGTGCCAGCCTTGTTTTGGGGGGACTCCCTTTCCTACCCCCAAATTTGGTTCTTGAAACTTCTCCCCCTTCCCTTGCCAAGGTTGCAAACGCTCTGTGGGTGTCAAAAGGCAGTGCAGGCTTAGTGTCAGGTTCCTTTGGGTGTGCAGTAGGCAAAGCCCTTTGAAGTGTAAGTGGGTCTGGGTACAGCCCCTCCCCAGTTATATATACTACCAGGATAGCCAATCCTGTCCACACCTAAGCCCCCTTTGTGTTACTGTCTGCATTTTTGGAGAAGCAATACACAAATCTCCAAGAGCTGAGCCATTCATAGTCATGTGAACCAGGACACTGGCAAAAGGCACAAATGGTTGAGACAAGAAAATACCAACTTCCTTAAAGTGGCACTTTGAGAATTGTAACGTAGAAACCGACTTCATTAAAGATATTTTTAAATTACAGTTCAGTTGAGTGTAAACAACATATCTCTACCTGCTCCTAATCTAAACTTAGCACTTATTAAATGTAATAAGGTAACCCAGTGTGAGTCAATGGGAGAAACAGACCCAACCACAGAAAAGAGTTTTTCACTGCCAGGACATGTAAAACTGAAGCACACGTCCTGCTTTTTAAATACAGTGCACACTACCATATGAGCCATTAGGGCCTAGCCGAGGGGTGACATAACTATTAAAAAGGAAGGCTTAGGCCTGGCAAAAGTTTTGGTCGAAATAGCAGTTTAAAACTGCACTACAGACTGCAGTGGCAAACCTGAAATATGTTTTAAGAGTGCTACTTTAGTGGGAGGCACAATGAGTGCTGCATGTCCACTACTAGCATTTAATTTACAGGCCCTGTGTACATGTAGTACCATTTACTAGGGATTTACAAGTAAATTAAATGTGCCAACTAGGTGTTGTCCAATTTTACCATGTTTAAGGGAGAGATCACAAGCACTTTAGCACTGGTTAACAGTTAGCAGTCTTAAAGCCAACAAAAACGAATTCAGCCAACAGAAGGGATGAAAGCACAAAGTTTGGGGATACACAATGTCGGGGTTGTTAAGTGTGACATGCATCTTTGTGAGCAATTTAGGCATTCATTAACATTTGTCAAAATCTCTTATATTTAAAGACTTATTTTGCAAATTGTTTTCTAAAAGAAGTGGAACATGTATGAAGTTGTCAGAGCTCTATCACCTTTTTCAGGGTATTGTTTATGTCTGAATTTCAGAACTTGTAGGTCGTCCTACAAAATGAGAATGTGATTGGTGAGGTGGACAGCAAAGAGCACCTATGGAAATAAGGATGCAAGGGGGCAATTTTATTGGCAAGCATAGAGGCACACCTGATCATGGTGGTGACCAGCAAGTACCGCTCTAGTTTAGAATCTCCTTTCTAAACAATGTACATCCAAAGGTGGCCTAGACAGGGACATTTGATAGATCCTATAATGCAAAATACTTCACGGTCCCAACAATATAGCCACTATAACTGAACTAAAAGAAAGAAAATGTTCTTTTGAAATATTTCTCTTAGATGTGGAATGCTTTCATTTACGCACCACAAATCTGCTGGGAGAACCTTTTAAGGGGTTGTTTTGGTGATGCTGGTCCAGAATCTGATGTGTTCCTAAATAGAGTCAGTTGTGGTACCCTGAGCAGAGTTCATAAGGCCATGTACCATCCTCCTGGTAGGATAATCATGAATGTCCAACAGCATCTCTTCAAGGCTCACACAGCCAAGCCCATGCTAGTGCTTGAATTCCTAGCCGCCATTTTAACCTTTCAAGCCTTTTTCTGTTGGGAGCCACTTCCCAGTACTGTCTACATTTTGCTGGTGAAGTGCTCCATAGGAAACAGTCGGTCATACAGTCTCCTTTGGTGCTAAAGAGCATATGCATTTCACCACCCGCCTCTGAACATGCAGAATATTGCCAACACCTTTCGGAAAGCCATACCTCCTTGTCTATACATGTACCCACCAGCCTCACCGTGATTTTATTTACTTGCTAAGGCACCAAAATTGGTCCCTTTCACTCAACAAGGAGGAATATACTACCATAGAGCTGCTGGCAAAGGATCTGAAAAAGATAAAGACTACTTTAGAAGTAATCTTTTGCAGAGTTGTTGATAAGGAAGTCATAAAATAGACAACTAGACTTTCGATTGCATTGACGTATAAAAATAAATAATTTAAAGCAATCCTCTACTTTGGAAAATCCTCTTTTAAGGTCCTAACCTATTTATGTGCCCCAACCCAGACCATCACTATCACCCCAACCCTACCCTAACGCCAGGGCCACTGTAAATATGCAGCATGGAAAGGCCAACATATAAGGCAGGGCTGAGTATATTATGCATCAAGAAAAAGCAAATTATGCAGCGTAATGCACCACATTTTGTGATAGTATTACTTCATTATTTTGTCTTTTTTAGATTTGTTAACACTGTCTGGACATTGGTTGCACCTCGTTAGCACCAGCTTAACACCCAAATATAGCAATAAGCAACAGAAAGGTGACCAGTCAACTTTACTAAGGGCCCTTCCACTGTGCGGCATTATGTGTTGCTGTGCTTTTAGCAACTTTTGAACCATTTGTGCGAGAAATAAAATGGGTTTTTTGTTAAAATCTGCAGATTATACAGCAGATGATGGATTATGTGTCAAATGCAGCAAATCTATAACTATGCAAAAAATGCCTCGGCCGCACAATTGCATCATTCCAGAGGGCCTGCCTAATGCATAAACAGCCCTAACTCCAACCCCAGCCAGAACCCTAACTCAAAGTTGAAAAATGCCCATAATTGTAGTCCTTCTCGTTACCTTTGTTCAAATGCCAACCATTAAAGCAAACTCTCACTCTAACCGTAAACTGGTACCTAAGCATAATACCAACCATAACTCTACACCTCCCGTGCTTAAATCGTTGATAACAAAAACAATTAAAACACATTCTAACCATAACCATAAACTGATCCCTAACCACATCAACTGTAGCTCTACACCTACTATGCTCAAATTGCTAACAACAAAAACCATTAAAAAGCATGCCAACTACAACAATAAACTGATCCCCAGCCATAATACCAAACATAACTTCACACCTAGCATGCTCAGATAGTTGATTGCAAAAAAACATTAAAACACATTCTCATCATAACCATAAACTGATCTCTAGCCACAACACCAACTGTAGCTCTACACCTACTATGCTCAATTTATTAGTGACAAAAACCATTAACACACATACTAACCACAACTATAAACTGACCCCTAACCATAACACCCACCATAACTCTACACCTACCATGCTCAAAGTGTTTATAACAAAAACCATTAAAACACCTTCGAGCAATACCCATAAACTGACCATTTTGTCTCATGAATACTCAAAATATTTCCTCATCGGTTTTCTTAATTACTTTTTCGTATGAAGGTCTTCTAGCTCTTTATGTTTTTTCATAATTATGTACCTGTTCATTAATGCCAGTGAAACTCCATTCTAATCTCAGTTTCAGCAGAGGACAAAGGTGAGCATGAACTTTTAGCCAAATCGTTTTATGTCTGTGTGACTCAAACAGTAAATGTGCACATTGCACAGATGGGCATATTTACGAGAAGACTCGCTCTTGCACCACGCAAGGTGGTGCAAGAGCGACGCAAGTCCTAAATAAGATCATGTAGCCACGCAAGGCCACTTTGTGTGGCCCTGAATGGCTCCATAAATCTGGAGTAAGGCAACGCAGCGTAAATTGCTGCGTTGCCTCACTCTGCGCAAGGAAGGCGCTCCATGGGCGTTGTGTGGGTGTTCCCACGCAGCTCCCATGGTTTTTGACGCCTGCCTAGATTTACTAGAATTGGAAAACCTGGGAATGCATCAGATAATACTCCTTACCAGGGAGGCGTAACGAGGACAAATTTATTTATTTCTCCCTGTTACTTCCTCTTTTCAAGTGTTCTGAATTCTGCAGCACACGTAGAAAGAGGAATATACCTCTCAGGATGGTTTTTTATGCTGGAAGGTGCCCCTTCCTCCGCAAAGACAATCCTGTGTGCAGCGCTAGGCTAGTAATAGGGTGCCAGCGCAGGGGAAAAGGCATGAATGCATTGTATTGCCTTAACGTGAATTCCTGTCCTCTCCCTGTCACACCGTGCAGCGCAGCAAGGTGACTTTCATCGCTGCACTGCGTGACAGGTTCGAAATTAGGCCCAGAAGTGCTTTCTTGTATTTTTACAATTACACGTTTCCACCGTCTCTCCGCATCACCTTATGGTTTCTGTAATCCAGTATCAGTGCAATCACACACACACAAACACACACAAAAAGACGGATATCATTCTTGGTTATGTACAGCGTGACACATCCTGCCTATGCTCAGCAACTATAAAATCGTCTTTGAAAAGTGGTCATGCGCATTGGACCTAGATCTCTGCATCAAATATTTTTAAAAGAAAAAAAAACACAAGTTCTTATCTTGAAAGGAAGCAGCCTAGTCGAATGGCCCAAGAAACAGAAGAGACAAACGCTGTCTTTCCAAAGATGGAGTCTGGTCGGAAGACTTCACGCAAGAACCGACACGCACCAGGGGCATGTGCAGGCCAGGCTTGCCAAGGACAGGGCCGGCTCTAAGGCGGTGCGATCGGTGCCACCGCACCGGGCGCTGACTGGGGGTGGGGGCGTCATTTTCCCAAGTATATTATCATTTTAAAAGCACCTGCTGCTGCCTCCTGGCCTCCAGCAATTTTCAGGCATCAAATTGTCAAGTGAACTCCGGTGATTAATCGGCTTCCTGGCAAGAGACCGGAGGTTTGTCTAGTGGAAGTTTTGACTCGTCCTAAGGTAGCGCAGAGGGTTAAATTGCCTGCTGCTAAGAACATGTACCATGCAGATAACAAAGTGCATATAATGTAAATAGGGCAGTGGGTTACTGCTTTTGTAAGTGAGCTCCTTTTGTTACTTGTCGTTTATAAGTCAAAATTCTAATATAGAACATTGAGCCAGGATTTCGGGGGCCCTGGGTCAAACGTATTTTGGGGGCCCTTGTTTGGATTAGGTTTGAATTTATTAACCAATTACAGCACTTTTGCGGCCTCTCTGGCCAAGTCACAGACAGTGCACAGTCGCACTCGTCCAAATTGTAAATGCATTTACATCTAAGATACTGAGATACACCAGCAGCTCACTAATATTACTGCAAATAGTTTCTGTGAAATAAAATCTGTGACTTCCTCCCATTTCTAATATGTGAGGTCCTGTTTTGATCTCAAAAGAAACTTGTTTTATGGATGTTGCATGAAACGTAAACACAATATTTTCTGCAAACTGTCTGCAGCAGCCTCTCACACACCATACACATAAAAAATAAAATTAACTAAAAACAGTATTTAAAACAAGCTAAAAATTATTAAAGGTCATCAGGGCAAGCCTCTCTGCAGAACCGAGCTGCCTCTATCAGGGGCCCCCCTAAAATCCTGGGGCCCTGGGCCAGAGCCCACTTTACCCATGCCTTAAAACGTCTCTGCATTGAGCTATTAACTGTCATCAAAGAGCTGCATGCAAACTGCAAGGTATATGTTAGAGCTATGTTTTTTTGCCCAGTCTTTCATTATCCTAATCTTGCCAAAAGGGTTCATTTGGTTGGAAAACAATTCTTATTATTAAAGAGAACCCCTAACAATGATGTTATGTATTACATTCTGAATTTGCGCTTTACCAGAATAAGGACTCTTAAACTATATTGCCTACCAGTATCGATGACATGTCACTCCTACACTACACCTTGTAGTCCTGCCTGATGTAACATTTCCTATACACTGATTTACACACATATGATTGTCTCTGTGCAATGTGTGTGTGGTGTAAAGTGCTCTGACACCTTACACTGGTATGAGTGCTGCTATAAAACTAAAGTAATCCGAGAGACAGTGGTTACGGAGACTTGAGGGGCACTGTTAAAGGGTGCTAGTGAGGGAATCCGTGGCAGAGGTGGTCATTGGGGGGGGCGCCAAAAGACATTGTCGCACTGCCGGCCCTGGCCATGGAGGTCTTTCATCTCCAATCATTCTTCTACCTGGAGCTTGGCGACCCCTCTATGCAACATCAAGAGAAAACCAGGAAGTAAAGTTGTCACACATGAAATCAGCAAACTACTGAAACACTCTGAATCTAGGCGGACGACCTCCTCTCCTGGTGAATCGGTGGAAACTTCTGCTAATATCTTAAACCCAAACAAACCAGCACACAGCTCTAATTACTGCATAAAGTTGCTTCTTTATTTAATTGCACGAACAGTCGATGATCCCGAGTTTGAGTGTGTTCGAACTCTAGGCATACATTCTAGTTCTAGGATGATGTAGTGGCGCCCCCTGCTGGACACTGTAAAGAAGCAATGGCAAAAGCTTAGCGTGGAATCTTACCTGGTATCTTATTCTGGAAGAGAAAACTAATAATGGTAAACTTTCTTCAGACAGACAAGAAATAAAGGCGCGTGGTTATCGGTGCTTCCTCAGCATGTAGCAACAACTCTAGGGGATCTGTGCATGAAACCTGCAGACGCACGTGCACCACAGTGTGCTGATAATATAAGAGAAGAGAGACCTACAAAAGCCCATGACGTCTTTCACCTGAAAGTCAGGGACAGCGGAAGTGTCATCAGCATGCTTTGACCTTCCAAGCCATCACATGATTGACACTGAATCTCATCTTTGGTGCATCAGAAACCGCCTATGAGAGAGGCTAGGGGAAGGGGAAGGATTGAAAACTATGTAAAGTAATAAGCACTGGCAAACCCAATAGGTCTGGCTTTAATGTAGTAACTCATGCAGTGTTAAAGTATTTGAGCAAGACACTTAGGGTAGAGCCACTGGGTATGAACACAGGGGGCTATAATGGTAAAGTAGTCCTTCATGTATTTCAATCCAGGCACTCACGTGGAGGTGGAAGATTGCACCCAAACAACAAATATCAAAGCAGACCTTCCAACTAACACAGTGCTACTGTATGTCCCACAATATCGCCTCCTTTCACATGGTCATCCAGAGAAGAGCCAATATCATACGCTGGAACAGGAGATTAGCTAGAAACACCTACATAGAGTGGGGTTCTAGGTCACTTTTAGACACTCTGCCAAGCCGATGTTCATTAAGGGGTTTGAAACCTCCCCCTTGTTATCACATTTGAGAGAGGCACATCGGAGACAGTCAGTAGCAGCAGACGCGGAGGGCGATAGTTGTAAAATAGTCCTTCATGTAGTTCCAATGCAGGTACTCAAGTGGAGGTGGAAAGAAACACCCAAACAGCCAATAGTATTAGGTGAGTGCGAAACATTATGATCCCACTAGGATGAGCAAAGACGTTATTGAAATAGAATGGCTGAAAGAAGCTGGTCCAAGAAAGCCAATGGTGCAAAGAGTCGGACCCAGAGCCCAATTTATGAATTTTCTAAGCAATAAATCTGTTTGGCACCTTTGTGTCAAAACCTAGAACTAAAAGGGACTCCAGGACTCCTGTTCACTTTGTGTTCCTGCTGCTGCTCCCTTCCTGACCGTGTGACCGGTGTAGCAGAGCGGTTCCGGCGTTGACAAAGGGGTAGCTGTTGACTGCCCCAACTTGACGTTCATGCAAAGGCAGGTTGGGTTGTTGTGAAGGACTTATTCCATTTAATATTTTTTCACTTTAGGATTGCCAACTGGCATCCCCTTTTGTCATGGACATGCATCGAGAGGCTACCTTCAGCCTTGAGTTCTTTTCGGTCAGTCCAAATCAGTCAATGCTTGCTTTTTATATTTTGGATCAGCCCACAGGAGCATTGTGCAAGTTTACATTTTGCAGTGGTGAATGGCTATGTAGATAATTTCCCTGTTCACAGCTGCTCTGGCAGATCAATGCAACAGAACACTCATGCCCACCTGTGCAGTGGAAGACACTGTCTCCAAACAAAGGTTCTCAGAGCCGAGCTGGTGTGCCTGTTCCTTCTCACACCTTCATTGGGATGGGCACACTAAACCTTGGCTGTGTCGATTCATGAGGACATTTCACGTGTTGAAAATAGAACAATATCCTATCCAGTATGATTTAGATACATATTTATAATTCATACAATAGCAATCAATGTATGCACAATGCCAGAGAAGGTCATTAAAGACAGAAAGATAAAGAAATGGACATGAAGAAAGGGATGTGACCAAAAGAATTGGCTGATATCAAATCATTATTGAAATCAGTTGTATTTAAATGTTGACATCAAACCAGTGCAACAGGGAGTTTCCTTGAGTGAGCAGGCTGCTGTTCTTGGGACGTTTTTTCTCCCTGGTCTTTCCAATTGATTTGGATTTCCACTGAGCAGATAACCAGTGTGATCGCTCGGCTTTATAATTCATTGCTTGTCGTTCATGCCGCTCCTTTGCTACTTTGAGCAAACGGCTGGTTGTGCGGGATGAATGCTCATCTCTTGCTTTTCCAACTGAATTGGATACTTTCCAAGTGTATTACCATTGCATTCGCTCGTTTGCGTGTTCAATTTTTAAATCAGACGAACCATGCACTATTGTTCCCGGGCTTGAGATATCACCCTCCAGCCTATAGCTTGGATTGTTTTTTTCCACTGGACACCCATCCTACATTTCAAGATTGATTTGGTCTTCCCTGCTACTATATGTACTTGAGAAGTGATTTCAGCATCATGGATTGATTATGTTCAGGTTTAATTGTTATGGTCCTGATGATGACCCTTTAGTAACACATGGGTCGAAACGCTGTTGACTTTCTCTCTGGTGGAGAGAGACTTTCATTGATTGTGCAGGATTCATCTTTTTCATGATTTCATTTGAGACTATGATGCGTTGATCCTCGAATCTGCACTTGTTGTTCAGGTCTTTCCGCCGTTCCTTGATTATAAAATTGTGATCACCTTCATTGTTTGCGCTGCTTTGCACATATTTTGGAGCATCACTTGTTCACAATGCAATGTGCACCTATTGCACTTGTTTTATGTGCTGCATTTAAATACAATTGATTTAAATAATTCTTTGATAGAAGTTGTTTCTTTTGGTCATTTCCTTTCTTTATCTTTCTGTCTTTACTGACCCTCTCTGGCATTGTGCAATACATTGATTGTTATCGTATGAATTATAAATAAATATCTAAATGATATCTGATGGGATATTGTTGTATTTCAATATCTTATAATCAGGTCATTTCTAGGTAGGTCTACAAGCTACTCCTTTGGTTTATGGAACTTTAGTAAAATTATATTTTCCTGATAGTCACAAAGCTTCCTTCAAAAGCTACCCCAAATATCAGAAGATGTCCAGTGAGTGAAAGGGGCTTGAGCTGGTGGCAGACAGGAGACGCCAGACACATGAGCTGAGCACATATTTAGTGCCAACTTGCTTGCCCCACTGCCTCACAGTCCCTGGTATAGCTAGCCTGGATCTCCAGTTTGGGCAGCCCCAAGACAATACAGGTGTTTGCATACCAGCATCCACGTCACTCAGTATCCCAACATAGTGGCGGGGACGTACTGATATCCTGCAAAATAACCTATGGGTATACTATATCCCTAGAGGCCCACAAGACAAATTAGAATAGGAACTGAGGGTTTAGGTTAGTTGTGACTTAAGGTTGAGAATTTCAGCTTCAAAGTTAGATTTAAATTATTCTTTGTGTATTGGATGCAAATCAAAGTAACTTTCTTTAATACATCATTTTTGTACTGTTTTATTTTTAATGCTCTTCTGACATAGTTGACTTGACATAGCAATTCGTAAATTAAGACCAGCCTTAGAACACATATGAAAGCAGACCCATATGTCTATTTCGTTCGAAATCGTCATGAATAAACATCATATGATAACAGAAACACGAGTGAACAAATGGAAAAATTAACATCAGGAGATTCATTATGCAGTATATAGGTTTAAATAAAAGAAAATAAATAATATATGTGAGAAAATTACATGGAGTAGAAATATGTCTGGAGAAGAGAGAGAGAGAGAGAGTAAACCAAACAAAAAGTCAATATTTGTTATAAATCAGATAGATCATTATAATTTAGCAATATTGTGCGATCTCTGCTTTTCTCATATATGTTATTTATATGAGAGTTGGTGGCAAACAGGATATGATCATGCATCGTGTAAATCAGGATGTGTTCGTGTATTGGTGGAAATCAGGATACGTTCATGCATTGGTGGCGAACAGGATATGTTCATACATTTGTGGGAATCAGGATATGTTTATGCATTGGTGTGAATGAGGATATGTTTATGCATTGGTGTGAATCAGGATATGTTTATGCATTGGTGTGAATCAGGATATGTTTATGCATTGGTGTGAATCAGGATATGTTTATGCATTGGTGTGAATCAGGATATGTTCATGCATTGGTGTGAATGAGGATATGTTCATACATTGGTGTGAATCAGGATATGTTTATGCATTGGTGTGAATCAGGATATGTTTATGCATTGGTGTGAATCAGGATATGTTCATGCATTGGTGTGAATCAGGATATGTTCATGCATTGTGTGAATCAGGATATGTTCATACATTTGTGGGAATCAGGGTATGTTTATGCATTGGTGTCAATCAGGATATGTTTATGCATTGGTGTGAATCAGGATATGCTTATGCATTGGAGTGAATCAGGATATGTTTATGCATTGGTGTGAATCAGGATATGGTTATGCATTGGTGTGAATCAGGATTTGTTTATGCATTGGTGTGAATCAGGATATGTTTATGCATATAGCCTGCCTGGTGTACCCCCTCGCCCTCTGCCTTACTCCTGCTTTCTGCTAGCTGCCTCATTCTTCCTGATTCTTTTAATTTACTCATTTTACTCATTACTCTTTTTCATCATTCCTCTTGTCTTCTCAATTTAATTTATTTATTTCAGTCGGCACCCCGCCGGTTTCCCGCCGCTGCTGCCCCTGCGACCCCTCCCCCGACACAGTTCCCGCCTCCCTACCTCTAGTCCCGCCCCCCTCCCCTACATAATGGCGTCTGCTGCGCGGTCGCGCCAGAGGCGCGCCAGAGGCGCGCCTAAGGCAAACCTGTCTGCGCCCATCCGCGACCCGGCCAGGACCAGCGCCAGGACCCCTGGACCTCCAACCATCCATTGCTACGACGCCACCACCCTCCTCGCACTCAACACCGGAAGACTCAGAAACTGCCAACAGGCCTCGCCGAACAAGTCCCACGGCCAATTCTCCTGCCTCCACTGCCGCCAGACCCTCACCACAACCCCGGCCTCCAACACCACCGACGCCAGCAACGGCAACACCCTAAGATGCATCCTCCTCAACGTACGCTCCCTACACAAGCACGCCATGGAAATCTGGAACCTACTCGACTCCCTCTCGCCCGACATCACCTTCCTCACGGAGACGTGGACCAACGCCTCCTCCGCCCCCCGACATCAACATCGCCATCCCGGACAGATATAAGATACAGAGTAAAGACCGCTCCAATCATCCGGGAGGGGGCCTCGCAATCGCCCACAAGAGCACCCTCCACCTCACCACCTCCAGTGAAACCTTCCCCTCCGCCAAACACTTGCACTTCCAGATCCAGACCACCCCAAATGCCACACTCCGAGGAACCCCCGTCTACAGACCTCCCGGCCCCCGGACACCCTTCGTCACCGCCATCACCGACTTCATCGCACCCCACGCAATCGCATCAACGAACTACATACTCATTGGAGACCTGAACTTCCACCTCGACAACCCCAGCGACCCCCAACTCCACCACCCTCCTTGACAACCTCGCCAACATCGGACTTGAACAACTCGTCACCACACCGACCCAAAGAGCCGGACACACCCTTGACCCCATCTTCGCTACAGGATACAGAGTCCACTTCAGCCACACAACGCAACCACCATGGACCGACCACCACTGCGTACACTTCACTGTCGACAAACCCTATGGCACCCAAACCAGCCCCACACCCACCACGGAGGAACTGGAGGAAGATCACCGATGAGCAACTCAACTCCACCCTCACCTGAAACAACCACACCTGGACATCCGACGCAAACATCGCAGCCAGCGAACTGCACACTTGGATCTCCAACTGCGCAGATGAGCTCGCACCGCTGCGCAACCCCGACAAACAGCGCCCCAGGAAAGCCGCCTGGTACACCACCGCTCTCCAAGAGACCAGGCGCACCTACAGACGCCTGGAGAAGAACTGGAGAAACACCAAGACAACCGAAAACTACTCCACCTACAAAGACGCCATGACGGACTACCACAACCAAACCAGGACTACCAAGAGGAACTTCTTCCACAACAAAAGCCTCGCCAACTCCACCAATTCCAGGGAACTCTTCAGTGTCATTCAGGAGTTCACCAACCCACGCAGCGAAGCCGCAGACATCACCCCTTCCCAAGACCTCTGCGACAAACTTGGAACCTACTTCCACCTCAAGATCAAAGCCCTCTAAGACAACTTCGTCGACCATCCTCCAGGCACCACAGCTGGCCCACCGCCCCACAAGGACCCCAGCGAACCCACCATATCCAACTGGACTCCGATCACGACCGAAGACACCGCCTTGGCCATGAAAGGCATCCACTCGGGGGCCCCCACCGACCCCTTCCCTCCTCACATCTACCACAGAGCCGCAGCCACCATCGCACCCGAACTGAAATGCACCATTGTTAGACCTGTCAGCCCTAGGGTGGTCTTACCCCATTTTTTTTCTCTTTGCGCCTCATTTTTGCCACTACACTTTTGTTGGACCTAGGTCTCTGGGCGCCTTACCACTGCCAAACAGTGCTGAGGTGCAGGTGCTCTCTCCTATTAAGATGGCTGCCACAGGCCCCTGCTACTGCGGAGTGGCCTTTGCATACACATACTAGTAGTCAGGATCAGGCTGGGACATAAGGATACAGTATCCATGCCGTCCCTGCCTCTGGGCCTCATAGCCAGACATGAGGGAAGCTTCTAGAACCTTCCAGCTTGGGGAGGAGTTATGTTTTGCCGCCTTTAGGAGGGTCACCTGACCTAGGGGTATAAGAGGTTGGGAGGGAAATCTTTTAGTCAGTTGGGGCACCACTGGACCTGGGGGAACCTCCGTCGGAGTATAGGCAGTCGGGCCTAGGGGGGAGGCCTACACTACTGGTACTGACTGGGCTGAGGCACTGCTGTGCTAAGATAGCTGAGGAACACCTTCCACCCACTGACCTTGCCCAGCGTGAGGGGACCCAGGGAACCACCTCCAGTGTGCCTGCAGGGAACCATCCTGCTCTTATGCCCACCAACTCAACCCCTTTTCCTCAAGTAACTGCAACCCCCAAAAAGTAACTGCAACAAACCAGGAACTACCATCCTGCCAAGAAACAGCAACCTGAAACTGCAAGCCTGACAAACCAACAAGGTCAGAAACCTGAACTGCCGAACTGGGGATCACCAGGTAAAGCGCTGTGTCCTGAAGCGCTAGACCTTCACCCCAATCCACTCCTAGCTGTCGCAGTGCTGCCCTGCTGCTGGGCTGCCCAAAGCACTGTTATAATTATCCCCCCTGCTAGCCTGTGTCAAGCGCGCTCCCGCGCTGTGCCTCCACGTGGGAGGAATCGCCCCATCGAGCCACTGACCTCGGGCTGGAGAACTGCCATTGCGGCCGTCGCCGCGTGTGAAGAGCTGCGGAGGTGGGCGTGGCCTCCCCGAGGCCTTGGTGGTGAGGCGCGCCTTCCGCGCCCTCACCAAAGATCCCGAAGTGCCCACGCGATCACCGCCGGGCCCGGGAGCCCTCTGAGGCAGAAGTTGCGGCCTGGAGATCACCGCCGCGGCCCAGGTGAGGGAGAGAGGCCTCCGGCCCCGCCGACGCCGTTGCTGAGCGACCGGGGACGCCGACCGCGTCATCGGCCGAGCCACCGGGAAGGCCGCGCAGTGATTGGCTGCCGACTCCCACTGCGCCCCAGCGCCTACGGAGGCCGGAGAGGAGTCCCGGTGAGCAGAGGGAGGCGGGAAGCCGGCCGGAGAGGACTGCCTGCTCCCGCTCCCTTCCCCGCATAATAACGCTGGCTACGGGGACCGGAGAAGAGCATTACCGGCCCCCGACGACCCGCGATCACAGCTAGAAGGCCTATCGGCCCCAGTCCGGGCCCCGCCCGACAGAACATGGGCCGGCCCGGGGAGAAACCAGCCGCTCAAGCGAGCAACCACCGAAATCACCGCAGGTGAGCCCGGGAGGCCCCTAGGGCATGTAGAGTCGCCACTGGGGGCCGGGGGCCACCTTCTCATTGCCACACAAGGGGGAAACCAGGATTAACTTTGTTCACGAGAAGAGGCGAGGCCCGGAGAGGAGTGGGCCTGGCCTGAATTAGCCTCTAAGTAGCCCTTGAGAGCCACAGAAGCCCAAATCAACAGGGAAGCCCCAGAGAGAGGAACATGTGGAGGGGTTCCCTAAGCTATTTACCAGCTTGATTATTATGCCTGCTTTAATGAATGGTTAGGCCTGATTTATATCCTTCGTAATGAAATGTGTTACCTAGTGTAAAGGTGTTTACCTGAATTGAGCTGAAGTGTTCACCTGCCAAGAGTTAAAGTGTTCGTATGTTGTAGGCCTACCTGCTTTGCGACGCCCACTGTACTGAATGTGGTGGCGCCTAGGTTGATACAGGTTCTTCATCATCTACAGTGTAATGTGCATCTAATGTCTAGCTAATTGCATGTCGCCAACTGTATTGAAGTCCATGTTTTTGGCCTACAGTCTATGACCTACAGTGTTACCTGCTTTTCTAGGAGGTTATTGATACTGCCTTTTTAATGGCGTAACGTTCTACTGTTTTAATGTGCTTGAATGAAATTTACGCACTAGTTTATAAAGCTACAATGAAATGAAATGTTGCCTAAGATTATCTGCCTTATCCACTGCTAATTTAAATGAGATAAAGGATCTTGTTTTTACATCAAATCCTGGTGTGGTGTCCCCCTTTATTGTTGCGCATTATTGAGTCAGTGTGAGTGTGTGCTGCACAAGTGCTTAACACATTGCCTTCGGGTGCCTTCCTACCTCGCGCCAAGCTACCGCGTCGGAATCGGCGACCCCGGTTCTAACATTGGTGTTCAGCGGTGGGATAAGGACTTGTACTTGTGCAGCACCCTACAGGGACTCAGTGTGCGCCGCAATTAGACACCTATTTAAATGCAAGTGCTAAGAATTTTTTGTGATTGCCTGATTGTGTACACTCCTGCGTTAGACCTGCTACCTACATTCTAGAACCCTTTTTCTAAATTGTCTGGGGCCCCACCTAGCAGGATGGAGTTTGAGTTGGCCAACCTAGAAAGGTATACGGTGGCGCAGCTCAAGGAGTTCTGTCTAGAGAGGGGGGTGTCCGTCAAGCGAGGCGCCAGGAAAGAGGAGCTTCAGAAAGCTTTGAGGGCATGGGTAATGGCCCACCCGGGGGGAAGAGGGGACGAGGAGCAGGGGGAGACAGACGACCCAGGAGAACTGGACCTACTGCACATTGACGTTAGCGAGAATGTGTTGCCAGGAAGACGTTCCAGGGCAGGCAGTAGTGCATCAGGGGGGAGTTTGTCTGCAGACGAATTTGAGGACAGGAGGGAGGAGAGGCAATTGAAGTTAGAACTTGCTAGGATGGACAGGGAGCGAGAACAGGCAAGGCTAGCCATGGAAGAAAGGAAGCTTGCGCATGAGCTTAGCCTGAAAGAATTAGAGCTCCGAGCCTTGCAGATGGAGATGCAGGGCAACTTGAATGGTGGCAGCGTACCCGCTGAGGTTCCACGAGAGCCGAAGTTTTACCTACCTAAGGAGGTGATGGCCAGTTTCAGTGTATGGGATGACATTGATAAGTGGTTGGCGGCATATGAGGTGTCTTTGGTGGCCCATGGGATGCCTGAGAAGTACTGGGGGGGAGGCCTGTACAAGTACATACCTCCGTTGGCAAGGGACACACTCTTGACCATAGATAAAAGTGATCAGACCAATTACCCTGTCATGAAAGAGGCCCTGCTTAAAAAGTTTGGCCTCACCCCAGAAAAGTATCGCCAAAAGTTCCGCAACAGCCACAAGCTTCCCACACAGAACTGGGTGGATTTTTTTGATTATGCCCGTAAGGCATTGGAGGGTTGGGTGCGTGGCAGCAAAGTGAGTGACTATGAAGGGCTGTACCATCTATTTTTAAGGGAGCACCTTCTAGATAAAAGTTTTCCAGAGCTGCGCCAACACCTGGTGGACCGCAAGCTGACCGATCCTCGGGAACTTGCAGAGGAGGCGGATACCTGGGTTAGCACTCGGGTGTCCCACAAGGGATCCGGGGAGACCCCGAAAGGTGGACAGGGTTTTCCCCAGAAGAGAGAGGGGGAGATAAAAAGAAGGAGTTCTTTAAAGGCCCCCAAAATAGACCGCAAGGGAAGGGGGTAGGTTCCCCACCCCAATCTGGATTCCAGAAACCCACTTACCCTGACAGGAGTCAGCAGCCCAGAACTGTCCGGTGCTACGAGTGCGGGAGGTTGGACACTACAAGGGGATCCCCAGTGTCGCAAGAGGACCCCAGCCCCCACAGGAGGTAAGAGCCCCGGGGTGGCCAGTGTAGCGCTTGGGGAGGAGTTGTCCCTAGGTAGGGGAGGTGAGTGGATAGGCTTGACCTTAGTTTCCCTGGGGGATAGAGAGATCATCCCACGGGTTCAGGTACCCTCGAACACTGCCAAGTATCGGCAGAGGGTCCTGGTGAACGGGGAGGAGGTGGAGGCTCTGAGGGACACGGGTGCCAGCATGACGATGGTAAGACGTCAGCTGGTGTCCCCAGAGCAGGTGATTCCTGAAGTATTCCACCCGGTTGTTATGGCTGATAATAGCCTGGGTCATTACCCCGTGGCCCAAGTTCCCTTTGAGTGGGGAGGAGTCTCAGGCCTGTTGAGAGTTGCGGTGAGCCCTGCCATGCCAGTTTACTGTCTGCTCGGAAACGATTTAGAACATACTGCGTGGAAGGAGGTGGAGTTCAACGCCCACGCTGAGATGCTGGGATTACCAGGGTGGACCTGCGTGGTCACGCGGTCCATGGCTGCCCGGCAAGGAACTCAACCCGGGTTGGAGCCTGAAACAATGGCCCAGCCCACTGCTGGACAAGAAGACATCCTTGAGGATGCACCCTGCGAGATGGATGGGGAGCCCGCGGAGGTGACCCCGGAGTCCGCTGAGGTGGATGTTGTTCCCGTGGGGGACTTGCCGACCCCTGCAGAGTGGCAGGTGGAAGGAGGGCCTACCCGGGAGGAATTCTGTCGGGCGCAAGGAGAGTGCCCAACGCTTGAAGGCATGCGGTAGCGTGGCCGAAGCCCAAGCAACTGGTAAAGAGACCAGTAATTACCATGTCTACTGGGAGGATGGTCTCCTCTACAGTGAGCCTAAGGCTCCGGTGCATGGGTCATCAAGGGCCTTAGTGGTCCCCCAATGCTACCGAGCCTTCCTGCTGGAATTGGCACATGAGATACCCCTGGCAGGACACCAGGGCCAGGACAAGACGTTTGCCCGATTGGTCCCACATTTTTATTGGCCCAGGATGAGAGTTAACTCTGACACCTTCTGTAAGACCTGTGTGACTTGTCAGGCGAGTGGCAAGACTGGGACTAAGTTGAAGGTCCCTCTGGAACCGCTCCCGGTTGTCGGTACCCCTTTTGAGCGGGTAGGAATTGACATTGTCGGGCCAATGGACCCGCCGACTTCTTCGGGACATAGGTTCATCTTGGTGTTGGTGGACCACGCCACCCGGTACCCGGAGGCCATTCCTCTGAGGACCATCACTGCACCTGTGGTGGCGCGGGCCTTGATGGGGATTTTTACCCATGTGGGATTCCCCAAGGTCGTGGTGTCAGATAGGGGCACGAATTTCATGTCGGCCTACATGCAGGCCATGTGGAAGGAGTGCGGAGTGACCTACAGGTTCTCCACTCCTTACCACCCCCAGACTAACGGGCTCGTGGAGCGTTTCAATAAGACCCTGAAGGGGATGATCCGAAGCCTACCCGAGGACTTGAGACGGAAGTGGGACGTCCTCTTACCCTGTCTGCTCTTCTCCTACCGAGAGGTGCCGCAGAAGGGGGTCGGTTTCAGCCCCTTTGAGCTGCTCTATGGCCACCCCGTTAGGGGGCCCCTCAGTCTCGTGAAGGAGGGGTGGGAGAAGTCTTCTAAGAAGCTCCATTGTGATGTGGTCAGCTACATGCTGGCGTTCCGCGACCGGAATGCTCGGACGGTGGAGTTGGATGCTGGACAGAAGGTGTGGGTCATGGAGCCCGGAGAGCTTAGCGCCCTCCAGGACCGGTGGACTGGACCGTACGAAATTTTGGAGAGAAGAGGCCAGACCACTTATGTAGTAGACCTCAAGACCCCCCCGACAACCCCACAGGGTGTTCCACATCAACCGCCTTAAGCCACACCAGGAGCGGTCAGAACTTACTCTCCTGATGGTGACGGATGGGAGTGAAGAGGAGGAGAGCGAGCCTCTTCCGGACCTTCTGGCGGCCAAAGAGAACGATGGATCGGTGGAGGGAGTGGTTCTCTCCCCATCCTTGACCCCTGAGCAACAGAGGGACTGCTGCCAGGTACTCCTCATTGTTTTCCCTCACTCCTGGGATTACGCACCTGTGTACCCATGATGTGGACACAGGGGACAGCCCGCCTGTGAAAACCAAGTCTTACCGGCTGTCCAACAAAGTCAGAACCAGCATCCAGAGTGAGGTGACCAAAATGTTGGAGCTGGAAGTGATTGAGCCTTCCAACAGCCCTTGGGCTAGTCCGGTGGTGTTGGTGCCGAAAGCGGCCCCACCGGGCACCACACCAGAACTTCGGTTCTGTGTGGATTACCGTGGTCTGAATTCCGTGACCAAGACAAATGCTCACCCGATCCCTCGGGCGGATGAGCTCATTGACCGACTGGGAGCAGCTCGGTATCTGAGTACCATCGACCTGACGTCAGGATATTGGCAGATTGCCATGACGGACGGAGCAAAGGAGAAGACTGCGTTCTCCACCCCCGAGGGCCACTTTCAATTTCGGGTGATGCCCTTCGGGCTGAAAAATGCTCCGGCCACTTTCCAGCGGTTGGTTAACCAGGTACTGTCTGGCCTAGAGGCCTTCTCCGCTGCCTACCTGGATGACATAGCTGTCTTCAGCAGCAGCTGGGAGGACCATCTGGAGCATCTACAGCGGGCTGGCCTAACCATCAAGGCTAGCAAGTGCCAGATTGGACAGGGATCTGTCGTCTACCTGGGACACCTGGTGGGCGGGGGTAAGGTGCAACCCCTCCAGGCCAAAATCGAGACCATCTTGGCCTGGGAGCCCCCCAAAACCCAAACGGAGGTCCGGGCTTTCCTTGGCCTCACGGGTTACTACCGCCGGTTTGTCAAGGGCTATGGGACCATCGTAGCCCCCCTGACGGAATTGACCTCAAAGAAGCAGCCACGTAAAGTGATCTGGACGGCTGCCTGTCAAGAAGCGTTTGACACTCTGAAGCACGCGATGTGCACCGCTCCGGTGCTTAGGACTCCAGACTTTGGAAGAGAATTCATCGTGCAGACAGACGCCTCTGAGCATGGCATTGGAGCTGTGCTCTCTCAACTTAACAATGACGGCCAGGACCAGCCAGTGGCCTTTATTTCTCGAAGGCTACTCCCCGGGAACAGCGGTGGAGTACGATAGAGCGAGAAGCCTTCGCTGTGGTTTGGGCTTTGAAGAAGCTGAGGCCATACCTCTTTGGCTCTCACTTCCTTATTCAGACCGACCACCGACCCCTTCGCTGGCTCATGCAGATGAGAGGCGAAAACCCCAAATTGTTGAGGTGGTCTATTTCCCTCCAGGGGATGGACTTTCGGGTGGAACATCGACCCGGAGTAGACCACGCCAACGCTGACGGTCTCTCCCGGTTTTTCCGCCTTAGCGATGAGAACTCCCTAGAGGTTGGGAAGCTCTCCCCACTTTCGGCTGGGGGGGACGCGTGTTAGACCTGTCAGCCCTAGGGTGGTCTTACCCCGTTTTTTTTCTCTTTGCGCCTCATTTTTGCCACTACACTTTTGTTGGACCTAGGTCTCTGGGCGCCTTACCACTGCCAAACAGTGCTGAGGTGCAGGTGCTCTCTCCTATTAAGATGGCTGCCACAGGCCCCTGCTACTGCGGAGTGGCCTTTGCATACACATACTAGTAGTCAGGATCAGGCTGGGACATAAGGATACAGTATCCATGCCGTCCCCGCCTCTGGGCCTCATAGCCAGACATGAGGGAAGCTTCTAGAACCTTCCAGCTTGGGGAGGAGTTATGTTTTGCCGCCTTTAGGAGGGTCACCTGACCTAGGGGTATAAGAGGTTGGGAGGGAAATCTTTTAGTCAGTTGGGGCACCACTGGACCTGGGGGAACCTCCGTCGGAGTATAGGCTGTCGGGCCTAGGGGAGGCCTACACTACTGGTACTGACTGGGCTGAGGCACTGCTGTGCTAAGATAGCTGAGGAACACCTTCCACCCACTGACCTTGCCCAGCGTGAGGGGACCCAGGGAACCACCTCCAGTGTGCCTGCAGGGAACCATCCTGCTCTTATGCCCACCAACTCAACCCCTTTCCCTCAAGTAACTGCAACCCCCACAAAGTAACTGCAACAAACCAGGAACTACCATCCTGCCAAGAAACAGCAACCTGAAACTGAAAGTCTGACAAACCAACAAGGTCAGAAACCTGAACTGCCGAATTGGGGATCACCAGGTAAAGCGCTGTGTCCTGAAGCGCTAGACCTTCACCCCAATCCACTCCTAGCTGTCACAGTGCTGCCCTGCTGCTGGGCTGCCCAAAGCACTGTTATAATTATCCCCCCCTGCTAGCCTGTGTCAAGCGCGCTCCCGCGCTGTGCCTCCACGTGGGAGGAATCGCCCCATCGAGCCACTGACCTCGGGCTGGAGAACTGCCATTGCGGCCGTCGCCGCGTGTGAAGAGCTGCGGAGGTGGGCGTGGCCTCCCCGAGGCCTTGGTGGTGAGGCGCGCCGTCCGCGCCCTCACCGAAGACCCCGAAGTGCCCACGCGATCACCGCCGGGCCCGGGAGCCCTCTGAGGCAGAAGTTGCGGCCTGGAGATCACCGCCGCGGCCCAGGTGAGGAGAGAGGCCTCCGGCCCCGCCGACGCCGTTGCTGAGCGACCGGGGACGCCGACCGCGTCATCGGCCGCGCCCCGGGAAGGCCGCGCAGTGATTGGCTGCCGACTCCCGCTGCGCCCCAGCGCCTACGGAGGCCGGAGAGAGTCCCGGTGAGCAGAGGGAGGCGGGAAGCCGGCCGGAGAGGACTGCCTGCTCCGCTCCCTTCCCCGCATAATAACGCTGGCTACGGGGACCGGAGAAGAGCATTACCGGCCCCCGACGACCCGCGATTACAGCCTGAAGGCCTATCGGCCCCAGTCCGGGCCCCGCCCGACAGAACACGGGCCGGCCCGGGGAGAAACCAGCCGCTCAAGCGAGCGACCACCGAAATCACCGCAGGTGAGCCCGGGAGGCCCCTAGGGCATGTAGAGTCGCCACTGGGGGCCGGGGGCCACCTTCTCATTGCCACACAAGGGGGAAACCAGGATTAACTTTGTTCACGAGAAGAGGCGAGGCCCGGAGAGGAGTGGGCCTGGCCTGAATTAACCCCTAAGTAGCCCTTGAGAGCCACAGAAGCCCAAATCAATAGGGAAGCCCCAGAGAGAGGAACATGTGGAGGGGTTCCCTAAGCTATTTACCAGCTTGATTATTATGCCTGCTTTAATGAATGGTTAGGCCTGATTTATATCCTTCGTAATGAAATGTGTTACCTAGTGTAAAGGTGTTTACCTGAATTGAGCTGAAGTGTTCACCTGCCAAGAGTTAAAGTGTTTGTATGTTGTAGGCCTACCTGCTTTGCGACGCCCACTGTACTGAATGTGGTGGCGCCTAGGTTGATACAGGTTCTTCATCATCTACAGTGTAATGTGCATCTAATGTCTAGCTAATTGCATGTCGCCAACTGTATTGAAGTCCATGTTTTTGGCCTACAGTCTATGACCTACAGTGTTACCTGCTTTTCTAGGAGGTTATTGATACTGCCTTTTTAATGGCGTAACGTTCTACTGTTTTAATGTGCTTGAATGAAATTTACGCACTAGTTTATGAAGCTACAATGAAATGAAATGTTGCCTAAGATTATCTGCCTTATCCACTGCTAATTTAAATGAGATAAAGGATCTTGTTTTTACATCAAAGCCTGGTGTGGTGTCCCCCTTTATTGTTGCGCATTATTGAGTCAGTGTGAGTGTGTGCTGCACAAGTGCTTAACACATTGCCTTCGGGTGCCTTCCTACCTCGCGCCAAGCTACCGCGTCGGAGTCGGCGACCCCGGTTCTAACAACCATCAACACCACCTTCAAAACAGGCACCTTCCCAGACGACTGGAAGCGCGCAGAAGTCAGGCCCCTGCTCAAGAAGCCCACGAAGGACCCCACCGACCTCAAGAACGACCGGCCCATCTCGCTCCTCCCCTTCGCAGCCAAAGTTGCAAAGAAAACGGTCAACAGGGAACTGACACGATTCATCGAAGAGAATGCCATACTCGACTCGTCCCAATCCGGATTCCGAAGCAACCACAGCACCGAGACCGCCCTACTCGCCGCCACAGATGACATCCGCACCCTCCTGGACCAAGGCCACTCCGCAGCCCTCATCCTACTCGACCTCTCAGCGGCCTTCGACACCGTCTCTCACCACACACTAGTCGCCAGACTGCACGACGCTGGCATACAAGGAACTGCCCTGGACTGAATCCGATCATTCCTCACCGGAAGAAGCCAGAGAATCAGACTACCACCCTTCCTCTTCGATCCAACGGAAATCACCTGCGGAGTCCCACAGGGGTCATCACTGAGCCCGACCCTCTTCAACATCTACAAGGCCCCCCTCGCAGCCATCATCCGACAACACGGCCTCAACATCGTATCCTACGCCAACGACACCCAGCTCATCCTCTCCCTCACCCGAGACTCCACCACCGCCAAACTCAACTTCCAGAAAGGAATGCAAGACGTCGCAGTCTGGTTGACCAACAGCTGCCTTAAACTCAACGCCGAGAAGACAGAAGTCCTCGTCCTTGGAACCACCCCTTCAGCATGGGACAACACCTGGTGGCCGACCACCCTCAGAAGTCCACCTACCCCCTCGGACCACGCCAAGAACCTCGGCATCATGCTCAACTCATCACTCACCATGAACCGACAAGTCAACGCCGTCACATCCAGCTGTTTCAACACCCTCCGCATACTTCGCAAGACCTTCAAATGGATCCCCCCTGAGTCAAGGAAGACAGTCACCCACGCACTCATCACCAGCAGACTGGACTATGGAAACGCACTCTACGCCGGCATCAACAAGTCCCTGCTCCGCAAACTCCAGACTATACAGAACAACGCCGCCAGACTCGTCCTCGGCATCCCCCAGCACAAACACATCAGCCACCACCTACGAAAACTACACTGGCTCCCCGTGGAGAAAAGAGTCACCTTCAAAATCCTCACTCACGCCTACAAATGCATACACAACAATGGACCCAAATACCTCAACGACAGAATCAACTTCCACACACCCAAAAGAAACCTCCGATCTTCCAACCTCGCATTGGCGGAAACCCCACGCATCCGCAGAGCCAGAGCAGGCGGAAGATCCTTCTATCACATTGTGGCCAAAACCTGGAACGAGCTACCAGCAGACATCAGACGCTCCCCCTCCCTGAACACCTTCAGGAAGACTCTCAAGACCTGGCTCTTCGGCTAACAGACCTGCTGCCCCCCCCCAGCGCCTTGAGACCCTCACGGGTGAGTAGCGTGCTTTACAACCCCCTGATTGATTGGTGTGAATCAGGATATGTTCATGCTTTGGTGGAAATCAGGATATGTTCATGCATTAGTGTGAATCAGGATATGTTCATACATTTGTGGGAATCAGGATATGTTTAAGCATTGGTGTCATTTAGGATATGTGTATGCATTGGTGTGAATCAGGATATGTTTATGCATTAGGGTGGATCAGGATATGGTTATGCATTGGTGTGAATTAGGATTTGTTTGTGCATTGGTGTGAATAAGGATATGTTTATGCATTGGTGTGAATCAGGATATGTTTATGCATTGGTGTGAATCAGGATATGTTTATGCATTGGTGTGAATCAGGATATGTTCATGCATTGTGTGAATCAGGATATGTTCATGCATTGTGTGAATCAGGATTTGTTTGTGCATTGGTGTGAATCAGGATATGTTTATGCATTGGTGTGAATCAGGATATGTTAATGCATTGGTGGAAATAAGGATATGTTCGTGCATTAGTGTGAATCAGGATATTTTCATACATTTGTGGGAATCAGGATATGTTTATGCATTGATGTGAATCAGGATATGTTTATGCATTGGTGTGAATCAGGATACGTTTATGCATTGTGTGAATCAGGATATGTTCATGCATTGTGTGAATCAGGATATGTTCATGCATTGTGTGAATCAGGATTTGTTTATGCATTGGTGTGAATCAGGATATGTTCATGCATTGGTGGAAACCAGAGTATGTTCATGCATTAGTGTGACTCAAGATATGTTCATACATTTGTTGGAATCAGGGAATGTTTATGCATTGGTGTGAATCAGGATATGTTTATGCATTGGTGTGAATCAGGATATGTTTACGCATTGGTGTGAATCAGGATATGTTCATGCATTGTGTGAATCAGGATATGTTCATGCATTGTGTGAATCAGGATATGTTCATGCATTGTGTGAATCAGGATATGTTTATGCATCGTGTGAATAAGGATATGTTTATGCATTGGTGTGAATCAGGATATGTTTATGCATTGGTGTGAATCAGGATATGTTTATGCATTGGTGTGAATAAGGATATGTTCATGCATTGTGTGAATCAGGATATGTTCATGCATTGTGTGAATCAGGATTTGTTTGTGCATTGGTGTGAATCAGGATATATTTATGCATTGGTGTGAATCAGGATATGTTAATGCATTGTGTGAATCAGGATTTGTTTGTGCATTGGTGTGAATCAGGATATGTTTATGCATTGGTGTGAATCAGGATATGTTAATGCATTGGTGGAAATCAGGATATGTTCATGCATTAGTGTGAATCAGGATATTTTCATACATTTGTGGGAATCAGGATATGTTTATGCATTGATGTGAATCAGGATATGTTTATGCATTGGTGTGAATCAGGCTACGTTTATGCATTGTGTGAATCAGGATATGTTCATGCATTGTGTGAATCAGGATATGTTCATGCATTGTGTGAATCAGGATTTGTTTATGCATTGGTGTGAATCAGGATATGTTCATGCATTGGTGGAAACCAGAGTATGTTCATACATTAGTGTGACTCAAGATATGTTCATACATTTGTGGGAATCAGGGAATGTTTATGCATTGGTGTGAATCAGGATATGTTTATGCATTGGTGTGAATCAGGATATGTTTATGCATTGGTGTGAATCAGGATATGTTCATGCATTGTGTGAATCAGGATATGTTCATGCATTGTGTGAATCAGGATATGTTCATGCATTGTGTGAATCAGGATATGTTTATGCATCGTGTGAATAAGGATATGTTTATGCATTGGTGTGAATCAGGATATGTTTATGCATTGGTGTGAATCAGGATATGTTTATGCATTGGTGTGAATCAGGATATGTTCATGCATTGTGTGAATCAGGATATGTTCATGCATTGTGTGAATCAGGATTTGTTTGTGCATTGGTGTGAATCAGGATATGTTTATGCATTGGTGTGAATCAGGATATGTTAATGCATTGGTGGAAATCAGGATATGTTCGTGCATTAGTGTGAATCAGGATATTTTCATACATTTGTGGGAATCAGGATATGTTTATGCATTGATGTGAATCAGGATATGTTTATGCATTGGTGTGAATCAGGATACGTTTATGCATTGTGTGAATCAGGATATGTTTATGCATTGGTGTGAATCAGGATATGTTCATGCATTGTGTGAATCAGGATTTGTTTATGCATTGGTGTGAATCAGGATATGTTTATGCATTGGTGTGAATCATGCTTTAGTGTGAATAAGGATATGTTTATACATTTGTGTGAATCAGGATATGTTCACGCATTGTGTGAATCAGGATATGTTTATGCATTGGTGTGAATCAGGATATGTTTATGCATTGGTGGGAATCAGGATATGTTCATGCATTGTGTGAATCAGGACATGTTCATGCATTGTGTGAATCAGGATATGTTTATGCATTGGTGTGAATCAGGATATGTTTATGCATTGGTGTGAATCAGGATATGTTTATGCATTGGTGTGAATCAGGATATGTTTATGCATTGGCGTGAATCAGGATATGTTCATGCATTGTGTGAATGAGAATATGTTTATGCATTGGTGTGAATCAGGATATGTTTATGCATTAGTGTGAATCAGGATATGTTTATGCATTGGTGTGAATCAGGATATGTTCACGCATTGTGTGAATCAGGATATGTTTATGCATTGGTGTGAATCAGGATATGTTTATGCATTAGTGTGAATAAGGATATGTTTATTCATTTGTGTGAATCAGGATATGTTGTTCACGCATTGTCTGAATCAGGATATGTTTATGCATTGGTGTGAATCAGGATATGTTCACGTATTGTGTGAATCAGGATATGTTTATGCATTGGTGTGAATCAGGATATGTTTATGCATTAGTGTGAATCAGGATATGATTATGCATTTGTGTGAATCAGGATATGTTCACGCATTGTGTGAATCAGTATATGGTTATGCATTGGTGTGAATCAGGATATGTTTACGCATTGTGTGAATCAGTATATCGTTATGCATTGGTGTGAATCAGGACATGTTCATGCATTGTGTGAATCAGGATACGTTTATGCATTGTTGTCAATCAGAATATGTTCGTGCATTGCTGTGAATCAGGACATGCTCATGCATTGGTGGAAATCAGTGAATGTTCATACAATGGTTACAAGTCCGCAAACAGACACCAGTATACATGTACACTCACTCATTGCCATGCACTAGCTCACTGCCACGCTGACTCACTCCTTCCCTGCCACACTCTCTTGTGGCTTTTGTTCTCTCACAGATGCACTCTTTATCATATGCACTGCTGTAGTATCTTGCTCCTTCAATCCCCCATTCACTGCTGCATGCACTCACTGCTAAATGTATTCACTCATTTCGCACCCAGTACTACACTCTCTAAAGTAGACTCTAATATGCCCGCTCACTCCAATGCACACACTTATTCATTCAACAATTCATGTATTTACTCATTCACTGCTATACTAATTTACACCTAAACGCGCACTTCTTAATTCCTGTATTTGTTTAATTTTAAAAACTTTATTCGGTTCATATAAAATAAACCATAAAAGAATCCTATCCATACATTAAAAAGTAAAATAAAAGCAGCCATTGTGCAGAATAACACCAGTTCATGAACATGCAACTAAATATTAAAGTTGGATTAAATGAAAAATTGTTTAAAAAAATGTTAAATAAAATGCCTAACATAGCACATACTAGAGTGGGCTTTGGGTCACATAATAGCCATAAGGCACATTCGTTGATTTCATTCCCTAAGTCGTCTAGTGAATCTCTACTTTGAAGCACCTTGGAGAGAAACGAAGCAGCCCTTTAAGACACTGTCACATCCCCTAGATCATACATATATTTAAAGGCCACCCGATGATAAATAGTTCTTTCTTGTAAAAAGAGGGGATTGAGATAGATTTTCATGGCAGTTGAATAAAAACATTCCTGTATTCATTCACGCAATTCCCCACTCATTTTCTCATATACACTCACTAATTTGCCTATTCATTCCTACATTCACTCAGTCCTGCACCCATTCACTCCTGAACACACACATTCTTTCCTTGACCCAGTGGTTTACTCATTCACACCTCTACAGTTTCACATCTGAACACTCACTAATTCCTGTACTAACTCTTACACTAGAGCATCCACTCCCTCCTGCGCCCTCGGTCAATCATGCCCACCCACTCTTCTTTACACTTAGGGGCATATTCTCAAGGAGCCATCACCAATTTATCGGCAATTTAGCGCCGCAAAAGTGGCGATAAGACTTATCGCCCTATTCACAAGCTGGTGCAAACTGTTGACATCGCCAGTTTTCCTGCGATAGCTGCCGCAAAACACATCGCCACGGATCAGAGCGACAACTAACGCTAATGATATGCAGAGTAGGCGTTCCCGTGCAAAAACACACGAAAACACCACTTCGCGATATTCTCAACAACCAGCCAGATCAGCGATGCGATCTGAAAACAGGCGATAAGGCGTGTTAGCAGCAGGGATTCAACACCTGCCTTTTACTGGTGTTAAGCAGGACGACAACCTGCAGTATGAAAGGGAGCCCAGCCCAGAGCCACATCTGAAGACCAACAGATGCCATGGAGCCAATGATCATGCAGCCTGGAGACCCAAGAGGGCCACAACACCCTCCGCAACCACCCCCCGGACCCTCCCCCCCAGGTCATGATGTCCAGTAGTCAACGGTAGTGGAAAAACAGAACTTTATTACAAATACATAAACAAAAAGACGAAAAGCTCAGCCAACATGTTCCATTCCCCAACGGGAACTTCACCAGGGCAACGTGTGGATCCAATAAACTGCAAATGCTCCTGGAACTCCCCAATACCATTCCATATCCCGAAATCAGTAGTCAGAAACCTGTTGGAGAAATGGTGACAATGGTCAAGCGTCCTCATAGTCACAAACGTAATCTGGTACAGTGTATTGCACTTGGACAAACCGGAATGTATACAGGTATGATGAATCCAGTCCAAATATACTGTAACAGAAGTTCGTGTGCTCTTAACCTCCCCAGGAAAGAAAAGGAAGGTTACGACCACACAAACATCTGTTATGGTCTCATTATGCATGATTCCTCATACCTGTAAACATCACGGTTTGTATCATCTTGATACCCCTGCACCTTCACTTACCCCACGCTGTGCATGAACAGCTGGAGACCATGCAAGGGAATTATGCCATAGCTGCCTTACCGCACGTGTCGGGGGCAATTGACTGTACACATGTACCACTTGTGCCCCCTGCCGACCCTGCACACAATTACTGCTACAGAAAGCACACGCATTCCATCAATGTGCAGGCAATAGTGGACCACAGGGGACAGTTCACCAATGTCGTCGCCAACTTCACAGGCAGTGTGCATGAAACATACATCTTCCGACAGTCCATCATCAACCAGCGCTTCCAGGATGGCACCTATGGCAATGCACTGCTCATTGGTAAGTACTAACTGAACACTCCACACACCTCAACTCCACAATCACACAACTCACAACTGTGGGAGAGCACACGTAACAAAATCACATACAACATGCCAACCAACATGCCCAACTACCAGACACGACAACACAAGTAACCGTGGTAACAGGGGCCAGACATGTAGACAAACCATCCACAAAGGCAGAGCCCCTCTGCCACACAATTGCAGAATGTGGGGAGAGGTGGGAACCAAGAATGTGCGAAGGAGGCAAGTGACCCAGTAATAAGAAAGGACACAATGCCAAGTGTGGCAGAGATGTGCTGGACAGACTGCAGTATGCAGAACACAGACATGTCCATGTGGACATCTACTGCTGGTGTTTGCAGTGTAGTGGACAGTGGACGCAAACAGGTTACCCCAGGCAGTGTGGAAGACCTTGGACATGTAGGCATGTGGTCCCCCCTGTAAGCCTGAGCGGAGCGGCCTTGGCCGGCGTATGTCGCGAATGAATAGCCCGGGGCCCTGGGCGTGGTCCAGTTCCGGGATGGCCACCACAGTAACTACTGCGTGTGTCTCTGTGTCCACCATATTGTGACCATAGGCCTACACACAAGTGCCCGACCACATTCAACGGCCGTATTCACACTGGAGACGAGGTGACTACGTCCCAAGCCAACCCACGCACATCTCGTCATCGCATGCAGGGTCGTGTCTGCCAGGACAGCGCCCCCACCCAGCCACGAAGCCGCCGCCATGACCGGTGGTGCCTGCGCGATCCTGTGCGCCTGCTGCACCCCAGCCCTGGTCCCCAGACCGGTCCGCCGCCCAGCGATGACTGCCCGCCCCTGCGCACCCAGGCCTCAATGCTCACCTGTTGCCACCGGCGTGTCTCCAAGAGGGCCCTCCACGTGCCGGTGCAACCTCCTCAGCCGATCGCTGGATTCCGCGCCACAGGCCCCCAGCACACCCTGCTTTACCGCACCGCGGAGTCATGTGTGTGCTGACTGCTGCCTGCGCATACACTGCAGTCCAGCAGGGCTCACAATTCAAATCGAGTCTTGATTTGCTGGACGCCGTATCAAGGCCAATGCATCATCGCAGGCTGCACACCCGCTCAGCTCTTCAGGTGGGTCTAACTCTGTGCACTGCAAGTCATCACCACGTGGCGGTAGGCCCGTGCCGGATGCAGGCCATCGGGTGCCACTAACTCTGTGCAACGCAAGTCACGGACCCTTTATGATTGAGTTCCGTGGATGCGGACGCCATCATGACACCTCCGGCAGTGGGGGATGTGCTGTGGTGGGCCCCTTTTATTGGCAGGGTCACATGTCCCGTGACGCCTGTGCTGGATGGGTGTGGTGTGGGTATAAACCAGCCCTCAGGGAGTGGCTGTGGCATGCTGACAACTAGACCAGTGACCAGCAGATCACTACAGGGAAGACCTGGGACATGTAGCTGTGTCGTCACCCCCTGTGAGCATAAGCGGAGTGGGCTGGGCTGGCATATGCCAATCCAGCATAGGGGTGTGAACAATGAGCCCGGGGCTCTGGGCGTGGTTCAGTTCTGGCCTGGACAAGGAAGTAACCAATGCATGTGTCTCCGTTGTAGTGTCTGTGCCACCCAGACCGCAATCGGCAATGTTGCACCCTGTGACCCAAGCCCCACAACATGTGCAAAATGGACGTGAGGGGGAATCAGTGACCCTACATTCATCCATACTGTCATACTTGAAGGATCATAGACATGACACATCTGTGTGAATTTGAATGGTATATTCACATTCAGTGGAGTGTTGCAGCTGGAGCAGTACAGGGCCATGCACACCCCACTTGTCATTGTTGCCCCGTGGAGGGCCAGCCAGAGTCCATTAGGGAAGGGCAAATTCATCGGAAGAGGAAGAGTTCAGTCCGCAGTCTGATTGCTGTGTCATTGGTAACCAAACAGAATATGGCAGTCCATGTCGAGGTCCAAGGTGAGTGTCGCAGAGTGTATCGGGGGACAGTGGAAGGTGATGATGCAGAGGGCAGAACCAAGCAGAAACAGGCCATATAGCGGAGATGAATGCTACCGCTTCCTTCTTACCACTAAGGCAGAATCATCCGCATCTTCGTCCTCTGATGTTTCATGTGCCTCACATGTGGGTGGTGGTGTTTTGTCAGCAGCACTGTGTGGCACTGACACATCAAGGACCGGAGGTGGAATATCTGCCGCACTGTGTGGCAGTGACACATCAGGGGCCGGAGGTGGAATGTCTGCCGCACTGTGTGGCAGTGACACATCAGGGGCTGGAGGTGGATTGTCTGCCGCACTGTGAGGCACTGACACATCAGGGGGCGGAGATGTGGATGTAGAAGCAGCAGCAGCATTCATCGGCGCCAGGCCTTGTGGCAGCAATGCCATGATGAGGGTCTGCAGGGCATGGAAGATCCCAGCTACATCTCGCTGGTGTTCAGCCGTGGCAGCCATTCTTTCCACCTGCATCCACTCCCTGTTCTCCATGAACCTCCGCATGTGTTCCAACTCCGGGCTGACATCGCTGGAGCCACTCTGACTAGACAGTTGTTCTTGTCTCAGAGTCAGGACTCCAGCGATGTCAGCCATGAATCGTTGGAGAGCATGGAGCGGACAGTGGGTGTCCGTTAGGGACTGTAAGTGGTCCCTGATGGGACTTAGACACCCACGTATGGCATCTAGTTTGGCTGCCATGAGGTCAAACCCCACCCGCACCTGATCAGCAATCTTCTCCTGGCACCCTAACACACGGTGTTGGAAGGCTATGTGTTGTTCCTGGGGGTCCTGGGAGTCAGCCATGGTGGTGGGTGCTTCCTGCTGTGTGGTCTGTGCAGGGGGTGGGGTCTCCTCGATGCAGCTGGGCTGCCCTGCTCCTGGAGGTGGGGTGCCGAAGCTGTCCATGAGCTGTTGGAAGGCATCGGAGTCAAAGGTGTGGAGGTCCTCTTCGTCATCAGTGAAGAGCTGTTGGGTTTGCTCTGCAGGAGGTGTTGATTCTCCCTCTGCAATGTGAAGATGAGATGCAGTTTAACATTGTGTTCACATGTATGTTGACGCATTGTACAAGTTTACATACAGACTGCATGACAATGTACATTGTGACTGTTTGGGAGGAGCTGCCTATTTGATGCGGGACAGTGGACATTTCGACAACATCATGGATGTGTGTTTGTACTTGTACATTATCATCTCACATTTCCCTACTATGCCAAATGTGATTGGCCAGTTTCTACACACATGCGGCACCAGTTGTGTCCTCTGTTCTGTTGTGGACGTGTTACAGTTTGTACCACATTGTTGTCAATGTTGATGTGCTCTGAATGTTATGTGTGTGTGCTGCATTTTGGGAGAGTCGCCCCTGCAGCTCTGATTTTGCTGCCCCTTGTCCCTTTCAGGCGGTGTGCCTTTGACTTCTGTGCTTATACAGTGCTGAGATGTTGCATACTTGGGTAAATTGGGCTCTTGGTGGGATTTGGGACTCTGGGGCATGGTTTGTCCGCAGATGTGTTGTTGACATCAGGGGTTGTTTGTGCACGTGGATGTGTCAGAGTGTGACCTGCTCCTTTACGGATGTGGTCCACACTCAGCCACCTCAGTGTCGTGGCATGCAACATGTCATGGTATATTGACTGCAGCCATGCTATTCATCATGCAGTGTCACTTGCATTGTCAGTGTGGCTCACAGACATGCCGCTTTGCTGGGTTTGGCACATGTGCATGGGTTGGTTGTGAGATTGGTGATGTGTGGTAAGGGCCCACTCTGGGCACATAGTCGACGGGGGCCTACTTGCTGTTTCTAGGTGTGCTGCAGTGTGCCAGGGGATCAGGGACATGATCCAGAGTCATTGTGGGTGTGCACTGTGCTGTACTTAATTGTGCATGTGTGCCATTATGCCCATCTCCCCCCGTCCCCCCAGTCCCTGGTCATTACTCACCCTGTTGCTGTTGTGTCAGGTCATGTTGAGCAGTGTCCGGTCCCCCAACTCCTGCCACCGTCTCCCCACTGATGACTGTGGACACCATTTCCTCCATCTCATCCAGCTCCTCCTGTGGCGCTGGACTCCCACCTCCAGTCTGCATTGCTGCCTTCTGGTTGTTGGCGAGTTTCTGCTTGGTTTTGCGCTTCACATCATTCCAGCGCCTCTTGAGCTCTTCCATTGTCCTCCTCAGCACTCCTACTGCATTCACCTTGTCCAGGATGGACTGTCATATTCCATTTTTTGTTGCCAATGACACAGTGGAGGTGACGAACAGTTGTTGATGGTGTTCTACCACCTCCGTTATCAGGATCCTGTTTTCCTGCGGACTGAACCGCGTCTTCCTCTTCTTCTTCTCCTTGCCCTTCCCTGACCCCGAGATCCCAGGCTGGTACTCCGTGGGGGTTGTGGGGTTCTGGTTGTCCTCTGTACTTGCTCCGGCTGCCTCCATTGTGCTTCGCAGTTGTTTTGGTTTTGTTTGTGTTTTTTTTTTTCTGCTTTTATAGTGATTTTTCCTGCCTGACGTGTGTGAATTGCAGGCCTGGCGCAGCTTATCACTGATTTTTTTATCGCGGTTGGGCCCATCGCAACTTTTTTCACGTTAGGCTTTAGATTTTTATCGCCGTCCCGGTAATTTTATCGCGGACATTTGACGCGTTATCGGGAAACTATCGCATGTTACCTCCGTGTTGAGAATAAGACGTTCTCACGGAGTTATTTTCCCGCGATAGATAGCGATGTGGAAAATTGCGTTAGCCTATTTTGGCGATGATTATCGCACGTTCTTGAGAATATCCCCCCAACTCTTTACCTGTACTCAGGGCTGCATCCGATTATACAAATGAGTCAAATTTAAACAAGTTCCATTTCATGCAATCCTCTGCTTGATATTGTATACAACTTTACTACTATTTATGTTATGCCTAGCTCTCTGTAGAATCCCCTGTGTAAATGCACATCTTTTTCTCCACAGGGAATTTATTTTTGACATGGAGAAACCTCTCCCCCACAGACCACAGTCTGGAGGGGGAGCTATTCCCTTTCCCACTCTGGCAAAAGAGAAGGGCTGGTGTAAAAATCCTACTGTATCCAGAATGAAAAAGGGAAGGAGGTGAGTTTGTAAAAGCTCACATTGTAATGGTTTGTTGTCGTTCACAAACTTCTAAGGCTAACCATGCCTTGGAATGCCTTGAAATGCCCACCCCTTGAGTGGGGTTTAAGGGTGAGGAGAACTCTACCCCTTTAAATGAGTTTATGGCTGCTAGGAATCCTTATGTGAATTCCTGTAGTGTAAAGGAGGTAAATTCAATTGCAAACTTATGTTTACAAATAAGTTTGCCTTTGTGAATGGGGCATTTTGTAAAGTACTTGTTTAAATAAACCCTTCTTTATTCGTTCAAAATATATTGTACAAAATGCTGCTCGGCTTCTACATGTGTTCTGAAATACGGGAATATTTGAAATTTGGTATTGTACCATTATATTGTGGCCCAGATATCATCTAACAGAAGGCAAAAAGAGGGTGCATGTGTCTGGTACTAGACAATTTCGAGTCCTACCAGTAGATAATGCAGTACCCCGCAGTCGCAAGCCAGTACATAAGAGTAGTGATGTGCTTTGTAATATAATAATAATGCGACCTACTCCTAACGAAGTGTCCCAGCGCTAGGAAACTGACTCAAGTGGAAGAAACTGCCCAGCACATGAAGAAGGCTCAACCAGATCTAAAAAGGCAGGTTTTACGTTTTTTTACTGAACAGTATTTCGGAGGGGCTAGCTGAATTTCCACGTGGAGAGAGTTCCAGATTTTGGGTGTGAGACGGCCAAAGGAACAGACTCCTATTCTGGTCCTTTTGAATTTTGGAATGATGCCCGATTAGCCAGGGGCGGCTTCTCTGCTATGGCAGAGGAGCATCGCCCCACTGCTTGTAAGCAGTGAGAAACATAAAAGGACAATAACTTAGAGTTATTGTCATTTTATGTTTCCTGTCCTGCTGCTTTGCGGCCAGCGGGTGGGCGAGGCTGCTCTGCTCTCAGAGCAGGGCAGGGGAGGAGTGGTTTGCACAATCCTAAGTGCGCAATGACTGTTTGGTCGGCCCTCTCGGGCCTCCCAAATCAGTCATGCAAACTTCCCTGTTCTCCATGCAGACTGCAATTCAGCCTGCATGGAGAACATGCCCACCCCTCCAGCCCCTAACTGAGCTCTGGGTCACGGCACTCAGACCAATTACAACGCTGCATGCAGCATTGAGATTTGCTTTGGGGTGGGAGCCTGGCTCCCTGCTTCCTGTTCCTGTTGGAGGCAGGAGTGCAGTAAAGCAGGAGCAGAGAAGACGCGGGACCCGGCCTTGAGGTAAGTTTTAAAAAAAAGTATTTCCGACCCAAGGAGCCACACCCCCCGTGCGACAATTGCCACAACTCCCTACCCCCTGCGCCTGCCCCCCCACATGCGAGCCATGCTGGCCTCAACTGCGTTTAGCTTTGGCTGATCTTAGGCTCCTCGATGGTACATGGGGTTTCACCATCGGCCAAAGATAGTGAAGGCCTTGAGAGGAAAGGGCCTTATAGCAATAACAGAGAGCTTTGAAGGTGACTCTTTACCTTATCGGCACCCAGTGCAGCTTTCTTAGTGCAGGACTGATAGAGGCCCACTTGGGTCGCTTGAGCAGTGATATAGATATATATATAGCTATATATAGATATATATATATGTAATGCCTTTCAATAACATGAACCTTGGGTCTGATTTGAACTGGTGACATGAGCATACTAGATTTGAACACTCTCCCTCAACATATCCCTTAGAAATTGAACCAAAACATTTCTAATAGCAAAGTGAACACATTATGAATGAAGAAATACCTGGGAGGAAAGCAGAGCTGTCTCTCTTCATTAGAAACTATTCTTTCTAAAGCACACATCAGTGATGTGACGGCTTCAAGAATTCAAAGAAACATCAGAGACCCCACTTGTAGGCTGCAAACAAGTTTTTTTGTCCCCATTTTGCTAGTCCTCTGTGAATTCACCAAATTTCCAGTAGCATGAATACAAATTTCCTCCTTTTAAACAGATCCCACATAACTTAGTTTTGGAAGCCAGGCACCCAATAAACAAGCTTGCCAGTGTCTGGCAGCCTCCACTGTCTCTAGAGAACCAGATTTATTTATTTGTTTTTAAGGATTTCTGAAGCATCAGTTATGTAGGAGCATTGCAATCTGTACATTTGAACAAACTGATACAGGTAAAATTAATCATCAACCTTCGATGCACTAATCATTATCATCAAACTTTATTCGGCCGATAATAAAGTCATAAAAGTACAAGCATACAAAAAAATAAAATTTTAACCACAGAGAATCTGTACATATTCAATTCGTCATAAAAGTACATTTCAAGTAAAAGCCTCAGAGTGCTTAAAAGCATAAAAAAAATCTGTGTGTGCATTGGCAGCGGGCACACGAGACCAACAGCGGCTCGCACCAAAATGCAGGTTCACTGTGTCATTAAAAACGTAGGGGCAGATTTACAAGAAAGTGACGCATCTGTATAGATGCGTCACTTTCCCTGCGCCACCCTTAGAAACCCTTGCGCCACCATAGATGTGCCTTATTTACAATACAGCGCACTATGGCGCAAGGATTGACAGATGCGTCAGAAATTCTGACGCATCTGTTGGCGGAAAAGTCACGCATTGCTGGAGTCGTGTCGCAAGCACGACACAACTCCAGCAATGCGTGTTGAGGCCTATTCCCACTACACTGCGTCACTACTTACGCCTGCTTCAAGCAGGCGTAAGGTTTTGATGCAGTGGCGTCCTAAAAGTGGCACAGTGAAATCTTGTAGATTTCACTGCGTCACTTTTACGAGGCCTTCCTGCGTGGGAACGCCCACCCTGCATACATTATACCTGACGCAGGTATAATTGACGCAGGGCTTTACAAAACGTGACGCATCTCCCTAGATGCGTCACGTTGTAAATTAGGCCGCATATTTTTTGCGCCGCCGTTGCATCAAAAAAAGTGACGCAATGGCGGCGCAAGAAGGCGCAAGGGGCTTGTAAATCTGCCCCGTAATACGTAACTCAAACCAGCCCTTATTTCTCAATGATGACACATGTTAAAACTGACGGTTATTGATCAGAAAAGCCCTGTTCAGCCGAAATATTAAAATACTATAAAACATTTCTACAAGAGCATGATTAGTCAGTGTGCCCCTCGAGCGCGCCGCGGCCCGCGAAAATAAACTAACACAAAGGCATGTTTCAACATCTGATAACGCCCTAAAATGTAGATTAGGGGCCCGCACTGTCTCTGATTTCTAATCTTCAACAGTGTTGGTTGGTAATTCTCATATAATACCCACAAAATAAAATAAAATGCATCATAGATTGTCCAAACTGATCACTACAAGGGCACGTTGAGCATCAGAATGTGCTGATAACCTGAAGGGAAAGACAACAAGTATGTAACTATATCAGCCCTAAAAGAAATAATAATACTCAATCCTATCTTTCTCCAGCGTTCCACAAATAGCTGGAAAGGGACTTTTCAGGACATAATCACAAATAGTTTGCAACAGTAGGTTTGAGGGATTCTACATCCAGCCTGTGACCTTGGGCCCGTGCTAGTAAGAGGGCCTGGACTTGCTTTTTCCCAGGTAAAGTGAGGGGCTCCTATTAGAACAGGCGTGATTGAGGCGGAGTTTCTCAAATGCATTCTTCACATCAGCCAGCCAAGGTATGGACAAACCTTTATCACATGCTAAGCATTCGCTGGTTATATCTCTTGTAAGGGCAGCTTCCTCCATCTTCCACACAGACATCCAAAGCAAGGGCAGGTGGGTATGCAATCTATCAATCAAACATCCCAAGCCCAGTTCGTCATGGCAAATAAAGTGCGAAGTAGTTCAGGGGGCACACAGTATTTTCTTGCAAAAGCGGTTTTCCTCTATTTGAATAGCTGCACCCTCACCTATGCCCCAAGTGTCCACCCCATATGTGGCTACTGGGACACACTGTGAGGTATATATATGTTAATCAGTGGGCCCACAGGTCTGCCTCCCAGTGACAAAGGGAGGCTAAATAGAGATCCAACCGCCTGTGATAACTTCTCCCCGCATGTACTATATTTGGAGCCCAGGAGCCAGCAGCACTTGAGGTAACCCCTATGCAGTAATCAAACAACAATGTAAACAAAGATGTGCAATTTTTGGTGGTCTATGTATTTGGGAGATATAAACTAAGCAGGTGAGTCTTTCATGGTGGAGAGGTGTGGTGCAGCGGCCAGGGCAGCTGACTTCGGAGCACAGGGCTCACGGTTTGATCTCCGGCGGCAGCTCAGCTCAGCACCATGTGACTCTGGGCAATAGCTCACTTAATTTCCACGACGGCCCCCAGCGCCTTGAGACCCGTAATGGTGAGTAGTTCGCGCTTTATATATGGTCAGTGGAAAGACAGCAGGTTTGGGTTCAGTCTCATGTCCTTTGGCAGTGAGCTGTACTTATGAATATCGACACCAACAATATCGAGATACAAGAACATCGAGGACGGAATATCGAGCAACAAAGTGTTGGAAGAGAAGTGTAGATAGAAAAGTATGGATTAACAATACCTAGCTCCACATCTAAGTACATTAAATATATATGGACTACATAGGTGCATATATATGAAGTTAGTTATAGAAAATCTAGACTTGCTTACCTGCCGATATTTTTTTCTCTCGATACTTTGTCCTCTATATTCTGTCCCACCGATGTTGTGGCTTCGATATCCAGGGTGCACCCATCTTGGCAGGGAGTTCCATAATGGGGTGACTCCCCTGAGAATGACTGGTGCTGAGCATGAGATGTTCTACAAAGGTTGCTTTCGAGGAAGAGTGTATCCGTGATAAGAAGGCCTTAGTTGCCTCTGTAAATGAGTTGCCTGAACCCGACCTGGCTAACAGTAGAGAAGAGAGATAGAGGCCATTGGCCTTTATGTCCCACACTCCAGAATAATATTGGGATAAAAGCCGAGAAACAAAAAGTAGCCTCCCAGAGGTAAGGCTATACATCATAGCTCTCCACCACAGTTAGCCGACGAAGGACCAGGTTGCTTCTGCTGGGCAATTGTACAACTTGAAGCCCCAACATTTAAGAACCACATACACAACAACATCCACATCTTCCTTTCGGTAATGAATCAGTGGCGGCTCCTCCGCTATGGCAGAGGAGTGTCACCCTAGCAGCAAACAAAAAATAAAAATAAAATGATAATAAACCATTGTTTATTATTATTTTATTTTTTCCTATGGTGCCGAGGCATGGGGGCGGGGCCAGGGGGATGGCAGGCTTGTGGCAGAGTGCTTTGCACTGCTATTCAATACGCATGACAGTTGGTTGGCTGTCTCAGGCTGGCCAAACCGTCACGCACACTGAAGCCCCCTCCAACCCGGACTGCATTGCCAGGTTGGAGAGAGCAGGCACAGGCTCCCAGTCTAACTGGGAGTGCAAATCATCAGCGCTCAGGCCAATCCTGACGCTGCTTTCAGGAGCATGAAAGCAGCATCAGGATTGGCTGCAGTGCACTCTGGGAGCCTGTGCCTGCAAAAGAGAGGGGCACAATGCGGCAGGTAAGTGTTTTTTTTATTTTTTTTTATATGTTTCTGCCATCCGTCCGTTGGCCCCCCGCCTCTCCACTCTATCCACACATCAGCCGCTACTGTAATGAACAGTGTTGAATGTCCTTCCTGCCAAAATAGACACTTCTTTCTGACTCCAACTTTAAAGGAGAGTGGCATTTTTATTTAAGCTGAAGTTCAATGTTTAATATTTTCATTGTATTATGTTTGATATGTTATCACTGTATCTTTGAATCATGTGACATGCTAAGCCACACATTAGGTAAGTACAAGCTTAATCACACTGCGTTTTGCTTTTAATAAGCTTTGAGGAAAGCAAGATTGAAAGAAGGGATGAATCAATCTGTGACCTCCCTGATGAGACTGAAAACCGGTTTGGTAGAGTTTAAGCTGTCATAACGTCTTGATTTACTTGTTGACTCTAACAGTCAGTGAGACAGAGTCTGGACTGATAATGTCCCACTGGTTATTAGAGTCAACCAAACCTTTTACAAACCGCTGTGATCGGGGACTTCAGTCAAAATGCTGCAACTCGAAGGAACCAGGACAACTACTCCCAGGATGCATTCCTCTGTCAGATGAAAGCCCAGAGTTCAATATATCCCCATCTGACAACCCTAGTGCCAACTACTGGCAGAGGGGAGCACATGGCTGAATTCTTATTCCACAAATATTTGAAGGATATATCGCTTTAATGATATCCAATATGGCTAGGAAATTCCAAAAGCCTGGAATTGTAAGTACGTGGAATTGATGTGGCGGGAATATAGATTTCGGGATAATTGATACTAGTCTGCATCAGCTGTGTGTGTTTCTCTGATGACCGTTTCCCTAGTGAATCTGCTTGACTCACCTTGAGAACGAAAAGTTAGAAACATACCAGACTGGTCCCTACATTGGCTCATACTCAAATATGCCAGAATAACATTTTAAGGGGCTTATTTACAAGGCCCTTGTGCCACTTTTGCGTCATTTTTAACATGGGAAAAGTGACGCAAAAGTGGCGCAAGGGGCTTGTAAATAAGCCCCGAAATATGCACCTCTAAAGTCCTGGATCTTCACAAATCTAATTATCTACCCAACCTGCTCCACCTCCCACGAGATCAAGAAGACTAAGATGTTACAAATATGCAAATTATCATAACTAGGCACCAATCAGGTGCACTGCCTTCACTTACTTCACATTCATGCTAGTACAAACACCTTCTGCAGAAATGTGAAGACCTTTTACCTTGAGATACCTTGATGAATAAATTATGCCCCAATATTCCAATCCTATACTTAGACCCAGGTGTCTCCCGCTGATTGGAATCCAGTCCAGCTGCAGGTCTAGAAGAGTCACAGTCCCTTTTGGAAGCCCTAGCTACAATTTTAGCTCTACAAAATAGCAACCCATCACCCACACTCAAGATTGTCTTGTTCAGCATAACCTCTTTGCTTTAATCGTCATTCCTTAGCCTTCCCCATTATAGCACCTGTCAAACGCAATTACCTAATTTTCAAGTTTCGCCTATCAAACAGTGTAGTATAAATACAATGGGGGAACCCTGTGTCCCTCAGAACCTGGGTAAGTATAAGTAGAGCTACAATGGTTCTGTCGGGGAGACAGCAATTACATTGTAAACAAAAACGAATCCGGTTACGAATATTTCATATATATGACTTGTATATATGACTCTCTGCTTAACCAATATGCTGGAAAGTAAAAAGTGGGCTAAATCCCAGCACGCAACACAAGATTAGTGGTATATTGGAACACAATAGTACAACAAGAAACTCCAAATTGCTTGCAAAAATAATAATTATTTGTTATTTTTGATTTTTCACAAAACATTTCTAAAAATACATTTTTCAAAAGGCTGTCAAGGTGAGGCACAATTGTAAAGTGACCAGTGTTTCAAAGTGACAGTGGGTGCTCAGTGCTGGTAGTGCAGTGCATATATACAAGAGTGAAGCTATATACAAATATGTACAAGTTGAATAATGGTCAGAACAACAACGAAGTCAATATCTCTGGTTGTGGCAGGGCCACTCAATAGTATTCACCAAGAGATTTGTTAAGACTGAGCCACGTGTTATCGTCGACATTTCGACCCTGATAACGCGTTAGTGTGGTGTCATAGCGGGTCTTCTTCAGGACTAAGGACAGCCCAGCAAGTGGGAGGTATCCCTTGGCGTCCCTCGCTGAGTGGAGGCTGCCAGAAAGATCTGCACTTGTCAGGAGGGCTCAGGTAAGTAGTATCTTTGATATGAGGTAAAGTGAATAATTCACCTTAAAACAACACAGCAAAGTAGTGCCCTATAACGAGTTGAAATGAATCGGGAATAGCTTAGAAGTCAATCCAGGCAAATTCCCCTTGGATGTGTGCGCTTCTAAATCAGCACATCATTTTTGTTTACAATGTAATTGCTGTCTCCCCGATAGAACCATTGTAGCTCTACTTATCAAACATTGTAAGCTGTCTGTTGGCACAAAAGACCTATTGTCAGCTTATAGTGGCCCATCACTTAACATTGGGTGGCTTTATTGTCACTCTCATTTGCTTGCTTCTTATTTGTTAGATGATGTGGGCTGTACTCCCTCTTCTTGTGTTTGTCCCTCCTCTAGAGGATGGTCGCATTACTTGTGTCCTTCCATTGGTTACTTTTCATGCACTACTTTTTTGTTTTTGTTTAAGCACTCCATGAGAGTTCATGTGTTTTCCAGCTGTCCCCCTCGTGTATTCCTTTTGCACCCTTTGTGGCGCTGGGTTCCTCTCTCTTGCCTGTGTGCTTCTTCCTTGCCCCCTCCATAATGCTCTCGATCTTGCATGCTTCTCTAATGTGTTGCTATGTCTCTTGAGTGCTTCCCCCAACTCAACGCTGTTCTCTACCCTTGTGCTTCTCTTCCCCCTCACTCTGTGTTGCTTTCTCTCATGTTGCTTCCTCCCGCCTGC